>OZ035874.1:26929016-27529016 GCA_964034865.1 Eristalis intricaria
GGGGCCTTTTCTGCCCAATTCTCTCCTCTTGCGGTTGGTGGCATGGGGATCACTTACTTTGACGGAATTGCTGCTTGACATGTCAACTGGGTGAATGTGTGATGTGGGTGGGTAGGGGAGTGGCGGCATTCGAAAAGAGAGCGGAGAAGAGTGGATGCACATTCAGGCGCTTGTGAAATATTCTCCATAAAGATTAAGTCCGCTGGAATGGATGATATTCACACCGAGCTTATAAGAGTGTTGCTTCCAACTCAACTTCCTCACATCACCCACAATCATGATGTGGGCCTATCCTGAATATTGGATAAAAAGCCAATGTTAACCCCGTTTCTAAGAAAACGACTAACGCCTGAATACCGACTATTCTTCCGTTTCGTTCCGATCACACTCTTGTAGTCACAACAAATACAGGCTCCGTGGGTCGCCGTGGCTTAGTGGGTTAGTGCGTCGACTCCTACGCAGAGGGTTTTTTTTTTCTTTAATTCATTTTTGTTAGTGAATTCATGATATACTTAAATCTTATTTTTCTTTATTTGGCGCTACAGTCCGGGGTGGACCTGGGCCTCAACCAACAAGCCTCTCCAACTAGCACCATCTCTGGCAAGCTGTCTCCAGTGTCGCACGCCAAGTTGGTTGAGGTCCCTTTCCACCTGGGTGCGCCACCTTAAGCGCTGATGTCCTCTCTTGCGTTGTCCCACGGGTTCGGAGTCGAAAACTCTTCGAGCCGGAGCTGAGTTGTCCATACTCTCTACATGGCCTAGCCACCTTAGGCGTTGGATCCGAAGACGCCTGACTAGACTCATGTCGCTGTACAGCCCGTACAGTTCGTGGTTGAATCTTCTCCTCCAGAAACCGACATCGCAAACAGGACCAAAGATCGCACGCAGAGCTTTTCTCTCGAAGAGACCAAGGACTTCCTCATCCGCTTTTGAGATTGTCCATTCCCCCGCGCCGTACAGCAGGACTGGGATGATCAAGGTCTTGTATAAAGACAGCTTGTTCCTTCGAGAGATGGCTCAACTACTTGGCAAGAATTAATCTGCGTTTGATCTCGGTACTGATGTTATTTGTACTATTTACTGCGGAGCCGAGGTAGACGAAGTCCTTGACTACCTCGAAGTTTTAGCTGCCAATTGTGAAGCTCTGTCCAAGACGTCGATGTTGTGTGTCCTTTCTTGATGACTGAATATACTTCGTTTTGCCCATTGATCCCTATGCCAGCTTCCGCCTCTATGCCAGCAAACGTTGTACGGACTTCCGGAAGACCGTGCCTCTAGTGTTGTGAGTCTTGCACGATATTTTCCAGGATGATGTTAAAGAAGTCACATGTGTGTCTTGTCTAAAACATTTTTTGACATTGAAGGTCTCGGGGAGTTCTTTACCGACCTTGATGGAGCAGCGAGAGTTCTCCATCGTCATCCTGCACAACCTAACGAGTTTGGCAGGAATGTCAAAACAAGACATGGCGTTGTATAGCTCGTCCCTATGCCCGCTGTCATATGCGGCCGTGAAATCGACGAATAAGTGGTGGGTGTCCATCTGACGGAATTCTCGTCGATCATCGTCCATATTGAGTGGAACATTCTGCCTGACAGCGGTATTGGTGTCATCATCGCCGTTTAGCAAGTTGTCCATTCTCGTCCCGGCAGGCTTCTGTCCAAACTTTATATCCACTGGATAACTGTTTCACCCTCTGGTAAAACTTTCGGACATCGTTCCTGCAATAGCACCTCTCCATCTCCTCGATCGCGCGCTTCTCGTGCTCTTTCTTCTTTCTCCTGTCTCTGTTCGTAGAGCTCACGAACAGCTCTCGTTGTTCGTTGCAGCGTTGCTTTGTAGTCTTCCAGCTTCGCTGCATATGCCAGCCTACACTCGTTGTAAAACCATGGGTTTTTTCTAGGTGGTGCCGTAAAACCCAGCACATCAGTGGCAGCATCTTTGATGGCTTTTTGACAACGCCTCCAATCTTCTTCGATTGTTTGCGCAGGTGGCGACGAACTTAGAGAGAGATTCCGGGAGACTCGACCGGCAAAGATCGTAGCAGTCCGTTGCGATTGTAGCTTTCCGACGCCAAGCCGTGGTGTCCTTTCTCGACTCCTTTGATCTCAACAAGGAAATGGTCCGAGTCGATGTTGGCGCCTTGGAACGTTCGGACATCAAGAATGCTGGAGGAGTGTCTAACGTCGATCGCAACATGATCAATCTGGTTGACGGTTGATTGATCAGGGGACCGCCGGTTGATTGATCAGGGGACAATCTTGGTGTCGAAGCTGGGGCACTGATCGTAAGTCCTTTCTAGGAGATCATAGAAGTTATCCTTGCTGTTTTCATCTTTGTCCTCTGTCGGGGCGTGGGCGCAAATCAGCAAACTGGGGTCGTCAACATTGAGTCCGTCCGTATTCGAAGCATTTGCTTGTCTCTGAACCGTACAATTTTTGCGTGGTGAGCGAGTTTACCTCACGCACAACCCCCAACTGGGAGGCTAGGCCCTATTCCTTAACCCTCGGGCGGAGGGTCCGGGTTTATCCGGTGTCGGTAACTTCGATGAGGCTGTGAGCGCCGCCGGTGTCCCTAAAACTATAGGGATCTTCCGCCGCCGTCTCCATTCCAAGGCCCCGACCTGGCCTTGAAAGAACCTTCTAGACCTGTGCTCCGAAAATGTCGAAGTAGCTCTAGAAGGACTGCGCACCAGGTAACTCCTTCTGACTGGAGTTTCGGATGCCGCCGTTGCCCAGACAGTTTCCCAGCTACTCCGCCGCCATCCATAAAGATAGATGAGCCCTGGTACAGGCACACTCTCCTCCCTCTCTCGTCTGCAGCCGCCAACGACGTCCCACGGGGGTTGGTTACCCCATCTTCGATCGAAGGTACTCGGCTCCCAGGTTTCACCACGTGGAGGTGAGAGTAGGAGTTCGCTGATAGAGGCTAAGTGCAGACGCTTGTGCCTGCATGAGACGCCATACCAACGCTTCGATATACTTAAATATATATAAATACATATATATACTTAAATGCTAGACAAAAAATGCTTAAAACTAGTAAGATGTAACTTACTGGCCCTCGGCGGGGACTCTTGCCTAAGCTTATACTTATGCTATGTCTTTCGACCTAAACTAACAAACTATCTATTTACGCTAAACATTAGATATTGACTGACAATTTGAAATTAAGAAAATTTATCAAAAAACTTAATAACAGAACTGCTTTCCTACGCTGAGGGTGTCAGGTTCTTTATGCCTCGTCGGCTGCGTTCACGGTGGTGGCAGGCAGCCTAAAGTGTTTTCCGAATTGAATTCTGCGCATATCACGAAATATAAAAGAGTTGGACCGCGAACCTATTAAAATCAAATAAATTGTTGCAACGACTGGGTGATTTATTCAGTGTTTGTATAATTTTTGACAATTCACATTCGCAAATCAGTTGGCATTGTTAGTTCGATTAGGAAGAGTACACAAAGTTTGTACTTTGTGATAAAATGTGTTTCGAGCTTAATTTCAGGGTCTTCACAACCGATCCACAGAGAAAACAGTTTAAACCATAATGATGAAATTTTGCAGCCAAACGGACATCATCAAGCGGTAGATGCATGTGTAGACTTCGGTGTTATTGTGTTAATGAAGACCTTGACTTGTTCATTTGATTCAAGCTGAAAGACCTGGCACAGAGTCAAATTGTTGGAGGAGTGTCAGTTGCAGGACCACAACATTACACGTGTTATTAGCGCGCTAGGAGTGAATACACTCGAAAATGTCTTTCAAAATTGGCTGAGAAATTGGAAATGGGCGTGGAACCACTTCGAACGTAGAGGTCAAAGCGCTTTTTTGCGCATTTTTTTCAAATTTAATTAAAAAATAAACAAAATAGCTATAATCGCAATGGACTTTCAGCCTCATGCAGCGTTGTTAGGCCCAAAGCGACGAACAACGAGAGCGGGGGAAGAAGGGGCGAAGGGAAGAGACCCGGCTTCTCAGAGACGCGATCGAGGAGATGTTAGGAGGTGTTGCAGTGCGATGATGACACCAGTACCACTGTTCGCAACTATGGACGATTATCGACAAGAATTAAGTCACTCCAACTTAGAAGAAGTCAAGACATCGATATCGAGACGAATAAAATCGAATGTGCTGCTGTTGCAGACCGGCTGTCTGCGGACCTATTTAAGGCAGCTGGAGATGAGCTGGTAAGATACATAAGCCTAGGCAGGTGCTGATCCAACGGATAAGGCAGCTGGACCATGTAGAGTATATGGGCAACTCAGGTCCGTCCTGAGTTTACTCGTGACGAATAATCGTCGACACCTTTGGAGTTGAACCTACGGTGTCTAAGTCGAATGACGGTACGGACAAAATTATTTCCACTCCCCCATCTCGAGTCACTGACAAAGTTCTCACCTGTCTAGAAAAGGCTTTTTAAAACTGTGAGCAGCGCTGCCAGATTCCACAATTTATGGTATTTTTACGATTTTTGAGCGACAAATGTCCATGCATAGCTGGCATCGTCGTTTTGGAGCCTTTAGTCATATCGTCCTCCAACTGCCATATCGGCCCTATTAGACCTACCTACGACTTGAAAACACATTTGGCGATGTGTTCGTGTGTGTATTGTAACATTTAG
The DNA here is from genome assembly GCA_964034865.1 of Eristalis intricaria. NCBI lineage: Eukaryota > Metazoa > Arthropoda > Insecta > Diptera > Syrphidae > Eristalis > Eristalis intricaria. The sequence continues at coordinate 26,933,632 of OZ035874.1, forward strand.
CGAAGGGTTCGTAAGAATAAAACGATTCTTCTTATTGAAGGAAAATCTTATTTTTAGAGAAAACAAAATGATCGCTGTATCGCTCACAAGCTTCTTTTTTTCCCTGCTCTTAGTTCAAGTTTCTAGAAATATTGTCCTTCATTCGGCTACTCTTTTTCTAAGTTTTTTTTTTTATACACAGTGTTCCATTATTTTTGTTAGCAGCCATTACATTGCCCCCCTCTTAGACGGGTTCGCCCCAAACAAGTGCATCACAATTATCCCGCTGGTAGCGATGCAAGCGATCAACATGTACAACTTTCAGCTTGCCTCTCAGTCCTCACTGGATACGGTAGACAACGTCGTTGATGCGGGTGATTATTTTGTAGGGACCCTCCCATTTCGGTGGCATTTTCGGCGACTTCCCTTTTGTCCGATGGGGGGTTGTACAGCCATACAAGATCCCCTTCCTCGAATCTAGATGCCTTGACCATCACATCATACCGGGTTTTCATTCGATCACTTGCTATTTTAATTTTAGTCCGGGTTCTATGGTGTATTCCCTGATTCTTTCTCGGAGGTCTTTGACGTAATCGCTTTCGATTTTGTGTTCCTCTTCAGGGGATCCAAATTTCATCTCACTAGGTAATCGAACTGTCCGACCAAACAGAATCTCGAACGGGGGCAGTATATCAAAAATTTAAAGCTTTTTAAGATGACTATATATGTATGTACAAAATTCAGGACCAATGGGATTCTTTGAATCGAAACAGCAACGATATTGAGCCATTCAAACAGACTTGTTTTGGATTATTGCACAGAGCCCGCCCGTCAAATATTAACACGTTGACTGCCAACTACGAGATAACTCGTAGATTGCGTTCTTTGCTAGGACGCCGACTACGAGTTATCTCGTACTGTGTTTACTTGCCATTTTCGCGCAGCTACGATTGAACTCGTAGCATATCAGTGCTAATATGGATAGATGGCTTCTGGGAAGAGAACAAAAAATCATTGCTGGCTACATGAACAGAAATTTTATTAATAAATAAACAGAAAATATAATTATAAAAATTTTATTCAAAATCAAGAAGTAAAAGAATATTTTTATTGTTTGTGAAACTTTTTAAAACAATCTTCCACACAAAGGGCTGGCTTCTCTTCTCAGGCCGGTCAAAAATAACGCGCTTCTCGGCGTTTTTTTGCTTGGGTACATATACGATATGACTTTGTCGGACGTTGTTTTTTTTTTCGGTAGGTGGCAGACTCTCTAAATAATGAAGCTCTTGCATTCTCATCTTTTTCGAAACTGGTTGAATCTCTTCTCCAATCAACGCGACGACGAATTCTTCTCTAAGCTTTATCAGTTTTATTTTAGAATAAGTTACTTTTTGAAAATTTTTGTGCGCAGTGTGTATATATATATCTATAATATGTAGTGAAACCTTTTTAGGCCCAAAAATAGTCTTTCAGAGAGATGATGTAGTACGACAGCATTTGATCTGATCGGTCAATTCCAGACATTCCTTTATTGTAATCATGAATTATATTCGGTTTCATAGAAAGTTTTCCATTGCGATTGGACACCTCTACCATTTCAACAACATGCATGTTTGAAATGGTAAGGACATCTCGTTTGTCCTTCCATTTGCACACAGTAACAGGTCTATTTTGCTGCCAAATACAATCTCCTTTTTTGAGTTTACGATCTACCACATCTCTGGGATTTCCCTTTCTGTTATTTCGTAGAGTTCCACACACGTAAGTTTTTCTTGAATTTAGTAATTTAGTTAGAGTAACAGAATTATAAAAATCGTCCATATAAAGCGTGTTTCCCTCCTCGAGTAAATGTAACACAACACCAGTAGTGTGACCTAAATTATGGTCAGTTTCCTCTGATTTTCCGCTGTAAATTTTGATTTTCATTACAAGACCGTCGGACTCACATAGTTCGTACAGTTTGACACCGTATTTGTGTTTTTTTATTTTATATGTACTGGCGGAAATGCAATCTTCCACGCCACAGCATCATGGATTCGTCAATACAAATATTTTTATCTGGTACATAGTTTTCACGCATAATATTGTTGAAATGAGTTAGAATTCGTCTCACCTTGTATAAACTGTCGGCAGATGGTATTGTGTTATCAACCAAATGAAAACAACGAAGTAACAACTGGAATCGATTTCGACTCATATTTGAACGCCAAAACATTACATTATATAGCTTTCTTGGGCTCCAGTAATGTTCAATTGATGGGAAAGAACAAGGCTCCATTTGTAACAAAAGTCCAATAAACACTTTCATCTCTGCAGCACTGACGTCTGTCCACTTTGATACCCTTTTGGATTTTTTTATTGCTGTGTGTTTTGCAATTTCTTGCGCAGCATATAAATTAGTTTGTTCGACCAGTAATGCAAGAAACTCTTTCGTAAAAAATAAGTCCATCAGCGTTTGCACTGTAAAATTTGACGTATCCAATTTTAAACCAACATTTTCTTGGAAAATAAATAGTTCAGGATTTTGTTGAATTTCTGTCCAGAGTCATCATCATTATCATCGGGATCGGGAACAACTTCATCTTCAGGTTCGGAGACGCTTTCATCGTCACTATCACTTGAATTCTCAGAAGGTGCATAATCGCTACTGTCGTTACCATCCTCGCCGAAAATCTTGTCAAATTCTGAATCATTTCGCTTAGCGTAGTACTCAAGTTCATTTTCAGTCAGTGGTCTTTTTTTCTTATGCATATTGGTTTCTTGATAATTTAATTATAAAACAACACACTCAAGAAAGGTATAAATGTGAAGGACTCGACAATATCTGATATACTACTGACGAATATGGACGCACACATACATGCAGTACCTCACAAAATTGAGCATACACCTATCATTACTTCATATTCGTGATGTTTTAAGGCCGACCATTTTTTTGTTTTATTTTTTTGGTATACAATCATATCTGAATACATATCTTAGACAAGAGTATGTGCCAAATTCACAGACAGGCGACTTCCTACCGGTACTTTTCGCATGAAAAAGGAAACAACCCCTGAAATCGACACACAAAATTGAGCATACAGATGTCAAAATCGATACATGCAAATTTGTTCAGGAATGAAGCAACAAATGTCCCTGATGATCATTTCTGCACACGCTTTTGAACTGAAAAGACCGATATTCTCTTCTTTGTGCGAAAATATGGAAAACATGCGAAAACAGACTACTTTGTCAACGAGAATGCTCATAATTAAACTATATTGCGAGGGGAAGTCGATGCGAAAAATAGGAGAAACTGTAGGGCGATCGCATGCAACGGTACAAAAAATAATAAACAATTATAGATATGAAGGGACACTAAAAAACAGACCTGGGAGGGGAAGAAAAAAATTGTTCGGACAATCAAGTCCAATCCAAAATCTAGCGTTCCAAAGTTGACGGCTGAGGTGTCATCCTTCAGTGGAAACCGTTCGCAGAGTCTTGAGAAAGAATAATTTAAATGGTAGGATCCGAAGAAGAAAGCTGTACATTTCCCTTGTTAATAAGAAGAAAAGATTGGAGTTTGCTAGACAATATGTAAACCGCCCGGAAAGCTTTTGGGAAGGTGTTTTGTTTTCAGATGAAACAAAAATAAATTTATTTGGGTCTGATGGCAAACAAATTGTTTGGAGGGAACCAAATACAGCTCTCAAAGCTAAAAATATAAAGTCAAAAGTCAACCATAAAACACGGAGGAGGATCTGTGCTGTTGTGGGGTTGTATGGGCTTCAAATGGCTGTGGAAAGTTCGAATTTATAGAAAATACTATGAACAAAATTGGGTATTTGAATATTTTAAAACGAAATTTACGAAGTTCCGCAGTAAAATTAGGTCTACCTTCGGTTTTCTACTTCCAACAAGATAATGATCCGAAGCACACCTCCTATTTAGTACGCGAATGGTTGCTTTATAACGCTCCAAAGCAGCTTAAAAACACCCCACAATCGCCGGATCTTAACCCTATTGAACATCTATGGCACGAAATAAAAGTGCGGGTTAAAGAAAGTACCTGCTCCAATAAGCAGGAGCTAAAAGCTAAAATTCAGGCAGCTTGGGAAGGGATTCAGCCATCTTTTACTGAAAATTTGGTAAAATCCATGCCACGGCGGTTACAAGCTGTCATAGATGCTGAAGGAGATGCCACGTGTAGACAAAATAATTTTAAAACTCATATTGACTTTTTTGCACCACTGTGTACATAATTCGATTTCCAATGTGTAACATTATCTGTATGCCGAGCCAATGAATGGGGTGATTGTACCGACATCTCTACACTTACAGTACCTATGAATGTTTATAAAAGCATGTTATGTGCATAAAATAAAGCAGTCTGTTATACCAGCTCGACAGTGCGTGATTTTATTTCTTTGAGTAAAGACTCCTACACACGCATTACGGAAATTTTATTTGTAACTGTTTTTGTTTTGTGTTTTAGTCGTAACTCGAATTTACTTTAAGCGTATGCTCAATTTTGTGTGTTAAAATGAAGTGCCTTTTTTATTTTGCTTAGAAATAACATTTTTTTTTAATTTTCATATTTTTGTTTATCAATTGAAATATGTCAATTCGAACTGCATTTAAGTTTTATTAATTAACTACTTTTTGTAAGGCGAAAAAGATAAAAATATGCTTAAGCTGTGAGTGTATGCTCAATTTTGTGAGGTACTGTACATATATCTGATTCAGCCTTAGCGAAGCGACAGGTCTAAGCGTGTCTGTGTACGAATTAACTCGTAGTTGGCTTCCGCGAAGAGATTTCTGTTATATAAGCCAACTACGATATAATTCGGAAGATCTTTTTTTTAAAAAAAAAAATACATTTTCTATTCTTTTTGATGATTACTATGTAATATAATTAGAGTTTTTAATAACATAAGATAATTAAATGAAATTGGCTTTTTAGACCGGAATTCTGAAAATTGCCGTGGCAGTCAACGTGTTAAAATGATTTGACTTTAAAAATCAATTCCTCAAAGTTCAAGACTTCTAAGTTCACTAAGCACACCTGAAAAAAAAAGAAATATCACAGCATTCTCATACATGCTAAGTAAATTGGATTCAGAAAAACGAATCGTCGTTGAGGTTCCCTCAACTACTACGACTGCACTCTAAAAACACTCGCAGACCTGATCGACTTAGACCCAGCCTTTTACCCAAACCTTCTAAGAAACACTGTAATATGCTTACATTCTAACACACATTATTCTAAAGTTTTGAGTTTAAAGGTTGTCTAGTTGGATGCGCTAATCTCAGTATGTTGTATTGGATAGTTCATTTATCGATGAAGACTTTAGGGTAACGATGCGACCACGAGGAGCGAAGCATCAATGGCAAACATCTTGAGAGCCTCCGTTGCGAGAGCTTGGCAAGACATTTAAATTACGCAAAAATCATATATGATGGAACCGTTCCTCTTTAGAAGTTCTATAAACTCACTATAACCTTACTTATGGTAATCAAATTTGTTCGAAAGTAATATTATTTATCCAACCGCGATAACTGATATTCACGCGGACAATGTCGCGGGGAACTGTTAAATTAGAATATGCTGGATGCCGATGCCGAATTGAACATCGAATTTTGCTTTAGATAGGATAGCAGACATTATGTAAAACATGTATCTAACGCAGAATTGACTCCTGGCTCCACCAGGATGAATATCAAGCATGGTAGTGGTAACTTTATGATATGGGCATGTTCCTCTTGGTATGCAGTTGGTCGCTAAAACCATCTAATGGAATTATTATGAAAAAATCTTACGCAAATATAGTTGAAACTGTAGACATGCCGATGGTGTGTGATGGTGTGGACATTTCAACAAGATAACGACCCAAAAGAAATTGAAAAAAGGAATGGTCTAGTTTTACACATCGTTTCCAGCTCACCCGACGGACCTCAATCCGATACATAATGTGTGATCAGATCATGATGCTTTTGGGACTTTGAGACCCAAAGAAACCATGCCAGGATATTGCTGCATATGTCCCAATACCAGCCCCACAGGAGTCCAATAGGCGGAGTAGGAGAGGAGTAATGGCTAAATACACTTCTCAATAATTCATGTAGATGCTGCTCTGACCAGAGGCAGAGGCGCTTTTGCCCTTACAAAGAGACTGTTTTACAACAGCCAACTCGATGCGAGGGTCAAGGTTATCTGCTTCATGGATATGGTTGTCACGTGTGGTTCAACGTGAGTGCAAGCTTCATGGAAAAAATTTGGTTGTTTGAGAGGGCTTGTCTTAGGACTTGCCTTCGTCTTTATCGAACTCCAGACTCCCAGTACATAAAATTCTATTCCAATGAGGACTTATACAAAAGGGCAAACCTGATAAGAGTGGACAATTTCCTGCTGAAGTTGATTCGAGTTCATACTGCTAGAGCGATGAACTCGTCCAAAAACTTGATCTTGATGATGGGCTTACTACCCCTATCCAGAATACCACGAAAAGGTACGCCACAGTGGCTTCGTTCCCCCCGAAAGCCTTTCTCCATTTAGGCAAGAACAGACTGTTACAGAAGATAAATGCGTTACCGCTCATCTTCCACATAGCCCGTTCAACTGTGGATGGGCGACGCAACCACGACCGTTCCGTCGCACAACGAGCTGAGGAGGGTCTCCTCCGGTTCAGTACGGTGGTATCCAGCCGAGACATTCGGGGTGTTGCTAGGTAGCACCAACATTTCTGGTGGCTGGGGAGCGAGGGAACTCCAGCGTCGAACCCTTTAGACCTGGGGTAGAAAGGGTAGTGCGTTCCCCCTTATGGGGCGCAGTCGGTCTCTGTCTTGCAGCGGATTAGATGGAAATCTAACAGTCACAACCTATGGCCGACTTATATATCTTAGGGTAGTTTTAAGGTAGTTTTTTAAGTTTTATATATGTGTATAAAATAAAAAAATGTATATATATAATACATATAAAAAATAAATATAAAAAAATTAAAAAAATAAATATAAAAAAAAGCAAGAATGTATATGTGTATACATGGCGATACATGTATACATTGTGTATATTAAGGATATATGCATATACACATGTGTATAGAGGTATAGACAGGTGAAAGACATAGATTAAGAATAGGTTTAGATTAAAGTGCCCGCCTAGGGCCAGTAAGTTAGAAATAAAACATTGTTCGTCTAACTAGTCTTAAGCATTTTTGTCTAGTAGGAAAGTTATTATGAATTGAATAATAAAAATGAAGTAAAAACGAAAAAACGACACTTCTGAACAAGCGCCCATATGTCGAAAATGGTGCCCCCGACACAGGACGTTTCTTGTAGACATCTAGACAGATAGCGGAGCCAATGACGAAACAAAATTAAGAGCTACACATGTAATTGACCTTCCCCGAAATACCCCGACATACAGATTGAGACAATTTGGTTGAGCTCATTGCATGCAATCGTGTTATTTTATCAAATAGCTTCCTTCAACCAACAAGACCTACAACTTCCCTCTTCCAGTTCCCACCGCATCCCACACTTCCTGTGTCTGACTGAAAATGCAATTGATGCCGATCACCTCCCTGTAAGGTTGCCGAAATCGAAATCAAACAAATTAGAGACCACTTACGTTGACGCACTCAAGAATCGATTCGTCTCCTTCCTTGTCCCTTATCATCCCGCCCTGCCATCGGCGCGGCGGCAGCCACACAAAACTGACACAGAGACGGAATTAGGAAAATGAGAAACCAATTAACTCATAAAACAAACAAACAAATGCCGCCGAAGGGTAATTATCGTTGCTGGCGGTAGGTAGGCAGTTATTACACAAAACTCCGGGAACACCTGTTCCTATCAATTATGCAGACATATGCACGAGAGGATCCACCTTCGAATCGTCGTCGTCGCGTCGTTACAGCTGTTAGACTCGTCTAATCATAGTCCACTGCCGTTTGATTTATGACTTTCTTCGGGGGGATTGCTCGTTGATTTGGATGTTATGATGGTTATTGGACGGCCGATGATGGAAAGGAATGAATGTCTTCCCTCGAAGGAGGCGGTCTCATGCGATGCCGAGTGGGACCTCAATGGAGGACCGGAGAGCATGTGGCAAATACTTCCTGTTTGCGAGAGATTACCTTCAGGAAGGTAACCTGGCGCAAATATTGCTCGTGCGTACTTTTGGACGTTGCTGTATTCCGGTGGACAGAGCGCGGCTTGAATCAAGGGACTACATCGTAGTTTCAAGGCTTCCCTGTTGTCTACTACTGCTTCGAGGTTGACTCGATGGAAGAACTGGCAGCCAGGGTGAGTCCACTACTTAATACTGCATAAAGCGAAGCATTACCGATAGGCCATCAAAAAGGCAGCAGAAACCATCTTAGAGTGGACACCACCAACGACAAGCAACCCGTGGAATGATTGCGAGTGTGAACGCAGCAAAAAGCCCTGCAACGGAAAACAAGAGCAGCGCAAGAGGAGTACCGGGCAAGTGGAACTTTCTGAAGGATACCGAAGAGTCGAGGGACAGGCAAAAATAGGGGCTTTTTTTTATAAAAAAAGCCCATCGCCTGACCGCAGGCTTTAGAAAAGGCACCCACTCTCTTCGAAATTGCGAGGGTTAATCTTGTTTCTGACCGGAAGGGAATAGTGGATGTATTCAAGCAGCACTTCCAAAAGCTGCTTAGCTTGCCTGACCAGGAGAGAGTGATGGGGGATCAGGAGAGCCCAACTCCAGTCGATGAAGTAGTCCTCCGAGCTAGCTAGAAGTTGGAAGAGCCATTAAAAGCTGAAGAGCTACAAAGCCAGGCTCAAGCCGCTTAACATCAGAGCTCTTCTCGGTGAGAAGCATGAACCAGGTGTTAGCACAAAGGATCCAACCAGGATCAAAGTGGGCCACAACTGCTCAGGGGTGGCAATCGCCCAAAACTAATGCACCATGTCATCCGCAAAATTTGGAAGACGAAACCTTGCTCGAGGACTGGAATAAAAAAGCCAATCCTACGTCTTGCAATAACTAGGGTATATCCCTGCACAACGTCGACCCTGTCCCTATTACTTACTTAATGAACTCCCGAGCCGTGGTGAAACTCGGCCTGAGACACGGCAGCTTTCGATGCTCTGCGGTCCCGGCCAAACTGCTTCCAGTTATCGAGACTAGTGGCCTCTGGCTTCTGGACACTGAGATCCTGTGTTCCTTTTCTTCTCGAACCTGTGAGCTGTGATTCGAAGGTCCCTTTTTCTGGAGCGTTATTGTCCATTCACTCGATGTCGAGCCGAACTAGTCGTTTTTTTTAGCTTCATGGGGTCTTAGTACAGCTCTTAGAGTTCGCGGTTGAATCTTCTCCTCCATTCGCCTTCCTCTCATACTGGACCAAAATTCGACGCGGAATTTTTCCCTCAAAAGGGCCCAAAATGCGCCCTGCTTTCCTGCTCATCGTCCAACACTATCGTCATGTAGTTCAACTGGCAGGATTAATGTTTCGTAAAGCACGTATTTTTGTCTTTCGAGATGTCCATGCGTGGGGTTGACGCTTACTCCGATGTGTGTAAACTCCTTAGGCACCTCGAAGTTATTGCTGCCAACAATGACGTTCATTCCTAGACGGTGAGCCGATGATTCTCTGTTCGTTGACAACAGATATTTGGTCTTGTCCTGATGTACGTCAAGACCAACTCGTTTCGCCTATTCTTCGATGGTCGTGTAAGCTTCTGTAACGACTAGCTGGGAGTGACCTATGAAGTCTATGTCGTCTGAGTACCCCAGCAAGTGCCGTGCTTTATATCTGTTCCAGTACAAGATTGAAGAAATCACACGACGTCTCCTTGCTGAAATCCGGTGCATGTTTGGAACTGTTTGGAGGAACTATTCCCAAATTGCACATTGCACTGCGTGTTTTCCAGCGGAACACGGCATCATCGGATCAGTTTTCCCCGCATGCCGACTGCGGCCATTGCCTTTCAGAGCTCAAGACGATGGATGCTGCCGTATGCGGAAATAGGTGATGAGTCTCGATTTGAAACTCGTTGGTCTTTTCCAGGGCTTGTCTCAGCATGAATATCTGGTCGTTTGTCGACTTGCCGAGCCGGATGTGGCCCTGCTTTAGACATTCACACAATACGCTGGACAGGATCTTGTATGCGACATTCAGCAGGGCTATGCCTCGGTAGACAATGGGTCGCCTTTGTTAAAGATGGGCCTATAGAGCTGATAGTCCAGTCATCAGGCATGACTCGTCCATCCATACTTGGTTGAGGGTAGGTAGGTAAGAGGCAATATGGCAGACTCTTAAACAACTGTCGTTACCTACCACCCTACAACTGGCACACTACCAGAACATCACCACCATGTTTGAGAAGTTCCGTTGAGAGGCCATCGAAGCCGGCGGTTTTATTCCTTTGCAAGTTAAACTTCAGCATAATGTGTGAACGTCTAAAGCAGTGCCACTTCCGGCCCGGCATCCGACTATAGACCAAATCTTCACACTAAGGCCAATCCCGGACAAGACCAACGAGTTTCATATCGATACAAACTACTTCTTCATCGATTAGAGTACGACAGCGTTCATCGCAAGGAGCTATTCGAAGCGATGGGCAAACTCAGACTCCCGCGAAAACTGAGTCGCACCACTCTAACACACACGCGATGCATCGTTCAGTTCGGCTCAAGGACTTCCCGGCCGTTTGAAACCTGCACCGAATTTCGGCAAGGAGATGCGCTGTCGTGTGACTTCTTTAATTTGATACTGGAGAAGGTAGTACAGCGGGCAGCTGTAAACACGGAAGGCACTACCTTGTACAAGTCAGTCCAACTGTTCAGATGACACCGACATCATAGTGCGTTCCCAACGTGCCGAAGTGAAAGCTTTCACGGCGATTGAAGAACAGGCGAAACCAACTGGCCTTTAGGTCAAGACGACAAGACGAAATATATGCCGTCGACAAGAAACGCCCCGCCGCACACCAACTAGTGCAAAGCATCACAATCGACAGCTCCAATTTTGAGGTAGTAAAAGTAAGTAAAGGTTTCTCTACCTCGGGGCAAAGGTAAACTCCCAGAATGACATCACTGTGGAGATCCGACGTAGAATCGCCCTTGGCAACTGGTGTTACTTCGGTTTGTCAAAACAACTGGCGTCAAAACTCCTGACTCGAAGGACTAAGGTCATGCTCTACAAACCCCTTATTTTGCCAGTCCTGCTGTATGGAGCCGAAAGCTGGACGCAAATCAAAACTGCGGAGCTGACACTTGGTGCCTTCGAAAGAAAAGTTCTACGTCGGATGGTCCCGTCTACAAGGAAGGCAGAAGACATAACCGCGAGCTCTATGAGCTGTACCAGGATGTGGATGTAGTCCGGAAGGCAAAAAGCCGGCGACTGCACTGACTCGGCCACATCGAGCGTATAAACACTGACGCTCCAGCTAAGAGGCTCTTCGAATCCGAGCTTCTTGGTTCGAGAGGGAGAGGAAGACCAAGCCTCCGGTATAAGGACCAAGTCATCGCGGACGGAAGACAGCTTGGTCGTGAAGTCTGGAAGGAGCGTGCGCAGGACTGTCAGCGATGGAAGCCAGCAGTTGCTCAGGCTCTGACCCTCCGAGGCTCGTTGGCGTGATAAGTAAGTGAGCGGATTTCTCTATACTTCAGAAACTCGCCTAGTTCGTATCTGGCAGCACGATAAACACGCATACGTTTGGCAAAATTCATCACACTCTCGTGCGATCTCAAGTTGGGATGATTTCAAATCAGTTCTAGTTTCTCGTGCACGTTCACGTTAGGGATTCAATGGAAGTACAAGTGATCCGAAGGTCTTCAAAAAAATACATCATATTTCTGCGTTCTTCTACCAGTCTTTTTGAGCCTCAAGCTACCACAGGAATCCACCGCTAATACTGACAACTTCGCCAGGAATCCCATCCCCCTGGATACCACGAAGCCAATTGACTTTCTCCGGCTTTCATCATTTTCCGCCAAGGGTTTCTCATTGATCAGACATCTCAATCATTCTGTCAAAACAATTAAATTCCCAGAAGTCATTGTCTCCAGCGATGCCAACGGCCAGCCGTAGACAAGACTGATTTCAGCGAACGGCTCAGATCATGGGAATCGACGTTCGCCCCGCAATGCGAGCGTAATTAAGTTCCCGCTAAGTAAGCAATCAACTGGCAGCGCTTGTCTCTGTTCCGCAGAACTGATTTCCCGTCGTTCAGCCGCCAAATTTGGGCAGTCGACATAATTAAGCCGCCGAGACGCTCGCTCCACTACAAATTGCTAATCACCCAGAGTCACTCAGACTCAGCCAACCTCGTCCAGCTTGGGCCAGAGTCATTTGTAGCCGGGCATCGTCATCTGACACTCGCCAAGTTTGGACATTTAATTTGATTTATATTCAGCACTTAATTTGCTCACAATTCCGCCTGGCAAATATGCGCAAAATGTTGACAACTCCGTGCGTGAGAGCAGAGTATCCTCGATCCGTAATTGCCCACATAAATTGCCTCTCATCAAGTGCGGACGGATTGAGTTGAGACTTGGGAGGATGCTGCACGCAGCTAAATTCCACGGTTGTCTTTTCATTCTCATTGACTTGCATGAATGTGAATGTGAATGCGAATGCTGGCTTGCCTGAATGCTGAATTGCTTAATAAGAACATGCCTCGCACGCGTGTAAATTAATTTATACCGCAACTCAAAACTGCAAACCGCATCCACCTACTGCTTCGCATTCGTTGCATAATTAAGCAGGCCGATCGATGCGTCGTCGTCGTCGTCAGTCGCGGCACAGGCGCAGACGCAGACGGTGGCACAGTCTCAGGCGCAGCCACAGTTGGGAATTAAAATAAAACCCAATTACTCCGAACAACTCAATCAGTGGAAGTGGGAAAACTAAATTCGCAGCAAAATAAATCAAATGTAGATGTGAGCCCGCCATTACGGATGCCGGATCGGTTGTCCGATTCAGCGGACGACCGACCGACCAACCGACCGCACCGCACCGCACCAAACCACGAGAGTACGAAACTGTGTTCAATTTGCATTCATTATGAGGACGCTCGTTCACATTGTCATTATCGAGGCGTTTTGGCCGCTTCGCCTTAGCGGAGGAGAGCATTCCACCGCACGGCCAGAGCCATCAGATGGTATTGCAAGCGCGCTCTTCAGCAGCGCCTCGAATTCGAATTACAAATTAATGGAGCGAACTGACAAATGGAGAAAAAAATGTGTTTGGACATTTTGAGCTGGAGACGAGCATGGGAGTAATAAATTAATTAACTGTTTGTGCAAATGAATGTGTGCTCGATGTGCGTCCAGGACCCTCGGCGCACCGTGACCATTCAGTGACTTCAGTGTTACGTACTCACGTGTGTGTGTGTGTCTGAGTGTGCATGGAACAAAACATGGAACAGCGGCAGCTACTGCACAACCAGTGCGTCCACCAGCAGCGTCCAGCGAGTCTGTGCGAGGTATTCATTAAAACAGAACACGTTCCCGCTAGTTCGACTGTCAGTAAAAACAAGTTGCCAGACACTGAATGCGATATCTCTTATTCTCGAGAGAATTGTGTTCGATTGGGAGGTCGGCCGCGGCGGCGCTGTCTCCTCCAGCAATGCGTGGCGATGGTGACATTTGAAAGCCATGTAGTATATCAATGGCAGGCTGTTTTTCTTTTCTTTTTCTTTTTTTTTTTTTTTGTTTGGTTTTGCCTAACTCGTCTGTGTGGCGTTTACATGGAGGCGTACATGTGTTTGTGCTTACTTGGGGTGAACGGGGAGGGGGTGTATTTTAAGCGAATGGAAGCGATGCGGTCGGGAGTCCTAGGCGAATGGGAGAAAGTTTGAACCGAGGGTGGAGGTCGCAGTTGAATTTGTCGCCGCTTGGAGGAGAAAGGAAAACCGGGTTCATTTTTTTCAAAGTTGGTAAATAATAGTATTTTTCACACTTTTATACACACACTCAATTTAATCGAACTCAATACAACGCAAATCATGAAATTTTTTGCAACTTTACAATTTTGAAAATTTATTGTGAAACATTAAAAAAAAATAAAACCAAAAATGAAGTATTACAGAGACAACTGTCGATAACTGTTTCTTTTATAACCTGTCCATAAGCCAAATTGACCAATCAGAGGACGGCATTTACTTTATTTCGTGAGTAAACCGTCAAAAATTCTTTCTGTCAGAAAGGCACTCAAATTCGTCGATGGACTAGGGGACAATCAGCTGTGAAGTCGGCCATCTCAGTAATACTTCATTTCTGGACAAAACTATCAAGATGTCAAAACCTTTTGAAAAAGCAATCTTTTCACCAAGGTGACGCCGGTGACGGCAACTAGCGTAGAACTGTTCGGAATCGACGAAGCTGCACATTGTACATATTATTAACAGAAAAAATAAAAATATACAGTCAAAACAACGACATCCGTTATCGGTTATAACGGCCAAATTCTTAGGTCATGGCTGAGGTTCTTGCTGAGAGTGAAGCTGCAGTTCAAGCGTCCGTGTCAAACGAACAAAAAAAGGCGTCCTCAAGACTTGGGCATCAACAAGACCACACTACTGCAAATTATGAGAAAGAATCTTAGCCAAGATGCTTATAAGATGAAGTAGACTCAAGAACTAAACCCACTCGATGAGACGTACGTTGTCGGTATACGAACCGGTCTCTGTAAATGTTTGAAGAAGATGACCGATTTCAAAGCAAAATCATCTTTAGTGAAGAAGAGGGATATTGTCTAAGGGTCTTCGTAAACCAAACAAAATATGCATTATTGGTCAAACGAAAACTCTGATGTGCTTCAAGAAGGACCACTCATTCACATGCACAGACTATGCTGTCAAGATGAGACTTCTTCGTGCTGTTGTGTGATTTGCTCGCTGAGACAGGGCGAGAAACAAGGCAGTATGCGAGTAACTCGATGTCGATGTCGTGTCACGTCTCACGAATGTCCTCATCATCATGAAGGGTGTTGGACCAAGTCAAAAAAAAAAAAAAACGCCTGTATGATTGTACCAAGTAAAAGCGACGAACATCGCAGACACCTGTCTCTGCAACCGAAGCCAAACCAAGCGCGCTCTCTCGGAAAGTCATGCAATGTAAATTGAGTCAATATGAGTCAAGCTGAGCACGCTCTCAATTGGGAACAATGTTGTGCTAGTGTCAATTTTGTTTTTTTTTGCTTTGATTGCTAATACCCTTATGTGTCCGGGGTCAAAACACAGCACGGGTCGAAGGTGTAGAGGGAGAAAGCGAGAGGAGGTACCTGTGCACATTGGTCTTAAATATCAGCGGGTTGTAGTCTCTGAGAAATATTGGGCTGGGAAGAGCATTCCATATTCGTGCAGTGCGGCTAAAGAACGAGTCTCTGAATTTAAGTGCCCTTCCGAAAGTAGGCTTAAGGATATACTGAGGAGGAATGCAGTTGGCTGGCTCACTTGAGCATCGTTTGCTGAGATAACGATAAAGCACGGACAAAGAAGAGACGGTACGTCAATGTTCGAGCGAGTCTAGGTTAGGTTAGGTTGAGGTGGCTGACTGCAGCGCATAGGGGCAGCAGACACACTTATCCCAAGAATAGGCCCATTGTGTTACCACGCGGAACTTAGGCTACCTATTCCGCTAACCAATTTGTGCTTTTGATAAAGCGAAGAAGAAGGCTGATTCTGATGCGCAGTTCAGCCAGATTAACAAAGAAATGGGCCCTAGAAGTCTGAATCTACGGGAGGAGAGAGCACTGCAGCTACATAGCAAGTGTTCGATGGTTTCTTCCTCATCCTCGTTGATGCAGCTTCGACAGAAATCATTATAGGGAAGGCCTAGTCTAGAGGAGTGAGTTCCCATGGCACAATGCCCTGTTAAAACGCCTGCTAAGCTTTGGCCTGCTTAATCTGATTAAGCTAAGCGATCGCTTGGGATTGATCATAGGCCAGAGTTGTTTGGTAATGAGGCATCCTGTGCCAGATATCCATCCGCGGTTCGTTTGACCAAGCGTTTCAAACTTTAGCAGATGTTTTATAGTAGCGATAGGCACGGAGGGTGAGTGTCAAACCGGAAATAGCACGGAGTTTGTGCTCTTTCTAGCGAGTTCGTCCGCTTCGCAATTCTCTGGAATGTCACAGTGTCCCGGCACCCACATCAGTTGGATGTTAAAGTACTTGGCCATCTCGTTAAAAGACAGGAAAGTCTTAGAGTTAAAAGTGACTGAGCTCAGAGATTTGATCGCTGCCTGGCTATCGGAACAGACGACGATATCTGTGCGCGATATTACATTGTTGTTAAGCCAGGACTGGGCTTCCTTAATCGCTATAGTTTCAGCCTGAAAGACGCTACAATGATTAGGTAGTCGAAAAAAAGATTCGCAGTGAACCTTCGAGCGTCTGGTGTTCAGACTCCCAGTTAGATCTGGCGGATGTACTGGTTGAGAGGGGCTGCTGTCCCTTTTACAGCAGTAGAGAGCCATGGAGGCCTTCTTGACACGGGTGGGAGGGTCAAAGATAGGAATTTTACACTTCCTAGTAAAGAGATCCGTTTTTTGCGGATTAGGTGTTAAGGCCTCTCGAGCGAGTCTAATGGCTCTACGATATTTTGTCTCCTATACGTTTTATCGCTCGCTCTCGGATTCTATGTAGTAGGTACAGGGTGGTTTTGGGGGCACCCGACCAATTATGAGCGTTGTACTCAAGCATGGGGCGGATGTACGCCTTATAAATTAAAACCAAATCAGAGGGGGTGAAATATTTCTTGCATCGATTAAGGGAACCTAAACATTTCACAGCACACAAGCGCCATGCTCCATAGCTGAATATCAAGGGTTAGCTTGAATGATAGCAGACAGCATTGGATTCCACTCTATTATTTTTTCCCCAGTTAATTATGCTGTCAAGATCGGAATTCACACGCTGCTGTTCCAATTTTATGACCGAAAGGCGGGGTCGTAAGTGAAATGGAACGAATATGAAAAGCTGAGGGGGCTATCATCAGCGGAGGAATGGATTGGATTAGAGGTAGCAGACAAGAGATCATATATAAAAGTCAGAAAGAGTGTCGGACACAGCACTGAGCCTTGGGGAACACCAGCATTTATTTGGTGGATATCAGACTTGAACCCATCCAAAACAACGGTTTGCGAGGTAATTTCTAATCCATAGAAGAAGAGATTCATCGATTTTCGACAAAAGAGCTTGATGTCAATCAACGACTCTGCTCAGGACTTTCATTCACGGTGACTTCGTTGAATACGATTATAAAGATGGCAAGCATGCAGTAATGGCTTACTAAAGCATTAATTTGCATCCAAAACAGGCTCTCAACACTGCATCAAGACATACATTTTAGCTTCACTTGACATTGTTACCTTTTCCCCATCTATACAAATCATTAAGGCCTTACTAACCTATTTCTCTTTTTTTTTCTTTACAGAACCATTTAACAAATTCGTAAGAATAAGGAATATAACCTCAACAATAACGTCCTTCTTTAAGTGCATTGCCCACTATTATGGGCATATCGGAGGAAGTCAAACTGGAAGACTTACCAAAGGAACCGAAACTAGCTCATCAGGACATCAAGACTCCTGATCATTCGATTTCATTTCTCTCGGCAACAGCTAGCGGTGGCACCAATAGTCCTGTCTCCGATGCGAACAGCGATGGCGAACTGGACGAGTACGCGCCAAAGAGGAAACAGCGACGCTATCGCACAACATTTACTAGTTTTCAATTAGAAGAATTGGAGAAATCATTCTCCAGAACTCATTATCCGGATGTGTTCACTAGGTGAGTTGTACTCTGGACTGCTGTCATGTTCATTCGTGGTTTTGACAGATGTCAACTGTGAGCTTGGACTGCTGTCATTTTCATTTTTGGTTTTGACAGATGTTAACTGTGAGCTTGGACTGCTGTCATTTTCATTTTTGGTTTTGACAGATCTCAACTGTGAGCTTGGACTGCTGTCATTTTCATTTTTGGTTTTGAAAGATGTCAACTGTGAGTTTGTTAATTTGACACTGGACCGCTGTCACTTTCATTTTTGGTTTTGACAGATGTCAACTGTGAGTTTGGACTGCTTTCATTTTCATTTTTGGTTTTGAGAGATGTCAACTGTGAGCTTGAACTGCTGTCATTTTCATTTTTGGTTTTGACAGATGTCAACTGTGAGTTTGTTAATTTGACATAGGCCTACTGTCATTTTGAGTTTTGGTTTTGACAGATGTCAACTGTGAGCTTGGGCTGCTGTCATTTTCATTTTTGGTTTTGACAGATGTCAACTGTGAGTTTGGACTGCTTTCATTTTCATTTTTGGTTTTGACAGATGTCAACTGTGAGTTTGTTAATTTGACACAGGACTACTGTCATTTTCATTTTTGGTTTTGACAGATGTCAACTGTGAGTTTGGACTGCTTTCATTTTCATTTTTGGTTTTGAGAGATGTCAACTGTGAGCTTGAACTGCTGTCATTTTCATTTTTGGTTTTGACAGATGTCAACTGTGAGTTTGTTAATTTGACATAGGCCTACTGTCATTTTGAGTTTTGGTTTTGACAGATGTCAACTGTGAGCTTGGGCTGCTGTCATTTTCATTTTTGGTTTTGACAGATGTCAACTGTGAGCTTGAACTGCTGTCATTTTCATTTTTGGTTTTGACAGATGTCAACTGTGAGTTTGTTAATTTGACATAGGCCTACTGTCATTTTGAGTTTTGGTTTTGACAGATGTCAACTGTGAGCTTGGGCTGCTGTCATTTTCATTTTTGGTTTTGACAGATGTCAACTGTGAGTTTGGACTGCTTTCATTTTCATTTTTGGTTTTGACAGATGTCAACTGTGAGTTTGGACTGCTTTCATTTTCATTTTTGGTTTTGACAGATGTCAACTGTGAGCTTGAACTGCTGTCATTTTTATTTTTGGTTTTGACAGATGTCAACTGTGAGTTTGTTAATTTGACATAGGCCTACTGTCATTTTGAGTTTTGGTTTTGACAGATGTCAACTGTGAGCTTGGACTGCTGTCATTTTCATTTTTGTGGTTTTGACAGATATCAGCTGTATGCCTCTTAATTTGATGTCTTGGGCGTGGTTTGGGGATGCAGTTTTCTTTCGATTTTTTTGTTTAATCATTTCATTCATTTCGAACGATAGCTGTCAGGCGTAAAAATTCCTCGCTAGAGACCGACAGTCATCTACCGTATCACCTGTCAGATCTACCCCATCCCTAGCCTATCAAAACTAAGCTCCCGTCTCAGGCTAGTCAATATTTCGTTAAATTGATTGATGGTCCCGTCCCAAGCTGAGGACGCCCTCCCATGAGTCCATGTCTCTCCCTCTTTCAGGAGCCTTCCTCCGCCACACAGTGTCGTAAAGTTAAACACAGTGTATCATATTCACATTAGCAGTCCCCACACACATTACCCGCCCCCCGGAAAAAGGCGTTCAATTTCGGACGGCAGCGGCAACAGGCCACCCTTTGATTAATTTCCCGCTCATCGCCACAATTTGCGTTCCCCTCCCACGGCGGGCAAGAGATAATTAAAATTATTAGCCCCGCTCACCGGGAATGCATTTCACAGGAATTCACCTCGCCCGTCAACCGCGTCAGATCCGCGGCCATCATGCGCCGCGCCACCTCGGCTATCAGTCTCTGCCAGCAGTGGCCATCAACAAGGACGTCGATGACGACAGTAAACAGCGCTAAATGGCGATGGCTTTTTTCCCATTTCGAGCCGAACTGCAAGACAATCACCTCGGAGACTGTGTCGGCGCAATTATGCCTCGCTCATCAAATCACTTATTAGCTTGATCAATTTTCCATGTTTTCTGTAATTGAATTTGTATTAATTGAGTACACTTAGCAGTTTAATGTGCCCCTGGCGGGGAACACCATCGGCGCGACCCAACCGCGCCGGGGAATGGGTTGCCTTTGGCTCGGCTTGGCTCTGTATGCTGGCCAAACCCGTGGCGCTGGTTGGGATTCCGGTTGTCGTCGCCATCGCCGTTCGATTGGTGGATTGGATCAACAGGTGATTGACTGAGGTGCAATTTGATAATTGTGTTACCGAAGCTGCGGGAGAAACAACGGGCCGGCCGGTCATTAACTTTGATTTGGCTAATACCCATCGCGTCGATGGAGCGACGAAGGGATCACTCTGCCGCGCCGCCGTCGCACTGCGGTGCACAATCCTATGTGTGATTATTTTGTGATTTTCTTTCGTCACGATCAATAGCAGGTGTATTATCAACGCCAACTAGCATGGTCGTTAATATTTCTTCACTTTGTGTTCCCTTTTCTTTATTTTCTCTTGATTAACCCTCAACTCAACCCCGTAATAATCTGCTGCTGCTGCTCTCCCTCTCTCTCTCTCTCTCTCTCTCTCTCTCTCTCTCTCTATCACTGCCTCTCTGAGGCTGGCTGTGTTATTTTTACAAAATCATCTAAATGGAGACAGGAAAGGAAGTTGGGTGATTGAATTTGAGGGGAGCCACTCGGACTGGCGAGTGGCGAGTGATTATTGTTGGCATGGAAAGGATGTCTGCTGCGATGGGTGATTGAAGAGGAACGTGCTGCTAAGGATTTTTATGGGTTTTTGGTTTCTTTTTTTATTGATGTCAATCAGTTGTATGGCCTACAAATTGGGCAGATGGTCAATGGAGTTGAACAGCAATCTGACAGACAGTTCTAATCAAAGCTGTGGTGGATCGACCGGCCTTCAGGAGGGACGTCGTTGCTTTCACCGACTAGACTTAGATTTCAACTTTGCTGACACATTGCATGAAGATGAATGAGTGAGTCACACGAGAGCAATCCTCGGAGCGAAACACGCGCTCAGAGAAGCCGGAAAAATAACAAGACTCTCGTTAGTGTAAGTCGAACTCCGCATTTGTCCAAGAAGTAGAACAATCGACAGAGGTGTGCTTTCATGACTCACTTTTTTCGGTACATTTTTCGGTAATGTATACCAATAGACACAAACAAATTTTGGTGAGTTTTAGTACGAAGTTTAAAAAAAGAAAGACAAATTTGTAATGTCTCAAGATTTTAGCGTTAAAGCTTACAGTATACGGACTCTGGAAAACAATGGCGTATTTGTCGATCAATATTTTGGATCGGTGGAGTACAGTTTTCTGTGTTTTCCATAGCGTCACCAAGCTGATGATCAGTCAAACTTAATCCGATCTACCGGAGACGAGGAGCAATGGGAGATGATAGAGATCAGAAAGAGGATATATAGCAGATAGCTGTATTTAAGACTCGTGTCTCCTCATGAGGAATGCATGTCATTGACTGTTACTGATCCTTATTAAATAATTTAGGGCAGCTCTGAATACGGAAGCCCCTCTCATATACAAATCAGTCCAACTGTTGGGTTAGGCAGTTGTCATCAATATCGTCCCAAAGTTTTTTTACTGTTTCACTGGAAGAGTCAGACGCAAAACCTGTTCAATTGTACTGCCAGGCCTACTATTGCTTCTGTGATGAGAAACCTACATCATCACTCACTTCACCGAATAACTGCGGGACAGTGGAAGAGGATGTGCTCGGCGACATTGCAGCCGTCGTCTCCACAGGCGTCGATCGGTCGCAAAGTATTTGATCGCTTAGGCTAAGCACATTTAGGTATTTGGCGAAGGTGTTGTGGACCATTGGTACGTCGATAGGTAGGGCGTGCTGCCATACCATGACGGTCCATTGCGACTACCCACGGTCAGACTATTACCAATGATTGACCACTCCAGTGACAGTGACGTTAATTTCATTTCAACAGCAAATGGTGACGAACTGATTTGGAAACGAGACATGAGCGTGTTAATTTTGCATTCACGGGGATTCTAAGCGGGGACTCCACTAACCAAGGGCAGGCAGTTAACCAAATACACGCAGGCTCTTCAGTTATGAGATAACAAGAATGCCATGGATTTCTAACTAGGACCACCTTCAGTGCTCTTGGAGCCGTTTGTGATGATTGGACTAAAGTTCTTTACTGGCTCAGATTCTGGTCAGAGCCAGTCCTGAGTGCAGAGAAAGTAGACTTTGTATATGAGTCACAGCTGGAGTTCTGGTGTCCGCGTGGTCAGCAGTAACATATTTTCATGACCATCCTAAGTTAATGCTGTCGAGGAAAGCTTGCACCGTCACACACCATCCGGGACAAGAACTTCACGATTGATATCTTTAAGATTTCGATATAGATCGACTAGGAAACCTAGAGCTTAAGGTGGCGCAGCACACAAATTGTTGCGTTAGGGCTCCACTAAAATGCAAGAATAAAGAAGAAAGGAGTTTGTCTACCTCGGCAGAAAGGAGAACTGCTCAAAAACACATCTTACTGGAGATCAGACATAGAACAGCCGTTATCAATAGTTGTTACATACTTCTTTTTGATAATTCGGTTAATTGAATGAAGTTGTGTCAAAACGTCACATTCGCAGGACTTATGTTATAGCTGAAAGCTGGACTATTAGTAAAACGGCAGATGTTAGTCGGTAAATGGAGGAGATGATATAAACGCCCACTCTATGAGCTGTACCATGATGTGGATGTAATGCGGCAGTCAAAAATCAGTCGACGTTGACACATGACCACCAACCCTCAAGCCAAGATAGTTTTGTAACCGACTGTCCGGTATAAAGACCAAGTCGTTGTGGACGTAAGTAATCTTGGCCTCGATATCTGGAAGTTGAGTAACGGACAACAATGGCACGCAGTATTAGGTCAGGGTCAGACCCTCCATGGGTCATCGGCCTGAGAAGCAAGTAAGTAAGTCTCGACATTGCTGACTTAATTCCGTTCAACTATGTTCGTCCTAGATTATCTTCGTAAACATTTAGTGGAATGTCGTGCCTCATATAGTAACTGCATCAAAAACGGCCCACCCTTATATTTCCTAAGAGCGGAAACACACAGAGATAAGCTTACTTTCACAACAAACTTATTAGAATCGGTTTTGTCCGAGCCTATCGTCGTTCGCCTGATGCCAGAAATGTGCAACGCAAGAGTATAATTGTGTTTTTTCTGTTTTCATTGTAATTTCTTGATACTTTTTAAGTGATGAACACATGATATTCTTTTAAGGTTGAATATTATCTAATGTGTCATTAGTCTTAGACATTTTAAAGTCAGAAAACAAGCCATTTAGTAGAGACCATTAGTAAGAAAAACAACATTGTGTGCAACATGGTCTACCGCATACACCTGCAACAACGCCTAGTAGGCCGTATTTAACAAATGATCTTTGCCAGATGCATCTACCGTGACAGTTTGAGTACAATGTGTTGTATGTTCAATGTGGGTTCAAGAAGACTGTACACGCAAAGATCAACAATGCATTTGAGCTTTGACGAAGTTAAACGCAAAAATCATTACCAGGCCATATTTAACACCAGTTAGACCATATAAGTCGCTATAGCTTTTTCAGTATATCTTAATTTTTTAGAAATGTTCATGTTACTTAAGTGTGATCGTAAATTGATTTTAATGATTATATAAAAAATAATTAAAAGAATTCAACTTAAATTGATGGTTTTATTTCGAAAAATGTTAAGGGTGGGGCATATTTCCTGAACTTACTTTATTCTTGGCGTCATCGTCAACTTTCGAAGTTACTACCTTTCTCAAGGTCCCGTGCTCTCGTTTTCTACACTTGAGGCGTTCGAATTTACTTCAGATTCATTTGAAAGATACAAATTCAATTCACATCATAAATAAATATGTATTATTATTATTTTTATTTGTTTTCTTTTTCATTTCAGGGAAGAGTTAGCAATGAAAATAGGATTAACTGAAGCTCGGATACAGGTAAGCCACTAATCTCATAATTCTAATAAAACTAAAGATAAAAATAGAAAAAGCGGTCAACATCGGTCCCCTAGACGTTGTTTTCATTACACCACGCCCTAGACCCACTTTGGAAAGCATTTAGCAGAGCATCCACTGCCACTTCATTCCATTCCACAAGTCTTCACTTTCCATTTTTCGTACTGGTTTGCTGAAAGGCGACTTTCGCTTATAAGCCGACCTCTGCTGGTCACTCTATATGTACCTTATCAGCTCATTTTTGAAGCATAGTATGACAGGTATGACACCACCGAAGACTGTGTTGCCAGGGTAAACGAAGACCTTGATAACACATCCAGTCCAGTCACCATTTGCCGTTGGGATCAAATTAACTGCACTGTCACTGGAGTAGTCAATCAGTGGTAGTAGTCTGACAATGGGTATCACAATTAACCAATATGGTCACTAGCACACTAGCAGCCCCCTACCTAACCTAACATACTTACAGATGCCATCAACGCCGCCAATCGGAGGTGGATGGAAATAGATACTTGCAGGACTTCATAGCTAATGTGGCCTTCAATAAATCCCCAAAAAACAAGCACACTCCTAAATCTAAATAGAAAGGAAATCAGCAATGTAGTTGGCATTATTATGATGGGAACCCCTACTTTGACTTTTGTAGGAGCCATAGGGACGAAGAGGAAGAAGAATCAGGCCCTTTGCAAGTGGCCAACTTATTAAATGACTTTTTTTTAGAAATCTGTATATATACTGTATCTTGTCATTTTGAACATACATCTAATTCAGGGAGTGTGAAATCGTAAACATTTTTTATCTGTGAATTCCCGGGTGCTGAGATTAATAAGATAATTATGTTACTTAAACAATCGAATCCATACTCTTTTGATTCAGTCTTCAGTTCTGTTCTGAAGCAGATTTCACTTTCATTTCCTAAGGCAATTGCAACTTTGCCGATCGAGTCTCCCTAAAGCTCTCAGAGAGTCCAACCCTGCCAGGCGAAATAATCGACCGTTGTCAAAAAGCCATCAGAGAAGATGCATCTGATGTGCTGGGTTTCAAGACGCCACCCCAAAAAAACCCCTGGTTTGACAACGAGTGCAGGCAGGCACATTCAGCGAAGCAAGCAGCCTACAAGGCGACCCTGGACAGAAGGACGAGAGCGGTTCGTGAGCTCTACGAACTTAAAAGAAGGGAAGAGCACCGGCTTCTCAAAAAGAAAAAGAAAGAGCACGAGAAGCGCGCGATCGAGGAAATGCAGAGGTGTTGCGGCAGAAATGATGTCCGGAAGTTCTACCAACGGGTAAAACAACTATCCAATGGATACAATATTCGGACAGCAGCCTGTCGTGAGGAACAACTCGTAGTAGATTCGCAGTCGATACTGAGAATCTGGAAAGATCATTTCTGCAGACTGTCAAACGGCGAGGAAGACTCCACTACCGCTTTCAAGCAGAATGTTGCACTCAACGCAATTGACGATGATCGACGAGAATTCCATCTCCCCGACCTAGACGAAGTCAAGATAGCGATATCGAGACTAAAGTCGAATAGAGCTGCCGGTGCAGGCGGACTGTCTGCGGAACTGCTTAAGGCAGCTGGAGATGAGCTGGTAAGGTACATGCACCAACTCATCTGTAACATATGGTCGGAGGAGGAAAGCATGCCCGACGAGTGGAATCTCAGTATCGTTTGCCCGATCCACAAGAAAGGAGACCCCTTTGACTGCACCAACTATAGAGGGATAAGCCTCCTTAACATCGCCTATAAGCCGTTTTGTGTAAACTCCTGCATCATTATCAGTGCGGTTTCAGGCCGGGGAAGTCCACCATCGACCAAATCTTCACATAAGGGCAGATCCTGGCAAAAACCTAAGAAATGCAGATCGACACCCACCACTTATTCGTCGATTTAAAGGCCGCATATGACAGAGTGCATAGGGACGAGCTATACAACGCCATGTCTAGTTTTGACATTCCTGCCAAACTCGTCAGGTTGTGCAGGATGACGATGGAAAGTTCTCGCTGCTCTATGAAGGTCGATAACGAACTCACCGAGACCTTCAATGTCAAAAAAGGATTTAGACAAGGTGACGCGCTGTCATGTGACTTCTTTAACATCGTCCTGGAAAAGATCGTGCAAGACTCACACGCCAACACTAGAGGCACGATCTTCCAAAAGTCCATACAACCGCTAGCATACGCGGATGACATTGACGTGATTGGCAGAACACAGCGTGCCGTCAATGAAGCGTTTGCTGGTATTGAAGCGGAGGCGGCCAAAATGGGTTTAGCGGTGAACGAGGGCAAAACGAAGTATATGGTGTCATCGAGAAAGGACGCTTGGCCAAAATGTCACCATAGGCAGCTATAACTTCGAGGTAGTCAAGGACTTCGTCTACCTCGGCTCGCAAGTGAACAGTACGAACAACATCAGTACCGAGATTAAACGCAGAATTACACTTGCCAATCGCTGCTTGTTTGGGCTCAAGAGGCAATTAAGTAGTAGAGTCATCTCTCGAAGGAGCAAGCTAACATTATATAACACCTTCATCATCCCTGTCCTGCTCTATAGTGCGGAAGCATGGACAATCTCAAAAGCGGATGAAGAAGCATTTGGTCTTTTCGAGAGAAAAGTTCTGCGTTCAATCTTTGGTCCTGTCTGCGTTGACGGTTACTGGAGAAGAAGATTCAACTACGAACGGTACGGGCTGTACAGCGGCATGAGCCCAGTCAGGCGTCTACGTATTCAACGCCTAAGATGGGTGGGCGATGTAGAGCGCATGGACAACACTGCTCCAGCCCGAAGAGTCTTCGACATCCTAACCAGTGGGACAATGCAATAGAGGACGCCCACGGAACCGATGGCGCACCAAGGTGGAGAAGGACCTCAACCAACTTGGTGTGCGCAGTTGGAGACAGCTTGCAAAAGATCGTGCCGGCTGGAGAGGCTTACTGGTCTCAAACAGGACTGTAGCGCCACCAGAAGAAGAAGAAGAACTAAGGGAATTGACACACTAGAGCACAATTTATTTTTAAATAAACTTTATAATGCTTTATAAGTTAAACTTGCTGAAGCTAAGCGTGCGATCTGTGCGGTTTGGGGAAACTGTATAGAGAATAAAAATGTTTCGCATGAGTCAAAACTTAAAATATTCCGTACCACAGCCTCTTCTATCCTATTGTATGGAGCACAAGTTTGGGGTTAGTTCTTCAGATATTTTCTTAGGCGGATTTTTAAGCGGATAAGATTAAATTCACCTAATTACATGTTGCATTTAGAGACTGTAGTTACACCCCTGTTCCCGAATACTCTTAAAATACGTTTCGGTTATATTTATAAAGTCAATGCGATGAGGCAGGAAAAAATTCCGAGGTTGGTATTTGCGCAAATGCATAGATATAAGGTGAAGTGTGTCCAAGAATGGGAATCACTAGGATCAGAATGAGGTTATAGCTTCAATTATTCATCTTTACACCAAGCGAACAACAGGAATCTTTAAAACAAAAAATCAACACCTTACTTCAGAAAACTAGCCACAAATTTGTAAATGAATCCCAGGCATCCCAAAACAGAGCCTACTACAGCAAAATGAACCACAATCTACAAGAAAAGACTTATTTCTTGAATAGCTACTCAGTAGAAAAGATAAGTATGATTTTTAAAATGAGAGGCGAACTTTGTAAGCTAAATTTCATACCGCATCGCCCGGAGCTTCCAATCTTATGCGACCTGTGCAATCGTAGCCAACGTAGGGATGTGTTGCACTTCATCGCGAATTGCCCTATACGTAAGGAGTTCCGCATTAATTTTTTCGGTGCTCTGACACTTTTGAGTTGGAGGAAGCAATAAATATCTTAAATGGTGGCAGAGGTTGGGACTTACTCTACAACTACACAGTCAACGCATTGCGCTACAGGAACTGCATAATTGATGAACGTTTTTAAGTAATTGGAGCATTATATAATGAAACAAACAGCACATACTTTTTGGTTTATATAAGTACTTAACGTATTTTTTCCTTTTAATGTCAATCTGGTAAACGACCTCTAGGCCAAACCATATAAACTGTAGTCTAGTTAACTAACTAACTAACTTTAGAAGAAGCTTCAAATTTCAGACACAAAAACAATATCTGGAACCCATGAAAAAGAATCAAGGTGGGTAGCAAGAGATGAGATGAAGTTTTCTTTCAAACTTCTAACATTCTGGTGGACAACAAAGAGTTTGTTATTGCAGTTTGAACTATTAGTAAAAACAACACAGTTTGTGTTACTAGGATCGAGAATGGTAATGTCATCATTTATATCATCATCGATATTCATAGTGTAATATAAATAAATGATTATAAAGCACTAAATGAGTGCAAGATCATCAAACGATCTAATAGAGATGACTTTTCCACCCTCTTCCCTCCTCACAAGTATTTGATTGTTTTTGAACCATACAAATCTATAATTTTTCAGTTTTCTGACGTCTTTGGTCGGCATAAATAGAGCCTGAGTGTACTTGGTTAGTGCATCATTGATGTAAACTAGGGTTCCCTTGCTGCTACCGCTCCTACTGCTGTGTTCGCTGCAGTCACTGCAGCCGCCCGCGCTGGTACTAGTCACGTCAGTGCTTAGGGTTTTCTTTTTCTTCTTCGCTTTCTCTCTTATTATTCGCTGTTTAATAGAGAGGTCAGGTCAGACTCAAAATTGTTTACCAGTTGATTGAAAAAATCAGCATCTTGTTAAGTGATATTTACGCAAGAAATGTGAAAAAAATTTAAGCAAGATATTTTCGTGGTACAACTTCTATCAATTGTTTCCGAACAAATAGAACACTTCATTTTGAGTAGTTATTAAGTATGTACGAACTTAAGATTTCAAAGAGATGTGCACCCCACAACACTCAAGAGAAAACTGATCTGAACTGAAATCGAAAGCAAATCGTAAAAATTATAAAGCCTTTTAGCTCGTTAAAGTTTATAAATACAGGCGTTCCACAAGGATCGGTTATGGGACCTATTTTGTTTCTAGTTTATGTTAACTCTCTGTTTAGCCAAAGCTTCAAAGAAAAAATATCTTTGTTTGCTGATGATACTGCTATTTCGTACTCTCATAGTAATTATTTTAATTATTTTTCTTGAATTAAAATCGCGATCTTGAATTACTGAGTTCAGTCATCATAAGCTCGTAATCAGCATGAAGACGATGTTTAATAATAATAATATGGGTGGCGCTACAGCCCTTAGAGGGCCAGGGCATAGCTTCTCAGCAACCACTCGTGTTGTGCGTGCTATTGTTCTCTCACGCGTGGAAGGGACCCACAGTTTAATGCCGACTCCGAAGTGCGAAATTGAGAAGCTTTTTCTAGACAGGAATACTCTTTGAGCATTGTCAGTGACTCGAAAGAGGCGGAGCCGTGAAATATGAAACGTGGTAAATTCGGTTATCGAGTCGACGCACTAACCCACTACGTCACGGCGACCCACTAAGAAGACTAAGTTTATGTTCTTTAATATCAGAAGCATGTACTGTCAAGAGTACATAGCCCGAAGTGTACACGTTTTCCTTTAAGCTCATGTTCGCGGAATTCGATTAGTTTTAACCAATTGCTGTGACTCCTGTTTATATTTGGGTATTGTTTTAGACCATAAACTTAGTTGGAAGGATCATACCAATTATTTGAAACAGTACATGAATAGAGTAGTAAAACAGTTGTACCACTCAAGTCTGCACTGTACTATCCTTAAGCTAGTTTACAATGGTTTACTAAGATCTTAATTTCAGTATGGGTTATCTTGCTGGGGTGGGGCGTATTGCACGCGCATTCAACCCTTGTTAATTAAGCAGAAGCATGCAGTCCGAATTATCTGCAAAGTGAATGGAACAACCCACAGCTTTGAACTTTTTAGGACTTTTGCCAAAGACCTTTTTTCCGCTTTTAACTCAGTGTGCGCCTTGCGAGATTAGGACTGCAGGCCCGTTCAACTCGTGAGAGGACAACACGAATGGTTGAGCTTGGCCCAGGTCCAAGTCAGTCACCCACAAATTGTTCAATTACCCAACTCCCACGAGCCTCCATTTCCATCACAAACTCGACCTTTATGTACTCCCCTCTGACAGCTGTCACCTTGACTCACCCTCACTTCGACGCACAGCTTGCGCATGCGTCCCGGACACAAAAGCAAAGTTCCCCTTCGAAGCCGATCAATTTGTCCCGACGCGCGGACCTGCTTCCAGCGTTAATCGAAATGTCACAGAGTACGCCGAACAAAAAAAAAGAAAGAAAGGTTGACAGGATGTGGGGAAACCGAATGACACCGCTTAAGTGGCGCCATTGTGCAGCGGGCTTTGCTAATAAATTTCCAACAATTTGAGATATTGCCATCCAATTATACACGATATATATCATTTTAGAGTTATCGGTCTTATGTTTTGAATTCGATTCCAGTCAGGGCGCGCCCGGTGCCCCCGTCCCACGTTTCGTTCCTCGCGCGTCATTGCAGTCATTGTGCTCCGATTTTATTGTTGTTCGTCTCGCGTCTTATTTATCTTTTTTTGCGAGCGGAGCTTCTTCTCGGTTCCATCGCTCGGTCAGTTATTTCTGTTGATTTTTATGCCGCTGTTGTGTTGTTTTTTTTTTTTGTTCACTTTGATGTCAATTAGTTGTGTGGAGGCCCCTGAATTTGAAGCCGATTGGCCGGGGATGTCTGCACGGGTGGGGAACGGTGGTCGGGCAACAAAAGTGCTTGGCCGTCGTAAATTGGCCGCCGCTCGGAAGAAGACGGGTGATAAGAACTACAAGTGTAAATTATAAATAAGCTGTTCAATTTGTGTTCAATTTGTGATTGGATTGTTGGTTGGATCCTGCCACGTCCGAGGGGATATTAGTTGGCCTTTAATCCTTTGGTTTGTAATGAAGAGGAAGTGCTGTCTGAGATGGGAGCGCTTACTTTGTTGTGGATTTCTTCTCTTGATGCGCTCCTCCATCGGCATGACGACTGTGCTTCATTTTTTTTTTTCTTTAATGATTGTGGCGCCATCTCGGCAATTAACGAGAACCGAAATGGTTTTTCTGCTTGATTCTTTAATTTTGCTGTACGCGGTGGCTTAGGTGGAGGATCATAATAGTAGACAAAGCTGATTAGCTGATTGCTTCAGTCAATTGTAGGGGGACGGCGGCAGATGGCTGTTTGTATGGAATGTCTGTGCGTTTTTGCTGTGTGCTATTGTTAATATGGAAGCGCACTGGACAATGTGGTTGTTTAGTTTATCTAAGACCACTCAAGCCGCCATCCGCCATTTCCAGGTGGGATCTTCAGTTGGATTGTGTAGGGAAGAAGGGCACCTTTGAACGTGGGGTACCTTTAAGCATCACATACGATATTAGTGTTGTACAAAGGTACCCTACGTTCAAAGTTGCCGCATCTCCCCTATAGAATGGGTTGAGTATTGGGTTCTATCTTCCTCGTGAAGTTGCTTACGCTTCTTTTTGGCGTGGATATGTGTTCCCAACCGTCGCACAGTGGGACAGAATTACCTTTAACCTGGCATCAAATCACCGTACAAGCTAGGAACCTGAAATTAGGCATGGTTACTCCTGGCACCATATAAACACGACTTTAGTTTTTGGTTAGGATACGCCCACTTTTTGCGAAACACGAGTCTGGTAGACAATGTTTAGGGAAGCATCTCTTTTTTAAGATGGAAATATTTTGGGCGCTTTTGATCTTATGAGTTCACACTGAACGCGTGACAAATTTGCTTGGATAAACAAGACTAATGCCTCTTCACCATTCATTGAAGTAGGTTGCATTGACTCAATCAAAGCTTTCCTACACTTTTCAGCATGACGTGGAACTGCGGTTACGTTTCGAATTAAGTTAGGGTTAGGTAGGAGGTCTACTAGTGCATTCACCAGCACGTTTAGACCATGTTGGTCCATTGTGATGTCCACAGTCAGACTACAACCACTGATTGATTTCCTGTCTTCTGCTTTAAGCCTAGCCTTTCGGTTAATTGTCTTATTTGTGTATCTTAAAAGATAGCGATGGGAGGTGGATGGCCGCCTGGTGGTAGAGAAGATGTTGTACCACACATAGCGAGTGCCACAGTGTATCGGCACCCACGTGTGGTGTATATTAAGATGCTTTTGCCCATGATAATGAGTTCATTTTCTTCTCAGCGAGGGACGAGACTCCTTTGCAACATGCGGCATCGCTTTCCCGTTTCCTTATTAGGTCTTCCGAGATATTTTTCCTCCGGCTTGGCTCACCTGGAGTGCTCTCAATAGCAATTTCTTCTTCAGTTCCATAAAGATGTCTTCCCCTCTGTGATTATAGCCATCAGGGCTTCGTTGCATTCCGTCGAGCCAAGGTCGTCCACTAGAATTGTGTTGAACGTTGGCTGTGAGGCGAAGCATGGCCTCGTCTCGATTAGAAGATTGATCTGATGTTCGCCAAGCCTGCCTTCGTCGACTTGCATGTAGGAGAAGGATAGACTCTGGCGCTGATAAGGGGCGCTGGAGATTATGAAATTCCTCGGGAATTCATTCATATACCGACTTACCATGTTTTGGCACAGGTTTATTTTGTTAAGGTGGTAATTCAGCCCGAAGTGGCCGTCATGAAAGCTCGTTAGCAATCTTATACTTTTCCAGCAAAGATTCAGGATTTCCTTACAGGGAGAAGGTAAAGTTGATGGGTGGGAATGCCTAAAAACACTGCATCGATCCCGCAGTCTCGACACCATTCTCACCGGTTCAGCAGTCTTGACGTGTTTTCCCAATGGTTAAATAGTGTAGTGGCTGCTGTCCAATTGACGTTGCAATACGGTTCAGGACCTTTGAACGCAGATTCCGAGCCAACCCTAGCGAGCTCATCTGCTGATTCTGGACCAGGGACATAGTCGAACTAAGCTTTGTTATGTCTAGCTTGAACTTACAAACAGCTTCGCCTTTAGTCTCTGCGTCTGTCCAATACGTAACATAATGCAGCCATGCGCACCTTGAACCAAAAAAAACCTCCCTACGAAATCTTCACAAAAACAGTAATTTATTGTGTTTCTTCTCTCTTCTTTCAGGTTTGGTTTCAAAATCGTCGAGCAAAATGGCGAAAACAGGAAAAGGTCGGTCCACAGTCGCATCCCTACAATCCGTACATTACCAGTGGCCCGAATCAAATGCAAACAATCGTCGGATCCACCCTGCCACCGAGTCACTTCGCTCATTTAGGATTCAATTTAAGGAAACCCTTCGACACGTCAGCGAATTTGGTTGCCCTGCGCTATCCGCACTTGACCAGTGGACCAATGCTTCCGTCGCAGTATTTAAATCAGTTTCAAAGGTGAGTCTGACAGGGTGACGCGAAATAACGCTGAAAGGACGGAAACTGATTTTCAAAAGATCGACTTTATGTGCTCTTGCAAAAGGAAGAAGAGAGCCCTAAGTCGAATTTTGAATTTTGGCCACATTTTTACTTAACTTTTGACAGTTGATGTGACATTGACATCTTGTCAGAATCAAATCGGTAATGACAGATAGCTGAATCTACAGTAGAACCACAATTTCTCATCTAAACGTCATAATGAAACTGTCACCTGTCAACTGTCACCAGTCACCTGTCAACACCACCAACTTAACAAATAATGCAAGATTTTTCTGTCATTCCAGAGGCCCACCACAGATGATTCCACACAATATGGCTTCCATGTACTCACCGTCCACGTCGTTTCAGTCGCTTCTAGCCAATATGTCAGCAATGCCTCGCCCACCGTCGGCCACATCGAAACCGGTCACACCAGAGGTTATCTCTTGCAATTTGATAGCATCGCCGACCATATCACCAACAACGGTAATCACAAATCCCATCACCTCCAACCATCCGACAAGGCGACCAACTCCGCCCGAGGACAGACGCAGCTCTTCCATCGCCGAGCTGCGACTAAAGGCGCGCGAGCACGAAATGAAATTGGAAATGTTGCGGCAAAACGAAGATGGTGACGTCATCAGCTAGTGTCTAAGTTATTTTAAAACGTTCGGCCTGAAGGACTTGTGTTTGCTTTCGTTTAGTCTCTCCTTGATGAAATGTATTCTATGATTAAGTGTCGAAAAAAATAAAAGAGTTGTGATAAATTAAGTGAAGATCGGAATGTGTTTTGGCTTTTCGTGGAATATCTGAGAATTGTCCTGACTTGGGTCTTCTAATGCAGTCTGGGAGCGACCTGAGCCCCCTGACTTCGGTCTTCTATTACTGTCCGGCCCCAATCAACAAGCTTCTGCAGTTGGCTGCATTTACGAACAATCCAGTGTCCAGAAACCCATGTCGGCATGGCGCGCTATCAGATCAAAGGATCCTAGGCGGCATCCAGGCTCCGATGAGGAATCTCTCAAACTATTGGTTGATACTTATTTCCCGGAACATTGAACAAACCCAGTAAGAGCGATCCCTATTATAAATCCTGAATCACTGGTAACGAGTCACAAAATCTTGTGGGCAATAAAAAGCTTTAACGCATACAAAGCACCGGGGATTGACGGTATAATCCCAGCAGAGGATTATTTTCCTGGCCGGAATTCATTTTTTAAGGCTGCTTATCCTTGTGTTACATCCCAACCAGGTGGAAACAAATCAGGGTAGTCTTCATACCCAAGGCGGGAAAGAGCTCCCATGGGTACCCAAAGACCTTAGACATATGAGCTTATCGCCTTTCCTACTAAAAACACTAGAAAGGCTCATTGATGTACGTCTGAGATCAACGATTGGCCCAATTAAACTCTCGCCATCTCAACATGCGTACAACAAAAGCACATCCGAGGATACGGTTCTACACCCACTAGTATGAAACATTGAGAAATTACTTAACTACAAAGAACACACCATGGTTACTTTTCTAGATATAGATAGCGCCTTCAACCATATCTGCCCAAATGCAATCAAAAATCAAACAGCCACTGGCAGAGCTAGAGGTCGAAGCGGAACTAATAGCATTAATAAGCCAATTACTGCCAAGTAGAGTAATCAGTGCAACTCTAGGAATCACCTGCCTCCACAGTTTAGGTCTAACGTCGAATACAGACAATTATGTTCAGCTTGTTGTTCATGTTCACAACCGCTGAAAGGTTTTCGCCTAAGAGTATGCAAGGGGTGGAGGACTCCCTGGTGGCTAAGTACCAGAGATTGGTAGAAGAAGACAGGACTAGACCCTAAGTTGAGGAGGAATTGGGATGCTAAACGCCATTGGTGACCGGAAGACCAAAGGGTAGGGCAATGGACTCAGGGCTTCGGTGCCCAAATTCGAATCGGTGCAGGTCAAGGATGGGGAATGAACAGTGCCACCGACCAGCTTTTTACTCTAAGAATGGTACTTGAGAAGGCTTGGGAGTATGCCAAACCCATCTACAGCTGTTTTGTAGATTTGGAAAAGGCATATGACCGAGTTCCTCGAGGTGAACTCTGGAGTGTTCTGCAAGAGTATGGGATTGAGAGTACTTTTTTTGAGGGCCATTCAATCTCTATACACAAACTGTACGAGCTGTGTTCGGGCTAAGGGTGCTAAATCAACACCTTTCACTGTGGGCGTTGGACTTCGCCAAGGGTGCGTCTTGTCACCTCTCATTTTCATGGTTTATATGGATTGGGTGTTACAGCGCAGCCGAGGCGAGGAATGTCTCACCTTCTTTTCATCTTCTTTTTGCATATGACTAGTTATTCTCACATCTTCTCAGACGGAACTCCAGTGCGCACTCGATAGGTTTGTGGCCGTATGTGCTGAGGCTGGAATGAAGGTTAACGTGAACAAATGAGAGGTTATCGTCATTTCCAGAAAGCCTGTTAGTGGAGTCAGGAGAGTTAAAGTATATCGGTGTCTTCTTCACGAGTGATGGGAGGAGTAATGCTGAACTTTCCTGTAGCATTGGTCAAGCAGGGTCAGTTTTGACACTTGGGAGATTTGTATTCAGGAAGGCGGAGCTTAGTGTGAAAGCCAAGTTAGCAGTTTTCAACTCAGTATTTGTTCCAACTCTCACCTATGGTCACGAAATTTGGGAAATGACCGAAAGAACAAGATCACGAAGCTGAGAGGAGATTTGTTCGTGCTTTTGTGGGAATTACTCGCCATGATAGGGTGAGACACACGATATTGCGCGAGGAACTCAACGTTGAGCAGCTGCTTCATCGAACGGAAGCGCTATACTTCGTTGGTTTGGTCACCTGGCACGAATGTTCCCACTATCACGACTTCCTAGGCGAGCCTTGAATGCGATTCCATCAAGTAGGCGACAACTTGACAGACCCAGTATGAGGTGGTTGGACCAAGTCCATAAACTCTGGTTACACTTGGGCATAACCCCGATGAGTTAGAGTCGATGGCGGAGGATCGAGTTGCTTGTAGATATCTCGTGCGTGGTTTACCCCCGCGAGTGTATCATGCGGGTCAGAAGATGATGATGTTTAAAAGGATATTTGTCACATTTGAGTAAGCTTCAAAAGGAGTTGGACATTAAACTACACAGGTGCTTGCTTTAAGTAAAATTAATTGAATTGAGAAAATTTGGTTTGTCAAAATAAGTAAGTAAGCCGGAAAAATTTGGAGATATTAAAACGTCAAAACACTAATGCCTGAAACACAAAAGTGCGCTGCGCCAACCGACTTCATGAGAGTGCGAGAGAGAGTGCGATGACACACTGCGTTGAAATAAATATTCAATTTATCAGTTGTTCTCTCTCTCATGAAATGATGAAAATTATTTCCGCCTTTCTGCATACACTCATTTGAAATGACTTTTGTCGTTCAATTATTTTTAATGAGCTGTTTTTTTCTCAAATGACAGTTGACACAATAATAATAATAATATAGGTGGCGTCCGAGGCGGACTGTGCAACCACTTGTGCTGTGCGTGCTATTGCTCTTTCACGAGTGGTAGGGACCTACAGTTTAATGCCGACTCCGAAGGGCGAAATTGAGAAGCTTTTTCTAAACAGGAATACTCCTTGAGCATTGTCAGTGACTCGAAAGAGGCAGAGCCGTGAATTATCAAAGGTGGTAAATTTGGGTATCGAACCTGGCACCCTCTGCGTAGGAGTTGACGCACTTACCCACTACGCCACGGCGACCACATGCAGTTGTCACAAAATACTCTCAATTTTGAAGAAAACTCTCAATCTGGAGAAAATCTCTCTCACAGCATAGAAGCATAAATGAAGCAAATGTGTTTGGGCGAAAGACGTTTTCTTGTTGAGACCGAGATATAGGAAACAAACACTCGGAATGGCCATTAACCGATGGCAAAACATATTCTGGACGGACGAAACTAAAATTAATTCAATAGGTCCCGATGGCAAGACATTTGTAAGATCCCTCCTCCGTGCTCCCCCCCCTCACCTACCCCCTACTTCACCCCAACCCTCCCTCTCCCCAGCCCCTACTAGCTTCCGCCCCCGCACCACCTCGTAGCAGATAAACTGTCGAACATGAACGTGGCAGTCTAATGATACGGGGATATTTCTCTTGTTGTCCACCACTATCTATAGATATAAATAAACCTAAACAAACCACTTAAAATATTTACAGTGGATTCCGCTTTTATTCCGACACTTCAGGCAAATAATTTTGTTTTTGTTCCAATTAAGCAGTTGTCCCAAAAATAGGTACGAAGTGATGAAAGATCAAAGAGAGACAGAGAAAGATCGAACTTTAACGCCAACACTTAATTAAGTCAAGAGAACAAATTAAATTTATATTTCGTACTTTATTGTTTAAATATTCGTACACTGTTCACTCTGAACGTTCAACAAGCAACATCATCTACTCTTCTTTTCCTGCAACACTTCTTGAAACTCTTCTTAGTGCTGCCAAGTCTCGCCAGATGTAAGCGTTACAGAACATCGTTTATCGTCTTTTAAATTTGTCCCAGTTAAGCGGTTGTCCCAATAAAAAAAGTTTTAGTTGTTTGTAAAATAAATTTAACATCTCTTGTTACTTTAGAAAGTCCAGCAGGAGATCTCGTGTTTTTTCACATTTTCCCAGCGGCAGCACTGCGTGCATCTCTTGTCATCATTCGCCTATGCTGGGTGCCATGCCATAGAGACATTAAAGGAAACTGTGAACTTGTTGGACGCAAAAATCGCCACTTAACTGCCAGTTGAGGAAAGGTCCTGTGGCATAGGTACTCCTCTGTCCAGGGTCAGGCAACACATGTCAAATCGCCAATTTGTCCACGGCTCAATCTGTCAAAAATCAGACAGCTCCAAAATGAGCACAGCAGTGGAAATAATCACCGGACACTGGCTATTAGGTCTAAATGCAAAAAGTCTCGAACTTTTCTCGAACGGAAGAGGAGGATAGTGTACAACACCTTCTCTGTAGCTGCCCCGCACTCGCCTCAATGGGCTTCTACTTCTGCGACAATCTAAGTGACCTCAGTAAAGTACCAATCAAATCAATATGGAATGCATTTACTGATAAAACTGGTTGGCTGCCCTAGTTGCCATGCCAAGCCAATCACCTGCTTGTTAAGCCGCGTGGCGGTACAACGGGTCACTTTGCCCCTAACCCAACCTAACAATGGGCCACAATGACTTTCTCGACAGCACAGTGTCCAGAAACAAGCCCAAATTTCTGGTTCCTAGCACAGTTCCCAGTGCCTTCCCGTGAAAAATTGCAGTGCTATCAGTCTAGATCAGTGCGTGATCACGTGCGCTGTCCTGTCCTCTAATGCGAACAAAAGAATTCAAACGCCGACATTGCCCATCATACACACGAACTTAATGAATAACAAATACTTCCTGCTAGCAAAACTGGTCCAAGCGAAGTGTCTCTCGGGCTATTTGCTAAATGCCATTGAATTAATTCCACCGTACACACCGGGCAGCCATATCTCCCGATGTAGATCAGAAAATTAGAAACCGCTTCCACGACGCCCACGCCTACCCATCGGCTTTAATGGGAGCTCTCATCGCCTGCTACCTAGCGTTCAACAGATTTTCGATCTCAGGCGCTGATCAAAATTCAAATTCAAAAGCACAGAGCATCTTGGCACGCTATGGCGCGACAGAATTCAATTAAGTCCTGCATCTCGTCAACTTTCGAGCTCTTCAAATGCACACACAAACACACGCGCAAGCGCGCGTCTGTAGGTCCGTTCCAAAGAAACAGTTTAATTAAAATGGGGGGGCCCCCCTTTCAACTCATGCCAAACCTGTCCAACGCAACTCAGCAAACAGTCACGGGCCGAGACGAGGAGAATTACTTGCAAATTAGCTAAACGCCACTCGATGCTGCGAATGCATCTCGGCCCGGTTCGGTCTGGCCGCTCGTTAGCCAGCCAGTGTGCCAGCTGACCAACGCAACGGCGCGCGGGAACGCCTCCCCACTGGATCTGTTTTCTTTTTGGGGGCGCATAATTCAAAATTTATTAATTACATGCTACAGTGATTGACGGCCGACCATCGATTTGCATATGTAATGCGGTCCTCATTTGCTTCCATTGGCGAGTGATTAAGGCTTGACACGGAGCGCGATTTAATTATTTCACAATGCGTGGTGGTCGGCGATCGGCGGTCGGGGGCCTGAAATTGATTTGCAAATTTGTACATTTTTACGGCGAATTAATGGGGCCTTAGTGACACCTTCGTGCGTTGACATTGGCTGGAGATGGCTGGCGATGTGACATGAATTTTTATATCGGTCAACAGCGTGTTCTTGAGAAGATGGCTTGAGTGGCCATTTTTCAGAAGAGGACTTAAGAGGAACGGGAACTGCAGGTTGAAGTTAAACCAGGCCAGGTTCCAGGTTGGAGCTTAAACCAGGCCAGTGACAACATTCCAATCGGCTACCGTGAGAATGAGCTCGTTGGAAGTGGTTTGTGGCCGAGGCACACTCTTACCACCGTTCTGGGTCCATTGTGTCCTTGCTACTACCGTGAGACATTCCGGTCCTAGAAAAACCCAAGAAGATCGACACTCAACTACTGCTCGTCGGTTTTAAGGCCACATATGACAGCGTCCATAGAGACATCCTATAAAACGCCTTGTCTAGCTTTGACATTTCTTCCAAACTCGTCAGACTAAGCAGGATGACGATGGAAACTCTCGATGCTCCATCAAGCTCGGTAATGAACTCGCCGTGGCCTTTAATATTGAAGCGATTTGCTTTAGCTGGTATTGCAATGGAAGCGGCCAAAATGGGTTTAGCGGTGAATGAGGACACACCGAAGAATATTCTGTCTTCAAGGAGGGATACGAAAAAAAACTCCTTACTCGAGGGACCAGGATCATGCTCTTCAAAACCCTTATTTTGCGAGTCCTGCTATTTGGAACCGAAAGATGGACGATAAGCAAAACTTCGGAGCTGATTCTTGGTGCTTCGAAAGAAAAATTCTACGTCGAATATATGGTCCCTTCTACGAGGAAGGCGAGGCAGCGTGCCCAGGACTGTCATCAATGGAAAGCAGCTATCGCCTTCGATTCCGAACCCGTGGGACAACGCAACAGAGGACGCCCGCGTTTAAGGTGGTGCACCCAGATGGAGAAGGACCGCAACCAACTTGGCGTGCGATACTGGAGACAGCTAGCCAGAGACCGTGATAGCTGGAGAGGCTTGTTGGTTGAGGCCCAGGTTGGTTTAGGCCTTTGGCTACCTAGACTCTCGAGTAAACAGTGCGAATACCATCAGAGCGGAAGCTTGGACAATCACAAGCAGAGAAAAACTGATGGTTGATGAAAATTTGATGGCTTTTGGAGAAGAAAATTCAACCACGAACTGTGTGGGCTGTACAGCGACATACGGCGAACCAGGCGTCTATGGATTCAACACCTAAGATGGCTCGATCATGTAGAGTGTATGGACAATGCAGGTCCGTCGCGAAGAGTCCTCGACTCCAAACGGTGGCAACTTGGTTGACGCCCGTGCTTAAGGTCAACCACCTTGGAGCGTAGAATTTAATTCAGCTACCCAGAGATCGAGCTTGTGGGAGGTGCTTACAGGTTAAGCTCCATTTTCACCCGGACTGCAGTACCAAATAAAGAAGAGGAAGAAGTAGATGAATGCATTCATGCGTGCGTAAAAACGGTTTTCGCCAATAAATGGGGAATCTTCTTTAAGATACTGATAACCTGTGCTACCACCCTGAGCGATTCACGGGACATTATTCTACTGTTTCCTCGCGCCCACGTCCTATGTCTGCTAGGATTTCAACAGCTAACATTCCTGCTACGACGAACGCTGCGTCATCTGAAAGAGTTCTAAATCCGCTTATTGTTCTTAATGCGCAGAGTCTACAGACTGACGTCATCATCCGTTTTAGTCGTCCAGCTCCAGCAATTTAAAATCTGGCATTCAGACTCAGAAGTACTTCTCAAAGAGGAGTTTAAGTTTAGGTCCGTATCTATGGGTATAAGACTTTACCTCCTAAGGATCGTTGAATGTCCAGACCGGAGTCCTTTCCAGATGTGAAGCAATCTCAGTCTGGTCGTCGTGTTAGCTGCGGTCTGCCTACCAATTAGTTCTATTGGCGGCAGGTTAAGGAGTATGTTCAGAGCTTGGGAGGAGATAATCCCTAAGGCTCCACTGATACATGCCATCCCCCTGCACCCTGTAGCCAGTGGACCCTGCGGGTTTGAAGCCATCATTTGCACCTTGTGGCCTTTTTCAGCATGGAACCCTTCTTCTTAAATTCCTGGATATTGAGCTTCCAGCTTAGCTACGTATCTACCTAAGAATTCCGTTCTATCGCTAAGCTTTAAGGGGATCCCGCATAATGACGGAGGATTGAAGTTAGGTATTTTTTACTTCCTGGTAAAAAGGACTATGTGCGTTCCTTTGTGAGTTGACGCCTAGGCCGCATTCGCTTGTCCATTTTACTACCTTAGAGAGAACAGATTTCAAAATATCCCTGATCGTGGATACAAATTATGCAGATACTGCCATCATCCTTGCACACAGTCCCTTCAAATGCCACAAGGAGGTCGTTATCCACTACGTTCCACAAGAAAGGGGCGAGAACACCGTCTTGTGGCGTACCTCTGTTAAATGATTTGGAGATCAGTCTCACCTAGGTTAGGTTAGGTTGCGTAGCTTCCATCGAAGGTTATGGATTCATTTAGACCGAGGGGTCCATTGTGTTGCTAGTGAGCCGGTTACTGTCCGTTACCCCTAGAACCAATTTGTTTTGGGACGAATGCCCAGATTGATTTGACTTCCTTTTCGGATATATCCCTTAGTTCATTTATATCGAATTCTCCCTGGTTTCCTTTCCTAATGGAGGCCAGTGCAGGGCAGTTACAGAGTGGATGTGAGGAGCTTTCCTCTTCTTCCTCATCCATGCATCTGCTACAGAAGACGTTGATTGGTAGTCCTAATCTTGCGGCATGTCTGCCAATTGTGAGAATTCGAACTAGGTTCCTGCCTAGACTGAGTATGGCCGTGGTTCCACTGCCGATCGCTATCTCTGAGATTTTTGATTTTTGGGTTCCTATTCGTACCCAGTTGTTTTCAACCTTAGGTCCAATAATTGTTGCTCCGTTCCTATCTCGTCTGCTTCACAGTTTCCTGAGATATATCTATGTCCAGGAATCGAGCACACCGTTAGGCCGCAATGTCTCTATATCTCGTTAAGAGGCATACGGCAGAGTACGGTTGGTGATGTGCGCACACGTCATCCTTTGGGCCCTGTTTATCATCTTTGTCTAGCTGGCTTTATCCAGCGCCTGCCACCACACGACGACGCCCTATAGTAGTATGGGTCTAATCACGGCGGTGAAAAGCCATCTCATAATCTTGGGGTTAATTCCCCAGTTCCTACTTAGAGCTCTTTTAGACGCATAGAGTGTGGTGGTTGCTTTGCTCCAACTGAGCTTTCTTCTGAAGGTCTGAAGGTTTCTCGAAAAGAGTCCCATTTCAGTTTTTGGCAGTCTTACCTAGCTTCAAGCTAGCCTATTGAGAAGCTCTGTTATTAGGGCCTTCAATTCGGAAGATGAAGGTGTACTGTCGAAAATGTTTGTCAGAAGCTTCTCACATGGAGTCCTTAAGAAGTTTTGGTATGATAACGGTCTCTGTATACACATCGTGCTTTACAATATATTTGCGCGTCTGGCAGACTGAATTTTCTTCTCGGTGATCAACCTGGGCCTCAGCCATCTAGCACGATCGCTGGTTAGCTGCCCCTAGTATAGCACCCCAAGTGCTGTGACACCAAGAGACGAAGATTCTTCGAGCCGAAACTGTGTTGTGCATACGCTCTATATGGCCTCGCCATCTTAGGCGTTGAATCCGAAGACCCCTCAGTAGACTCAAGTTGCTGTACAGCCCTTGTAGTTCGTGGTTGAATCTCATTTTCCAAAAGGAGTCAACGCAAACAAGACCGAAGATCGCACGCAGAACTTTCCTCACGAAGATACCAAGGACTTCCTCACCCGCTTTTGAGATTGTCCATGCCAACGCCCGTACAGCAGGACTGGGATGATCAAGGTCTTGTATAAAGTCATCTTGGTCCTTCGAGCAGTGGCTTTACTACTCAATTGCCTCTTGAGCCCATAGAAGCAGCTGTCGGCAAGAGTTACTCTGCGTTTGATCTCGGTACTGATTTTCGTACTATTTACTAAGGAGCCGTGGTAGCGGGGTCCCCGGTTCGAATCCATGTGAAAGCAAAGTTATCATCAAATTAAATGGGATCAAATTAACGGCACTATCACGGTGGTAGTAGTCTGACTATGGGTACCACAATGGACCAACATGGTCTAAGCGTGCTGGTGAATGCACTAGCAGCCCACCTACCTAGCCTAACCTACTAAGGAGCCGAGGTAGACGAAGTCCTTGACTACCTCGAAGTCATAGTTGGTCGTTGTGGTGCTCTGTCGAGTCTTCGACTCCGAACCCGTGGGACAACGTAATAGAGGACGCCTGCGTTTAAGGTGGCGCACCCAGGTGGAGAAGAACCTCAACCAACTTGGCGTGCGACACTGGAGACAGCTAGCTAGAGACCGTGCTAGCTGGAGAGGCTTGTTGGATGAGGCCCAGGTCCACCCCGGACTGTAGCGCCGGAAGAAGATGCTCTGTCGAAGACTTCGATATTGTATGTCCTTTCTTGAGAATTATTTACTAAATTAA
This sequence comes from Eristalis intricaria, assembly GCA_964034865.1. NCBI lineage: Eukaryota > Metazoa > Arthropoda > Insecta > Diptera > Syrphidae > Eristalis > Eristalis intricaria. Next base: position 26,977,465 of record OZ035874.1, read on the forward strand.
AATGACAACTCTTGTTGGATGAGTCCATATTTCGACTGGCTTGCCTAGCCTTTATCTAAGAATATTCTCACTCTCTCCTCAGACCAGCTCTAGTCACGAAAACCGCATTTATCCGACGGCTTTTACCAGCGGTCTAGATAGAGAAGTCCAAAAGCCGATTGGTGGATCCACAGCAGTTCCCGCCTAAATGTGACAAACACCCGATTGAATTGAAATTCACCATAATTAAGCCCCTTCCGCCCATTATTCATAACTCAGCCCGAAATAGAATCAAATTAAGAACAAATTAAATATGTAAATATATGGTCCACCGTCAATCACTGCAGCGTGTAATTAATGAAGTTTGAATTATGTGCCCGAAATCTGGAGGCGTATCCGCCGACTGACCAGCCGACCGAGCGACCAACCGACCGACCGGCCGACCGACTGGTGGTGGCCAACTCATAGTGCCGTGCCGTGGTGTGGTATTCGTCCACAGCCGGAGACCCCATCACATACTAAAATTAAAATACAAATCATTACGATGGCCATGAAGCAAATTCGATTAGGATAAATTGCCAAGGTGGTTCCCGACCGAAGCGAGTGGTCACAGAGATCAAACGCACACGCACACAGCCACACGCGTACTCACGCTGTCAGACGGCTGGAGTGGAGCGCAGCCCCACCCGTTCGGAACGCAGTTGGTAGTTCGCAGTCGGCACACATGCGCAGAGGTTGTGCCGCGTTGCGCTGTGTTGCGCGAAGGTATTTAGAACGTCAAGTGGCGTTTAGTTAATTTATAAGTAATTCCCTTTGGCCGGACTTGCGAGGGGGGCAACTGCCTACACCTCGCGATCGGACAGGTTTTTGGCATGGGACATCCGCAACAACAACAACAGCGGCAGCGGCAGCACCCTTGTTAATTAATCTGTTTTATGTGAATTCCAGACTTCTCCTGCTGGCCACCGCTGCCCGGCGGGCGGGCGGGGGCTGCGTCGTGAAATGAGATTCAGGAGTTAATTAAATTTTATCGACGCTCAAGTGGCAATCTATCCCGGGATGAAATGCAGCGCGCCTACCTCCATCCTCACCAGCCGGCCGTGTCCGAAACGGAACGAGCGCGAAACAAACAACCGAGAGAAATGAGCGAACGCATGTCAGTGCGCGCAATTTATTGGAATTCATAATCAATTGATTGAGGGGGCGTAACCGCCTCCTGTCAGATAAAAACATCGTTTATTTAGTGAATTGGTCGAAACAGAGCAGCGTTCGCGAGACAGCTCCCATCTCCGGATGCACCATTCTTGCAATTAATGTCACAGGAGTTTTGAAGCCTGCCTAATGGCTAGCAGTCGTGAATTTGGCGGGAAATTGCACGTCTGTTCAAACTAGGAGTCTGCACTTGATGGATTGGTGATTTTTGGGGGTGGGTGCAGTTCGGGAGCGACGCCAGGCAGGTCGAGTGTGTGGACAAACAGACAATGGAACGGTGAGGAGTGTGTTTGAATCCTAGTTTGGCAATTCGAGAAGGTCTGGCAGGATGAATACAGCACAGTCAGTTGGGAACAGATTGGCCATGGCCCGAGCTCAGATACTCTAGTAGTTGTTAAAGTTTATAACAAAGGACCCCTAGCCAGGATCCCCCTTGCTATAAGCCCCCTTTCCAGAAGCCCCTTTGCCAGTAGCCCCCTTGTCAATAGCCTCCTTGCCAGAAGTCCCTTTGCCAGTAGCCTCCTTGCCAGTAGCCCCCTTGCCAGTAGCCCCTTTGCCAGGATCCCCCTTGCCAGTAGCCTCCTTGCCAGTAGCTCCCTTGCCAGAAGCCCCTTGCCAGTAGCCCCTTTGCCAGTAGCCCCTATGCCAGTAGCCCCTTGCCAGAAGCCCTCTTGCCAGAAGCCGCTTTGTCAGTAGCCTCCTTGCCAGTAGCCCCTTTGCCAGGATCCCCCTTGCCAGTAGCCTCCTTGCCAGTAGCCCCCTTGCCAGTAGCCCCCTTGCCAGAAGTCCCTTTGCCAGTAGCCTCCTTGCCAGTAGCTCCCTTGCCAGAAGCCCCTTGCCAGTAGCCCCTTTGCCAGGATCCCCCTTGCCAGTAGCCTCCTTGCCAGTAGCCCCCTTGCCAGTAGCCCCCTTGCCAGAAGTCCCTTTGCCAGTAGCGTCCTTGCCAGTAGCCCCCTTGCCAGTAGCCTCCTTGCCAGTAGCCCCCTTGCCAGTAGCCCCCTTGCCAGAAGTCCCTTTGCCAGTAGCCTCCTTGCCGGTAGCCCCTTTGCCAGTAGCCTCTTTGCCAGAAGCCCCCTTGCCAGTAGCCCCCTTGCCAGAAGCCGCTTTGGCAGTAGCCCCCTTGCCAGTAGCCCCTTTGCCAGTAGCCCCTTTGCCAGTAGCCCCCTTGCCAGAAGCCCCTTTCCCAGTAGCCCCCTTGCCAGTAGCCCCTTTGCCAGTAGCCTCTTTGCCAGAAGCCCCCTTGCCAGTAGCCCCCTTGCCAGTAGCCTCCTTGCCAGTAGCCCCCTTGCCATAGTCCCTTTGACAGGATCCCCCTTGCTAGTAGCCTCCTTGCCAGTTGCCTCCTTGCCAGTTGCCCCCTTGCCAGAAGCCCCTTTGCCAGAAGCCCCTTTGCCAGTAGCCCCCTTGCCAGTAGCCTCCTTGCCAGTAGCCCCCTTGCCAGTAGCCCCTTTGCCAGGATCCCCCTTGCTAGTAGCCTCCTTGCCAGTGGCCCCCTTGCCAGAAGCCCCTTTGCCAGTAGCCCCCTTGCCAGTAGCCCCCTTGCCAGTAGCCCCCTTGCCAGTAGCCCTCTTGCCAGTAGCCCCCTTGCCAGAAGTCCCTTTGCCAGTAGCCTCCTTGCCAGTAGCTCCCATGCCAGAAGTCCCTTTGCCAGTAGCCTCCTTGCCAGTAGCTCCCTTGCCAGAAGCCCCTTGCCAGTAGCCCCTTTGCCAGTAGCCCCTACGCCAGTAGCCCCTTACCAGAAGCCCTCTTGCCAGAAGCCGCTTTGTCAGTAGCCCCCTTGCCAGAAGCTCCTTTGCCAGTAGCCCCCTTGCCAGTAGCCTCCTTGCCAGTAGCCCCCTTGCCAGTAGCCTCCTTGCCAGTAGCCTCCTTGCTAGTAGCCTCCTTGCCAGTTGCCCCCTTGCCAGTTGCCCCCTTGCCAGTTGCCCCCTTGCCAGTAGCCCCCTTGCCAGTAGCCCCCTTGCCAGTAGTCCCTAGCCACTAGCCTTCCAGCCTCTAACCCCCACCCCACCACCCTGGAGAAAAATTGAGAATCTTGTCAAACCTCTCTTGAGGCGCTCTTTTCACCAGAAAAATTCGTTCACCATGGACATGAACAGCTGGCTTGAGGTGTATGCATAAGGACCTCCCAACCAAATTCCCGTAGCTTCTGGCGAGTCCCTATCGATGAGTGTCGCCTGGCGTTGTCCTGATGGAACACAGATCTTCCCCTATTGGCCACTTCTGAGCAGCACTTAACAATACAAGTCTGAAATAAGATATCAGATGCATAACCACCGCTGCTCGACGATGAAATTTTTACACTAAAATGCGATATTGTGCTAAAAACAGGAGCCTTAGCCGTCAACAGTTTTTGGAGTCTACCTTGTAAGGAAAAATATCCAGAGATGTGTGGCAAGTTGCAGCTGATGAGCTCTTTTGGTTTTTTGCTCCAGGCACCTGTATGAATCAGCATTCTCTTCAATGAATGTCGTCACGAAAAAATATCAATCTCGTTTAACAGACCAACATTTGGCGGCACGTTTGCGAATTGAAATCAGTGCAAATGAACCACAGTGACCACGATCGATCGATTTTAAGTTTTTGCACAATTGAAAAAAGGTATATAACTTATGTTCGCATTAATTGTCCGTCAAGAATATTATAGAGGGTTAGAGAGAGAGAGTTCGACTTAGGGGAGTCCACTGTGTTCACATTTCTTTCCAAGTTAGAACAGAACGGTAGTCAGCGAAAAATCGACCACATGGCCTGCAAGTTTGGCGACCCCTGGTTTAGAGGAAGCAATAGAAGAGGGGCTTTTTCAGAACTTGTTTGAATACACTTGTGTGAAAGATCTTAATTTGAAGGAGGCTATCTTGTTATATATATGACCCATCCACAAAAAAGGCGATCCTACCTCTTGCAACAACTATAGAGGTATACCCCGGATCAATGTCGCCTACAAGATCCTGCTCAGCGTACGTTGCACCACACCATTCGGCACGTACCAGTGAGGCTTCCGGCCCGGCAAGACTAGCGAGTTTCAGATCTAAACACACCACCTTTTCATCGATTTTAAAGCGGCATTCGATAGCATTCATCGCAAGGAAGTACTTGATTCGATGGCCGACTCGAAAACTGATCCGGTTGTGTCGCACTCCGCCAACAAATACGCGATGCTCTGTGCAGTTTGGCTCAAGGACTTCCGGGCCGTTTGAAACCTTCCCCGGATCGGATTTCTGGAAGTAAATGAAAATGTGATATCGTGTGATTTCTTCAATTTGGTACTTTAGAAGACAGTTCTGCGGGCAGCTGTAAGCACAGAAGACACTACCTTCTACAAGTCGGTCCAACTATTGAGTAATGCAGATGACATCGACATCATCGCGCGTTTCCAACGTGCCGCCAGAGGAAGCTTTTACAGCGACGAACAATGAGGATAATACGAAATATATGCAGTCGAGCAAGAAACGATCCGCCGCACACCACCCAGGCCAAAACATAGCAATCGACAGCTACAAATTGGAGGTAGTGAAGAAGTCTATCCACGTCGAGGCAAATGCGAGCTCCACGAATGAGATCTTAGTGGAGATCCGACGTAAGATCGCCATTGTCAACCGACGTTACTTGCGGGGTTTAAAACTCCTTAGAACGAAGATCATATCAGATTATTTGCCAGTCCTGCCTGTATGGAGCCGAACGTTGGACGCTAAGCAAAACTGCGGAGCTGATTCTTGGTGCCTTCGAAAGAAAGATGATCTATGTGGGATCAGCGGAGGGGGACCAATAACCGCGAACTCTACGAGATGGACCAAGATTTGGATGTATTCCGGAAGGCAAAAATCCGTCGACTGCAATGGGTTGACCACATGGAGCACATGGCACTAACGCGTCAGCTAAGATGGTCTTCGAATCCCCCTCCGGTTTCGATAAGGAAGACTGAGTCTCCGGTATAAAGACCGAGTAATCGCGGATGCAAGACAGCTGGTCTTGATGACTGGAAGCAGCGAGACCGTGATCGTCAACGATGGAAGGCAGTGATATCTCAGGCTCGTTCCCTTCACGGCTCGTATGCCTGATAAGTAAGTTTCGGTAAATAAAAAAGGATTAATTAAGAACTGGCTCTCAAATTGCCAATTTTTTGCTTAGCGCCTGCAAAGTCAGTTTTTGTTTTTGAGAAACAGTTATCATTATCACTTAACAGAATTTGAAAAATGATAACTGAGTGAAACGAAATTCTAATTCGATTATTTGCTAAGTGATTAGTGATAAGTGGGTGGTGAATAGGGCCCTGATCTAGGAGAAGCTGTAAAGACGGAAGGCAAGTTATTCTGGAAGCTCGCCATTTCTTCTGTTTCTCCGGGATAGGGTCCCAAGCGAGAAAGAGTGGACTCCCAGCGGTCAGTCGGGATTATAGGCAACAAGGGCAAACAAGGAAGGTCGTACAACATAATAACGATCCGCCCCACATGACTTGAGAGCGGTACAGGTTAGTGGAGGTGACTTCAGGGTTATTGCTGAAGAGTACATCCCCTAGAATGAACAATCTTACTAAGCCACCGTACATCAACATGGCCTGCAGTCATACAAAGGAACATAAGGAGATGAAATTTGTAGTAAATAAATTGAATGAATTCCAGTAGTGGAATGACATTGTGTAAAACTAGACGCAAAAGAGTCATTGAGACTTATAAAATGCCGGCGACTAGTTTTGGGAGCCGAAGCAATGAAATTGAGATCAAGAGTTGTGTTTTTTTGCAAGTGTATATACGCTTAAATTATATGTGCACGAAAAAACGATCATCGGCGCATAATAATTCATTATAAAAACTTGGCACCACCGACGACATTAATGACATTTGTGGCAGTCATTGGCAGAATCATTTAAGATGATGGTTGATCGTTAATTGTCACAATCTTCGGTTTGCGCGTGAACATATCTTTAAATGAAAACATACTTAATTATTAACAATTTAAACACATTTTGAAACAATGCATAGAATCGATTACGAAACATAAATGGAATGTATAGCCCAGACAAGCTGGATATACCAAAAGTAGCATACTTATAGGTGCAAATTAATTTCAAAATTATTTAATACATCAACCACCCCTACAAAAATACACGAAAAAATGCTTTTAGGCGTATAATATTGTGAATATGTACATCAACCCAATGAATGAATGAAAAAAAACACACAGAAAATAATAGTTGTAAGCATTGTTTTCATCCGCGCTTATTTCATTAGCGGCGATAGATATGATGAGTAAATTAAGCGGGTATAAGATTTGTTCTTAGTATATGTAACACGCAAATTGAAATTGAACCTAACACCTAATATCTGCTGTTTGAGCTTCATCGAGTGGCGCTATGAAAGACAATCCGAGATTTGATACTCCCCAAATCTAGTCACGTACGTTGAGGAACATCTCAACTGATCCCCAGCCGTAGGTCACAAGGCACTCGTCCATAAAGAACCCACCACATTCGTAAGTATTTCTGACACACTGAGACATTCGTAACGGACGAAAAAAAAACTGCCAACATTGTACTCAAAGCCTCGCATCATCATCAGCATCATCATCGTCCAGCACACCGAACGAGAAATGAAAAAAATAATGCGTTCTTCCTCATTTCCGTTCGATTTATCGTTGCACAGCAGCTTTCACAATATCTCTGAGACTCGGCAGAGGGCACAAGGCACAAGGCACAAGGCACATACCATCCCATCGCCATTCAGACATTCAGAGGTGGGTCATGGCACACTCATTCAGCCAAAATCAAATATTTTATCTTGTTCTAATTTTCTTATGAGAGCCCACAGACGATTTATTTAACTCCTTCGAACCACTCCAGGGACCCCCACCGTTCGGTTAAATTAACAATGGCCCCCAGCTGGGCGTGTGGCATTGCGGCTAATGCATCGACTTAGTCGTGTTGTTGTTGCACTCTGAGGCGAGCGAGCCTATTTAAATATTTAATGAAGCTAAATATTGTTGAGGGCATTTATGTCATTCGCTGTGGTTCATTCATAAACGTGGCATAATTCGTCGTCTTCAACTATTTACCTTGGCCAATGGCTGTAACCAACTGCTGTAACTGTTATTTAATACCGATCGGTGAGTAGTGAGGCCTAGCTGAGTTATTGAACGCCTCCCCGGCCGGGGATATTTATGGCGTCTCTCAGTGGATTCGCTGTAAGAATGAGAATTATTAGGCTTTGTTCGGTAATTACATAGTTATTCAAATCGTTATGGGTAGTCTATGGGAGTTGGACGAGAGTCATTGTTGATGTGATCTGCGAAGGCGTTTGGACGATGCGTTCGAGATGCACATTAAGACTTAATGCCGAGCTGTTAAAGTGCAACGTAAAGAGCGTATACAGAGAGATGGTGAAAACAGTCGAAACAAAATGCGAAGAGATAGACTGCCCACGCATTCGAAGATTCTATAATGATATTTTGATGGCTTGTGTGATGCGTCTACTTTTGTGGTTTCGACCAATGGTTGTGGCATCTTTGGAAGAGACGGGTGTGTAGGGTAATAGCATGTTTATTGTATAAAATGACGCTCCACTTAGACCTTAATGGCCATTTTCTAGAGCATGTTTTAGAGAGCACACAAAAAAGCTATCTCGGCTTTGTTCGAAGCAAGATGTCCAATAAGCAGGTGCTTTAGGGGAAAGATATCTTTCCGACTACCTAATCACTGTAGGGTCTTTCAGGCTGAAACTATAGCGATTAAGGAGGCCCTGTCCTAACTAAGAAACAATGTAATATCGCGCACAGATGTCGTCGTCTGTTCCGGTAGCCAGGCAGCGATCAAATCTCTAGATTCAGCCACTTTTAACTCCAAGACTTCCCTTAGTTACCACCTATCTCTTAACGAGATGGCCAAGTATTTTAATATCCAACTTATGTGGGTGCCAGGACACTGTGACATTCCAGAGAATTGTGAAGCGGAAGGGCACAAACTCCGTTCTCTTTCCGGGTGGAGGCCCACCCTCCATGCCTATCGCTGCTCTAAAACATCTGCTGAAGCTTAAAACGCTTGCTCAAACAAACCGCGGATGGATATCGGGCACAGGATGTCTCATTACTAAACAACTCTCAGATCTCTTATTGGAGTTTTAACAGAGCCTACCATTGTGCCAATGTGCATCATGTCCAATGCTGGACCAACAGAGAACCACGCCCACACTCAATCCAGACAGGAAAAACCTCAGTAACCTACTGAGAATCCTCACAGAACACGCCACAAGGCTAGGATTACCATACAACGACTTCTGTATCAGATGCATGGTGGAGGAAGAAGAGGAACACTCCTCGCATCTACTCTGCAACTGCCCTGCGCTGGATCCCATTAGGAAAGAAACCCTGAGTGAATTCTGTGTAAATAAACTAACGGATATATCTGAAAAGGATGTCAAATCAATCTGGACATTCAGCCAAAAAACAAAATTTTTCAAACTGTGGCAACACAAAGGACCCCTGGGTCTAAGTGAATCCATTACTAACTAAGAATAATAACAGAATCTATACTCTATACTCATCTCAAGGGACCGCGGGGGTAATCAACGCACGAGAGATCTCCAGGCAACTCGATGCTCTGCCATCGACTCTAACTCATCAGGGGTTATGCCCAAGAGTAACCAGAGTTTATGGACTTGGTCCAACAACCTCATCCTAGGTCTGCCAAGTGGTCGTCTACCTGATGGAATCGCATTCAAAGCCCGCCTCGAAAGTCGTGTTGGCGGGAACATTAGTGCCGCGTGACCAAACCGTCGAAGCATAGCTCTTTCGTTTCGAATAAGCAGCTGCTCACCGTTGAGATCCTAGTGCACTTATGTCTTTCTCACAATATCCCGGCGAGTAATTCCCACAACAGCACGAAGAAATATCATTTCAGCAGCTTGTATTCATGATCTTGTTCTTTCGGTCATTACCCAAATTTGGGTGAGAGTTGGAACAGATACTGTTTGAATCCGCTTACTTGGCTTTCACACTAAGCTCCGCCTTCCTAATTACAGATCTCCCAAGCTGTGTCAAAACTAACCTAGCTTGACCAATGCTACAGGAAAGTTCAGCATTACTCCTCTCATCACTCGGGAAGAAGACCCCGATTTACTTTAACTTCTCCACCTGCTTCAAAAATGGAAATGAATGGAATGGAAATGACCATAACCTCTCATTTGTTTACGTTAACCTTCATGCCAGCCTCAGGACATACGGCCACAAACCTATCGAGTGCGCACTGGGGTTCCTTCTGGGAAGATGTGAGAATAACTAGTCAATTGCAAAAAGAAGATGAAAAGAAGGTGAAACATTCCTCGCCTCGGCTGCGCTGCAACACCCAATCCATATAAACAATGAAAATGAGAGGTGACAAGACGCACCCTTAGCGAAGTCCAACGCCCACAGTGAAAGGTGTTGATTTAGCACCCTTAACCCGAACACAGCTCCTCCAGTTTGTGTATAGAGATTGAATGGCCCTCAAAAAAAGTACTCTCAATCCCATACTCTTGCAGAACACTCCAGAGTTCACCTCGAGGAACTCGGTCATATGCCTTTTCCAAATCTACAAATCAGCTGTAGATGGGTTTGGCATACTCCCAAGCCTTCTCAAGTACCATTCGTAGAGTAAAAATCTGGTCGGTTGAACTTCTGCCAGGACGAAAGCCGCACTGTTCATCCCCCATATTTGGCTCTACCATAGCTCTAGAACGCGCTTCCAAAACCTTAGCGTAGACTTTCCCGGAGAGACTTAAGAGGGATATGACCCTGTAGTTGGAGCTGTCTCTTTTGTCCCCCTTCCTGAAAAGAGCGACAATCACCCCAGTTTGCCAATCGCCAGGTGTCTTACCGCGTTCCCAGGCCAACTTAATGACACGAGAGAGTCATAAAACTCCCTCTTTACCCATTACTCATTTCTGGTCGGATTTCATCCACAACGGCGGATTTGGCAACTTTTAGGGAATCTATCACCAAAATGACTTCCTCAACCGTTGGACTATTCTCCTCCCCACTCAAGACTTCGGGTCTGTCATCCTCAGTGCCTTGTTCGGGATTGAGCAGCTCGCTCCATTTGCGCAAAATGCCCACCTCATTGGATGGCAACACACCATCTTTGGCTTTGACTCCTTCGATGATGTTGCATTTCCTTCCTCTGAGTCCGCAAATGGTTTGCCAGAACACCAGATCTATGATCGCTTTCCAACTTTTCGCCGAACTCCTTCCAAGACTGCTCCTTAGCTGTTCGCACAGCCAATTTGCAAGTTCTTCGCTCCCTCAGTGTACCTATCACGAGAAGCAGAGTCCCCCAAGAGAATCCACACTCTGTAGGTATTCTTCTTCTCTATGATGGCTTATTGAACTCCGGGTTTTTTAAACCACGCAGTTTCTTTCTCACCACCAGCCGCCACTCCAAGCCGCTTCACTCCACAAACATCAACACATCAATTTTCTCAGTCAATAAAACGCTCTATACTCACCTTATACTCACTTAATTTTTTTTTGTGTCTATAGTTGGTTCGTGTGTGTCTATAGTTGATTAGTTTTGACAGTTGGTTGCCAATGAAACAAATGAATAAATATATGGTTTTTTGTTCACTAGAAGGGTTTGGAAAATGGGATACGGTATCCTATATAGAGACTTAGAACACCATGGTGCTAAATAAAAATTCTGATGCATCTTCAAGATTTTTTAACAGCGGCATCTGTTATTCATTGGTGGTATCTGAAATGCTACCTGTGATTGAGATTGAGATTCTTCAATGCGCTATACTCAGTTTTGATCACTGAGTTATTTTCACTCAGTAATAACTTACTTTTGTTTTGTTTTTGCTTCGCGTGTAAAGTAGTTACTGACTGAGATGAGTATAGATTCTCAAAAAGACACGCCCTACGTGGTTTTTCAAACATTTCAAACTGCACACGTGAACTATTGAATTGGTTGACAGATTGAGTTGGTGTTTTATTTTTCTGATAGCTAGGGTATTTTATTTGAGGTCTGCATGCTTGAGCTGAAAAAAAAAAAGATTTCGGTGTTTATGCCATTTTTTCCAGTCATATACCCCACAGTGCTGGTTGGAGAATCAATTTTGAGTGTCATGAAAGAAAATAGAAAAAAATAGAAAAAATAGAAAAAAAAAAAACAGTTTTATTCTATTCTAGTATTCTAGTAAAAAAGTTTAACAATAAGTCTTCTTTTCGTCATCTTCCTTCACCGCGGCCGCCCTCTGCTGTGCCGTCTGATACATATCGTCCACGATGTCCTCCTCGCTCTTGGGCACGTAATACTTGGTGATGGGATCCTTATAGAGTGGATTCTCCATGTTCTTCAGGAACTTCTCCTTCTTCTCAAACAGCGCGTACTCTCGGGCGTTCCTCACTCGCACGAAGCACATGTAGAGCACCACGAAGACAAAGCCGATGATGAATGTGAGTATCGAGATGTACCCGCCCATTTGGACAAGATCAGGTTCGGTGTTCTCGTGAATCCAGATCTTCAGCGAGTACGTCTTCAACACAGCGTCCATTTCGTAAATAAAGTAATGCGTGCGGTTCTCCACGCGGGCCTTGCACACTGCGCCTGCATCTGAATGAGGGAACAGATTTAATCAACTTTTGAAGGGGCTTAATCACCCTACTGTACCTCGAATGCCAACGACAATGTCATAGCTAGGCATCTGGCCGTTACTCGAAGCGCAGACAGCGCTCGCGTTTGCACAGTAAAACGTGCCGATCATCTGCTGAATGAGACACTTCACGCACGGTACGTAGAAATCGCAAATGGTGTTGTTCAGGAAGAAGTCCTCTGAAGATCCAACCGTCTCGCAGGTGGGGCCTATGTAGCCCGTATCGCAGACGCACTGGCCCCACTCACACTTGCCGTGCGACGAGCACACTTCGCCGTTCGGCGTCATGCAACTGTCGGTTGTGTCCTTAAAGTTGCACTGTTGTCCATTCCAGCCGTACTTACAGATGCACTCCCCACACGCGCAGTAGGCCAGATCCAGATCGCAGCTGTAGCACTCTGGGCACTCGCAGTAGCGCCCACTGTAGCCGAAATCGCACAGGCACTCACCGCAGTCGCACTCGCCGTGGTCCGAACAGACTGCGTTGGTCTTACCAACGAACGCCGTTGGCTGCCGGCATTTGTCCACGATGTGTGACATGGTCATGTTCTCGTAGCAGGAGCATTGTTGGCCCACCCTGGAAGAGAAAGTGGGGTGGTTAGTAGTCAAGAGTCAGGATAACGACTTCATCTGAAAACAAAGAAACTGTGTGTGTGGACGTCACTAAAGTGGAAAGTGATCAGTACGTCTTTTTGACCTGGTACTGAATTAAATCAAGGGCAAGATAAAGCCTAGATTTGTCCTTCTTCATTGAAAGAGCTTTTATTAATAGGCGAAGCTAGGCGACACTTCGATCTGCAGAGCGGTTAGTGGAGGTCCACCGCTGGGTGGAGTGGTTTTGTACTGCTTTAAAAAGGATGTAGGGTCCAAATGGGTACCACAGCCGCGCAAGGGTTATTCAAATCTGCAGTGAGGCCCATACTAGCGTAAAAATTTGGTAGACAGCGCTAGATACAGACAGGAGGGCATGGGCCGGTGCACCTAGGGATAAGTTCTTGATGGCTCGCAACTCGGCAAGATGCCAGCAACTGGTGTGGCGTCCTCTGGATAGCTGGACAGCTTCGACACAAAGGTCGTTCTAAGAGATTTCAACGCAAAGCTGGGAAAGAAAAATATCTTTGCTAGATTTATCGGAAAGCACAGCCTGCACGACATCACATCCGATAACGAACTCAGGCTGTTGGACTTCGTGACGGGGCCAAAACATCTCTTTAGCCAGTACGCGGTTCCCACACCTCAATATTCACAAAGGGGCCTGGCGGTTCCCTGATCAATCAACTCTCAATCCTGCAATCGAGCTCAGAAACTCCTCCAGTATTCTCAATGTCCGAGCATTTCGAGGAGCCAACAGCGACTAGGATCATTTCCTTGTTGTAGCCAAGGTAAGAATACGGACATCGACAGGACAACGAAATAAAGCGATACCACAACAGTTTAAAAGCTCCAATTGTAATCGACCGCTAGGAACTTTGCAGAGCGCATCCCTCTGAAGCTCTCAGAGAGTCCAACCCTGCCCCTGGAACTGTTGTCAAAGAGACATCAGAGAAGCTGCATCTAATGTGTTGGGTTTTAAAACGCCACCCCAAATCTCAAAATAGACCCTAGTTTGACAACGAGTGCAGGCAGGCACATTCAGTGAAGCAAGCAGCATACAAGGCGACGCTGGACAGAAGGACGAGAGCGGTTGGTGCGCTCTACGAATTTAAATTAAGGGAAGAGCACCGGCTTCTGAAAAAGAAAGAGCATGAGAAGCGCGCGATCAAGGAAATGGAGCGGTGTTACGGTAAAACAACTATCTAATGGATACAAAATTCGGACAGAAGCCTGTCGTGACGCAGAGGGACAACTCGTAGTACATTCGCAGTCGATACTGAGAATCTGGAAAGATCATTTCTGTAGGCTGCTAAACGGCGAGGAAGACTCCAATATTGCTGTCAGGCAGAATGTTCCACTCAACGCAATTGACGATGATCGACGAGAATTCCATCTCCCCGACCTAGACGAAGTCAAGATAGCGATATCGAGACTAAAGTCGAATAGAGCTGCTGGTGCAGACGGACTGTCTGCGGAACTGCTTAAGGCAGCTGGAGATGAGCTGGTAAGGTACATGCACCAACTCATCTGTAACATATGGTCGGAGGAGGAAAGCATGCCCGACGAGTGGAATCTCAGTATCGTTTGCCCGATCCACAAGAATGGATACCCCTTCAACTGCGCCAACTACCGAGGGATAAGTCTCCTCAACATCGCCTATAAGATCCTTTCTGCCGTTATGTGTGAGCGGCTGAAACCATTGATCAACAACCTACTCAAACCTCTTATCAGTGCGGTTTCAGTCCGGGGAAGTCCACCATCGACCAAATCTTCACATAACGGCAGATCCTGGTAAAAAATCCAAGACTTGCAGATCGACACCCACCACTTATTCGTCGATTTAAAGGCCGCATATGACAGCGAGCATGGGGACGAGCTATACAACGCCATGTCTAGTTTTGACATTCCTGCCAAACTCGTCAGGTTGCGCAGGATGACGATGGAGAACTCTCGCTGCTCCATCAAGGTCGGTAACGAACTCACCGAGACCTTCAATTTCAAAAAATGTTTTAGACAAGGCGACGCGCTGTCATGTGATTTCTTTAACATCATCCTGGAAAAGATCGTGCAAGACTCACACGCCAACACTAGAGGCACGATCTTCCAAAAGTCCGTACAACTGCTAGCATACGCGGATGACATTGACGTTATTGGTCGAACACAGCGACTGAAGTGTTTGCTGGTATTGAAGCGGAGGCGGCCAAAATGGGTTTAGCGGTGAATGAGGGAAGTATATGCTGTCATCAAGAAAGGACGCACACCATCGACGACTCGGCGAGAACGCCACCTTGGGCAGCTGTAACTTTGAGGTAGTGAAGGATTTCGACTACCTCGGCTTCCAAGTAAACAGTACGAACCTAGATTAAACGCAGGATAGCTCTTGTCAATCGCTGTTCTATGTGCTCAAGAGCCAATCGATTAATAGGACCAAGCTAAAATTATATAACACCTTGATCACCCTGCCCTATGGCGCGAAGCCTGGACAATCTCAAAAGCAGAGGAAGAAGTAATTGGTCTTTCGGAGAGAACAGTCTAATCTTTGGTCATGTTTGAGTTGATGGTTTTTGGAGAACATGAACTGTACATGCTGAACAGCTACATGAGTCTGGCTAGCCGTCTACTGATTCAACGCCTTAGATGGCTGGGCCATGTAGAGCGTATGGACAACACTGCTAGAGCCCGTAGAGTCTTCGAGACCGAACCAGTGGGACAACGCAGAAGAGTACGCCCATGGAACCCAACTTGGCGTGCGAAATTGCAGACAGCTGGCTAAAGATCGTGCCAGCTGGAGAGGCTTGTTGGATAAGGTCCACTCCAGTCCACTCCGGATTGTAGCGCCAGTAGAAGAAGAAGAATCCTGCCTATGACTCACGACCTTGGCCCTTTCGACTGTGAGTATTCGGCCAAAGTAATTGATGTAAGCAGTAAACCTCTGAAACACAATCTCTACTCCAGTAGTAGAACAGCAAACGCCGAGGGATGCGTGCCTAAGTGAGTCTTTAGTATGTGAACTTCGAATACCTTGGGGACCTTCGGTTCCAATCCAGTCCTATCTGGGTATATCGGGCTTTTCCTTGGGCGATGTACTTTTCCATTCTACTCGTGTATTCAAAGAAGATGAGAATAGTGAAACTGTAAATAACCCATCTTCTGTTCATGCTGTGGAGCAAACAGTCACGATAAGTTGGTCACTTCATCTCTGGCCACAATTGATCGGCTCGAAAACAAACAGCCCACAAGGACGGAGCCAAGTGGGCCCAATCCTTGCTTGCTACTAACGTCAACTCAGAGGAAATGGACTCTTGCACATTCGCTCCTATGAATACGTGCAGCGTTTTCAGGGAGAAATCTGAGTGCTCTTCCATTGAGAAAAGACAGACGTTAGGGTCCTAGCGTATCCGTATAACCCTCCTACAAAAGAGGCTAAGAGGCTAACTTCGGGGCATTCAAAGTCAAGAGTTGACTGAACATGTCATTTGTGGAAGAAGGATCCTTCCCAAATACCTCATATTCCGAGGGTTCATTCTACAATGCCTAGAGCTTTCTTGAGAATTAGGGCCGGCAAACACATAGAAGCAAAAGAAAACAGCCAAACACCTCTCAGTCGGCAACGTGGCCGGCGGCGCTTCGAGCGTGTACACCGGTGCCAAAGGCTTCAATGCGCGGAGTAAGGAGTGAGTCGGAAACAGATCTATGGGTCAGAGTGCTCGGTACTACTGTGGAAATGTACTAAAGAGAGATCCCTAAAGACAAAGAGAGAAAGGCGAAGCAACGCAGTATTGTGTATCTGGCATTCCCATGGGAACATCTGTCGAACGACAAATTTCATCCGTTTTGCTACAGTCCACTTGTGGGTCACATTTACGCTCTCCCTCTCTTTGGAGCTTATTAGTTGACACAGTATTAGCAGAACGCAACGGATCTTATGGGCTCGTGCGTTTACTTTTCAGATGTTGCACATTCAGTTGATGACCGATACTGAGAAGTGGGACATACGGAGAGTCCATTCGTGATAGAAACTAGGCCCAAACCGTAGAAACTAGGCCCAAACTCACCTCGAACCCATATACACCACTTTCCCCACACCACTTACCATCCTTCATCGCAAATACATTCACCACACTTCAAAATCCCATGCGCGTTGCAATTTAACCGAGCCTCGTCATCGGTGACCGCCTCCTCTTCACACGGACATGGCTTCTGAATCTCAATATCCAGCGTGAGGTACTCGGACAGAGCCGATTCGCCGATGCGAATTGTTCGTTGCTGCAAGTACACAACGTGACAGCTGGCTGGCACAGATGTCCAACGAAAGTATACTCACGTAGACCCCATCGTCGGGAAATCTATCCAGGGTCACATTGACGTAGATGTCCACCTCCATTCCCATTTCCAGCTCGTTGCACTGGTTCCTCACCTCCAGCCGATCTAGCCGTCCGCCACAGTTGGTCTCATACGTCACCGACATGAACGGCGGACTGTCATCGGTGAACTTGGCTGTCTTCAGAAATCTCTCGTAGCTGCAAAAAGATCACATATGACTTAAATTCACTCATGAGGCAGTCTCTGGAGTCGAACCTGTTCTTGATGACTTTCAGAATGTTCGAGGAGTCTTCGGCGATTTTGTCAACGTTGCTCACCCCGTCCATCATTTCGCTCATTTGCCGGTAGGTCTCCTGTACCTCGGAGGTCACCGCGAAAATGACGCTGATCTTCCGCCTCACTAGCTCCCGGTAGACCTCCTCCAGCGATGGGTAGTCGTACACCAGGCTCCCGGTGTACTCGCCGAATTCGTCCAAGTGGCACATCCGGTCATTGCGAAGCACGATGCCAGCCAAGAGGCCATCGCCCGCGAAGTGCATGTACCCGTCGGTCACCAGCAGGACGATTTTTCGGGCCTCCTTCTTCCAGCCGACCTTCTCGGGGCAGACGATCACCTGCATGAGGGCATCCATGCCGCCCTCCATGTTGTCCAGGTTGCCGGTTATGTGCCCGTCTCCGACGGACTTCACGAACACCTGGGTATCCTCGGTGAGTGCCAGGCGGTGCCTGAAGCCATACGTGGGTTCGCATTTTGCATTGGCCACAGCACAGGGATTGTCCCTCAAGTGTGGCATGATCATCGGCATTGCGGGCTTGTCCGCAAACGATCCGAATCCAAGGCGATAGTTCTCTGTGAGGTTGCGCAGCGCCTCGGAGAGCTCCACGCCCATCTTGACCAGGGTGTCCTTGTCGTCGCGCATTGTCCACGTTAAGTCCATCAGGAAATACAGGTCCAGTGGGTAGTTCCGCGCCGGTCTATAGGTTAGTTTAATTTGTTGTGTGTGAGCTGCAATGGCAGACATTTTGTTAGTTCAGGATCAAATAGGGAAGGCGGTGGACAGTTCACACAATCTCTGGAAAATAGGAAGAATGATCTACTGGGTCTATGCACACAGGGCAAAGTTGTTGATCGCTCCCCTCTTGGCGGGATGTCAGCAACGTTCCTTGTCGATGCACAGATCAAGTTGACCTACAACATATACGGACGGACCTACAACGACGACATGGAGCGATAAGGGACTATAATTTGCGAGAGTGTTCTTGGGCTATAAGAACACTCTACACAACAGGGACCGCTCAGAAACTGGAAAAGATAATCAAAGGTGGAGGTACTACGCGTGGTCTTCCAAGAAGTGTATAAGGTGAACGACAGTGTTCGCCCGAATCAAGACATGGCTAGCAACTCTCAACTTCGAGAAGACAGACAAAAATCTCGATCTGAGTTCAATGGAGATAACATGGCAGATAATGCCATCGCCGTCGAAGGGTTCATCCCCCGTTCATATCGAAGACAGACCTAAAACCGGTCTTCGAGTCACTAAAGAAGAAAAATTCTATTAGAATAGACGAGATCTCGAACATTGTGTTAAGACGTCTCCCCCTAGAAGTGGTTAATATGTACACGATCCTATTGAACAATGCTCTGAATAACGCACATTATCCGGTGCATTGGAAAACTGCGATTGTACAACCCATATCCAAGCGAGCAAAAGATTCTTCGAATCCATGCAATTAGTGTCCTTTAGTCTCCTTCCGAACATCAACAAGGTATTCGAGAAGGTGATCAATAGAACTCTGATCAACTGGACTAAGGACAAAAATATAACCAATTCGGTTTCAAAGCGGGGCATGACACTATTCATGCCGCGTCGAAACTGGTGTCGGATATCCAATGGAACAAGAGCCAGAAACAATGTACGGGTGCCTGCTTGATTGATCTGGAAAAGGCCTTTGACACCTTGTGGTTAGAAGGTTATCTGGTTTTCAAATCTTGTCCCGTCACCATTTGCCGTTGGGATCAAATTAACGGCACTATCACTGGAGTAGTCGATCAGTGGTAGTAGTCTGACTGTGGGTATCACAATGGATCTAAATGCACTGGTGAATGCACTGGCAGCCCGCCTACCTAACCTAACCTAACCTACCGATGACGTACACAAGTGGCGAAGGATATCAGCCAACTTGGCGGCAAAATTGGAGGCAGGCAGGCTAAAGGGGTTTCTTGGTTGAGATCCACTCCCATCCGCGTCTGTAGCACCATCAGAAGAAGACGAGGAATATAAGTAGATGCAGTAAGTTCCACTTCATTAGGACACTTCGGGTTAAATTTGTTTGTCCCAATTAGGCGACTGTCGCAATAATGCGAAGTGATGAATGACGGCAGAGAACGACAATTAAGTGAGTTGCATTCATTTTCCATTCGTCTCAGTTAAGCGGTTGTCATTTCTATACTCGACCCACCGAGTTGCTCATATCTTCCTTCATTTCTTTCTCTTTTCCTCCAATGTGACTCGCGACTCACCGATCACCGTGTCGCAGTTCTGATTAACTGTCATCGACTTCGACATTTCGAACTAATTCTTCTGACGACCTTAGAAGTTAATGGAATTTTAAGAGCCAGATGCAAACGAGAAGTTAACTATCTACAAATGTCCACACACACGTTCCACAAGTACGACGTGCAGCGATCAGACGGGTAAACAACGCAAACAACGCAACAGCAAAATTGGCACCACCAACTCACTTATCAAATGTCACACAACTTTCTCGGAATCTACGGAATTTGCAGCCTTATCACAGGCGGACGGGCAAGTCCCACATAAAACGATCACAATCTTCTGCAAATAAATGACATCACACTTACACTTCACCAGCTTCATTTGGACCCGCTGCGGGCGGACCTGTGTGGCCGCATGGCTCGCCTCTTGAAAATCCTGCAACTCCGCATCGCTGACAATCGATGTCCGCTGATCGTTGATCCAAATGTGCTCCTCGCCGCAGCCAAAGTCGATCAGCTGATCCCGCGTCAGACAGCGTGCGAATACCTTATAAGTCTGTGTTGACAGATCAACCAGAGAATCCGTCATGAGGGTGACTTCTTATGAATGAATTCATTTCTCTCACCTTATCTGAGCACCAAGCACAGCCGTAGTCCACCGCAAGGCATTCCCCACACGTCATCGCCGCCTCACAGTCGAAAGCTTATCGAAACAGAAAAATAAAATAAAAGAGAAACACTTCTGAGTTCGCAGATTACATTATGCAAATTGAATTTCATTACTCTCCGAGGCGCCCGTTCCAGAAATCTGACTTTGCAGGGCCAGCGCGAGAACAATCAGGCAGAGGCTGACACACATTTTGACACTTGACAGGTCCGAGGGGTGGGACAAATCCGGTTGAAAGACAAACACACTAAGCCACGGATCGTCGTTGGTGTCGTCGTGGGTATGATCGATTTCGCTCAACCTCGGAGTGTAGACTAAATTCGATAAACCTACGAGCACTATCTTTCACGCAATGCTAACAAGTACTGCGTTATCTTATCAACTTTATTAAACGTCTTCTAGTACACTCACGAATTGTTCTGGGCAGTTGCCTGCCTGAAGCGATCTAATGACCCAATTGCTAAAATAATATCTGACAGTGGCGTGGAAGAACATTGAAGCACTTTGAGGAAATGGCAATGGGAATTTTGTAGAACACTTGTGGATTGTGTTGGCTGCGATAAAGGCACTTGCCAGGAAGATGTTTTCCTGGCTAAAATCGGAATCTCTGGCCACCTTTTCCAGCGAAATAGGCGTTCTTGCATCAGGCACATATTATACGTTTGTAGATAGGGCCCAAATCAGGCGTGTTGACTGCAAATCAGATTCACGAGTCTTCCTCGATTCGACGATCGATCGAGACGTTGTCTCGTCTGTGGCTTTAGGTCCAAAGGCTGTACTCACGAAGGCTGTGTACACGATGACGACCGATCAAACGTAACAAAAAATATGAGACAACTTCCACACTACTTCCAAAGAATTGAATTAACCCATTTAGGACGAGAACGATTTACTGGGAATTTTTGGGAAAACATTTTCAGGAGTGAATACTAATAACCTTAGCAGACAATTCTGATAATATTTTTTTTTTGCCCACTGATCATTTAGTCGATCGAGCCGTTAACATATAGTCACCGTCGTCCATACCGCATATATATGCGATTTTGCATAAAGTAAGAAATAAAAAACCAATTTGCGAAGTAAAATATTTATTGGTTCGCTGAAATTAGATGATAACTCTCAAAACATGGTGGGCAACGGTACATATCACACTTTTTACAAATTAAGTGAGTCGTGGCCTTGCAAAATTGGTAGGCGCACCACCGACGTGTAGCAGAAGGTCTCACATAATGACTCAATCCGTCGAATCTTACATCAGTATCCGAAATATTATATTTTTTCTTAGCCTTCTGAATGCGTGTAAGTTCGGCATACTTGTTGCAGTAGTGCGTTGCAATTCCCCGTTCATATCGAAGACAGAACTCCAAGCGGTCTTCGAATCAACAAAGAAGAAAAAGTCTGTTGGAATCGACGGGATCTCCAACATTGTGTTAAGACACCTCCCTGGAAGTGGTTAATATGTACACAATCCTGTTTAACATTGCTTTGAATAATGCACATTATCCAGAGCACTGGAAAACTGCGATTGTACAGCCCATATCCAAGAGAGGAAAAGATTCTTCGAATCCTTGCAACCTCCGGTCAATTAGTCTCCTTCCGAACATCAGTAAGGTATTCGAGAAGGTGATCAATAGAACTCTGATCAACTGGACTAAGGACAAAAATATAACCAATTCGGTTTCAAAGCGGGGCATGACACTATTCATGCCGCGTCGAAACTGGTGTCGGATATCCAATGGAACAAGAGCCAGAAACAATGTACGGGTGCCTGCTTGATTGATCTGGAGAGGGCCTTTGACACCGTATGGTTAGAAGGTCTTTTCTACAAGATCAATCGGCTAGGCATAAGCAAACCACTGCTGTACCTACTGTGTAACATGCTTACCGGTAGACGGTTCGTAGTCAAGAATGGCAACGTGACCTCCACAGGTATATTTGAGGTAAAAAATGGTCTCCAACAGGGTGCCGTTAATTCGCCGATCCTGTTCAACATTTACTTGAGCGATCTGTTAAGTTCTCTTCCTCATGCAATTGCGTACGCCGATGACTTGATCGTGTACATATCAGGCAAAAAGATCGAGGAAATCACTACTCTCACGCAGGGTGACTTCGATTCATTCATGAGAAGTTGCGATGACTGGAAGTTGAGTATCAACTTCCAGAAGTCGGAAACCATTCTGTTCAGGACGCCGTTGTATAAGGCCTCGGCGGACACGAAAAACAATTGGCGAAAATTCTCAATCGTTGGAAGAGACGGGCAACCACTGGCGCAAAAGACTGTAGGCAGATACCTGGGGATCTGGCTAGATCAGTATCTATATTTTAACAAACATGTAGATGCTGCTCTGGCCAGGGCCCGAGGCGCTTTTGCTCTTACAAAGAGACTGTTTTACAACAGCCAACTCGATGCGAGGGTGAAGGTTATCTGCTACATGGCCCTCATTCGGCCAATGCTTACCTATGGCTGTCCCGTGTGGTTCAACGTGAGTGCAAGCTTAATGGAAAAGTTTCGGTTGTTCGAGAGGGCTTGTCTTAGGGCTTGCCCTCGCCTTTATCGAACTCCAGAGTCCCAGTACATAAAATACTATCCCAATAAGGTCTTATACAACAGGGCAAACCTGATAAGAGTGGACAATTTCCTGTTGAAGTTGGTTCGAGGTCACACTGCTAGAGCGATGAACTCGGTCAATAACTTGATCTCGGTGGCTTACTACCCCAATCCATTATACCACGAAAGGGTACGTCACAACGGCTTCGTCCCCCCAGAAGCATTTCTCCATCTAGATAAGCACAGTCTGATACAAGACGTAAATGCGGTGCCGCTCATCTACCACATCGCCAGATCAACTGTGGATGGGCGACTCAACCACGACCGTTCCGTCGCACAACGAGCTGAGGAGGGTCTCCTCCGGTTCAGTATGGCGGTATCCAGGCGGTACATTCGAGAAGTTGCAATGCAGCACCAAAAGTTCTGGTGGCTGGGAAGCGAGGGAACTCCCTCCTCGAATCCTTTAGACCCCGGTTAGAAAGGTTTTAGTTCAGACCCCTGCATGGGGAGCAGTCGGTTTCATGTCTTGCAGTGTATTGAATATAAATATTCATATTATTAGCTGCAACCTATGGCCGACGTACTTAGAATAGGGTAGTATATTTTAAGGTAGAGTAAGGAGTAAAAAAAAATATATATAAAAAAAAACAAAGAATGTATATGTGTATACATGACGATACATGTATACATTGTGTATAATAAGGATATATGCGTATAAACATGTGCATATGGGTATATACATGTGTATATCCATATATACGTAGGTTAGCTTAAGTTAGTTATTAAGTTTATTTTAAGGTAGAATGTAAGTTAGCTTGTAAGTTTTTATAAAAACCGTCCTGTAGTTAAGTTTTCAATTTTTTCTTAACAGTAATGTGTTCCTTTTAAATTTCCATTTATATTTTATTCGTTAGGTTAGGTTGAAAGACATAGATTAAGATTAAGTTAAGCTTAGAGTGCCCGCCTAGGGCCAGTAAGTTAGAAATAAAAACATTGTTCGTCTAACTAGTTTTAAGCATTTTTGTCTAGTATGTAAGTTTATTATGAATTAAATAATAAAAATGAATTCAAAAAAAAAGTGCGTTGCAATATTTCTTCGAAATTGTTTATGGAAAAGGTTTCCTCCACCTTTCCTATGGAGGATCCAAGCATTCTGAATACCTATGTACATCAATAAAATAAGTAAAAATGGACCACCATCATTTCTTCTTCCGGGTAGATATACGAAAATATGATATGTTTTGGTCCATCCTATCGGTTCCATCCATAGCTTTATTATATTCTTTCAAGACGTTAGGTCTAGAAACGGTGACGTGGATAAACGTCTCACGTGAATAACGTTTTGCTACCACAGAATTATCCATCCATTTGGTAATTGAAATGTCCAACTTCGAAATAGTCTTCCAGTCGAAATTTCCACATTTTGTCCTTAGGATTCATGGATGTAGGGGAAGCAAAATGAATACATTTTGAGATTGTGGTAAAGCGATCACGGGTCATTGCCGACGCAATCATCTGAGTATACAAGTCACCGTCCTTGCACCAATATGACTTCGTGTCTCCAACCAACAACCAAATTATCCGGTCACTAACATTATACCAATGAAAACCCTCAACTCATTTGGAGTTGTCTCTGGATTTCAATTTTTGCAAGAATTCCATATTCATTGCTTTTTTCGGCGATCATTTGCAACATCTCATCGTCGAAAAATCGTTCGAACACATCCCAGGCAGGAAGTCTGCAATCTCTATAATCTGCAGCTGGAAAATATTGGTCTAGTAGCTCCTTTGGTACCAGCTTCCCATTCAAATGCGTCGCCCAAATGTGGTATTTCTTTTTTTTTTGGAACTTTACTTGAAGAAGAATCAGTTGACACATTTTCGTTTATTTCACCAATGAATTCTGCAGATGTCATCATCTGCAGTGGCGTAGTGGGTAAGTGCGTCGACTCCTACGCAGAGGTTCGATACCCGAATTTACCACCTTTGATAATTCACGGCTCCGCCTCTTTCGAGTCACTGACAATGCTCAAAGAGTATTTCTGTTTAGGCTTAGCTTCTCAATTTCGCCGTTCGGAGTCGCCTTCCACTAATGAAAGAACAATAGCACGCACAACGCGAGTGGTTGCTGAGAAGTTAGGCCCAGGTCCGCCTCAGACTGTCGCGCCACCCATATTATTATTATTATTATTATTATTATTCTGCAGATGTGCCAGGCTCCGACGCAACGCATCCCAACCTCTTCATACGCTTGGGTTGAGGAGCGTCCAACACTCCCGCTTTCTCTAACATCTTAACCTATAGAACAAGGCCATTTTACTATGAATCATATTTTGAAGAAGTAGGAAGTCAATGGCGTAAGTTCAATAAGCTGCTCACGTTTGAAATAACATCAGAGATATCCTCATTTTGCATTTCTCATTTTCCATCCGAAGTTCGCATTGCTGTAATAACAGTGTACGGTGAAGATCATCATCCCAGCATCATCTTCTCCGGACAATGTGCCAGAATCCGGCAATTCTATAAAGAGTGTGCTTGGAAAAATATTGTCGTCAACAACCGAATTCACCATATCCTCCAAATACTCCAGAGCGTCATCGGTAGTTTTAAATTTGTTATATCTATTAAGAATTATAACCTATATTGTATTATAATTCTCACACCAAACAACCGAAGATAATAAATTGTGCATGCAAGCCAACGATAAGAAAATTTATTTAAAAAAAATTGCTGAACAAAATGTTATTTGAATGCAGTATGTACGACTGTGACCATATGGTAACAGCTAGATTCAAGCCAAGATACCAATATATCCGACTCATCGAAAAAAGTTATAAAATTGGTTAGTGCGTCGACTGCTACGCTGAGGGTGCCAGGTTCGAGTCCCCAATCAACCAACATTCATATTTCACGGCTTCCACCTCTTTCGAGTCACTGACAATGTTCAAAGAGTCTTTCTGTCTAGAAAAAGCTTCTCAACTTCGCCGTTCGGAGTCGGCATAAAACTGTAGGTCCCTTCCACTCATGAAAGAACAATAGCACACACAACACGAGTGGTTGCTGAGAAGCTAGGACCAGGTCCGCCTTGGACTGTTGCGCCACCAATATTATTATTATTATTGTTATTATTATTATATTTTGATGTTCTGTGTAAATGACCAAAGTCACGAATCGCAAACAAAATCGTTATTCTGGCACGTATTTAGGACATTCTTACCTAAAGAGACGCTCCATTTGACCATTTTTTAATGTTCCTGAAAAATAGAAAAGTATGCGACCGGCTTCTATGTCTAACAACATGCGAATACGGTTCAAATTGTATCTCAGCAGGTAGGTCAACGCATACTCAGTTGCACAAATAATAGCAAGTGGCGATATCTCTTTACAACTGGTTAATAAGTAGTGATACGTGGAACACTACCAGTGTGACCGTATGGTAACAGTCGTCCTAAATGGGTTAATAGAAATATATTGTTTCTGAAGCCACGCATGTTTCCTCGACAAGAAGTTGATGAGTAAGTTGTGGCCACGGTTGCCACTTGAAAAAAAAAAGATTGTGTCCAAAGTTGGAGATCAAAATGCCCAATTGTAGCTAAAATGACAAAAATATTTGTAAACACACAACAACGAATTTATCACATTTATTTCAAAATATTTTGTTGTATTCCTAAAAACGAAGGATTTGCTGTCAAGTATAAAATAGTCGTATAATGTAATGCTTTCATGTAAAAGGTTGAAGCATGTGTATTTCCTTGTGGAGGGCATGGGCCTGTGCATCCAGGTCAAAGTTGTTGACTGCTCTCAACTTGGCGAGATGCCAGCAACGATCCCTGTTAAATGCACAGGTCAAGTTGACATACAGCCTCCTCGCGGCGCCCTATGGATAGCCTTTACAGCAACCGCTTAGAGGTGAACCAATGTATGCAGCGGCCCCCTTGTCCAGGGGCTTAAACCAGGACCCGGACCTCCTGGTTCGGTGGTTGCGCGTGGAGTTAACTTCCCCATCGTGTAAAAAAAAACATTATTTCAGAAACAACGAGAAGCCTCGGATACGGATGACCCTCCTGCTGACGACCATGGACAACGAAATAAGGACAACGATTTTCGGTTCTGCACGTGGAATGTAAGGTCCCCGAACATACCACGTGCAGCCGATGAACTTGCGGCAGCCCTCGAAGCTTATAAGGCAGATATCACCCCATTCAGGGGGTACGGTGGGATGGGCCGGGCAAAACGAGGATGAAAAACTGCGATATATACTTCGGCGATTGCTACAGAGAGCGAAGGCAGCGCTTGTTCGGATCCGGGTTTGTTGTTCGAGGCAGACTTAGGCAAGAAGTCTTCAGCTTTTAATACATAAGCGAGCGCCTCATAACAAATCGCATCAAGGCTACATTCGGCAACATCAGCCTGATATGCGTCCACGCCCCAACGGAGGATAAAGATGACGACAGCAAAGACGACTTTTACGATCTCCTAGAAAGAATATACGATCAATGCCTCAGCTAGGACACCAAGATCGTTCTGGGAGATTTCAACGCAAAGCTGGGCAAGGAAGACATCTTGGCTAGAGTCATCAAGCACAGCCTGCACGAGAAAGGACTCAGGCTGTTGGACTTCGTAACGGGGCGAAACCTCTTTGTAGCCAGTACGCGGTTCCCTCACCTCAGCATCCACAAAGGGACCTGGCGGTCTCCTGATCAATCAACCGTCAACCAGATTGATCACATTGCGATCGACGTCAGACACTCCTCCAGTATTCTCGATGTCCGAACATTCCGAGGAGCCAACATCGACTCGGATCATTTCCTCGTTGTAGCCAAGGCAAGAGCACGGATATCGATAGGACAACGGAGTAGAGTAAGCCCAACAACAACAGTTTGACGTCGGAGAGCTACAATCGCAATTGACTGCTAGGAGCTTTGCCGATCGAGTCTCCCTGAAGCTTTCAGAGATTCCAACCGGAGGACCGGAGGACCGTTGTCAACACGCCTGTCTGATGTTCTGGGTTTTAAAACGCCACCCCAAAAAAACCCCTGGTTTGACAACGAGTGCAGGCACATTCAGCGAAGCAAGCAGCCTACAAGGCGACGCTGGACAGAAGGGCGAGAGCGGTTGGTGCGCTCTACGAACTTAAAATAAAAGAAGAGCACCGGCTTCTGAAAAAGAAAGAACATGAGAAGCGCGCGATCGAGGAAATGGAGAGGTGTTAAGGCCGAAATGATGTCCGAAAGTTCTACCAACGGTTAAAACAACTATCCAAGGGATACAAAATTCGGACAGAAGTCTGTTGTGACGCAGAGGAACAACTAGTAGTAGATTCGCAGTCTATACTGAGAATCTGGAAAGATCACTTCTGCAGACTGTTAAACGGCGAGGAAGGCTTCAATACCGCTGTCAGGCAGAATATTCCACTCAACGCAATTGACGATGATCGACGAGAATTCCGTCCCCCGACTTAGACGAGGTCAAGATAGCGAGCTGGTGCAGATTGCGGAACTGCTTAAGGCAGCTGGAGATGAGCTGGTAAGGTACATGCACCAACTCATCTGTAAGATGGTCGGAGGAAAGCATGCCCGACGAGGCGAATCTCAGTATCGGTTGACCGATCCGATCCACAAGAAAGGATACCCCTTCAACTGCGCCAACTACCGAGGGATAAGTCTCCTCAACATCGCCTATAAGATCCTCTCTGCCGTTATGTGTGAGCGCCTTAAACCATTGATCAACAACCTACTCAAAACTCTTATCAGTGCGGTTTCAGTCCGGGGAAGTCCACCATCGACCAAATCTTCACATTACGGCAGATCCTGGAAAAAAACCCAAGAGATGCAGATCGACACCTAACATATTCGCCGATTTCAAGGCGGCATATGACAGCGCGCATAGAGACGAGCGATACAGCGCCATGTCTAGTTTTGACATTCCTGCCAAACTCGTCAGGTTGTGCAGGATGACGATTGGGAATTCTCACTGATCTATCAAGGTCGGAAGCGAACTAAACGAGATCTTCAAACTTCACCGAGATCAAAAAAGATCTTAGACAAGGCGACGCGCTGTCTTTTAACTTTTTCAACATTGTTCTTGAGACGGTCGTGCAGAACTCACACGCAAACACAAGAGGCACGATCTTCCAAAAGTCCGTACAACTGTTAGCATACGCGGATGACATTGACGTGATTGGCAGAACACAGCGAGCCGTCAATGAAACGTTTGCTGGCATTTAGACGGAAGCGCCTAAAATAGGTCTAGCGGTGATTGAGGGCAAAATGAAGTATATGCTGTCATCAAGAAAGGACACACAACATCGACGTCTTGGACAGAGCGTCACAATTGGCAGCTATAACTTCGAGGTAGTCAAGGACTTCGTCTACCTCGGCTCCGCAGTAAGTACGAACGGTATCGAGATCAAACGCAGAGTAACTATTGCCAACCGCTGTTTCTATCGGCTCAAAGGTCAATTGAGTACTAGAGTCCCCTCTCGAAGGACCAAGCTGACTCTATACAAGACCTTGATCATCCCTGTCCTGCTCTGTGGTGCGGAAGCATGCACAATCTCAAAGGCGAATGAAGAAGCACTTGGTCTTTTCGAGAGAAAAGTTCTGCGTTCAATCTTTGGTCCTGTCTGCGTAGACGGTTATTGGAGAAGAAGATTTAACCACGAACTGTACGGGCTTTACACTGAAATGAGTGTAGCCAGGCGTCTACGGATTCAACGCCTAAGATGGCTGGGCCATGTAGAGCGTATGGACAACACTGCTCCAGGCCGAAGAGTCTTCGACTCCGAACCAGTGGGACAGCGCAATAGAGGACGCCCACGGAACCGATGGCGCACCCAGCTGGAGTAGGCCCTCAATCGACTAGGTGTGCGCAGTTGGAGACAGCTGGCTAAAGATCGGAAGAAGAAGGTACATCCTCAAATGGGAAAGAGACAAACTTGAATTAGCTTTAAAAAAAAAAGAAAAGAACAGAACAGAATAATCTAAATGGTGAAGTAAATTGTATAAAAGAGTTTAAACACAAAAACAGAGAGACTTATTAACCGATTATAAAAACGTACTCGAAAACCAAAAGACACAAAAACATAGGGTGGGCGAAATGTCGTGTGTTTGAGCATTTCAATTTGAATCTGAGATCAGATCAACTTAAGTGAATTGAAAGGAGTGAAGGTGGAGTGAAGGCGTCTGTAGTCGCCGTATTTTTGCCTTCCGGACTACATTCACATCCTGGTACAGCTAGTAGATTTCGCGTTTGTGTCGTCTCCTCCATTAATTTTCCTCGCAGACGAGACCATATTTCCGACGTAGAATTTTCCTTTCGGAGACACCAAGAATCAGCTCTGCAGTTTTGCTTAGCGTCCAGCTTTCGGCTCCATATAGCAGGATCCCGAGTCTAGAATAATAATAATATATAATATGGGTGGCGCGACAGTCCGAGGCGGACTTGGGCCTAGCTTCTCAGCAACCACTCGTGTTGTGCGTGCTATTGTTCTTTCACGAGTGGATGGGACGGCGAAGTTGAGATGCTCTTTCTAGACAGGAATACTCTTTGAGCATTGTCAGTGACTCGAAGAGGTAGAGCCGTGAATTATCAAAGGTGGTAAATTTGGGTATCGAAGCTGGCACCCTCAGCGTAGCAGTCGACGCACTAACCAACTACGCCACGGCGACCCACCCGAGTCTAGACAGTGTCTTCAATTTCCAATTCGCTGACAGCGGTGTCTCCTTCCTGTTGCTGATGTCCAGAAGACCCTCCATTGGACGACTATTTAATTTAACCTTAAATCATTTCCTCTCCTGCTTCACTTTCAACAGATTCCACTCGATTTGAATTCTCAACTGTCCATTGAAATTAGAGCAGCGCCATCTCGTTTTCAGTTTGGTGACTTCAGAAGCATTATTCCAGCAAATGTTGATGGGTGTGTGGCCAATACCAACTCAAAGGAAAAAAAATATGTTTTCTCAAATGATGATTAGCCACTCATTCTCAGAAATGCCAGTGACGTCATTTTGATAAAGTCAACCCTGCACGCGACCATCTGTCAAAATTTTATTTGACTAGGTACTGATCATGATGTAATTCTGAAGTGCGGTTTGTTTAATTGTTCAATTTAGGAGAGGGAAAGAAATTAGAAATGCATGCTTGAAGAGACGGATTTGAGTTTGTTTGAACAGTTTTTGACATAAAAACTAATAATCAGGCAAAATGGAGCATTACAGAAATATATCCCCACTGTCAAGTGAAAATCAAATGTAGGAATGATTGTGGAAACTACATTAATCCTTGCATTACTCCAATGGATAATATTTGACCTGATCTGTTCTAGCCTTGACTTATGATATAGTCAAAATCTTATGAATTTGTCATTACTAGCTTCCTTCTTGCCGTCAACACCGACTGAGACTGTTTGAAGACTTAATTCCTTTAAATTCATGTTCAGCATGTGAAATCCCTTAAAGTTTCTAATTAATTACTTTTTTAACTAATTTCTAATCTCTGATCTATAATTGTTTTATAAACTTTTACATGTTCCACTCCACGCATAAGAGAAACAATATGCACATTTAGAAATACGAACATAGCACTGAATGCACTCATTTCATCGCATCAAACACACTCCATCACATTCACCGCAGCAACTCTGTGCCAAACTGACAGTGCCTACCTTGTGCGTGGATTGGTTGAAATCTTGAATTATTCTCGTTCCCAAAAGGTGACAGCTTTTCTACAACTACATCACTGACAAGTTTTATCTTACGAGTCAGCAGAATAAACCAGCTAATTGGGAATTTTCAACAAAAGACTACAGCGAGAAAAAATACCGAACAAAATATTGGCTGTTGTGACTTTTTTTCGTACGTAAATCGTGTGATAAAATATGTTTGGAGTCCTTTTCTCCCTGCTCCCCACTGTCAAGTGAAAGTTTTTGTGAACCATTCAACTATGTAGGGGAGAAAAAAATTAATCTTCATGTCCGCACCCTTAATCGTTGCATTCATCTGCCTCACGTAATATATTTCTTCTTATTTTTTTGCTCTTTCGTATGCGGTGTATCTGGTGGAACATTGGAATAGTAATTTAGTCATTTAATATCTACATAATTATTCAATTTAAAGTTCCGATCATATTTCATTTGCTGAACAATCTTTTTCTTTCACTGTGCGTGTGGACGAGACGACAAGTGGATGGGAGAAAATCTTCTAAAGTGCCCGCAGAGATGCAGAAAAATGTGTAAAAAACTTAATCGATAAATAGAAAGTACGAGTTAGATGTGAAGCAGAGGCAAATACAAAAACAAAATAAAAAAAAAAAATTGCTGCAAAAGAAAAAAAAAGATCGTGATTTTGTCATCTAACCCGCTTGTATCGAAACGTATTAACCAACAAAGTGTGAGCCAACATCAAATGACAGTAATAGTGTGTTCATTGTTCGGCGGATGAGTTTGTGCTTGGAATTTTTGCATAAATTTCGGATGACTGCATCTTTAAAATTGATTCAAAAGTAAGTATCTGCATACATTTTTTTTGCAACAACAAGATGTTTGTAATTGATATCTTTCATTGGTCGTGTCGTGTGACTGCACACTGATTTGAAACAATTGCTCATGGCCAATGATTGAATGTAAATGGTTTTCAATTGTTGTTTTTTCTTTTCTTTTTTTTTTTTGTTAATTTTGTTTGTCTATCATTGCGGCAATATTTGTAGTGCTACGTAATGGTGCTGCGAAAACAATATAAATTGTTTTGAAGATGGGTGTGGCAAATTCGCAGGAAGATAGTTTTCACAAATGTTAATCGAGCGGAAGTAAATGGTGCAGCGTTTGGTTTGAATGCGCAGCAACCACTTGCAATTACAAGAAAAGAAGAGGAATACTGTTTTTCGTTTTCAGTGATTTCTTTAACAATGAATAAGCTCGGTGTTATCCTCAGGCTATCTGTGTGGAATTTCCTGAAAGCAACACTTGACGAATATGGC
Organism: Eristalis intricaria; assembly: GCA_964034865.1. Taxonomy (NCBI): domain Eukaryota; kingdom Metazoa; phylum Arthropoda; class Insecta; order Diptera; family Syrphidae; genus Eristalis; species Eristalis intricaria. The sequence continues at coordinate 27,009,873 of OZ035874.1, forward strand.
GAACGTTATGAGGAAAATACAGAGTTCTTTTTTGGGGTAAATTATCTCTAGAAAATACCTTGTTGAAGAAGTCACACGTCACCGGAAAGCTTGGGCAAGATACCAAGCGCTGCAAAAAAGAGAAGACAAAATAAAAATGACTCCAGCATATACATACAAACGTTTGATTGCTTTTAAATAAACAAAAATATGAAGCATTTCACGTATCTCTTGCGCGCTGGGCGGAGGAGGGTAGGTTAGGTTGAATTTGCTCGTAAGAATCGTATTTATTACCCAACGTCGTACGCAATGCGGGAGCTGAACCGGCGATATCTGCGCACTCTATTCGGAATGTAATTGACGGCTGTCTCAAAATGGTTCCTCGCGAAATATTTTATGTGTCGTCGACAGACAAATAAGCCCGGAGCTGTGCTGTCTGCCACAGTCGTGTCATAAGCGCTCAAGCATATCTCATGTGTTGGTGAGAGGAACATAAAATCGAGTTTTTCCTTTGCAAACTCAGTCGTTATACAAGAGTTTTGCGAGGTCGATGCACGGTGAACCACCCCCACTGTCACACTCGCAGATTCATGAGGGGGCTGAGAAACTGAGATGTCCACCCATGAAAAGTGTTCATTGATGCTCCAGTCGTCTGTGCTCTATTTGAAAATTTAGTTCATAAACCTAATCAAGGAAAAGGTCAAACCACTTGTGGGTGGAGCGCAATCTATGTTACACAAGGGGTTACAATGAGGTTAGGCGTTTCCCCATAATGAACGAGTGAAGAATATGTTTATTTTTATTGACAACCTGTCGTTGCCTTTGTGTCGACGTTATATAGGCCATGGCAATGGAAGTGCATTGTGTTCTGGTGTGCTTAAGTGCATTCATTGGGTTATACAGGTAAATTGTTGGTATTGCCAATTACCTACACTTTGCAGATGACGAGCTTTAGGTGGAAGATATAAATAGCACGGTTAAATTGAGTTCTGTTTCACAGCTCGAGGGGAGCCTGCTACTGGCAGAAATGGTGATTCCAATCATGTAGGGGTATTGTTCGTGGAAAACGTCCATCAAGGAATCTAGACCGGGCGTCTCCTTGAAATTATAGAATGATTGTGGACGCTACCTTTCGTGCAAAAATGGACGCATATAGAGAATAGACAAAATGACTTATGCTACTGGTGGAATCAAAAAAGGCCGAAGTCAGACTCATTCGCATACCAGACGCAATAAGAGATCTGCTGATGTATAGGGCACTTTCAAGAATTCAGTCCAATTCGCTGCCACAACAAGCAAACAAATTGTCGATGTTTGCAGTCAATATGACCAGGTCAGAGGCTGAATACTTGAGCATTAGGGCGCACCAGCAAAAGATCTCCAAACAAATTTATTGTCAATACGACCAGGTCCCTGCGACAGAATATTCCAACGTTAGGCTGCGTTTGATGCCTTTTTGTTATGCAGCCAGAGCAACAAATAAATAAATCTAGAGCAAACGCGCAACGCCGCTGTATGTACGCAGCTGTCAGTGTACTTACTTAAGGTGGCGCTACAGTCCGGGGTGGACCTGGGCATCAACCAACAAGCGTCTCTAGCCAGCTCGATCTTTAGCTAGATGCTTCCAGTTTCGCACGCAAAATTGATTGAGGTCCATTTCAACTTGCGTCCGCCACTTCAGTTGCGGTCTTCCTCTACTACGCCGTCCCTCGGGGTTGGATTCGAAAACTTTCCGTGCCGGAGCATTGGTTTCTATCACTTCTACATGACCTAGCCATCTCAATTGTTGGATCTTCACTCCTCTGGCTCGTTGATTCGATGTCGCTGAACTGCTCGTACAGTTCGTCGATATATCTTCTCCTCCACTCACCATGTATGCAGACGGGACCGAAAATCGCCCGAAGAATTTTCCTCTCAAAGCAAGTAAGAGCACAATCGTCCGCTTTTGACTCCATTCCTCTGCGGCATATAGCAGGACTGGGACGATCAAGGTCTTATAGAGTGATACTTTGGTTGTTCGAGAGAGGGCTTTGTTTATCAATTGCTTTCTTAGCCCAAAGAAGCAGCGATTGGCAAGAGTTATTCTACGTTTGATTCCAGCGCTGGTCTCGTTATCTGAATCAATAGCGGTTCCTAGATGGACAAAGCCTTTGACTACTCTGCTCTGCTCGAGACGTCGGTGTTAGAAGTCCCTTCTCGTTGACAGCATATACTTTGTCTTGCCCTCGTTTACCGTTAAATCCATCTTCGTGGTCTCCATTGCAATACTCACAAAAGTACCATTGACATTACGCTGTGTTCTTCCGATAATGTCAAGATTGGACGAACTTCTGAAATATTGTTCCCTGGGTGTTGGCTAGCCGGTTTTGAACCACATGATTAGCAGGAGGGAAGGGATAAGTGCGGTCTCCTTATTGGACCAAAATTGAAACAGACGCTATCCTTGTTGTTATGTCTACATTGAGGTGGCTGATGGAAGGCTAGGTTAGAGTGGCTAACTGCCATGGCTAGCAGTCACACGTACGCCAATTAGGCAGTATAACTGAGGCTTAAACACAGCGTTGGAACGAACCAGAACCGGAACTGAGGATGAAGTTGTGTAAATTTGTGATCGATTACTTACTTACTCACTTGGCAGACTTACGGCTGGTTGAAGGTCCAAGCCTGAGAACTACCTTCCATCTTTGACTGTCCTGGGCACGCTGCTTTCAGTCATCAAGACCAAGTTGTCTTGCGTTGGCGATGACTTGATTTTTATGCCGAAAGTGGGGTCTAACTCTCCTTCTCGAACTAAGAGCATTGTATTTGCAAACCCTTTCTGATGGAGCGTTGTTGTCCATGTGCTCGATGTGCCCAAGTCAATGTCGATGGACTACGTTCAAATTTTGGTAGAGTTTGTAGAGTTCGTGGTTGTGTCTTCTCCTGTATCCGCCTTCATTGCAGGCGGGACTGTACAATTTTTCTTTCGAAGACACGAGAAATCAGCTCCACAGATTTGCTCAGCGTCCAGCTTTCGTTTGTGATGAAGTTTGTGGTGGATATCCCTGTTAAATCACTTAAGTCGTTGAAGAAGTGAGTCGTTGAAACTGCAATACATCAGCGCCCGTCTTCATCCATGCAGCTTCTGTTAGTGCTGACGCCTTGCTTTTTAGTGTGATCTCTCAAAAGACAGTGCTTTGCTCAGAACAGCCTTTCCCAGACCGTTTTGGATGTTTGGCATGTAATGTTTGCCAGCCACCTCTTGTTAGTTTAATCTGTCACTGTCTTTCGTTCAAAGAGGTTATTGGTGGCGAGTTGGATCCAGATTGAAGTTGGGGGCAGTGCTGTTGCGCGCTTGGCTAGCTCATCTGTTGCATTGTGGCTGTGCCTGTGTCATGGTACCCCGCACTGGAGAATAGTATGCAGCTCTGATTTTAATAGACAAAACTGGAAAACTCAAGAATGATGCGACCGCAGTTTAACACTCGGAATCTTCAACAATGTCATACATGTGCATGCTTGCAACGAAAAGAGTCACCGAACATGTGCCTCGTGTGTGTTCCTCATTAGTTCGATTCGCTTGATCGATTGTTAAGATCTAGTCAACACTTCTGTGTTAATCAACACCACATTCCGTAAACCAAATAAACATCACTCCCAACACCGACAATGGCTGACAAAAAAATAAAAATGAAATCCACAACCATTTCGTTTGTGCAATTCATTCCTATCAAATGCTTTACTTATTTCCTATTGCTTCCGACTACAAACCGCCGGCGACATGACTAATCCAGTGGTTCACATAAACAAACCCGCCAAGGGTTACTTGCTTTCAGTCGTATCGGCTGTGTTATCAGCTTCGGCGGGCCCCAAACCAAAACTCAAACTCAAATATAAAGCATGACACACAACTTCTATCGGTCTGACATTCACTTGAACATTTTTTTTCAACTTAGAGCTGTTTGAAATTCTGGACAGTTTCCGTTTCGTTGTGAACCTTGAAAACATGAATGAATTTGAATGACATGTGTGTTGTGCTGATACCGAGATCAATCAGAAGAGGGAGATACAGTTTGTGTACAGATAAGCTTAGACACTGTTTCGGGGCGAAGGGATTGAGTTGGGCTGCGCATCTGCGGGAAGTGTGCGATTGATATGATATGGAAATGTTGCTCGTCTCTCATTCATATCGACGAACTGTGGTGGCCCTGGCCTGATGAGGGAGGCACGTCAACTGGATTCACTCGCTCAAGTCACTGAACTCCTGTTAAGAAGAATCTTCTTAAACTTCGCCGTTCAGGGTCGATGTAGCTCGCGCAATAAGAGTGATTGGTGACGAACCTTGACCCAGGTCCACCTCCAGCCATGGGCCAAGGAACTCTCATCCGAGGCAGACCATCATGACATAAGTTTTCACGTTTTGTTCAGCACCATCTTCAACTTCCAGTTTAATAATTCATCGTCCATAAAAAAGAAATTAAATCAAGTCGATTCATAACCTTATCTGCACATTTGCACATATGGAAGTGGAACCCTGACGGTTCAATGTCAGCAGACCGTGGTGGGTGTGACCACACGTCTTATGAACGCTAAATGAATTTTTGGCGCGTAATCAGACTTTTTATGGTTTTTCGTTTTGCCGTGATGGAATAGAATTCCTTTTTGATTAACCAGCCGTGGATATTTGGTTTTTGGTTATGAACACGTGATTAATGGATGTCGAATAAGGAGTTCTGTCATATCGCGTGTCGTGGAATGCAGGTTTGACAAATGCCTCTTTTTGTCGTCACTGACTTCGGTGAATCGAACAAATCTTTCATGTTTATGACTTATATAATAATGTTTGTCCTGAAATTGTTTAGGATGCTTCTACTGGCTCTTCGTTCCGGGTTGGACGTAAGCCTCAACCAACAACTCTCTCCAGCATGGAATGAGTCACTTACTTTTACTTAACGGGCTCCCGCCCTCTGGAGGGTATCTGTCTGAGACACAGCTGTCTTTTAAGCCCTTCGGTCCTGGGCACGCTGGTTCCAGTTATCCAGACGAAGCGCTCTGGCATCCGCGAATGTTTGATCCTTGAAACAGAGGTTCGGACTTCCTTTTCTTCTCGAACGTGTGGACTGTCGCTTGAGCGTTATTGTCTATTCGCTCGATTTGGCTCAGGCACCAGTGTAGTCGTTGTTTTTTGGCTTTCCACATCTTGGTAAAGCTCGTTGTGTCTTCTCCTCCATTCGCCATCCTCACATACTGGACCGAAAATTCGACGGAGAATGCTATGCCTTTCTACTTATCTTCGAACACTCGGCGCACCATATAGTAGAACTGGAAGGATCTGTAAAGCATGCATTTTGTCTTCCGAATTAGGCTTGTTTTGAGTTTTGGATCCGTTTAGTAAGCCATCGTCAAATCTCCACTAGGGTGTCATTCATGGAGTTGATATTTACTCCGAGGTACAAATTGTAAACTTAACCTCCTCGAAGTTATTGTAGCCAACAGTGACGTTCTGTCCTAGGCGGTGGACCGATGTTTCTTTGTTTGCTGACAACAGACATTTGGTCTTGTCATCAGTTACGTCAAGACCAACTCGTTTCGCCTTTTCTTCGATGGCCATGAATGCTGCGTGCGTCGCCTGTGTCTGTGTAGTCTGCGAAAGCAACTGAACGGATTTGCTGAAGCAAGTGTCTTCCGTATAACGCCTGCCTTGCGCCCTATCTGTTTAGTACAAGATTGAAGAAGTCACAGGAGAGCGCATCTCCTTACCGAAATCCAGATCACATTTGGAATAGTTTGGAGGAACTGTTAAACAATTGCACATTGCACCGCATGTTTTCCATCGTGACACGGTTTAGTTGGATCAATTTTCCCGGTATCCGAGTTCAGCCATCGCTTTGCTAAAGACGATTGATGCTGTCGTATCGGAAAAAAGGTGATGAGTCTCGACTTGAAACTCGATGGTCCTTTCCAATCACGTCTCGGTCGATTATCGATCTGCCTGACACTGGCGCGTGCGTGTATTGCAGAAAGCTTTCTGACGTTCACACAGTGCCTTATTCTTATTGTTGTCGAGGGTATTTTGCACCGCGACCATTAGATCTATTGTGCTTCCTTTGTATGTCTTTGCTTTCTTAAGAGTTCCTCTCACATGAAGTTCTTTTCAGAGTTGTATTGAGGAAGCAGTGTTGTTGGACGAAGGTCGTGACTTCAATTCTTCCCCAGATATTAAGTGCTTGCCAAGATATCTTTGTCTTTTGTGGGCTAGTTCCTCACAAAATCCCAATACAGTCGCCTTCGCTTAAAAGAAACTTTCGGTTATATGCAACAAGAAATTTATCACGGTACAACCAAGCTGCCGATATCCGACCATCGTTTATATGAAAACTCCGCTTAGTTGCAACACATTTTCTGCATTTTTTGTATTACAAATAACCCGAGCCAACTGTATATGTTTTGGAATTTCGTTAGATTCACTGGAGAATCTGCAGAAGCCTTTTTCTGTTACTCCTAGTCTCCTTAGGGGCTCCCTGAGTCTACAGTGCCCCTTTAGAAAGCCTGTTAGGATACGGAGATTGTTCTTGCTCACTCTCATACATGCCTCAAACCCCTTCCAAGAGTTTCTTGGCCTGCATCATGCCATGAGCGTTGTTCCAGGCATCTGCCCGGTTCCTTCTTTCTAGTTCCCTGAACTCTTCCCTGAGGACATGATATATTACAGAGCAGAATGGTTCGGAGCCTATAAAGGGTTCCGATGTTCCTTTCCTAGCGAGGGAGTCTGCCGTTCCATTACCTTCTATCCCTATATGGCCAGGTATCTAGCAGTGTTTTACTCTGTTACTCCTGCTCAACTCTTTTAGCCTCTGTAGGCATTCTGACACAAGCTTGGATTTGATGGAATAGGTGTCTAGTGCCAATAAAGCGGCATGGCTATCCGACAGTATTGTCGCAGTTGGTATATTTCCTGCCAGGATTGATGTGAACGCATTTGTTTATGGCATAGACTTCTGCTTGGCAGATGCGGGTGCGTTTGCCCATTTCATTGCTCCAGTCATCGGGCATGACTCTGATCTTTAGCTAGCTCCCTTCAGTTCGCACGCCAAGTCCTTCTCTACTTGTGCGCGCCATAGGAGATTGCTACCGTTGTCCATTAAGTTGCGCAATAATGTTGTGTAAGCTCTTAATAGTTAAATGATGTAGAACCATCGTTGGTCTCTCACATTCCAGAGTCAATTAATCTAAACACAATTCCCAATTAAAAAAAAAAGGTCAATGAGCTAGGCGACAGCACGTTATCGGAAAAGTAAATACAATCGTTGAATGGACGATTGTTGAAAATTAAACGATAAATATAAAGATAATCTAGAATTTAAAAAAGCCCGCGATGCTTCTAAACCTGGCTGTGACCCGAACAACTCTCGCTAGAGTCAAAGTGACTAAGCTCATGCACCTCAGACCTTCACGCCGCACATTCTTGCTTGCATAACCGATTCTGACTACAGAGTAACTCTCCAATATCTCGCCTATTCGATTAAGTCACCAGAGTAAATATGAGAATCAGCTGATATTCGCGTGACTCCAAGTATTGACAGCTAGCTGTGTTACAGCACGATCTTGTTTTGCTTTACACAAAGAACGCAAACTCCATATAGAAACAAAACAAGTTCTCAACTTGTTGACTTTGGAGTGAAAGCATTCGTCACCAAAAAGCTCTAGAAGTCAATGGCGATTCCAAAAAAAAAAATGTCGAGTGTGAAGCGCTTTGGTAGAAGGTGTGAACGAACGAGTGGTTTTATTTTGTGGCAGCCCATCGAAATAACATTCGTTTTCGATGAGGTGATGTTTCACGGCAACTTGGGATTGCAGTGGAATGGATGTTGGTTTGATGTGGTGATGTTTTCTCTACAGTAGCAGTCGGTGGACTGGGAATGATGAGTTATTCAAAACAAGTACTTTGTACAATCAAATGGATAGCATTCTAAAACTGTTCTTCTTCTATTGGCGCTACAGTCCTAGGTGGACCTAGGTCTCAGCCAACATGCCCCTCAATCTGGATCTTGAGACAGCTGCGTCCAGTTACATATGCCAAGTTTGTTGAGGTCAATATTCATAAAATTAAAAACTTGTTAATAGCTTGAGTAAAATGTTCATGAAAGAGTTCTTACATCTTTGTGTGAAGACGGTTATAGTCCGGGGTGGAACTGGGCTTCAAACAAAAAGTTTTTCTAATGGGATCATTTTATGGCATTCTTCAATTTCGCGTACAAAGTTGTAAGATGTGAAGTGATTCTTCAATCGTGCGTGCTATATTAGTCACACGTACATTCCTGCTTTGTCAAGGTTAGGTTAGGTTGGTAGAGGCATTAATGCACTTAGGTCAAAATAGGGCCATTGTACCACCACGTGAGTGCTGGAAATTATAGAGGGTTGCCATGATTTATGACATCCAGCCACTTTGCTTGCCAGCTGAGATCGCTTAGACTGTCGTAGAAGTAGGAACCTATGGAGTGACTTTCCTAGCTGAGGCAAGAGCGTGAGGTGTTGGGTGCTTTCCTCCTCCACTGCGTGTAGGCAACGTCTACTATCTATAAGTCGTTGGAGAACAGGCCTAGTCTTTTTTGCCTGAAGGCCTCATAGGCAAAGTATTTATTCCCACTGCAGTGCTAATTTTGGATCTCTTTAGGGAGATCAGGCTACTTGATCTTTTTAGATCGAGAATATTCAGATTTGCTTTGGGATTCGACAAGTGATGTCTGTCAACCATTTCGTTGTATATAGACTGTATGTAGAGTCCATTACCGTGATCATCAGCCTTGCAGTTTCTTGGGATGAAATTAGTACTAGTTTTAAGGGCTTTGTCAAACAGTCTGGAAAATGAAGACCCTTCGAACAGCAAAGCAAAGCATCGCTTCATCAAACTAGTCTCTTCAGCAAGTTGTGACTTTTGCCTAGCTGCCTCGGATCAAGATAGTTGCGGTCATTCTCCATTTGTGTGCCTCCAACTGCGGGTGTAATCGGCTACGTCTCATGCTCGAAGCTGTAGACTCTTTGAGCCGCAGTCAAATCGTCTATGCGCTCTACTCTCTCTCTCTCTAATTCTATTATTATTTTAAGTCATGGATCAGTAGACGCCTTGCTCCAAGGTTTCTTGGTTGAATGTTATTTCTTTGTGTGGCGCTCCAGTCCGCGGTAAACCTGGGCATCAACCAAAAAGGCTCTCCAGCTAGTGTGGAACCCAGCTAGCTACCTCCAGTCACCCGCATCAAATTGGTTGATGTCATTCTCCACTTGCCTGATCCAGACACCGTAGACGCGGGCGCTCTCTGCTCTGTTGTCTCACAGGTTCGGAGTTGAAGACTTCGAAACCGATGAGCTCTACATGGACTCTCATCCCTGAGAATTTGAATACGCGTAGCCATACTCGTGTCCCTATACAGGTCGTAAAGTTCGTGGTTGAATCTTCACACCCAGAAATAGGTCTAGCGGTGATTGAGGACAAAACAAAGTATATGCTGTCAGCAATAAAGAACACACAACATCGACGTCTTGGACAGAGCATCACAGTTAGAAGCTACGAGGTAATCAAGGATTGCGTCTACTTCGGCTCCGTAGTAAATAGTACGAACATCAGTACCGAGATCAAACGCAGAGTAACTATGGTAGAGTGCTCTATGGTGCGGAGACATGGACAATCTCAAAAGCGGATGAGGAAGTCCTTGTTCTCTTCAAAAGAAAAGGTATGCTAGCGATCTTTGGGCCTGTTTGTGTTGACGATTTTTGAAGGAGAAGATTCAACCACGAACTGTGCGACTTGAGCCTAGCCATGCATCTAGGGATTTAACGACTAAGATGGCTAGGACATGTAGAGCGTATGGACAACACAGCTTCGGCCTGAAGAGTCTTCGACTCCGAACCTGTGGGACAAAGCAACAGAGTATGCCCGCGTTTAATGTGGCGCATCCAGTTGGAGAATGACTTCAACCAACTTGGTATGCTACACTGGAGGCAGGAAGCCAGTGACCGCGCTAGGTGGAGATGCTTATTATTTGAGGCCCAGGTCCACCATGGTAGCGCCAAATGAAGCAAGATCATGGCTTTATTAGTAAGAACAAACATTCACATTAAATATGAAATGCAACGTCGTTCAAGTGGTCGCGTCACCCCAAATTTCCCAAGACTTTGTTGATGGTTTCGGGCTGTACCTCACGGATTGCTTGGATGATATTGGCCTTAAGTGCTTGATTCGATTTGGGATTGTTGGTATAACATTGGTCCTTCACGGATCCCCTAAAAAAAAAATGGTTGAAATCGCAGCTTCGTGACGGACAATAGATATCGCCAAGACGGCTGATAAAACAATTTGGGAATTCCTGATATCACAATTTGGTGCGCACAAGATTGATTGTGGCATGAGCTGTGTGACATGGCGTTCCATCCTGCATGAACCAGAGTTCGTCCAAATTCATGTTCAAAGTCGGTTAACATGGCTCTGTAACTCTTACCGCCGAATCGTTGTTCCCAGCCTCATTTTCGAAGAAAAATGGCCGCAGCAGCCACATTCTCATCTGTGCTTAGCGTACAACGACGTGGACCATGAGTAAAATCCACTAGCTTTCCAGTTTCACGCACTTTTTCCACAAACTTGCTTTCACCAGTCGCGGTGGGTGCTTAATTGTTGGGGAAATTATTTTTAAAAATCGCACTGTTTGGGCTACACTGCATTCACTTTGGAAATAAGTTTTCAAGATTTCGGAACGTTGTTTAAGCTAGTTTCGTTGCGCCGAGGTATGATACTGGCTTCCTGTCAAGATTTCGAGCGGACAACAGTTATCAGTGACGAAATAAAAAAAAAAATAAATGGCCCAGCCTGTATTTGAAATGGAAGTACACACAGTCCTCATCTACCCCGGCTCTGCAGTAACGAGAACAAACAAGATCACCAGGCCAAACCCCTGCTTAGTTTTCGTTTAATTTGACCCTGACCACGAATTCAACAGACTACACACAGCGACATGTGCGGTAGAGAAAACTCCACTCCGTCCCAAAGAGTCTTCAAATCTAATGCGACGCATCATGCGATGTCCACAGACGCGGTGAACGCAAATTGCTCTGAAGTATGTGAAAGTACCGCGCTTGAGACCACTGACTGACTGGAGTAACAACTTGTCTAAGGCCCACGCCCACCTCGGACTCAAGCGCCACTTGCAAAGAAAGAAGAGATACATGCTTTAGAAAGTCATGTACATACGGTATCCCATTTCACTTCAATTACACAATTTTTTCGCATGCTTGATGATCATGAGTATATTAAAAATCACGCTTGAGTGCCATTGTACACGCACTTGCCGTGTTACCGCTGTGTACATCGCCACTAAGACTTTAATACTCCCACGACGTGGCGACATCTCCTGACAAAGAATCAATAAATCCCCTCTTATCTTTGCTTGCCCTAGCTTTAATTTTGTCTCTCTCTCTCTCTCTCTCTTTGCAGAAAGTATTGTCAACAGACCTCGCTGAGATATGATGCTTTAAAACACCGAAGTCACTGCCAAAAAGAAACAGCGTAGATAAATAAAACACAACAAAATGCCGCTTCCTAAACGCTCTATTGATCCAGTTCATGTAGCTCGTTCTGTTTACCAACAAGAGGAGCTGCAAGTCACCGAACTAGAGACCGTAACCAACACCACACTGACAAACATCATACGTCAGCTATCATCACTTTCTAAGCATGCTGAAGATATATTCGGTGAGCTGGCACGCGACGTCGGCAACATCGGGGAGCGTGCGAATTCCTTGCAAGCTCGAATAGATCGACTGGCGATTAAAGTCACTCAACTAGATAGCAATGTTGAAGAAGTTCCACTTACGGACATTCAACGCAAGAAGGCATTCAAATCAGCCAAAGTCTTCGATCAGCAGATCTTCTCACGCAACACCATGCCCACGCCAATGATGGAGACCTACAATCAATGCGATAAGCCACCGCCACTTGATAAATTGAATGTGTACCGAGACGATGGAAAGGATGGCCTGAAATTCTACACAGATCCGAATTACTTCTTTGAATTGTGGCGACAAGAGATGCTCAAGGACACCGAAAGGGTGATGCATGATAAGGGAAGGAAAATGCATAGACCACGTCAGGATGGCAGCAGTGGCAGCGGCGGAGGTGGCGGCGTAAGGGGACACAAGAAACGCGTGCGAATTCCGCACAACACCAGAGAGAAACAGCGTCAGTTGGTGATCGGACATGGGGAAACACTGATGCCCAACAATGTAATATATAGGACACCAAATTCTGTTGTGACCGATGAGTCTGGTTATAGTAGTAAGTATTGTTTCATTTGTCTGAACTTCTATTGAGTGCCAATCCTAAATAATCACTTATCGTAGCAGCTGATGTTTGCATTGGTAAATATTTCCCGTTCTCATGACTTGTGCCGAAATAGCATCATCATTTCCCAATTCATACATTCATCCACGTGAATTCGGATTCTTGTTCGTTTACTCATGCGAATGTGGAAGCTCGTGTCGTTGCCGACAAAGGGTTTCCCCATTATTTCCATTCGTCATGTATTCTATTCATGCTTGATTCCGTCTTGACGCACTGAGAATTTATCTCTCACTGTGGTGTCCAGTCACAAGACAAGGGGTTATGCCTCGCATTGATTAAACAATGCGGTATTCCTTGTTACTGAGTCATTTGCAACATTTGACGTAAGACCTGCGTCAAGACAGGGACTCAATCCTTCTCCACCTTCGCATTCACCATTCCCTTTTCAATCTGTTTGTTACATCTTGCAACTAATACTTCTCTTCACAGGCATGGGTATGTACGATACCAGACCTCCGCGACCTAGTTCAATTGAATTGCGACGCAGCTATCCAGCTGACACAGTTGACACCTACGGTCCATTAACTCCTCACACAGCAGCCGCAGCATCGGCTGCAATGGCTGCTGGTGGCAATGGAATGCATCCATCACAGCACCAGCAACATCATATGCAACTACAGCAACAACAGCAACAGCAACAATATGATGAAGGTGCATATAATTCTCAGACATTGTATGGATATACTAATCACAGTTCAATGTCATCAGAAGTCATATACGCAGCTGGTACACCATCGCGAACGAAACCGCGTCCATCGCAACCGCCACCCGCTCCTCCGTCGAACGGCAGTGGCGCTGGTACACCAAACACATCGAATGCCAATACTCCGACAAGAGGAAGGAGTATGTCGACAAGCCGAGATGCTCTACCACCACCGCCACCCATCCCAGATGGACCGACATCACCGTCGATGACTCAACTGAATGGCGGCAACATTGCGGCTAAACTATTGGCACGCACCAATAGTACTTCCAGAGTTAGTTCGCCACAGTTGGCGCCCAGCAGTAGTGTGCAGGATGCTAATGCACTGGTGATGGCTCAATTGAGTAACCAGATAAATAACTTTAACAATAGCTCTTTGACACAACAACAAATAAACTCGCTCAATGATCTTCCACCACCGCCACCGATTCCGGATCAGGTATGTCTTTACTTCTTATTCAAGATAACAGCCAGGGATTTAATGTGGTTTATTTCGCTTTCAGCATTTACCAAAAATAGCACAACCAGCTCCTCCACCACCACCGCCACCGCCGCCAGTAGAGGCACAGCAGCAGACAGGACATGTCTTGAAACCAATTGCCAATGGTGACATTCCCACGGCTATTTCAGCAGCAAACGGCGTTATTCTATCGACCGGCGGGCACATGGTTGGTGCAAAGAAACTGCTGCCACCATATCATGATTCGAGGAACGATCTAATGAAGGCTATTCGAGATGGTAAGTGTTCATTTGTTTAAAATTGTAGTCGACGTTTGTTTGGAAGGGGTGGAGTCATTGGAAATTGGGTTTATTGAAGAGTCTCTGTGATATTGATTCTTGTAATTGGACATAAATAAGTTGATCGTGATTTTATTGACACTGATTTTATTATCTACTTTGCGAGAAGAGAGATTATTCCATGTGTTCTCAATTATCTACTCTAGAGTATTCCATGTACTCTCCCACAAACTTTAGATTGTTATTTAAGGACACGAAAAGTAGACAGGCAGCCATACTACTTACTTATCAGGCGTACAACCCATGGCGGGTCTGAGCCTGAGCAATTGCTGCCTACCGTCGCTGACAGTTCTGGGCACGCTGCTTCCAGTCATCAAGACCAAGCTGTCTTCAATCAGCGATGACTTGGTCTTTATACCGAAGATTGGGTCTTCCACCCCTTCCCGAACCGGAAGTACCGAATTCGAAGACCCTCTTAGCTGGAGCATTGTTATCCATGCGCTCGATGTGGCCGAGCAAGTGCAGTCGACGGATCTTTGCCTTCCGGACTACATCCACATCCTGGTACAGCTAGTACAGTTAGCGGTTGTATCTTCTCCTCCATTCGCCTTCCTCGCAGATGGGACCATATATCCGACGTAGAATGTTTCTTTCGATGGCACCAGAAATCAGCCGCACAGTTTGTTCTCCTCCATTCGCCTTCCTCGCAGATGGGACCATATATCCGACGTAGAATGTTTCTTTCGATGGCACCAGAAATCAGCCGCACAGTTTGGCTTAGCTTTCGGCTCTATACAGCAGGACTGGCAAAATAAAAGTTTTGTAGTGCAAGTAATCAGCAGTTTTGAGGCCAGTTGTTTCGACAAATCGACGAAATGAAAACAACTAAAGTCGGATCTCCACTATTATGTCGTATGTGGAGTTTTCGTTTATCCCGATGTAGACAAACTCCTTTACTATCTGATTGGATGGAACAGCACCCACAAAACTAGAGGCCAAGAGAGAGTCAAGATTTTGTCGTCAGTAAGAAAAATGCACATTCTTTCATCACGCATAGCACAAAACTTTTGACGTTGCCCGTTGAAGGTATTTATGATACTATTATGAGGAATTGTGCAACTCTCCCCAGTTGAGTGCCGCGTTGTTTATATCGTTTGCAAGGATTTACGTTCTTGAATTGTTTAAACATGCCCTACATGGCACATTTCCGAAGACTACAATAAAATTACAGTGATTCCCTTGAACTAATGCAGCTATGGTAGTATAAAGCGTCATGAACTGAGTTAGCTTAGCGTGTCATTGTTTCACAATTTTTTGCATGTCATTCAACAATCGGGAATAGTCTTCACAATGAAGGTATTTAGTCACGCTCTTCTTTCGTGTGTTGCACTACTGTCTTGGTTGGACCAGGAGCTCATTCGACAAGATAGAACGAACTCTACCTATATGATTCATCGATATTAGCTTCTGGGCGCCACCTGGCATATAGGCCCATCTACCACCCTCTGCTACTGAACAGCCTGAGGAGCCCGACGAGGAATGTCAAAACTAGACAAGGCATATAGCTTTCCCCTGCACGTTGTAATATGCGACTTTCACGTCGGCATAAAGGCACTGACTGAATCTATGAATATCTATTATATTGTGGAATTTTCTGTATTAAAACATTTTTTCGGCATGTAAACGATCCATAACAGATGTGGCCTCCTTCTAAACATAAACGTCTTAATGACAGTTGCACACAACTAAAAGCGCATCGACTCGTTGTGCGTTTTCCGGTATAGGGAATGCAGTACTCTCTCAAAAATTAGCAGCTCGATAATCCGACAACTACTAGAATCCACCGTGTTCAGCTCCATAGTCCGGGCTCTTCCTTCTCTTTCATGCCTATGATGAACGCAGTTCTATTCTTCACGTCACAGTCATAAGCAAGCACTCTTTAGTCCGCCTATGACATCAATGATAAAACGTATTTTACCCAGTAAAAGATAAATTTAGGTGTTCAATTCAATTTGTTCTTGCTGTACATAATAAACCGGCGATGGTTGAAATCTTGTGGTGGCGGATTAACGAGTTTTGTTCATCATTCTTGGTAATAGTTAAAATCATCATCTTTTTTGTTTAATTTTCTGTAAATTCCGTGAAAATCATTGATTTAATATTTCGAAGAGTGACCTTCTTTTCATATTTCATATAATTGTTTGACATGACCCTCAAATCATGTGGTCACCGTGGCGTAGTATGACTCCTACGTTTCTCAAAATTCGCTATTCGTCACTCGTGAGAAAACGTACAACGTACACGAGTAGTTGCTGTAGAAGCTGGGTCCAGATCCGACTCGGACAGTCCCACCACCCATATGTGAAGTCCAAATCACATCCTCCAACTCCAGTGCTCCCTCACCTTTTCCGATTTCAATTGATTACCCTAAACAGATTACTTTTATACCACCAATTGGTATAATTAACCTTAACTCTGGATTTATGAGAAACCACAGCTCTTCATTCAGCATTACATCACAATTGTAATCACAGCACAGAACGCGTGTATGTTCGTGTATTGACTTACCAAGCAGATAAGCAACTCATCATTCCTTTATTACACCATTTCCAGTGATAAGAGACAATTACGGAACTTGTGTTATGTTATAAATGTTTTATTAACAAATGTTGTTTCTGCTCGCGCGACTCTGGAAATGGTAATCGATGGGAAGTCAAAGCATTCAACTTTATTTATTCACAATTGGATGCAATCCTTCACGTTGGCGTAAGCAAGGTAACTGAGGAGGGGAATGAACGTTGAATGCTTCTGAAGTAATTCGTGAGAAGAAAAGAGGCAACTTGGTCCTCCGCCATCGACTCTGATTCATCAGGGGTTATGCCCAAGCGTAACCAGGCGAGTTTATGGACTTGGACCAACCACCTCATCCTGGGCCTGACAAGTGGTCGCCTACCTGATGGAATCGCATTCACAGTCGTGATGGTGGAGACATTCGTGTCACGTGACCAAACTATCCAAGTATACCCCTTCCGTTCGAAGAAGCAGCTACTCAAAATTGAGTTCCTCACCCTACACCGGCGAGCAATTCCCACAACAGCAAGAAGAGATCTCATCTGAGCAGCTTGTATTCGCGATCTTATTCTTTAGGTCCATGTCCACATTTCATGCCCATAGTGAGAGTTGGAATAAATACTGAGTTGGAAACCGCTAACTTGCCTTGACACCAAGCTCAGCCTTCCTGATTACTGGTCTTTCAAAACTGACCCAGCTTGGCCAATCAAAAAGGGAAGCTCATCAACAAAACACTCCGAGATACTTAAACTTCTCCACCTGCTTCAATGGGACTCCAGTAACATGTAGAGTACATTAAGCAGGCATTCTGGAACCTTCATCCTAGCATCTGCATATGCGACCACAAACCTATTGAGTACGCACTGGAGTTCCGTCTGTGATGATGTGAGAAGAACTGAATCCTCTGCAAACAGTAGATGAGTTACCCTCAACTGTCCCAACGTGAAACATTCCTCGCCTCGGCTGCGCTGCAACATCCAGTTCGGGACGAAAGCCGCAAAGAGGATTGCGGGACGAAAGCCGCAAAGAGATATACCCTGTAGTTGTAGTCTCCAGACAAATATACTCTCTGAACATTCCCATTGACTCGAGACAGGTGGAATCCAGGAAAAGTTAAAGAATTGTAATTACAAGCTGACTTGGGCTATTAAACGTGGATAGTAAACCCTGTTGAAATTCACTGGAGTGTCTGGCAATGCCTCTGAAGTGTTGAGTGTCTGCACTAAAGGTGATTTCCTTCGTGGTTGTTTGCTAGCACTCTGCCTACAGACATCAACATCTCGTCTTTTTGCGTCCGCGATGACGGAGGTGAGTTCCTCGTTCCCTTTGCCAAGCTATGGGCTCCCATTCGAAAACTTCCCTAGACGGATCATTGCTCGTCAAGAGCTGTATGTGGTCGATGGCTCTTTAGCTATCGGAATGCGGCCACATATTTGTAGTCGTGACAGTAATCGTCTACTGGTATCGAAATAACACGTAGTACCTCACACATCAATCTCGCCTGTGAAACTGGAGGTAGCCAGAGATCGTGCGCGTTGTTGTTTGAGATAGACCCTAAACTGTAGTGCCAAATAAAAGAGTACAGAAGAAGAAGAATAGAAACGTCCAGAAAAAAGTTCGAACTATTCCAAATCAATTTACTTGACTCAATATCTTCGAAACGTTTGTAAAAGTCAGTAATTTAAGTTTTAAAAGACTGTCTAAGACGTCCATTCCATCATCCAATTCCTTTCGTTTTTATCATCTAAGTTTTAACACACTGCCTAAGATATCCATTAAATCATCCCATTCCTTTCATTTTTCTCATCTCATGTTTATCTTTTCTTCCAGGCATCACTCTGCGAAAAGTCGAAAAGTCTGAACAAAAAGAGATCGAGCGTAACACAGCACTGCACGATGTGGCCTCCATTCTGGCACGACGAGTGGCCATCGAACTCTCCGAATCCGAGGAATCCGAAAGCGAAGACGACAGCGAAGGTTGGATCGAGCCAAACGAAACCTCGGCTTAAATCAACGTTCAACACATCAAACCAGAAAACAAAACCAACAAATATATCAAATAAAAAAGTTAAAATCAAAAAAAAATTATTACATTGAAATACACAGTCGACACTCGATTATTCGACATTTGACATCGTTTTCCCTCTCGAATGGCATTTTTCGAATGAAGAAAAGATCTTTGCCTGAAACTGGCTTCAAAATTGGTTGTAAATGTATTCCTTATGTTCACGAAATGACTATGAATTTGGAACCGTGTCTAGAAAACCGCTCTCACTGAATGACACCCGCAAGTATTCCGATTAATTGAGTCTTGACTGTATGTGGAAAAAAATAAGTATTGGCAGTATGATCAAAATGTTGAACGTTTTGATGCGAAAAAATGCGCACTGCACGCGGTGTTGCGTGGATTAATAAAAAAAACAAACAAACAATATTTATATTTATTACACTATTTAAATAATCTTTTTTAATAAAACAAAAAAAACCCCGAATATACAAAATAAATATAAATACTACCAAGCAAACAAGGATTATTATAATGTAGGTTGTAAAATATTGAATCAAACAAACCGAATAATAGACAACTTTCTTCTATGTAACTGTATTTAAATACATTTTAAATAAATTCTCTTCGCAACTTTCTCTTAAGCACAAACCATTCCCTTTCCCCCTTCTCAACAGAACATAACTCAAATACGAATGCATGTAACATACCAGTATAACCAATTGATCATTTGCCTAAATCCATCCACCCCCATCCCCCAACTCGATAGCTCCGTAGTCTAAGCAAACGCATACAGCCATCCTTGAGACAAGACACTCACTTGTTTGAGGTTGGAGATTATAGCTAACTTAACTGTGAAAACTAATGTGTGGCAAGAGAGGTGTGGTGGTGTGTTCAGTTTCTGTCTACTTCACAGTTAAAAAAGGAAAATAGTCTTATTTGTAAATAACAGAATTGAATTCTATAATTATTGTATTTCATTTTTATTATTGTTTATATATTATTTTACTAGCGCTTCTAAAAAGTTTATAATGAAATATTTATATATACGTACCATTTTTTCCCTTTATTCTTGGTTAAAATATATATATATATATATAAAAGGTGGTATACATATGCAATAAAAGAATTTCAATACTGAATAGCCGAGTGTTTTGTGTATTCGTATGCTCTTTGGGCTAGGTCCTTGGACGCGGTATTTCCTGGAACAAACTGTACACGAATAAATCTTGCGCGGTGTCTTACTGGGACGACATAGTGGAATGCAAGATGCATAGTACCGTTTTCCAGCACTGCTCTAATATTTGGAAACAGCCACCAGCTGATCGAGTGAACGACTTGAAATCTCCACAAAACGGATAACGTCAAGTCCATTGTGTATAACAACACCGATAGTGTTGGGAAATAAACGAATAATCAACAAAAGAAGTTGTCGCTGCGGGAAGTGTTGGTTTTTATTTCTTGGATGGTTTCGCTGTCCTACAAAGCAAGCCATTTGAGAACATCACCTCAAGCTCTGTAAGACTTGAAAATACAGTGGACTCTCCCTAAGTCGAATTTCTCTCTAACTCGCCATATTTTACATGCATTTCCCTCAATTCTCCAAACAAAAACATCCTCTCCAAGTCAAGTTCCCTCTCACTCGGACAAATCATGGTATCCCGTGACAATTCGACTAAGGGCGAGTCCACGGTATTCGTGCAACCAGATTGATTATCGGAAGACCACAGATCACCTCATCTACTCCTCGTCTTTTCTTGTGTTGTCCTCACTATCAGTAGGAACACACATTAAAGAATCTATTTCATCAATAATTTGAGCTACCTGAATGGCATCAGCGTAAGTCAACTAAATTGGAACCCTACCTGCTTCCAGGAGTAGAATAGAAGTTATCCAGTTCGCGGGCCAATGTATATTGGTGTGCCTGCTATCGGCATTCATATCCTAACCAATCCTAGCGTAAGTATAATTTCTCAAAATCGAAGATGAACTTGTAAGAAATGGTAACATTATGAGGTATCTTATTCTTCTAATGGCGCTACAGTCCAAAGTGGGCTAGGGCCTCAACCAACAAGCACTCCTCCCACTGGACCTTTATATCAATTATGCAGTCATGTGCAGCGCCATCAGACTCAGAGAAGTGGGATGTTGGTCTGCAAGACCGTATGGCCATAGCAAAGCTCTGTAACTAGTGCCTGAGCACCTAACTCCTGCCTGAGCACCGAACTCCTGCCTGAGCACCTAACTCCTGCCTGACCATCTAACTCCTGCCTGAGGACCTAACTCCTGCCTGAGCACCTAACTCCTGCCTGAGCACCTAACTCCTGCCTGAGCACCTAACTCCTGCCTGAGCACCTAACTCCTGCCTGAGCACCTAACTCCTGCCTGAGCACCTAACTCCTGCCTGAGCACCTAACTCCTGCCTGAGCACCTAACTCCTGCCTGAGCACCTAACTCCTGCCTGAGCACCTAACTCCTGCCTGAGCACCTAACTCCTGCCTGAGCACCTAACTCCTGCCTGAGCACCTAACTCCTGCCTGAGCACCTAACTCCTGCCTGAGCACCTAACTCCTGCCTGAGCACCTAACTCCTGCCTGAGCACCTAACTCCTGCCTGAGCACCTAACTCCTGCCTGAGCACCTAACTCCTGCCTGAGCACCTAACTCAAGTCGGCACAATGCCGTTTTCCATCCAGAGAGGACTGGAAAAACTGATCACTTACCTCGGAATACCAATTTCTGATCCAATGATCTGATCTCTAGGCTAGCGATGGGCGATCGCGCATGAATCTCGCAATCGAAGTAATTGCCTATTGTTAAAAATTGAATTCGATTGAATATCGATTGATAGAACACAATAGAATCGAATTTTAGAAAGTACCTATTACATATTACGTAAAGCTGTTGCCCTAATAAGTAACTGTACCTACCAAAACGGGAACATTGCGAATGGTCAAACCTCTGTAAGTCGAATATTCATAGACTTATGTTTCCCCATATATCACACTCCATAAAGCGAACAAATTAGTTGTTTCCGTGCGTGGCTTTTCGACTGTATTCCTCACCGTTCTCAGTTTTCACCCGTTTAGTGAGAGAATTGAACTCTCACTCTCATAAATGTGAAGTTGAAATTGTACTAGCGATGGCCAAATGCTATTAAAAGCAATAGTATAGTTCGATTGTTTTCGCAATTCCAATACACAATCCAACAATCTCTCTCACCAAATCGAAGAAGCAGTGAATACACGCGTTCCAACAATCTCTCTTACTTTCGCCGAATACACACATTCAATGACGAGCCGAGTCGATTGGAATTGTTTTGTACATACATTTTAACAATCGAGTAATTCGATTGTTTTTATTCGTAATTGCCCATCGCTATTCTAAGCTACACCACGGTGTAGGCTCAGCGGTCTTCTCGAGAGATTTCAATATCTCTGATTCTTACCGCATCCCAGATCTCTCGAGTATCTTCCAGGCTGAAGTGCTAGCGATCAGAGAAGCGCTACCAGCCCTTATGGTGAAGCCGCAGCAATCTGCAGCGACAGCCAGGGACCCATAAGGGCTATCTCCTCAGTAGCAACTTCCTCTAGATTGGCGCAACAGTGCAAGGAAGAACTCAAATAGGCCAGTAGTAAGTGCAAAATCACTCTCCTCTGGGTTCCAGGCCCATAGAGGGAAATGAGATCGTATACGAACTGTCCAAGCAAACTTCCGGCAATGCCCCCACTGAAATGGTGGGCTCCCCAATTAACCACCTCAAATATATCATCTACGAACACTTCCTGTCCTTAGTAGACGGTGGACTAGAACATCCAAGGACAACCTGACCCTCCTACATCGTTTAGTCCTTTTTCATTTGTGTGCACCATCAGTTTCGTGACTGACTTCTTATGCATTGCCCCACAGACTCTAGACCTGGAGCAGTATTGTCTATGCACTCTACATGGCCTAGCCGTCTTAGACGTCGAACACATATATAAATCACTACCTGGACTCAAGTCACTGTACAGCCCTACAGTTCGTAGTTGAATCTTCTCCAAAAACCGTCAACGCAAACAGGACCAACGATTGAACGCAGAACATACTCTCGCAATGCGTTGATGACATGTGGAGAAAAAGGTTCAACCATGAACTGTATGAGCTGAGTCTAGCCAGTTGTCTACGGGTCCAACACCTAAGATGGTTAGGCCATGTTGAGAGTATGGACAACTCAGCTGCAGTCCGAAGAATCTCCGACTCTGAACCTATTAGGCAACGCAACAGAGGACTTCCACGTACAAGGTGGCGCACACAATTCGAGGAGAACCTTAGCCGACTTGGTGTGCAAAACTGGAGACAGTTGGCTGGAGAGGCATGTTGAATGAAGCCCAGGTCCACACCGGACTGTAGCGCCCTGAGAAGAAGGGCCAGATTTTTAGGTGTAGTGCGCTTGGTGGTAGTAGTCGATCTGCCAACTCAAGTTATGTGCTACACGAATAACGGTTGCCTGTGATTAAGAGCATTTTCTAGATTCTTGACAGACGAACGTTCGACATAGTTGTTGTAGTGGTAAGTGGGAGTATTGGTACGTATGTAGTGGAATGCTATAAAGGTTATAATCTGTAGTGCTACTTTTCTTCTATTAATTTATACTAGGCTCGCTAGTCGTGGACATTCGACGACCATCAGGGGTAACGCAAAGAGAAAACTTGAAGCGCTATGAAAAATTAGAAATAAGTGAACACAAATTGTAAATATGTTGTAAAATAACCAAATTTGTACATATTTTTACAAAGGTTCTACCACAGAGTTGTAACACAGATAATAGAGTTACAAAGATATCGCACACGTACTCATTCGTATGGGATTTCCTACTACGTCCAGTTTGATGGAACTCATTCGAATCGTGCATTAAACATGATGTTCATTCAAATTTTATTGGATCAACAATTTGCTTGTTGCTTTTGCTCCTTGCTGCAAGTGTAAAACATACGACTATGCTCGTTTATACACAGGACACTGTTTTACCATTTATGCCTATGCCGATCTCTCATTCTCATTCTTACATGGCGGAGTAGTATATAAGGATGTGTGCTGAAACAAAACGGAAGGCAAGAACGATTTATGTCGATTGGTACTCAGCGTTGTAAAGAATAAACTTGGAGATTCACAAAAAAGGGAAATGGGAATTACATCCCTTATCCATAGCTGGGTCTGTGTGTCATCCACACATAAATTGGGTATGAGAACGTAAGAAACGGGCAAAAATGTGTATTGTTTCCTTTTCGTTTTGGTGACCCAGTCAGTCGTTCGTATGGCCGCTTAGGCGGCTTAGGCCGCTTTCACACAGAAATATTTTGTCGGCGATTTTTCCATCTTATTGGCAAGGGAGGTGACACGTGGTAGGGCTAGCCCGCGTCTAGTGTGCTCGGGGTTTGCTTTTGGATTTTCTATTCTCTTGCATCTCTCTTCGTTTTTTCTTTGAGTTGCTTTATTCTTATGTTCTCAATGTTGGGTATTGGACGCATAGTGTACATGTGTGAGAAAGAGATGACGCATGTGTGAGAGAGGGTAGGAAACAGAAAAGTTCAGAATTGAGATCTCAATTGCAGAGACTGCAAGATTTCCTGTGTGAAAGTGACCGAACTTGGCTATGGGGTAGTTTGCAAGATCTCGTGGGACATCAAACTGATTGCATCAAAAGGAAATATCAAAAAAATGTGTTTATAAAGGCTCCTGCACATAGAATACTTTACATGCGTTAGCCTTAACGAAGTTACAACACACTGGGGATGGTTGACACTTGACACCTATGACTACACAACTTGAAATTTGCTACAATCATTTGTTGGACATTTTTTAAAGACTATTATCTGTGGTTCTACTCAACCGTTTTTAAAATAAAATTGCACTGTGCACATCTACACGAAATTACCAAAAAAATGGGCAGGACGTATTTATATAGATTGCATTCTGGGCATTTCTTTTATAACTAAAGTCGACAACCGATCAATCATCCATTCCTTTATGATACGGCACTAAGGACCGGAGGATCATTAATCGTAGGAAGAGTCAAGCCTCGCCTGGGATCGTCATGCATGCATGCAATCAGCGATACTTCTTTATTTGGCTCTGCAGTCCGGGTGATCTTCAGCCTCAACTAACAAGCCTCTCCAACTGATACTTGTAAGTCATTAATTCCGTCGTTTACCGTAGGTATCCGAGAAAACAATAAAATCAATTCATCTCCTTTCGACAACTATATTTATTCCGAAATCGATGGGCACATACAAGAAATTTGTTCAGAACTTTTTTCTCTTCTTCCCTTTGAGGGCCAGTGGTCCCGGTGTTTTGAAGACAGTGCTGGAAAGGAAGACATTTATTAAAATAAGAAGAGCTCATAAAAATAACCTCGACGTACTGGCATGTCGTGCAGATGGGACTGAATTTACAGAAAACTGAAAGACAAGAACACAATTAGTTCTGATTAATGGAACTCGTATGAATTCTAGTACTCACTTGATAAGCACGCAGAGCACACGTAACCTATATCGATCACCTCCCGATGGCAGAAGCACGCGGCTCGGTAGTCAACCTTCTCCGCTGGCGGGAGAACTAACTTTTTTCTCGTCGGTGGATCGGGGAGGAAGACCCAAAGCAAATACTGAAGCATACCATCAATCTGCGGCAGCCGCAAATAATGTCCCCCGGTAATATCGCAGCCTTGTTGGAATAGCTTCAGAGTCTTATCAATCCCACAAACGTCCAGGGTGATTCTCAGTTTGCGGCACGTGAAGAACACATTCATGTAGGTGAGGTACTGAGATGCACATTCATTGCTTCCCGTGATTACTAGGATTCTTGCATTCACATTAGCATTGTCGTCTTTATGTCGCAATGTCTATAAGAACAAGAAGGTGAAGGATTGGTACTTGTGTTGAAGATAGCTTACGTTGTTGATGTAGCACAAGGCAAGAGTCATACAGCCAGCCAGTTTTGATTCACACAGAGATGTTATTTTGGGGGCCGAGTTCATTACGGCAAGTAGTCTCTGTTTAATGGTCTTCTCGACCAACGTGAATGCTTCATACTGGCCATCGGCTTGACGGAATTCCATAGGTGTGTGGACAGGATAAAGATATTCGCTAAATGAAGACATTGATCTCATCTCATCATTTTTAGGATGTTTGGAAGCGCAGAGCTTACCTGCCATTGTGGTGACATGAGAGGACAGCGAGCTTATTTTGTGTTTTCTGCATTAAGTGAGCATTTCCGAAAGCTATTGTAGAATCGACCAACTGAATGAGGTTCTGAGGATTCTGCCGGAGAATCCTTAGAGATGGATTTGTGTCCAGTACAATCACAAGGAGACTTGCGCTATTTGGATCTAAAATGAGATATTGTTCGGGTTAAGTAATATACAAATAGATTCTACCGGCTCACACACCGTCAGACATAATTCTGGCAAATTAAACAAACTAAACAATAAACAACACCGTGGTGGAAGTTTGACTTTTCGATTCTGTCATTTGTTCTCAAAATAATGGGTAATGGCTCAACGGTTTGTGAGTTGTGTAGATGTGTGAGTGGAAATGAGGTGAGTTTGGTGAGTTTATGGAGGAGTTTTGCTATAATTTTTACATGCAAGAAGTCGGTCCGGGATGTTGTTCTTGAATTTCTTTAAACGAGAATCTTCTTGGAGTAAACTTATATGACAACAATGGTATTGGCAAAACTTCGTGTTTAAATATAATGATATGGATGGTGTGACAGTCCGAGGTGGAACTCGGCCACGCTTCAACAGCAACCAATCTTGTTATTCCTTCACGAGTGCATGGCACCTACAGTTTAATGCCAACTCCAAACGCGAAGTTTGAGAAGCTTTTCTAGACAGGAATCCTCTTTGAGCAGTGGCAGTGATTCGAAAGAGGTGGAGCCGTGAATTACGAAAGAAGGTAAATTCGGAGATCGACCCTGGAATTCTCTGCGTACGAGTCGAAGCACCTTCTCACTACACCACTGCAACCCACCCAAACTTCATGTGTATAATGTATAACAATTTAATTCAACAAAAGAGATTTGTTTGTTCAAGAAGCAGTGAGTTTAGGAATATTTGAAAAGAACCTCAACACTCATTGCCTTCTCTATTCCTGTGTGGAACAACTTCGTAAGTAAAAAAAATTAAATATTCCCTCTTTCTATCAACATTCACTTTGAAGCTCCTATAATCAAGAGTGGTGAGTACAAGACTTCTGACACAATTCCCCTCAACAATCAATGAATTTCTGCTGTCACTCTCTGACATTCAATCGCTTCTCCGACGTCTCTGTGTTTGGATACATTCCTGGGCGTAGATTAGCAACATGTGTTGATAGATTCCTTTCGCATAAGAAGTATTTTGAATTAGACTGATATAAATGTTAAAAACTCGAAATGTTTTGTTCGTCCAGCGAAGATGGAAGGGTGGCAAACAACGATGGGTAATAACACATTTATTCGCCAATGCAAACCAATTGCCTAAGTAATATATTTTTCTCTTAATTTCATAACTTGTCAGTCCATTAAGCAGAAGAAGAAAACTGTTACAGATCGCGTGCTAACAAATTTCGATGATTTCTATGGATCGGTATTTGGAATACGATGGAACAACATGCGTGCCGCCTTGCTATCCGAACAAAAGTATATTGCGATGGTGAACAATTTCGGTTCCACTGAGAAAACATGCAGCTTATTGGAGATGGATGGTGAGTGGGAAACTTTTAGGTGTTATCGATGAGGCAATAACATAAAGGTTATACCAATGTTATTTGCCCAACCGCTCGTATAGATGTGTGTTCACTTAATTGCAGTGTGATGACTCTTCAATCTTGACCTCTGCACAATTATTCATTTTGTATTTCTGCACTCTGTCTTTCATTCATGTTCTGATTGCATAACAAAGCAAAAAGCCGGCTAGTCAAGAGTGGGGAAGGCGAGGAACATGAGTGTAAACTGAAAACAAGATTGAAGTGTTTAGATTGGATGAGTGTTGTGGAAGAATGCGAGGCTTTCTGAACAGTGTGCGAAGATGTTCTGAATTCGTCAGGGAAACGAGTGCTTAATGCCGGATATTTTGAGGTTATTTGACTAAACACTTCTCTTAATGAATGTACGTGCTTCATGCTATCACCCGGATTGGAATGACTGACTGGCCATTATGTACCAGGATTGGTTCGTACATAGCATTGAAGTCTGCGAGTAACAGTGCAGCGCTACAAAAAAGTCATCCTTGTATAAATTACTCTGTTTTGCGCTACCGCCATAGCGTTAGGTTAGGTTTACGAAGGGGAGTGTGATGGTTGAACATCACTTCCACTCGGAGGCCTTAGGACACAATGTGAATACCTTCATTTGTGGAGTACACATTATGTTATCCTATCCTGTCATGTGATGGCTTGAAGCACTCGGTGCTCTTTACGAATCTTAGAAGATCCGATATTTTCACGTTCGCTAACTCCGCAGTGTCAGTGAAAAATCTTTGGCCCGCCGAATCTAGGCATCGATTCTGGAGAGCTGGGCAGTGGCAAAACAAGTGTTGCATCGTTTTGATTTCTTAATCGTCACTGCAATTCCGGCAGAGAACGCTGTATTCCGCAAGTCATTTCCGGAGCATTGTTTCCGAGCACACGGATCGAGTTGCGGTCCAACGCCTGAAGCTTCTTTGTTTTGCCGTTGTTATACGTTGACCACGTTGATATTGTCGTATGACAGTCTACTCTTGCGAACCAAGACGAGTTGACTTCTCTTAGTATAGTATCGCTTATGGTATAGTGCACTAATCGTTGTTTGCTGTCATGTGTCCGCTTCGCTAATGTCCATTTCAGACCCTTGCCTGGCCAACTCGTCCGCCCTCTCGTTCCCTGCTATTGAGCTGTGGCCCAGGACCCAGCAGAGCTTGACCTTGTACTGACTGATGGACTTTAATGATTCGCGGCAGTTCATAACAGTCCCTGATCCCACTGTACATGATCCTATTGACTCCAGTGCCCAGTATAGTGCCGACTCCGAGTGGCCGTGTTTTGAGATGCTTTTTCTAGACAGGAGTACACTTTGAGCATTGTCAGTGTCAGAGTGGTGAATTACGAAAGTTGTTCGAAGATCTAACCTGGGACTCTCTGCGTAGGAGTCGAAGCGACTACACCACGGCGACGTCCGTACATAACCTAAATTAAAATGTGTCAGTGACATAATTTCATTATGATCCACCAATTTAGGTGTTTCATGATGTAGTTCTGAAGTAATTGTCTGCTCAACTAATTTACTTTTCGCCAAACTCTTCAACGGGCCTTATCTCATGCTTGGGCCAGTTGCTTGCTCTCCGACGCGCTAATACTCATGACATCCGCAATCATGTAGTCTTACTAACGACGTAAACACCCCTTATCTGGTTTCCGAGTGCGTCTGAATATCTAGGGTGGCATGGAAACTCGGTAATTGATAAGCATTGTTTATTAAGGAATCCCTCCTCTCTTCCAAAAACTTTAACCTTCCTTGCTTCCCTCCTAGTTTACATATACATGACTACATTACAAATATAAAGCCCAACTAATGTAATATATCCCCCTCACTTTACAGGAGCAATAAACTTAAGATCCCTCTTCGATCTTGCGAAAGAACGCCAAGAGACTGAAAACCTCGGAACATCGAACAGCCCGACAGTTTACAAATTGGACGATCGTCTTGGAGTGATTATAAAGAAACAAGAAGATCGCGAGAAACAGTCAATATATCCAGAAAGCGCCGAAGACAACGAATCCTCAGACGAGGAAACCTCCTCCAGAACTGACAACCAACCAAAGACAGACTCCAGCGAGAACAAGTTCAATTCAAGGCAATCACTGCAGGGTGCAATCAATGAACGAACAGAATTAGATACACGTCGATTAGTTGATAGCGAATACGAATCCGGTGGCTTGTACGAGTACGTTCCAGCAACGAAGATCAAGGGCATGGAGGATTGGATCCCAGAATCGGATCATTACAAATACTATCAAACCACGGCCGATTTTCCACTTAAGATCGAGCTCGAACCGGAGTTGGTGTACCCCGAGAACATGTTCCTCTACACATACGAAATGGGAAACTGTTCGAGATTCAAGGCTCCGTTTAAGTGCGTCACCGGTGTGCTCTCGCACTATTTAATGGATGGTGCTTCTGTCCTGCCTCCGCTCTTCCTCGACGTCAAGCATGGCGACAGAGTTCTCGATGCGTGCGCTGCGCCTGGCGGAAAATCCCTCTTCATGCTTGAGACGATGCGGCCGGAAATTCTGATCAGCAATGACATTCAAGAAAGCCGCGTAGGTCGCATCCGAAAGGTGATGAACGAGTACCTGTTCGACTTCAGAGAACGCTGGGAAGGCAAACGCTGCCTGATAACACGGAATGATGCCCGCAACATCGAAGACTACGAGATGTACGACAAGATTCTAGTTGATGTCCCCTGCACCACTGATCGACACTCGCTCATGGAAAACGATAATAACATATTCAAATCATCTCGGCTGAAAGAACGCTTGCGAATACCCGAACTCCAAGCGGGCATATTGACCAACTGCCTGCGACTGCTGAAGCCCGGTGGAAGCTTAGTCTACTCCACGTGCAGTCTGAGTCCGATTCAGAACGACGGTGTTGTGCACATGGCCATGCAGAATGCATTCAATGAGTACGGAATCACAGTCACTGTGAAGGACTTGAGTCAGTTGATTCAGTTGTTTAGTGACATATATAAGTTCGAGAATCCGAAGGGTTTGAAGTATGGCCAAATGGTGATACCATTTCTGCCAGCCAACTTTGGGCCGGCGTACTTCTGTAAACTAACAAGGAATGAGAAATAAATTATATTTATAATGTCAATGAATCGATGAATTCCTTACTTATGTTTAATCTCTTCTTTTTCTATAACGTGGTTAAAGTATATTTTCCCCTAAATGTACCACGATAGGTAATCTCTGTAGATAGGTACCTGATAGGTATCTTCTGTAGAAAATGCTCGGCATTCACCTGTACTGTTAGAGAGGTCATATATCTCAGACGTGCACCATCAGTCTCTGATACAATTGTGCATGTACAGCATGAACCTTTGAACCCTCATAGTGGTCTTAGGTAGGTAGTGGCTTAGATGCAGTTAGGCCAAAGTAGGCCCATTGTACCGCCACGTGGATTTGTCTGAAAAGAAAGGGGATGGGCTGGCGTGGTTATTACGACAGCCAGGCAAATCTCTCTATGAAGTCTAATAGCTGATTGATGTCTCAAGAAGTAGGAGCCTAGAGTAGCTTTCCTAGCTGAGGCAAGTGCAGGGCAGTTGCAGAGAAGGTCTCGGCAACTTCTGCAGAAATCATTAGAAAATAGTCTTAGTCTTTTGGCGAGTAATCTTAAAAGGCAGTGTCCGGTGATTATACCCGCTGCTGTGCTAACATTGGGTCTTTTTATTGATATCAGATTAACAGATCTTTTGGGGTCAAGACTGGGCCAGATTTGTTTGGTCATTTGGCATATTGCCTGGCATTGACTTCTAGTATGCTTTGGTTACTGAGTTGTAACTTAAAGGAAGCTAGAGGAGTACCCAAGTTACAGAAGGATCCGTCATCTGGCAGTGTTGTTGCGATTTTTGCGAGTTTGTCAGCTTCGCAGTTTCTCTCGTCAAGAGATGTGCGACAGCATATGACCATTTTTGTGTTTAAAGAGAACGATGTTAGGGATTTGATTGCTGCCTGGATATCAGTAAAGATGCAGATACCACGGGTGGATATCACGTTCCACCTCAGCCAGGACAGGTCTTCGCTGATCGCCATTATTTCAGCTTGTTATGTTACGCTGCAGTGATAAGGTAGATGGATTGATTTATTGAGATACGGATGTTCAGAGAAAATTTCACTACTTTACTCCTTCTTCCGTTTTGGATCCGTCTATGTAGAAATGTATGGCGTTACCGAATGGTATATTGCCGCCATACCACAGGTGTCTTTCCAGAATTAGGGTTTTGAAGTTTTTCTCAGAAGTAAACAGGTGAAGTGTAATCCAGATTCTTGCTTGGATTATATAGCAAAGTGGGTGGCAGACTGCGGTCCGTGTGGACCTGGGACTCAACCAGCTTTTTCCAATTGCGCACGCGAAGTCCTTATCCATTTTCTCAATCGGTTCCGTGGGCGTTCTCTATTCAGTGGCGTTTCCTGGTCCTAAGAAATGGTTTAGCTACGAGTTCACAAATAAATTACATTCCAAGCAACAAAAAAAATTATGTGAATTATATTCTATCAAGTGGATTCGCTCTTTTATTGTTGCTAGAGATAAGAGAATCAAACGCATGCGCGCCCTTGGCCAGAAATTTAACGGCGCCCCGACTCAACACTCAAGAGTGGAAATTTGTTCCTGTTCATAGATATATGTATCAAGCAGCATGTATTAGCGCCGTTAAACTAGCTAACTGAGCAGAATCGCTACTGCCTCTATTGCTTTGTTGTCCATGCGCTCTTCATGGCCTAGACATTTTAGGCGTTGAGTCCGTAGACGCCTGGCTAGGCCCATGTCGCTGTACAGACCGTACAGTTCATGGTTCAATCTTCTTCTCCAAGAACCATCAACGCGAAGACTGAACGCAGAACTTGCAGTCCATGTTTCCGGAAGACTCGGCAAACCTTTTAGTAAGGAAATCTGACAGATGACAATCTACACAGATGGCTCCAAAACATAAGAAGGCAAGGGACTAGGGGGATTCTCGACATCGCCGGATATATCCTTTCCTTGTCTCTCCGACTGTCCAACCATTGCAGTGTATTCCCGGCAGAAGTAGAAGCTATCCAAGAATCTACCCGATTACTGTCAATGATATAGACATAGACAGTTAGGCGGCCATCAATGCTCTGCATACACTATCGTGACTGGGAATAGTGATGTTTCAGGCAACGAAAGGGCCGACAACCAACCAATTAATCAGGACTCTCTCACTTCAAATAATAAACACCTTGTAACTTACAGATGCCATCAAAACCGCTTATCGAAGATGGAAGGAACTAGATAGTTGTATGACTTGGCCTTCAATAAATCGAAACGAAACAAATACGCTCCTAAAACTAAACGGCAATGATATAAAGAAATGTTGTGGGCATTATCATCGGCCACTGCCTGCTCGGTATACACGCCGAAAGAGCCCACAACGAATTCTGCAGAACTACCTTGCAAGAACAAGAAATGATATACTAGGCAACCACTCTTTCAGTAGCCTAGAGGGAATGTCATACTTTAAGATTCCGGACATACCTAAGTTTATAAAGAAAGCAAAGTGGTTGTAAGCCAGCCCAGGAGAAGATTATCCAAGATAGGCAACTAGTTCATCATAAGGTATTTAATATTATTATTGTTGAGGGTATTTGCATCGCGATCTTAAGGTCTATTGTGCCCCTTTTCCTACCTTTGCTTTCTTAAGAGCTCCCCTCCCATGCAGCTCTTTTCAAAATTGTATTGACGGTTATATGCTCCTTTTGCGCGAAGGTGGAAGAGATTTATCCCAGAGTCAGATTTATCGTACAGTCAGTTTCCTTAAGGAATCTGAGAATAAGAGCTGGTTCTAGTGACTTCAGTTCTTCCTCTGATATTAGGTGCCCAGATATATTTACCTTTAGTGGGCTTCATCTTCTTCTGGTGGCGCTACAGTCCGGGGTGAACCTGGGCCTCAACCAGTAAGCCTCTCCAGCCGGCACAATATTTAGCCAGCTGTCTCCAACTGCACACACCAAGTTGATTGAGGTCCTTCTCCACCTGGGTGCGTCATCAGTTCCGTGGGCGTCCTCTATTGCGTTGTCCCACGGGTTCGGGGTCGGAGACTCTTCTGGCTGGAGCCCTGACTAGGCTCATGTCGTTGTACAGCCCGTACAGTTCGTGGTTGAATCTTCTTCTACAATAACCATCAACGCATACAGGACCAAAGATTGAACGCAGAACTTTTCTCTTGAAAAGACCAAGTGCTTCTTCATCCGCTTTTGAGATTGTCCATGCCTCTGCACCAAAGAGCAGGACAGGGATGATCAAAGTGCTACTCAATTGCCCCATGAGCGCATAGAAACAGCGGTTGGCAAGAGTTACTCTGCATTTGATCGATACCGTTCGTACTATTTACTGCGGAGCCAAGGTAGACGAAGTCATTGACTACCTCGAAGTTATAACTGCCTACGGTGACGTTCTGGCCGAGTCTTCGATGTTGTGCGTGTTTCCTTTAAAATACGTTCTTCCCTTATTCACCGCTAGACCCATTTTAGCCGCTTTCGCCTCATTGATGGCTCGCTGTGTCCTGCTAATCACGTCAATGTTATCCGCGTATGCTAAGAGTTTTACGGACTTCTGGAAGATCGTGCATCTAGTGTTGGTGTGTGAGTCTTGCACGATCTTCTTCAAGCCTTTTTTGACATTGAAGGTCTCGGTGAGTTCGTTACCGATCATGATGGAGCAGCGAGAATTCTCCATCGTCATCCTGCACAACCTGACGAGTTTGGCAGGAATGTTAAAATGAGACATGGCGTTGTATAGCTCGTCCCTATGCACGCTGTCATATCTTCTTCATTTGGCGCTACAGTCCGGGGTGGACCTGGGCCTCAACCAACAAGCCTCTCCAGCTAGCACGGTCTCTGGCTAGCTGCCTCCAGTGTAGAACGCCAAGTTGGATGAGGTCCTTCTCCACCTGGGTGCGCCACCTTAAACGCGGGCGTCCTCTGTTGCGTTGTCCCACGGGTTCGGAGTCGAAGACTCTCCGGGCCGGAGCTGAGTTGTCCATACGCTCAACATGGCCTAGCCATCTTAGGCGTTGGATCCGAAGACGCCTGACTAGACTCATGTC
The DNA here is from genome assembly GCA_964034865.1 of Eristalis intricaria. NCBI lineage: Eukaryota > Metazoa > Arthropoda > Insecta > Diptera > Syrphidae > Eristalis > Eristalis intricaria. The sequence goes on from OZ035874.1 coordinate 27,044,082, forward strand.
GCTGTACAGCCCGTACAGTTCTTCTCCTCCAGAAACCGTCAACGCAAACAGGACCAAAGATCGCACGCAGAACTTTTCTCTCTAAAATACCAAGGACTTCCTCATCCGCTTTTGAGATTGTCCATGCGTCCGCGCCGTACAGCAGGACTGGGATGATCAAGGTCTTGTATAAAGTCAGCTTGGTCCTTCGAGAGATGGCTCTACTACTCAATTGCCTCTTGAGCCCATAGAAACAGCGGTTGGCAAGAGTTACTCTGTGTTTGATCTCGGTACTGATGTTGTTTGTACTGTTTACTGCGGAGCCGAGGTAGACGAAGTCCTTGACTACCCCGAAGTTATAGCTGCCCATTGTGAAGCTCTGTCCAAGACGTCGATGTTGTGTGTCCTTTCTTGATGACAGCATATACTTCGTTTTGCCCTCATTCACCGCTAGACCCATTTAGCCGCCTCCGCCTCAATGCCAGCAAACGCCTCATTGACGGCTCGCTGTGTTCTGCCAATCACGTCAATGTCATCCGCGTATGCTAGCAGTTGTACGGACTTCTGGAAGATCGTGCCTCTAGTGTTGGCGTGTGAGTCTTGCACGATCTTCTCCAGGATGATGTTAAAGAAGTCACATGACAGCGCGTCGCCTTGTCTAAAACATTTTTTGACATTGAAGGTATCGGTGAGTTCGTTATCGACCTTGATGGAGCAGCGAGAACTTTCCATCGTCATCCTGCACAACCTGACGAGTTTGGCAAGAATGTCAAAACTAGACATGGCGTTGTATAGCTCGTCCCTATGCACGCTGTCATTTGCGGCCTTGAAATCGACAAAAAGGTGGTGGGTGTCGATTTGCATTTCTTGAGTCTTTTCCAGGATCTGCCGTAGTGTGAAAATCTGGTCGATGGTGGACGGTGATGGTTTCTTGTGGATGGGGCAAACGATACTGAGATGCCACTCGTCGGGCATGCTTTCCTCCGACCATATCTTACAGATGAGTTGGTGCATGTAGCTTAGCAGCTCATCTCCAGCTTCCTTAAACAGTTCCGCAGACAGTCCGTCTGCACCAGCTCGCTATCTTGACCTCGTCTAAGTCGGGGGGACGGAATTCTCGTCGATCATCGTCAATTGCGTTGAGTGGAACATTCTGCCTGACAGCGGTAGTGGAGTCTTCCTCGCCGTTTAACAGTCTGCAGAAGTGATATTTCCAGATTCTCAGTATCGACTGCGAATCGACTACTAGTTGTTCCTCTGCGTCAAGACAGGCTTCTGTCCGAATTTTGTATCCATTGGATAGTTGTTTTAACCGTTGGTAGAACTTTCGGACATCATTTCGGCCTTAACACCTCTCCATTTCCTCGATCGCGCGCTTCTCATGCTCTTTCTTTTTCAGAAGCCGGTGCTGGGGCATTGATCGTATGTTCTTTCTAGGAGATCGTAAAAGTCATCTTTGCTGTCGTCATCTTTATCCTCCGTTATGGCGTGGGCGCAGATCAAGTAGATGTTGCCGAATGTAGCCTTCATGCGGATTGTTTTAAGGCACTCGCTTATGTATTTAAAGCTTCTTGCCTAAGTCTGTATACATTCGTTCTACATTCTGGAATTTTGTTAGATTCTCCTACCTTAAGGTAGCTGTGAGCTGTAAGTGTAGTCCCTTTGAATAAAAGAGAAACCGGTGCAAAGGGGGGTCAGTGCTATCTCAACGGATTCCATTAACTGCTTCTGTTTCTATGTGCTCAAGAGGCAATTGAGTTATATAGCCGTCTCTCGAAGGACCAAGCTGACTTCATATAGGACCTTGATCATCCCTGGGTTGTTGTACGGCGTCGAGGAAGGACTCTCGAGGCTTACATTGAAATCGGTCCCATCAGTTAGTCGACCGCTTGACAGAATCAGGACCAAGTCCATAAACTCACCTGGCTCTGCTTAGGCATAACTCCTGATGAGTTAGTGTCGAGTGCCCTGGCGATCTTTTGTGCGTGCTTTGCCCCCGCAACCCCTTTAATGGATCATGCCGCTCACTGAAGGTGATGATGATAGTAATGAGACTCAACCACGAACTGTACGGACTGTAGCGTCTATGAATCCAACGTCTAAGGTGTCTAGCCCATGTAGACAACACTGCTCCAGCGCGAAGAGTATTCGACTCCAAATCAGTGGGACAACGCAGTAGAGGACGTCCACGGAACCGATGACGCACACAAGAGGAGAAGGACCTCAACCAACTTGACGGGTGAAACTGGAGGCAGGTGGCCAAAGATCGTGCTAGCTGAAGGCTTGTTAGTTGAGGCCCATGTCGAACCCCAAACGGCGGAAGAAGGAAATCAAAATAATAATCCAAACCATCCCATGGAAGATAATTATGTCTTTATTATACATACACATCTGCTCTAAGTACAATGATTGCGTTAAATAAATAGTATATTGTATGCCTAGCACTGATTTGGTTCTGAAGAGATTCCGTTTATGTTCTGCCTGCAGTAGAAAATAGATTGTTTCGGTTTTGGTTTCGGTTTCGTAAAAAAATGAGTCCACATGTGGTCGGTGGTGCTGGTGGAGTGGGGTCAAATAATAGAGCAAAAAACGAAAGTCTATAAGTTTACATTTCATTAAGTATATTATACAACTCCGTGCATTGTTTAAGTACAGCAACTTCTTAGAATTTAATAAATTTTAAATTAATCTTTAATACATCAATTTTGCATTCGACTTTGGAAATTTTCTTTGTTTTAGAAACTTTGAATTTGAATTTCTTGTATTTCTTGAATTTCTTAAGCCTTTCTCTTAAGCTCATGCGCTAACTTTAAGTAATCTCTACTTTTGAACTGGATTCGAGGTGGTGTTTTTGAGTGGGGTGTTCTCGTCTTGCTCAGCCCGTTCGCTGTCGACCTTCGAGGGGGTCTTGTTCCACGATTGTTCCTCGCCCGATGCGAACAGCACGAAGACGATGAATTCAATGGCAAAGAGAACGATGGTGACATAGAAGATAATTCGCCAGGCATGGATGTTTTGCTGTGGATGAAAGAGAGAGAGAGATGCAAATTATTGAAAAATGAATAAAGACAGGTCTGATAATTTCTTCTTTCTTCAATCTGGTACTGGGGAACATAGTGCGGCGGGCAGATGTACACACGGAGGGCACTATCTTCAACAAGTCAGTCCAAATGTTGGGACACGGAGATGACACCGACATCGTCGCGCGTTCCCAAAGTGTCGTAGTGGAAGCTTTTACGGCAATTGCGGAACAGGCGAAACGAGCTGGTCTTAAGGTAAATGAGGATCAATGAAGAACATCACAGTGAAGAGCCGCGAATGGAGGAGAAGACACAACCGCGAACTCTACGACCTGTACCAGGCTGTGGATGTAGTCCGGAAGGAAAAAATCCGTCGGCTGCACTGGCTCGGCCACATCGAGAGGGAGAGGAAGACCGAACCTCTGGTATAAAGACAAAGTATTCGCGTATGCAAGACAGCTTGGTCAGCGATAGATGGCTCAGGCTCAGACCCTCCATGGGTCGTATGCCCATTTTCCAAATCACGAGCAAGGACGGGGGAGTTTCTAGAGAAAAAATTCAACGACTTGGTGGCGCAGTTGGTAGTTCGAATCCCAGTGAAAGTAAAGTTAATACGCTTGTATCTGGTTTTCAAATCTGGTACAGTCACCATTTGCCGTTGGGATCAAATTAACTGCACTATCACCGTAGTGGTCGATCGCTGGTAGTAGTCTGACTATGAGTACCACAATGGACAATGGATGGATAGCCCCCCTACCTAACCTTCCAGAAAAATTGGTGATTGATTGAGAAGATACTACGTCAGGACTATTGAGCGGTATTGCACGAGGACAACAAATGATCCCTTTCAACATAAACTACCCTCTTGAGTGAAAGAGACAGTGGCCAACGATCGGGTGGATCAGAGAGGACATGCATTCTCAATCGTCTGTGGATCGGTCGTTGGTTAGATCGTGGTAGAAATTCGCCTTCAATAGGAAACAGTGCCAATATACAGCTTTTAACACTACATAGTCTGGGTGTCATGATCATCACCAGACGCGAGAGTAAAGCACGCTCGAGAGATCTCCACGCAACTCGATCCTCCTTCATCGATTCTAACTCATCAGGGATTATGCCTAAGCGTAACCAAGCTAGTTTATGGATTTGGACCAACGACCTCATCCTGGGTCTGACAAGTGGTCGCATACCTGATGGAATCGCATTCAACCCCCGCCTCGGAAGTCAAGATATTCGTGCCACGTGACCAAACCAACGAAGCATAGCGCTTTCCGTTCGAAGAAGCAGCTGCTCAACGTTGAGCTCCCCGCGCACTGCCGTGTTTCTCTCGCCTATCCTGGCGAGGTATTCCCACAACAGCACGAAGAAATCTAACACTAAGAAATGTGCTTGGAAGTGGATGTAGTTCGGAACACATCGAGTACATGGACACCATTACAACAGCTAAGACTGTCATCTTCGATACAATAGACCTCTTCAGGCGCTGAGTCGTTGCCTTTACGGCATGTTGCAGAAGATGGAGTAAAAGTATGGTGGTCTTCGTATCCTGGTTTGAGAAGGAAAGGAGGACCGAACCTCCCGTATAAAGATCAATTCATCGCCGTCTAGAAGCAGCGTGCTAAAGACTGGAAGGCAACTAACGCTCAGGCTCCGATCATTCGCGGGCCGCAGGACAGACAATTAAGTAAGCATTTATGCATAAAGAGCTTGGAGTGCTTATCTTATTGTATAAACAAAAATATTTTTTATCGGACTCACTGCTATCGACAAACAAAAAATGATTCTGAACCAACAAAATAACGGTAAGGATCATATTCCTTTCGTTGCCTTCGCTGTTGTTTCCTCTGTTAAGCCCTTCCTGTCGTGTAGGATATTGTAAGAGTTGAACTCGAAGATTTTCTGCCCCGTGGTCGGGCAAGTTGAAGACGTAACCCCGATTAGATTGGAAACGTCTGCGCACGCATACCTCTAAGAGGTAGGTTAGGTTAGGTAGAGGAGGTGCACACTTAGACAATATGTTGGTCCATTGTGATACTCACTGTCAGACAATTACCACTGAATAACCAATGCAGTGATAGTGCCACTAATTTGATCCTAACGGTAAATTTTGACTAGAATTAATAAAAGCTTATTAACTTAGCTTTTACTTAACCAACTGCGCCATCCAGTCGTTCTCCAAGAGCTAGATATTGACACATATTTCTCACAAAATTGGTCATCAATGATATCTTCTTTTTGTCCAGAAGCAGAGTTTAGAGTGGCGTTGAGAATGACGAATTTTCTTTAGAGTCTAACGGTTTTAAGCACTAATCAGCTTGAAACGGTTTCAGCATCTCCAGGTGAGATTTTTGTCGATGGCGGAGGATCTAGTGGTTCGGAGATCTCTCTTACGTGCTTTGCATCCGCGATTCCTTTGGTGGATCACTGAAGATGACTATGATTGAAGTAATTTTTTATTGAGTGCAAAATTACCCCTCCCGAACTCTTGATGGATGGCCATTTGTTCAGACCATCAAGAGAATTTGTAGATATTTTTGGCACCATGTTCCATTCTTCTTAATAAACATGTCAAAGTGACTGACCTACAACGTGGGCTAACAGGCGGTTTAAAGTATCAAGTATGACCGATTTTTCTGTCATACTTGTTATGTCAAACGTTGTTGGGACCTTGGCCCGCTTTCTGCTATCCACAGTGGTTTCTTCTGGTCCTCTTCTTCGCCTTCCCCGCACTTGGAATAGAACAACAAAACAAGGAAGATGGCGTTGATGCACATGCTCTACGCGATCAAGACGCGGCTTGCGTGCTTGGTAGTATGGTCAACGAGAAACCATAAAGAATGAATGCTGAATCAAAAGCGATTTGGCAATATCGGTGGACCAAGAATAAAGACAGTCCCACGACGCAATCAGAGCAACACTGGGGGAATACGTAGACAGATATTCCAAACGGCAGTTCCTCGGGGAGAGTGGCTGAAAAGGTCTGCGTATAGATTCCTATGTAGACTTCGGTCTTGCGACTCATACAAGCTAGGAGCTGGGGCTACGTGTGTCTTTCGAAGAATTTCACATCCACTGGGATTATCACAAAAGACGTGGTCTAACAGCCGTCGTTTTAAATGGAAACAATTCCAAAATTGGTCGAAATAACATCAGAAACAAACGGTTCAATCGTTGACGGAGACGTGCACAGTTAACGTCACTGTGCACGTCTCCGTCATCCGGAAGACCTACTCCAAGCACTTCACCAGTATCCTTGATACAAACAGTGGTTTCAAATAGTTTCCTACAATCTAGCAAATCTGAAAATAAAATGACTTACGTTTCCTTTGGTGACGAATCCAACAAACAACGGTACAATGATACCCGGCAGTGTTGCAGCAGTGTTGGTGATGGCAACGAGGGTTCCGGCATAGTTGGGAGCGATATCGATGTGATTGGACAGGAATCCAGAGAACATGCCGCCCATTCCGATGATGCCCAAAGCCATGAGGACAACAGCGGCAGTGTGGTGGCAACCGATGTAGCAAAGACTGAGCAAGCACGCTCCGGGAACCAGAGTGGCAAAACTGGTTGCCGTCTTCCTGCATGTCGTAGTCGTAACTTTACCTGCAAATCACACATTCATTAGTAAGGACCCACGGTCAACAGCCAGCAGTTACGTACCCTTAGCCTTCAGTGTGTCCAGAAGCTTGCCCAAAACAATACTGAAGAGGAACATGGGATAGTAGGGCAGAGCACTGGCCACAGCGTTGCTGGAGACGTTGAATTGCAAGACTTGCTTCATGTAGAAGGGAATCTCAATTAGGAACATGTACCAGCCCCAGTTGCTGCACATGTGAGCGATGAGGATGGCCCAGAAGGGCACCGAAGTCAACACTTTTTTCCATGGAACTGGCGGGTGCTCCTCCTTTACGCTTTCGCCTTGTGTCGTTCCCAGCTGTGTGTTGATCATTGTCCGTTCCTCATAGCTGATCAGTGGTTGCTTGCTTGGGGTGTCCTGGACCAGAATAACCCACAGGATCATCCACAAGATGCTGAGACCACCCATGACATAGAACACCGATTCCCAGCCAAATTTGGCAGCCAGCACACCGGCCATCAGGATTGACTTAGCCGTTCCAAAGGCCGTTCCCACATAGATGATGGTCGACATGACACTTCGCTCGTTGGGCGGGGCCCAAGCGGCAATCATGCAGTGCATGGCGGGGAACGTTGCACCGCCGCCAATGCCCTCGAGGACGCGCAAAATAATGAGACCGATGTAGCTGACTTTGGTGAGGACTGGCGTCAGGAGGGTGCAGATAACGTTGATGGCAACGGAAAACAGCATCACCCACTTGGCGGAGAAGTTCTCGGCAACTCGGGCTCCCGGCATCTGCGACACAATGTAGCCCCAGAAGTAGCAACTCAGCAGGGTGCCTTGGAGGGGCTCGCTCCAGGTGAAGGGGCCATTCTGAAACGAAAAATTAAAAGAAAATTGTTTGAGTTGATTGTTTGTTATGTGCTATTAAAAGAGAGACAATTTTTTATTTTAGTGCAAACGCACCCTTTCAGAAGGTCTGCAGCCACCGTACGAAGTCCTAGGCACGAGAGCAGCGGAGATTCACACATCAGGTGGCATGACAAAAGGCAACACGACAAGAGGATGTCCGCAAGGAGGAGTCTTATGTCATCTAGTTCTAGCCTAGTCCTAGCCGAGCTCCTAGAGATACTGACAGACCGTGGGATCAAATGTCAGGCTTACGATGATGATGGCACAATGGAGGAGACCCTATGCGAACTCATCAATCAATAACTAAGGAATAGTGCTTGGCGGCTGGGCTAAGCCTAAATCCCTCAAAAACCACCAAACTACTTTCACAAGAAAAACAAAACTGGAACGCAAAAACTAAGAAATCTCTCGGCCACAACACTGGCTCCAGTAAACGAAGTATATTTAGAAGTCCGAAAAATATTTATTTATCTTGGAATTCGATGATCCCAACGCAACTTAATCTCGCTGCCTGAGTTCGATTCCCGGCCAGTACGACCAAAAATAATTTTCACGGTCCCACCTCTTTCGAGTGACCAGAAAAAGCTTCTCAAATATGGCCGTTCGGAGTCGGAATAACACTGTAGGTCCCTCCCACTCTCGAGGAAACCATAGCACGCACAACACGAGTGCTTTCTGAGAAGCTAGTCCCGGGCTTTACACGGCTGGACAGCAAGCTTATCTGGAAAAAGCACACTGAAGAGGTAACCAGGAAGGCGACCCACAGTGGTTCGCTTTCTATGGTAGTGCGTTGGGATCAAAATAAAGGCACTATCACTGGAGTAGGCAGTTAGTGTTAGTAGTCTGACTGCAGGTATCACAATGTCTACACCTCGGTATGCTGGTCGTGGCGTCATCTTGGCACTAGACCTCTATATCATCAAATCCACGCTCGTGTAGGAATGCCTGCAGAATCTAAAAGAAGCATAACCAAGTTTAAATTCCTTTAGTCTCTGAGAGTCCTTACAGCAACGTACCACATACAACGCATAAGTAGTAACACAACGAGCCTCAAACATTATTCCCAAAATTCAACGATTTAATACAAAAAAATTAACACATGATTTATTAAAAAAAATCTTCATTTTGCATCATCGATTTTCCCTCCTGGTAACACTTTCAACTGACATTTCCCATAATTCAATGCAATTCGATCAGGTCATTGCCATACATGCTGAAAAAATGTGTATTTCGCCAACAGATTTGTGACGTCATCGAAATTGATAAATCCCTTTTTCAGCTAAATTACACAAACAGTTGAGAAAAATGGGATGAGCATCGCTTTTATTTAGTCAACCACACATACTCCATCTCATTTCCATCATTGGAGTACTTATTTATCGCGTAAATTGACTTTTAAGAAATTGACACTTCTCGGCGGAAAAAATGCAGTAAAATGTGATATGAAATGGGTGGGCTTTTTTTGGTCTGAGAATGAAAATTTTGAATTTTGCGATTTTAAAGAATTTTTATGGATTTTGAGGGTTGAAAATGACTAGAACACGGGTCAATTATTTCAGAAAACATGAAAAAAACTGAGCCTTGTTGGATATTCTCCGTGAAGAAGAGTTAATTCGAAAAGTTTCCTCAACAGAACGTTCAAATTTACTTAACAAAACTTGGAAATGTACTCAATAGAATGTGGGAGATGTGTTGTTACGTTTACGTTGCATAAATCCAAGCAGTACCAAAAAAAGGAATGAAAAGTGAAATAAAAACCTCTGATACGAAAGCATTTTTTGTGAAAAATCTGGCATATCTGCGGCGCTCGTCTGTGTTGCCAGATGTCGCGTCTGGCCATAGCTCGAATACACCCTTATGCCACTTTTCAAAAGCCTGGTGGGCGGTACAGGACCAGTATAAATTGAGAAAGTACGGTGGGGTCATGAGAGCGGTACGCGTAGGGTTATGATAAGACGGGCAAAGAAGCTCCCTTAACCTTTGAAAATCACACAGAAATAACGGTACAATTTGCCTTTTTCCAACACACTAATCTAGATCAGGTCATAAGCTACAACATCGATCTTGATATTTTTTCCCTACGATCAACCGTTTCAGAGATATAGGGAAGCATTGCCAAAACTAAGCGCGTAACCAGGGCACCAAACATTTTAGTAGTGCATTAGTCTGTTCATTTTGACCGAGCAAAAAACAAGGTCAATGTTGTTGCTTGCGATTTGATCTAGAGATCATAGGCTAGGAAAAAGGATCACTTTACCGATATTTCTGTGAGCATATGGTACATTTTAGATGAACCTTTGACCATTGTAGAGATCAAGGGGTAAGCTACACGATCGCTCTTTAATATTTTGCTGTAGGAGGCACCGTTCTTGAGATGTTGGCCAAAAATGCGCAGACCCCTTAGTGAAATATCTGGTGACCTGGTTTTCCAACAGGATTTATATGGAAAAATTGGGTTTCTCCGAAAGAATCGATTAAACTGAGTTTCAGGCTATATTTTTGGGCGGTATAGTCAGCGGTACATTCAGCGGAATCTTCGTTTTGAAAAATCTGTCATCTCGAAAACCGTGGACCTACTGTCGGAACTTGCTTCTGGGCATTGATTGAGGGTCCAATTGACACATTTTTGGTCGCTACCCCCAATAGGTTAGCAGAAAAGTTGCTCAGAATATCGGGAACGGTGTGTTATTCGACGCCATTTTGCAAAATGATGACCATTTGAAACTCGGAAAAGCCTAAGTGATATTTACCATTTTCTTGGTGCCCGTTTTTAATGCCAAATAACTTACTTTAGCAAATTTTTATGCAGTATTCTGAGAATGAGAATATATTTGTTACTCATGTTTTGGATGATCTGAAAGAGAAGAACTCCTAAATTGAAAAGTTCCTCAAGGTTGCTTAATGGGATATTCGAATTCACATCACTGATACTCTAGACTCCTAAATGTTTTTTCCTAGACTCAACTCTTCTTGCCACACAAGCATTTTCCAAGTATTTCGATGTGTCATGGATGCATGCAGCGCACGTCCGGCCTCTCATTAATGTCGCTTACGCGGAATGAAACCCTTAAAACCTGAAGCTGGCATGCATGCATGAATGCATACAAATTGAGAAATTATCGCCACAATTTGTGGAACATACTACACGGGAATGAACGTCTAACTAATGTTTAAAGTCAGAATGACAAAATCATTTAAACTCTTTTAGTATACATATTGCATATTCAAAATAGGAGAGCAAATAAATTGTGTCGTTAACTCACCTCTATTACAGTGGTAACATTGCCGGCGCTATCGGGAGGTGCACATTTGTCTGGATCGGTTACGTTCGATACGCTCACGGATCCATGGCCTCCGTGGCCTCCTTGCATTTCGATTGCGGTGTGATTCAACATTGCCACCATGGCAACGCTCAGATTCACTTTCAAGCCATAGATGATGGCCATGCCAATTGAGCCAAGCACGGCAAGAATATATCGTGCGGGAATACATCCTGAAAAAAGAAATACAAAATAAATGTGTTATAAGTGATTTTTGGAGAACAACATCAACACCAGCATCCATTCAACAAGACTTTTAACTCGAATTAAAGCACGCGAATTTTAAAGCACGAGAGTTAATCGAATGTGTGGAAAATTCGAAAATTCCAGCACTAGGGGGTTGTCCGCTTTAGAGAGTTGACCGTAATATAATCATTCACTGTACTACTATTTCACGAAATGTTCAAATCGACCATACACCTAGTCACAAAAGTCTGCACATGATTATTATTATTATTGTTCCTTATTCAGGATGCGTTAGCAAATGTAAAACAATACAAAAAAAAAATCTTGTTCAAAAAAATTCACTTTCTCTATTTTCAAGAGAGAGGGAATTCGAAAAAAATTTCGATTCGTACGTTATTCTTTCACTTTATTCTATTGATCGTCGTTTCGTGTTTCTTAGTCTCTTCTCATAACAAAAATCCCTAAGACAACATGCATATAGAATTACAAAGAATTGTTAAAACTGACGTCTGTGTTACAAAAATGGGAACACAAATGAGAACATGTCGCTGTTTCATTATGAAAATTTCTGAGAAACTGAGCTAAGAATATGGCCACTCTTGTTTTCGATCTAGCACGCTTTGAAAGTCGTAAGTCTCTGCTGGCGATTCTGGCAGTAACTTTAAGTCGAATTTATCACACGGAAGATGGAACAAATACCATATTGCTCAACCAGTATCATTGAAAGCCAGGTGTCAAAAGAAATTTACGTTTTTCAATCAAAAAGAGAACCTGCAATTTACCATGAAAAGGTCCGACGCACTGTCTATTTTTCATGGTCAGATCCCACAGGTAACTTTTGACGACACTTTTCCCTGCCTTCTACAGCGGCATGGCGTACGGTTGTAAAGACGTTTCTTTACCTTCTGTAAAAGTGTGGAACATCGCCAAAAAACGCACCATTTTTGAGATATGAGTGATTTTTCTAACTGGAGTCCTTGAGCTGATCTTTTGCGTTCTTTTTTCTCTCTCTGCCTCTTTCCTCCAGTGAATAATTGACCAGAAATGAAGTAGCATGTCCGACTTCTACCTCTCTTTCCCATTAAGATTTTTGACTGTTTGAACTCTTTTTTATAACGTGTTCATAAACCAAATTGACCAATCAGAGGACAGCATTTACGTTATTTCGTGAATAACCGTCAAGAATTCATGAATATCCGTCAAAAAGGCACTCAAAGTCGTTGATCAGCTGTGAAGTCGGCCATCGCTGTAATACTTCATTTCTGATAATTGACAAACTGTTCTGTGCCGGTGTACATCTCAATTATGGTTACTAAGGGTTGAGCTGTCCATCAACGGAGGATTTCAAGCGAAACTTTCCATGGTGTACATCCATAATGTACATCTCTTTCGCCTATTTATCTACAAGCCAACCGAAATCACCAGAAAAGTTGAAGTTTAAAAAGTTTGAAATGCGAAAATGAGATGAATGCTTACGAGTGCGAGTATGTCTGAAAAGTTTTGTTATGGTTTCAAAGCCCCAAATTGTGCAATTTGTATTAAGTTTCAACCTCGAAAAACGTGTGCTCCTATCGACTCTGGCTTCTTGATGCTTTCGACTTCATCAACGAGAATAGCCGTATACAATCATTCGTCCGAAACAAAACAGGGGTAAACATTGGATCTTAATTAGATCCCACAATAATCTTGATTAGACAGAGGAAATTTTGACATCATTAAGCAGACTGCTGAAATTTGGCGTTATTTAAATTCCGTAAATTGTGGATGTTCACATATCACACGCTTCGAAAAAGAAAATAATGACGAATTTTATATGAATCGTGTATTTCATTAAAAAGTTAAGCAATAAATTAAGTAAAATTCAGAAGTTACGAAGGTGTTCAAAAGATCTTCTTGCTATTGTGTACTATTTATGTGTCCACCACTGTATGCGGCACGCGCTGCATAGTGAGAAAGTACCATCTTTACGTGAGTTTCCTTACACCATTAGTATTGCCCAGCGTTCACTTATGCTTGACGACTGTTTGAGATTTGATATTCTGGTTGTCGTCTTACGTCACTAAGCGACAATAGTCATTTAAGTCCTTCTTCTTATTCTTTATTTGGCACTACAGTCAGTTGTGGACCTGGGCCTCAACCAACAAGCCTCTCCAGTTAGTACGGTCTCTGGCTAGCTGTCTCCAGTGTCGCACGCCAAGTTGGTTGAGGTCCTTCTCCCTCTGGGTGCGCCACCTTAATCGCGGGCGTCCTCTGTTACGTCGAAGACTCTTCGGGCCGGAGCTGAGTTGTCCATACGCTCTGTATGGCCTAGCCATCTTAGGCGTTGGATCCGAAGATGCCTGTGTAGACTCATGTTGCTGTACACCCCTTGTAGTTAGTAGTTGAATCTGCTCCTCCAAAAGCAGTCGACGCAAACAGGACCGAAGATCGCAGGCAGAGCTTTTCTCTCGAACAGACCTTGGTCTGACTTGCTCATTCGCTATTGAGATTGTCCATGCCTCGGCGCCGTACAGCAGGACTGGGATGATCAAGGTCTTGTATAAAGTCAGTCATTTAAGTCCTATGGAACGTAATTTTTCCCCTACTTTTGTCATGATTCGGTGTTACGGTTGTCGATTAAGTGTCACAAAACGACTACTTAAACGACAGAATCAGGCGTTTATGATTTTGTTAACGACCCCAAGTGAGAGTTAACTGAAAATGTAACTATTGTTTGCTTTTCTTTTTCCTTTTTTTGGTATAATTACACTATTTAACTATTTTACGAATCTTAATGTAGTGTGTTTGATGACCGTTTAAGAGAAAATTCTGTAATGAAATCGATGAAGCGGTGGCTATAATTCGTTCACTAAAGTAATTAGGTCCGAAGAAAAAGTGTTCGGCAGCAATCAAGATCTACCAGATCAGAACTTCATTTGGTCGCAGCAACATCAAGTGCAAATAATGCACCTATGAAGAGAAGAGATGGCTTAAGTCATTTGGAAAGCTGGGTCTGCTCTGGGGACAAAGTTATATAAATAAAAACATTGCGGACCCAACAAAACTAAACACATATCTATCGCATAAACCATTGTAAATTGGAACGATTACAATTTTATTTTAATAAAATCGTTAATACAAAATGTATCGTTAAACACTATTTTGTGTCACCAAAGTCGTTGTTAGGCTGTTGTCAAACAAACTAATAAAGGGGAAGTCTAGTCGTTTAAGTTTCGTAATAGCGTTAGTTAAATGACAGAAATGAAGTATTACAGAGATGCTCGGCATTTACATTATTAGAGGACGGCATTTACGTTATTTCGTGAATAACCGTCAAAAATTCATGAATATCTGTCGAAAATGCACTCAAATTCGTCGATGGACTAGGGGAGAATCTTCACAGCTGATTCTCGGTTATCTCTGTAATACTTCATTTCTGCTTAAACGAATACAAACATGACTCTCAAAATCCCTCGAGTCGAATAAATAAAACGACAAGTGGATTAGAGGTGAATGATTCAGTTATAAGAGAACCTTCGAAACTTGAACATGGCGGCGCGTTCCTGTGTTCCGGTTTTTACTGTCGATTCAAGATTAAGGAAAATGTAAACAAAACTCAGGAAACCGCAACTACCATCAATTTTAAACTCTTTGTCTGCATTAGACGTCAAATCTTAATTATTCAAATTTAATGATTTTTATTTCATAGAAATCACAATCTCTGAAATCAGCCGACAAGGAACAAATCATTCAAGCAAGTCGAAGAGTTGAACAACTAGGAGTTTCATACGACAAGTAGGTCTGTTGGCTTGGCGTTCACATTACTTTTCAATCAAATAAAGTATATCGTCGAAACAAATCGGGAACCTCGCTAATGATCAGACAGTACGTTCATAGACTACATACAACTGCACTCCCTCCTCTTGCACAATGCGAGTAGGTACCTGCTGTAGAAGATAATCCAACTCGAACCGTAGTCCCACTTCTTGAAGATCTTTACTAAGAGATTCCCATATTAAGCACCGTTAAACTGCATCTAGCACAGCGAACCACCGCATTCAATACAATCTCATCGCTATTTGAAATGCTCCTCCAATTAAATGCTGCGCTGTAACCTAATCTAGATTTTGCACATCTCTTTGCAGATTCTAAAAGAAGGTGTATCTATTTTAATTTAATTTTGGTTTTTATTAAAACAAAATCATCGACAATTGTCAAGAGCATCCGCTGCTCTAGTCCGCTGACCACATCCATGCATGGCAGCAAGCGGTGTGAGCGCCTGTGCGAGGAAAAGAGAAATCGCACATTCCTCCAGAATTTTGTAAATAAATTCCGTGTCACTTTGAAAATATTTCCCTCATTGCTCTCGAATAAATCTGCGTATGTGTGCTAGGCCTTCGGATGGATTGCGTCCGCTCCCCCAGCTCCCCCGTGTGGATCGTAAACCGATGAATTTCTGTTTGTGTGTGAGGCAGTTTGTTTAATCCGTTTTTGATTGCCCAACACTGTCTGACATTGTGGCTGGACACACTTTCAGGGCATTATAGGCGGCTCGGGAGTTGGCTGGGCCTTGTTTGTTCGGCTGGCCGGCCAAAGATAAGGCGTTCAACGAATTAGATATCATTTTGTGCACACAATTCATTTAATTCTCTTGCAAAATAAATTGCTTTCTGGCGCTATTTTTAGCGAGGACTATGACTTCATGGATTGTTTTCTTCAGAATCTCGGAATATATGTATTTTTTTCCCCGAGATCACATCACTGGGGAATTGCGATTGCGAGCTGATCAATGTGTCAACCGTGCAGATGTTTTGTTTGCCATCACAGTACTGTGAGAACGAGAACGAGAACGAGCCGGGCGTCAAAGTCGACAAACAATGACTTAACGAGTGCTTCGTTTGAAAGATCATGCAATCGTCCGCTAGGCGAAATTAAATTCCTAATTCGTTCGTCTCGGGGGACATTAAGTGCGCACTCTGGGCGTTGTCACGTCTGACATGTGTGTCCTGCGCTCTAATGAATGCCAGGCTCTTAATCGCATTCCTCACAATGTCATCAGAGACTTGTTTTGCTTTTTCTGTTCAGTCCACGGGGCTCTGAGACGGTTGCTTGGCTAGGAGGCTGCATCGTCTCATAGAGAGCGCAGCCAAGATTCGTTGATATGAAGTGGAAGAATAACGATTGTAATTATTTGGTCGTAAATTCGTTGATGTCGCTCTGGATGCAATAAAGTGTTTAAATTGTACCCTAATGGCAGAAATAATGATCTACTGACTCTGAACTGAAATAAAACGTTGAAGGTTGAGTCTAAGCATTATTTTGGGGACGCCGTGTTTGCCAAAAGGGCAAACGTCTGTGGTTCCCTTTGTGATTGTGTGCTCGTTTGACTCAAATATCAATAGACGGATCAAAACGAGCGCGGGCAAGGGATTTTTCGAATTGGAAGATAAGCCTGCGGCGTAAGACACGTAGAACCTTGTCATCGAAAAATTGACACCACTAGGTTAGATTAGTTGGGTGGGTAGACGTGGTAGGGCCACGCCGTACTTAGGTCCAGCGGTACATCCTGTTTCCTACTCGCGTCCTCCTTCAGGTCTTAATGGGTTGATTAAGCCAAGAATGCAGAAATCTCAACGAACCTGCAAATACAATTAAGTGGAATTTCTGCGAAGTTCTTGGAGATCTTGAAGGAAGAGTTCTCCCAGTTTGGCAGAGACCGAAGCATTGACACAGGTGTAGAGAGAGAGAGGGGTATCCTCTATTTCCTTTTCATCCCCACGATCCCTGCATATAGTATCCTGCATATGATATCACAAATGATTACGACCGGTTAGCGCGACGACTACCATTCGCAGCAGCATTTTACTGCATAGGAGGGAGCTTTTCGGTTCTCGTGCTCTTGAACTAAGGCCATAGCGTTCGGAAGGTCTCACAACTGATTAGAGGGTTCCACCTTTCGTTAGGTAGCTCCATTATTTTGTCGTCAACTTTCTTCGTGACGTCTGTCAGAGGTGGATCAATGCATGGGATTGAATGGGATGGATCGATTTCTGCCGCTAACCTGCCATGTTTATCTAATGCCTCGTACCTGTGACCTGGGTCTTGCTAGCCTAGAACCTTGAGCTCATCACGACAGCTTGCGACCAGATTGGCCTTGAATGCTTGACTTGTCGTATATCAGTCTGATATCATTTTGCCGCTTCTTTGACCGCCAGGACCCCCACTTGAAAAAACAGCAATTGTCAGGTTGTCTCATAGAGCAGTGCATGTTTAACAATTCGGAGAAAATGGCCGCGTTGCCTTTTTTCATCTTCGATCCATCTGTATAGACGTGGATGGATGTCCTGTTGTTGATGGGTTCTCTTGAGTTTGATGGGTTCTCTTGACACCTGAACGTTCGTTCAAAATCGAGTAGTCTGTCGAGTAAACACACACGGCCCGTGGGGCTGAAGAGCCAGCCTTTGGATTGGGTGATCCTTATGGCACTCTTCGCAGCAGTCTTCCGCATACAGAGATCGAGTGGAAGAAGATCCAATAGAACCTCCTGGAGTGATGGAGATTGCCCCTGTCACACCAAGGTATGCAGGTCTTTGTAAACTAGTCAACATCTGCAAGTTGGTGGCTATGAAAGGCGTGACTATCGCTGTGTACATCCTCAGGATTGTCTAAGGGTTTGGACACCATTTGTTATCGAATATCCTGCTGTTCAGGCATAGGGCGCAGACAGCTTTCGTAGACGTTTGATTTCCAATTATCAGTCAATTGACTTCCTAGAGTTGACATCCAAGGGTCCCTTGCTGACTGTCCGAGGGTCGAAATGGTATGGGCTAGCGTTAGAACTTGCTTGAAAAATACGAAACTCCTCACCAGGTGAGGACTATAATGATTTATGGGTGGCTGAGCAGCACTGCAACACCAACATGAAGAATTCGAAGTAGGAGCTATGAGGTTACATTACACGAAGGAGCATCACAGGGAGTTCAACATTCACATCTACGAACGCCGTAATTAACGACGACGAGATGGCCCTTGTGACCAACGGATCAAAAATGGACACAGGTAGGTGGGGCCGGATTCTATCCGGACACCTTGCACAAACAGGAATCAATTAGACTCCATGATATGTGCAGTGCCTTCCAAGCAGAGATTCTGGGAACAGAGGAAGCAGCTAAACAGACGATATCCCAGCAGCAGATACCACCGTCTTTGTTGACAGCCAGGCTGCTCTGAAGTCACTAGGATCCTGTACGACAAGATCAAGGGCTGTTATGAATTGCCACGACTCACTAAAGTAGATCAGTCATCATAAGGTCAAACTCTGCTGGGTCCCGCGCCACGGCTCAATAACAGGGAACGGGAGAGCGGACGAAGTGGCCAGGCAAGGGTCTGAAATGGACACCAGCAAAGCGGACACATCAATGCAACCACCGATCAGTGTACTATCCCATGAGCGATACTATACTAAGAGAAGCCAACTCGTCTTGGCACGCAAGAGATGACTGTCGCATGACAAGATCAACGTGGCCAGAGCTTAACAACGGCAAAACAAAGAAGCTTCTGGCGTTGGACCGCAACTCGATCCATATGCTCGTCGGATTCGGAAACAATGCTCCGGAAATGGAATGCGGAATCCATCGATCTCTGCCGGAGTTGCGGTAACGAGGAAGATCCAACATCTGCTTTGCCACTGTCCAGCTCTCCAGAATAGGCGGATAGCTTCTTTTCACAGAAACTGCAGACATAGTGTACACTGATATAGAAAATCTTCTAATACTGCACGGGGTGGTTTAAGCATCATGTGACAGAGGATAGGTTTAGTAAGATAGTTCACAATGGGCCCTAAGGCATCCGAGTGGAAATGATGTTCTATCATCACACTTCCCTTCCAAAACCGAACCCAATCTACCCCCGTCTCCCTACACACCTAACCTGACTTATTCAAAACACAACAGTGGCTTCGTTATCGTCACTATCTCCGACTGAAAGACGCTAGCAACTTAAGACTTAAGGCTAAAGAGTCGCGAATGGTGAGGATATTCGAGTAAGTAACCAATTCTAGCCTACTCCGTGCCTGCTTTTTGATCTGAGTCTGAATAGTTTAACCGGGTTCCCCTTAAATCACAGCCGAAAATAATGTCAAACAATTCCATTCAATTTTACCACATAAATACACACTTTGGGGCTTGTGTAATCGGATCAAGTCGCAGTACTTGCGGAGTTTGTCGCTATTATGAATTATACAAATATGTACTAAATGCAAACAATCAGTGGATGCTGCAACATGTGTATTTACGAATGTGCAAATGTATATATAAGTACGGTTATTAAGTTTGTGAAAATAAGTGTGCTCTAATAAAGACCAACAAAATAACAGAGAAAACATAACAGTCGCTTGGTTGTCAAAATGTGATTATTGTCGTAAAGTCCGACTACTGAATCGCAACGAGAGTGATCTTACTTTAACCTCTTTGCCCTGTTTGACCAAATGGAGAAACGGAATTATGTGCAGGTTAACAGTTGATGCTGAGACTGTCCAATGCACAAATAAGACTATCCACCAAGCGTCATACATACATACTAAGTGAAATTTTCACGGTATACCATAAATTGTTCGTGTAAGATGGAGTTTGGCAGTAGATGTCATTGTATAGAAAATTTTATTGAAATATGGCAAAAAGAAAGAAATTCAACTTAGTGAGAGTTCACTGTATATCTACCCATTGCACACTGCGTGACTGCAACCAGGTTGAGGGTGTGTTAAAGTGAATCATTGCCCAATTAACAAATTCAAGTAGTAGAACTTCGTTTACTGCCAACCAGAAGAGCAAATTCGTTTTGAAGTGCTCAGCTATTGATTCATCCGATTCTACAACTGGACCTTGAAGATGTGTTTCAAGATAAGCAAGAACTAGTCACCATCTAACCACACTGAAATTCCAGTGTAATGTGAATTTGGACAACTTATGTTGTTGACTGCATCAATACGGGATGTTTTCAAACATCAGGTTCTCGGACCGGAACACCGGAAGGCACATTCATTCTCATTCGCGTAGGTTCATTTGTGAAATTCCACTTAATTAATCATCTCAGAACTACGCTAAATGCAAATTAACAAGTTTTTGAATGGGGCCATTGTAATAACCTTTGTGGTGACTTGATTTAAATTTGTTGGTGAATGTAGGATCATTTATGCGATTCGTACGTATATCTCTTTGTATGCATTACATGGGAGGTCAGCGTGGAGCGTAAATCCTGCATTACAATCCACTGCTGCGATCCAAAGGGCAGTAGATGTGCTTAAATGAATTTTAAGAAAAAGGCGAGTAACTGTAATAATCAAGAAGCACTGCGACCACGATAGATCTATTGAGCCCCATCCTTAACCAAGGACGTGGGAGCTATCATGAGAAGTTTGATAATCTCTCTAGATGGAATGTCCTGAGAGTCGGTTCTTGTTAAGGTTATTCTGTTCATTATTTTGTATCTCCTTAAGGTCAGGTTTGGACACTCAACGACTAGGTGTGCCGGGGGTTCCTTTGATTGTCCACAGTGTCTACAGGCCCCCTTTTTGTTCAGGTGATAGTTGTATGAAGGTCTAAAATATTGAAATTTAGGGCATCCTTGGGTCTTCTGAGATCGGCCTCGTGAATTTTTTTGACTGTTCAAGTCCCTTCTGGTTTCAGGCCAGAATTAGATGCGGCATTTACTTGAAAAGTTCTTTAAGTGTTATTTTATGCCAATGTTGCTGAATCCATGAATAGGGATAGAACCAATAAAAAGCTTCCTTTTTTGCTTGGACGCCTTTTCATTGCCCTCGTGATTTTCATGTCCTTGCACCCATATCAGCTTTAACCTGTTTTTCTTTGCCAGCCTGTTAAGTGTTTTGTGACAGCCATGGAGTTGAATGCGATGCTATTCAGGGCTTTATTTATTGCCTGGCTTGGCTATCTGAGAGCATTGATATTTTTGAATTGAGTAGTTTTCTATTGTTGATGCATTGCGCTACTTTATTTAAGGCGAGATGAGTTCAGCTTGAATGTTTGTGGACTCTCTGTGTAGAGGCATGAGTAAGTAACATATATGCCTGCTATTCCTCTACTTTCTGACTTCGACCCGTCTGTGTACCATTTTTGGGTGTCATCATTCATCCAGCCCTGCTTGGTTGTCTCTCATTCTTCTCTTTTAAGTAAAATGATTTCGTATTCTTCGTTGAGTCTTAGACTGGGGCACCGAGATCACAGACATCGGTTAGTTCGTTTACGTGATCGACCTTACTAAGGATGTTTAGGCGTCCCTTAGGTTATCTTAGGTCGACGTTCTGTGTAGGGCTACAACTAGTCGTGCAGTCTCAGCATGGATAGTCAAGTGTATACAGACTAACATTTTGGAGGCGCTACAGCCCGTAGAGGGCCAGGGCTAAGCTTCTACGCTAACCTTTGTAGTTTGCTTGATTTGTTGATGGTCTGTCTTTGTCCGCATTTCCTCCAACATATTACAGCACCATAGAATATGGTTGGCTTAACCATTTGGTTGTATATCCATAAGATCATTTCTGGGCTTAGACCCCACTTTTTTTCCCCAACAGCTGTTTTAGGACCATGAGAGTTTTTGGTGAAATGTGACACCAAACAATCTTACCTCTTCCTTTAGCATAATGGCTTTTTGTGAAACGAATGATGGTGGTCTTGTTGCGATTTATTTATAGACCTTCATCATTACACCATCTCGAAGTTACTTACCTTTTACATAAGATTGCCAATTACATTTCATGACGTCTAAATCATCTGCATATCCGAAGGTTGTAAAGCTATTTGCACATCGAGAAGTTCATCCACCAGGATTGGTCATAGGAGAGGGGATATAACACCCCGTTGAGGACAACCTTTAATGGTTTTGATTACTAGCTCAGATGTACTTATTATAAGCCTTTCTCTTAGCATGACATTTATCCATCTTGTGATTATGGACTCAGCTCCTTTTTTTATTAGGACTTTGGTTAGTGATGCATGGTCCGCATTGTCAAATGCCATTTCTATATGCATGATGGGGCCAATAGCATTGCATAAAATTTCTCTATGATCTCTTTTGTGTAGAGCGTTGGTTGTGGACTTCCCCGTTTGGTATGTAAATTGTGGTTTGTTTAACGGTGATCTTGTTAGATGCCTTGCTCTTATTTCGAGTTCTAAGAGCTTCTCGGAAATTTTTAGAAGAAATGATCGGAGGCTTATGGGTCTGTACTATTTCGGGAGGTCAGGTGGTTTGTTATGAATAAAGATAACCCGCACCGTCCATATTTTTCGATTTATACTCTGATGTGAGCATGATCTTATAATTTTTACTAACAGTGCTTTTAGTTCATTTGGAGAAAGCAATAGATGGCCAGGAAATAGTCCACTTGCTCCAGAAGACTCCGAATCGCCCATTCCACTTTTTTCAAAGCTTATGTACCTGTTTATAACTATATCTCTCCCTTAGTTGTAAATAGAGGAGTGTCTACTGTGCTTCTAGTTTATCCTTCACAATACATCCCGAAAAGTGAGTCTTCAGTTGTAATTCTAATGTATCTTTAAAATTGTAGGTAAGATTGCCTAGAGTGTTCGAAATGGATCACGACAACCTCTATAAAGTTCTTGAGTTGTTCAGTTCATTCAACGAAGGATTTAATTGACGTCCCACAAGTAAGGATGTATAGATCCCGATGTAAAGGGATTTGTTTTCTGTGACAACTGTTCTCGGTTCTCGGTTGTTTTGAGACCATTTCTGTTTGGCGTTTGCAAGCTTACAAATTGTTTAATATTATTTTGAAGAACATGCTTAAATTCAAGCCATTATCCAAACTGCAAAACACACTCTTTGATGCGCTCGGTGGCCAGATATAATCATTCAATGATGATGGACAAAGCATAACAGTCAACAGCGAGCGGTAAAGAGACATGATTACTTACTTCTTCGTACCACACTTGGACTTGGAAGCCATGTACATACTGCAGATACCATGTTAACCGTGGCAGTCGCATACCGAAAATCATATTCAGACATAGAATTATGTGTCTGAAAAATAAATTCTATTTCTTAATGTTTAGCACTCTCGCATGCCATTAGATTGTGTCTACCTTGCAATGACTTCTACACAAGTTTTTAAGACAATGAAGGAGGAGAAAACCACTGTACATCTTGTTGGCACATGGAACTTGGGCTAACTAAGTAAGCGAGGTTAAAGATCAGGGTTGACTAGATCTACATAGGAACGCAATGGGCCTAAGCTCTCCCAAGCCTGACTTGACATGCTCCTAGGCTTTACGGCTGTTGTTCACTTAGATCAACACGTTGGGTTCGTTGAGCCCTTGAAACATGATATTGCACTACATTGATCTCGTCATTTACTCTTTATCCAATAGTTTCGTTGCGGAGCAAAGCGGCGTGAATCCATAAGGGATTGCCCAAGATTTTCCCGACTCAGATCCATTTTTCGCAAGACTGTCCGCTTTTTCGTTTCCTTGACTACCAGCGGGTCCTGGTGCTGGTACACAGCAAAGTTATCGCCAAGGATAACTCACTTTCTCTGCATAACCTGCCCAGTTTCGACATCAAAATTTCACCTTCTATGGCCTTTATTGCCACACGACTGTCGGAAAAATAGAATTCGATTTCTTGTGGTCTCTCAACGCAAGTGCTGCCTAGTGTTTCGTATTCATTACAGCTTGGATAACGCTCTCTTAGTGACAAGGAGTTGTCGAATTGGTCACAGAAAATTCCTGCGTCTAACTATATTACGTTATATTTCTCCAGAGTATATTGTCTCACGAATTATACTAGTTTCTGATTAAAAAAAAGTCAGATGAGGGGGTATAGAGTCGAGAGATAGTTAATTGAGAAGTACACCATCACCTCCTCTCCTCTCTAATGGAATTGAAGACATCATGACAGTTATATTGCCAAAATTCAATAAGCATTAAGATGGTCAGAATAGGTCATCTCCCATCGATTAATTTGTGTCGGCAATGATTTCACTGACACCTTCCCCATCGGCCACCACTCCCGACAGCAGAATGCGCTCCACGTCAGTCCCAAGAGACTAATTCGGCAATTGAACGTCAATTTTTGGCTACATTCTGATGACGAACACTACCAAGAGCAGTGAACTTCTGTTCAGCGTTGAGTCATTCATCGATCTTGCAGTAATTAGTGTGTCATTCTTATTTGCATGTGTATTGATTTCTTGTCGAATTCGAAGAGCAGTGGACTGGACTGTTGAGTCGATACCCCAACTGTGACCCCGCGGACGATTTGACAACAACGCACACATTGCTTCTGTTTCGAATTGTTCTGAACTCTATGAGAACACGTTCACGTTGAGTGAGCACAGTCCGGAAGAACTCCCACTAATTACCACCACATCTCGTTTTTTTGTTTCAGACCTGGATGGTGAGTGGTGCGGAAACACCAAATACAGGGACTGTTGCTGCACTTGGACTGTGATCTGCAAGTGGTTCAAAGGGGTCCCCCTTTAAATATGAAAAAATAAATGAAAAGAACAACAGAATCCCCTCAACTGTTCGATACGCTCGACGCTTGTACGAGTATTGTAATTGAAATAACCACGCAATCTTCTCGATCTTTGAGAGCGGCTGCAAGTGAGTACAGTATGTCACCCTTTTGGAAGCAGCGAATAGTTTGGCTTATAAAAAAAAAAGAAAAAGCAATTAATGGCTTAATGGGGCCACGCGCACATTTATCAAAGCGACGGATGAGGCAATCGCACAGAAGCGGGGCGGTCGGTGCCGTCGATTATTTTCAAGCAACAAATACACACGCACCGATGAGGAGTGGAATTTTTGACGTCACACAATAAAAAAATAAAATAAAGAAGAGAGGTGTCATATACGAAGTGTTGCCTGCAAGGCGGCAGAGAACAAAAGCCAACCACGGGCTGGCGCTGGACATGGTGTGTGGCGGGGTTCGAAAATGTGCGTTATTTGTGGATACACCGTAATGGGTTTTTTATTTAAACAAACTGAATGTTTTCTAGTTTGTCACAGACGAACTGAACGACTGGTGGAATGCGATGGATGGTGTTGTCGTCCAGTGCAAAGTAAATAATAAATAAGGAAGACTTAGACTGTTTGATGAACCTTGTGGAACACATTGTTTCTATCCACTTTAAGCCGATCTCTTAATTCAGGTGTCGTTAGTCCGCTAAAGCGACGAACTAACCATGGCCCTTTAAGGGTAATTCATATGAGCCGCGAACTAAGAACGCGAACTTTAAAAAAAAAAACAACAATTTCCACAGAATATGAACAAAACGTTATACTTCTCACGAATCAATCAATCTCTTTGCGTTGACATTTCGCAATAGACAAGAGAGTCAAACGCGATCCACACATTTACGACCAAAAAATTCGCGATGAAATGTGTGCTTGCTCAAATTGTACCCACTGATATGGAGAAAACTCCATATCAGAAATGAAATAGTACAGAGATAGCCGACTTCACAGCTGATTGCCCCTTAGTCCATCAACAATTTTGAGTGCTTTTTTGACAGATATTCATGAATTTTTGACGGTTATTCACGAAATAACGTGAATGCCGTTCTCTGATTGGTCAATTTGGTTTATGAACGCGTTATAAAAACGTGTTAGTGAAAATTAAGAGAGATGAGAGGATCGTAATAAAGCGTAAAATGTAAGTCCATCGCACGTCATTATTCAACATGTTGAATATTTTTTGACAGAGGGTGCGCTGTGAGAGAGATTTTCTTCCAGATCGAGAGTTTTCTTCCAAATTGAGAGTATTTTGTATCAACTGGCATTTAAGAAACGAAAACAGCTGATTAAAAATAATTTAACGACAAAAGTCATTTGAAATGAGTGCATGCAGAAAGGCGGCAATATGTTTCATCTAGTAGATGAGAAAGAGAACAGCTGATAAATTGAGTATTTATTTGAACGCAGTGCGTCATCGCACTCTCTCCGTCACATGAAGTCGGCTGACGCAGCGCATCGTTGAACGTTCCAAAATATTTGTTCTATGAAGTTCTCGAAAAAAAGCGCTTATAGGCGATTTATTTTCAAAAAAAACGAGAGGCATTTTTTTCATTTTTTTACTTTGATGACCAATGTTTACTGTTGTATAAAAGTAGAGCAACTCGAGACTGTGACCGTATTCATGAAATTGTTCGATCAAGAATGACGGTTTTCTCTCATTTCGCACTATCCCTCCGTTGATCTGACATAAAAGAACATTGAATGCAAATAAAAAATATTTTTCTTTTCTAGGTAGAAATTCGTTCAACACTCTGAATAATTTTGTTTCAATAAATAAATGAAATAAAACTACGTATGGCGAAAAACAACGAAAAGAAACAATATTTGTGCGTTTATTTAACGTTTCGTACAATTATAGAGTTGTCGATATTGCGATTTTTTTCGATTGCACGAATAAGAGGGGCCTTATATTGGATCACCACTGTAAAGTCAAAGATGAGAGAATATTTTTGCTGCCCACAGTAATCTGCAATCCTTAGAAACCTTTGCTGATTCCATGCCACAAATCCCCGAAGCTGGTAAATATATCCCCAATGAAACTTAATTTCCTTGTTGCTTCATTTTAAAAGAGTACCTCCTCAACTTCGTCCGTATTCATTTGACTCCAGGGCAATGCGTGGGATTCTGTAAATATGTTTTGCGCACCCGTAGGACTAGCATGGATGGGATGAAAACGCAAAGGAAAGCAGGGGATTGGAAAAGCACTGAACACAGCAGGATAATCACAACAACCCATGACATTTGAATAGATTTGTTTCGATGACAACTCTGAGGACCTTTGACAACGACAAGCTTTCATTTAGTTCATGCAGCCGACTCTCACCTGTGGACGTTTATTTCAGAGTCTCTGTGAATAGAGGGATTTAAATTCAACTCCCACAGACCTGCCTTTGAACTAAGTGGTATTTTAAATTTGACACGTCATTGCTCGGTGTACACCATATCTGAACTCCACGGTTGCCCTCAACAACGACAGTCGGTTAGATACAGCGGGGCGGTGTCGGACAGCACGTGGTGACACAAAAGCCGAGCGTATTTAACAAGGACTAGGAGTCTAAAAATATCACAAGCCTGGCAGCAAGGTTGGCTCATGATTGTGTCCACAAGGAAAGATGTATTCCAGCGGAATTTCCAGCAGGTGCTTAACAAGAGCGACAAAACTTCTTCCCAGCCAGATTTTGCAAAATCTCGTTAGGATTCAGTTGGCAATTAATTTGAGGTGAATATGCCATTATCTAGGGACTCAGTTGCGGAATTGCTGACTAGAATATTTAATAATACTGAAGACTTGTCTTCAGAAATAATGATAGCCTGATGATAGATTTGGAACAGTTGTTACATCTCATTGTCGTCTTGTGAAGAACAATTTTTGTTAGAAATTCGAAAAAATATCAATTCATTGTACAGGGTGGGCTATTTATTGCTTTTTTTTAAATCATAGGTTATATTGACACTGATAGCGGTGTCCCCCTCGAAATCTTAACAGAAAATCAATATCTTACCTCTGAAATTTTTGAAAACTTATTTCGAAAGTGAGTGCTGTGTAAACCAAACAGCGCGTTTTTTGAAAATAAGTCTTGGCAAAAACAGCCGACCGCGACAGCTGTATGCAAGTTTGTGCAAAAACTTCGTAAGACCGGTATGTTAGTGGACAACACAGCATTGATGAGAAAGTGTCTGCTGTGACCGAGAACATCATTGCACCATTTTTCCTCGAAAATGAGGCTGGAAACAAAGTTTCTGTCAAAGATTGGGGTTACAGAGCCATGTTAACCGACTTTTTTTTAATGAAATTTAAGACATGGGTTTCGAGGACCTCTGGTTCACAAATTATGGTGCACCATGTCACACAGCCCATGCTGCAAACGATCTTTGACGCACCATTTTCCAAATCGTGTTATCAAAGCATTCAAAAACACTAATTTAAATTCTTATATGCAAAACTTATCAGCGAAAAAAGAAAGTAACTACTCACTCTGGGCGGCGGTAAAGGGATTAAAAAACCTGAATCACATAATGCGCCAATCCAAAAGAATGGAGTGGGCTAAAGAAGATAAAGACAAAGCTAAACTCTTCGCAGACTACTTGGAAGAAACGTTTAAGCCTACCGACGGTCAGTTCTCTCTGGATTGCCGTGGGGTCCACATCACATAGAAACGGTAGCTAAATCTCTTTAAAAATGAACTGTTCGGTGTGTTCACAGAAAATTGATCGCAATTGCACATCCAAAATACATTGCAGCGACTGCAAACATTTTTTTGGACGTCGATTTGGATTCGACGTATACGACGACAATTATATTCTGAGAAGTGTTACCTTAGCAGAGCTCAAGTAGGAACTAAAAAACCTCAAACCGAAAAAAGCTTCTGGTTACGATTTAATAGATTTTATTCTTAAAGAGTTACCTAAGAAAGCCGTTCTCTTCTGTTACTCTACTTAATTAATGCCGCGCTTAGACTTGAACATGTCCCTAGTCAATGGAAAGTGGCAGAAGTTGTAATGGTACCAAAACCCGGGAAACCACCAACGAATAAAAAGTCCTATAGACCTATCTCACTACTACTCACTACTTAAGTCTAATTGTGGAAGGTGTGGTTTTAAAAGTAAACACTCAACTATTGACCAAGTACATCGTATAACTGATGTAATAGAAAAAGCGTTTGAAGAAAAGCTCGTTTGTTCAGCCACATTTCTCGATGTCCCTCAAGGCTTTGACAAAGTTTGGCATGAAGGCCTGAAATATTAACTCTGCTGATCTCTACCGGGGAAACTGTATAGTATTTTAGCGAACAATCTCTCTGATAGGATATTCCGTGTGAAGCATCGAAATGAATACTCTGCTTTTAAAAATATAAATGCTGGTGTACTGCAAGGGAGTGTTCTTGGCCCTCTGCTATTACTAGTGACCGTATACTAGTGACTTACCACAAGAAGAACACACTGTTCTAGGCATATTTGCTGACGACACCACCATTTTGGTAGCAGCCAAAACGGTTGAAGAGTCTACAGCAAAATTACAACGTTCACTAGATCACACGAATGGAAATCTAATGATATGAAAGCAAATCTGTCCATATTAATTTCACTTATAGTCTTCTTAAATCGTGTCCAAATGCCTTTTGGCAATGAAGCAAAATACTCTTGACGTAAAACTCAAGTGGAAGGAGCACGTTAAGAAGAAACGTGCAGAACTTGACATTATATATAAAAATCTGAACTGGCTTATTGGTAAATAATCCAAGCTCATTATTGATAACAAACTGCTTGTATACAAGCAAATCCTAAAACCTGTTTGGACGTATGGCGTACAACTTTGGGGTTGTACCAAAGCAAGTAATATGAGCATAATACAGACTTTTCAAAGTAAGGTGCTTAGAACCGTCGTCAATTCACCATGGTATATCAGAAACGACGATATCCACAGAGATTTTGGAATATTACCACTCCAAGATGAAGTTAAGAACTTAGCTTATAAACATAAGCGCCGCCTAGAAGAGCACACAAACACTGCAGTTCACCAGATCCTTGAGGAAACTTGTCTTGCGCCGACTTCAAAGGATTCGACCTCTTGATCTCGTGCGATAGTCTACACCCGCGCATGGTTGCGGTGTTAGCAGAAGCTGCAAACTACTGGTTAAGTGCTTCACTTAGTTGTATTCTTAAAAAATACAGGGAGGTGGTTTTTGTGAGTAAAAATCTCACACTTCTATGTGCGAAAGTTCGCCATAGAGTCTTGTCGAAGATTACCACTGAAAAAAATTGACTTTGGAGCTGCAATGTGACCCTTTTGGTGGGTAGCCGTGAAGGCCCGTTGTTATGCCAACAATCCGGATTCTATTCACGCACTTAAGACCAATATCATGCAAGCAATCAGTGAGCTACAGCACAAAACCATCAGCAAGGTTTTAAAAAATTTTGGGTGACACAATGTGCTACTGCGAAGCCAGCCGAGGCAGGCAGTTGAACGACGTTGTATTTCATAATTAATGAGAATGTTTGTTTAGAAATGGAAATGGAAAAAAAATCTATTTTTGTTCATTTTATTGCATTTTTAAAAATAAACTTTGTATTTGTCCCGTCCTGCAGGCGTGAGAGAGGGGCACCTTTGAACACCACATACGATTTTGTATGTGGTGTCTCTTCCGCCAATATGATGAAATAAATGCCAAGCTGTCCGAATGAAAAGAAATTCCATTTTCGGAAAATGATTCACCGTGGGCGGTGAATCGCAGAAGTTCACAAATTTTTAAAAAATAATCCTTGCAAAAATGTGCTGTGAAACACTCTTTTTTAAAAGGATAAACTCAGAATTAGGAACTACATTAACCTCCATCTAAGTCGAGTTTTCACGGAACTAATTCGGGAAGTTCGACTCAGAAGCAGATTTTAGTTTGTTTTGTCAACACAATTTCTTGACAAAATGTATGTGATTGCGTCATTTATTGATTTAATGCAAGACCTATTGGTCTTCTCTCCTTGTGAAATCATCATAATCGATGCTACCATTTCCTCTACATTTTAATTTGACAAACACAATATGAACGAAAACTGTAGATCTGTTAAAGATTCATCAGACCAAGACTATCAAGGCGCACAACAAATTTCATAACAATTGAAAGTTAATTATCCGCCGAACTGCGTCTAAATTCTCTACATTGAAATTATTCTCAATGGTTAAGAATTGAGTTAATAATTCAATATAATAATATACAGTCGAACTTCGATTACTCTTATATCTTGATAACTCGAACAGATTATTTGTCGTCACCTTCGATAAGTCGAATTCTGAAGAGAAATTTGTAAATGCTGCGTATTCTAAAGTTCGTTTTCTCAGGAATCGCTTTCGGGGAACTGCGTTTTTATGTTCCTTTGGCATAGTATAAATAAAATCGTGGTTTTGGTGAATATTCTGATCGGGGGGAAGAGCATGAAATTCCTTTGATATACAGAACTGAACGCCCAAACGAGAGAAATGATGGAGAAATTCAACTGCAGATGGAATTTAAAGGTTGAAAAATACCACAAATATACAAGATGTTACGTATGATGATTTTCTGCAGGTGGATGGCAATATTGTTACTTAGGAGCTTACTACTGATATTTAGAATATTTTCAGCTCGACAATAACGATGACAGCAGCAGTTATGTAATAGGGAAAGACTTGGCGAATAATTGAGGATGATTTGACTCAACCACCTTCAAACGAGTTGGTTGCAAATTCATTACTCATTTTGCGTTTATATTAAAATACTCATGAAACAACAACCGATCCTACAATTGTTTTAAATTCCATTGGAGATTCCCTTAAAAAACAAAATAAAAAAAATCCGCTCTTCAGTCTATTTCAAATTATAATTATGCTCCTCTACACAGATAAATTAATATTTATACCAATTTCGTATTTTACTTGATAACATTACATTTATTTTTTATGTGAATTTCCTAATTATTTTATTCCCCTTCCTCATCTTCTTCTAGATTCAAGTTAAGGCTATGTATATATTCCGCAATTGTAAATTATAACTTTAATTTTGTACTACAAAAGATTTATATCATACTTGTCCACCGAATAAACTAAATTGAATTGAATTGAACTCGAATTTTTGTTTGTGGCAAGTGGTGTTTCCACTGTATGAAAATATAATAGTAATAAATTGTAATAAATAAAAATAACAATTATTTTTAGACATTCGTTTTCGTCAGGAATTTTGATTGTACTAAAATTTAGAACACTTTATACAAAAGTCAACTAAAATACTACTAAGCACGATCCAACACTGAATCAGTGGAAAACATTAAGTACAAGAGGATACGACGTGATCCACCCACAAAATTCGAAGAAGAAGACTCAGTGGGACACAGTCGTCGTTAGCCCATGAGGTTATCTCATGTAGGACAAGAACAATTAACCCATAATCGCAACACTAAAAAGTCACTCGAAATAATTCAGAACAAATGAAAGCGATAAACTTGAACGAGGTCAAATGCTCAGACGAACGTCGAACGTTCAAGGATATTGATGTCGAATTGCAAATTCGCAAGAGAATTCCATTTCTATTATCTCTTGACGACATTCTATTTTGTACGAAAAATATTCGCACAATCATTCCACACATTCCACAGATTCCACACACATTGACTGACTCCAATCTGTCTGCAGACTGACTGAAAAGTGAATACTTACTTTTCTGTTTGAAAGCGATTAGAAAATGAACATCCATAGAGAGTGGGAGTGACCTCCCACAAGACAACATTTCCCGCTCACAGACTGTGTCATTGTAACCCAACTACAGTTGACCCGAAAAAGTCAAATTTAGGGGTTACTTCGACAGCCAGCTCATCTCTCGCTCTTGGCGAAATCAATAAAGTCGTTTTCTTATTGTCTAGAGGACAAAAATACACACTTTCCTTGTCACCATCCGCATCCAATCGATGGATATCCTTGTAAGTTAACGCACCAGCCGTCACGCATATCTGTGTCTGTACACCATATCTGCAGAACGCACTCCCCACCCAGCTGGAGGAAACCACAATAACGAAACCCACCACGCTCGTCCCTTCCATATGGAGATTTCGGGTCACAGACCGTCGTCGGCTACCGATTGACGGTGACACACAGTGGCGGTGGCTGCAGCCAGTACAGTACATTTCACAAGAGCACATTCGAATTTCAAACTACAACCGACAAAAGTCTTCCAAATGCCCTTCATTCACTCGCAAAGACGGGTTATTCATCGGCGACAACGGGTTTCACGACTTGGCGTGTGACGTGACGACATAGGGAACTCCTTTATCTGTGAAGCGGGAAGGGTGGTGACACACATTCGCTGTTTTCTGCTGTGTTATCATCCGGCCGAAAGACTTTTAAATGACCTTCAAAGGTGAACACACAGCAGGAGTCGCTGTGGATTTGGATACACACATTGCAGTGACTGTTAGGTGATTGTGGACTCCGCCAATCTATTCGGATACACAATATTCAAAGAGAAGAGAACAAAAGCTGTAACTAAGAAGAAAGACGAAAGACGAAAGACTGTAACTTTTCGGTGGTCGTTATCTGTTGACCTTCTGGATGGTTTGGAGGTCAACTGATTTTAAGTCCTTATGGGGGGAACACACTCGCAAACGCACACACACTTGTACACACACCCGCAAGCACGCACTCACGCAAAAGCTGCCCCAATCGAACGGATAGATACTTACTTCCTAAAACGTTTCCCTTAGCTGGAACTTCTTCAACCATGTTTTCGTTTTTTTTTTCTGTTTTTTTTTTTCCCCTGAATAACACTAGATACTGTGTGTGTTTCACTTAAAACATACAATTCTCAATTCAATTCAAACGCTTACACAAAATAAAAACAAAAATTATTGTTTACACCGTTCCGGGTGTCTGTTCGAAACACATTTCACGCGGAGAGCGAGCGACCGAATGAATCCGCTTTCAAAATGAAGAACTATTTGTTGTAACAGATTGCGGCGAATGCCTGTATCTAACACGAATGTACGGGGGAAAATATTGAAAAAAATAAAACAAATTATCCTCAGCCACCGAATATTTCCAACTCAACAGTTCGGCAGATGGTTACGAACTGATTCCACTGCTTGAGGAGCATGTACTTTTTCTACGCATGACCAGTGTTACCACGACGCGTTGTAAGGTATCCGAAAATCGAGGCGACGCGACGAGGGAGAGAATATCGCTGCTGTTCTTGTTGTTGTTGCTGTTCGTCGTGCTTTTTTTTCGGCAACTTCGCGTTCATGACGATGTAGCCAGAGTATGTGACGGAGCTTGATGCGAAGGAGCTGACTGCATTTGCACACATTTCATCTAGAAGCGATCTAGTAACGTCTGAATGTCTGTGTGTGTGTGCGTGTGAGAATTGTGAGATGTTTCTAAAAATGACCACCGCAGCCAGTCGTTGCCTTCCCCACTCGTAAATGTGTCAGCGCCATCATCTTTGACACTTGGGAGTAGTTTTCTGCTCGCACACTCCGCCCTACCCGTCCCCTCGTGCTGCACGCAGCTGTGATGTAAACACACGGAACGGCGCGACGGCACAAGGACCAACTGTGCGACACTTTAACTTGACCTTGATTCGGGCATCAGAGCAACAGTGGCGTGCAATGCAATGCAGTCTGCAATTCAGTTGCGCTTCACCTTCATGACCTGAATTGCAAGCCGAACGAATGATGATCTCGATTTGAAATTCAAATAGAATTCCTCCAACCAACTGTTGAACACACAGCAAAGCGCTGGGCATTCGTTTTGCGCTCTGACTCACTGGCGCGTCGTCACACGGCAGCGGGGTGTATCTTAATCTTTTCCTCTTGCAATAGTTCGCTCGTTCAGTGAAATGTGATTTCTGTGGAAGCATGAGACACCCATGCTCGTGTGCTGTTTCCAAGCAAGTTTGTTATGTTGAGATCAGCCGTGTGGTTTATTGCCGAGCGTTTGTGACGTATGCTGCTCGCATGAGAAATGCATCGTTTTGAGGGTCACCGTGGAACGTGACGACAGACCATGCTTCTTAGGGAAACGAGGCGGATGACTGTGTTCGCATCAATGAATCGAATGAAATCAAACGCTTTGTGACGTTGCGCGAGTGCACTTGTGGGGATTTGTTGGATACGATTTTTTTTCACCGTGCGAAGGGAGGGAGGGAATTAACTTGCAAGTAGGGACTTTTTGTGGGTGTGCACGTATTTATTGAAAGTGAAAGTGATGTGGCATTCAACAAAGACGCCACTTAACAATGATTTTAACGTAGTTGCTGAATTGCTGAATTGATTAGAAAATAACTGGGTGGCTAAAAAACCAGAGTATGACAACCGGCAAACCGTTTTGGCAATTCATAGTTTGAAAATTCACTGTCGAATGGTTAAGTGTGTCCATTGCGGGATGAGCCAAATGACTCAATCAATCAGGAAGCTGCAGCAATCATTCACCGACTAATCATTCAGGAAGACGCAATAATCCCAACTTTTCATACGTCTCTTGGTATGTTACATATATGCTAACATTAAGTTCCAAAGCCAATGTGATTGCGATGCTTTTGTCGTGAATATGGCACGAGTACGATAACTTTGGCGCCAAGAAATCTTAACATTTTTTTTTTTTAACTAGAAGACATAGGTTAGGTTATGTTGAGGTGGTTGACTCCGCGCATAATGACAGCAGACACACTTACTAGCAAAGGCCCATTGTGTTACAGCGCGGATCAAGGGTACCTATGCCGCAAACCAATTAGTGCTTTTGATAAAGTGAAGAAGAAGGCTGATTCTGATGCTGCTCAGTTCCGTCAGATTAACAAAGAAATGGGCCCCCGAAGTCTGAATCTACGGAATGAGAGAGCACTGCAGCTGCATAGCAAGTGTTTACTAGGCCAGAGTTGTTTGGTAATGAGGCATTCTGTGCCAGATATCCATCCGAGATTTGTTTGAGCAAGCGTTTTTAGCTTCAGCAGATGTTTTATAGTAGCGATATGCGTAGAGAGTGGGTTTCCACCCGCAAAGAGCACGCAGTTTGTGCCCTTTCTAGCAAGTTCGTCCGCTTGGCAATTCTCTGGAATGTCACAGTGACCCGGCCTTCCTTGAGTTAGATGCTAATATACTTGGCTATCTCGTTAAAAGACAAGGAATGTCTTCGAGTTAAAAGTGACTGAATTCAGAGATTTGATCGTTGCTTAGCTATCGGAACAGATGACGATGCCTCTGCGTGATATTACATTGTTTTTTTTAGCCACAACAGGGCTTGCTTAATCGCTATAGTTTCAGCCTGAAAGACGCTACAGTGATTATGTAGTCGGAAAGAAAGCCTGGTGATCTCAGACATATGTGTTTCGTTGTTGCATGCCGATATTGAACTGAAACATTTCGAACACACCACTCATATGCCCGAGCTACCACTTGAAGTTTTTCTGTAACGGTCCTGCTGATATTCTCGTGAGTTCATGGGAATTAAATATTTCTGTGTTTGCACTGGATATTTAGATCCTTGGAATAGACGCCAGCACTCACACCTGCATTCATCTTCGATCCATCTGTGAAGATTCGCAGTGGACCCTCCAGCGTCTGGTGTTCAGACTCTGAACTGTATGCTGGTTGAGAAATTTTTCTCGAAGAGGAGTTTAGGCATAATGAGGTCTGTATCTATATATTAGAATGTCCAGACTACAGTTCTTTCCAGCTGCTCAGCGATCTTAATCTGATCTCCGTACTAGCTGCTGCCTGTCTGCCAACTAGTTCTATCGGTCGCAGGTTGAGGAGTATGTTTAGTGCTTCGGAGAAGGTTGTCTTTAGCGCTCCGCTAATGCATACGCAAGCCATCCTCTCCAATCTAGCGAGTGGGGTGATGTTGATTTCCTTATCGAGTGCGGTCCACCGACGACATTCAGAAGTGTGAGTCTGAATACTGATGTAAATAGTGTCAACTGAACTCTGCCACAATGCGGCAGTACAGGAACGCACCCCCTGACAGAGCTGTTAACCGAATAAAGAATTGAAGAGCGGTCAGTCAGAGAAAGGACCTCGTTCGCGATATATCATTCGTTCCTCTATTATTATTTTCTTGTTCTGTTTTGTTGTGTGTGTTTGAGTTTCTTTTTTTTTAAATAAAAGTAGAACTATCGAAACGTTTTTCTTGAAAACGGACGCCAGCATTAGCCAGTGAACCATTCGGGGCTGCCATCCCCATTTGCACCCAATGGCCCTTTCACAGCAGCAGCAAACCATTCAGTTTTTCGTGTTCGATTCAGAGTTGATATAAATATTGACCGCAAAAAGCCAATACAGCACATCATTTAACAATTTTTGAAAATTGTTGGCCTAAACTTTTCTTTTCATTTCTTATCAACAATTGAAGTTTAAAACTATAATAATAATAAGGATGGCGCTACAGTCCGTAGAGGGCCAGGGCCTAGCTTCTCAGCAACCACTCATGTTATGCGTGTTATTGTTCTCTCACGCGTGGAAGGGACCTACAGTTTAATGTCGACTCCGAACGGCGTAGTTGAGAAGCTTTTTCTAGACAGAAATACTCTTTGAGCATTGTCAGTGACTCGAAAGAGGTGGAGCCGTGAAATATGAAAGGTGGTAAATTCGGCTATCGAACCTGGCACCCTCTGCGTAGGAGTCGACGCACTAACACACTACGCCACGGCGACCCACAAGTTTAAAACTATGCACATAAATAATTTGATGCAAGTTTTATATTAAAAAACAAATTTCTGGCTTTCAAATTCATGTATATTACTTTATTGTAAGTGTTGCCGTAATTTTTTTTATAGTTTTTTTACATTTAAAGTAATTTTTTTCTAAAATTTAACCTCAGCTCCTAAACGGGGCGAAATGGACTTCCCACCCCCATAGTAAAAAATTATTGAGTTTAACCTCTCTACAAAAAAAGCGTTAACATTTCTTGGCGTCAAAGTTATCGCACTCTCCTCAATGTCGAATTTTTTAATATTCCTAAACTTCTAGAAAATATTAGATAATGATCTAGTTGAAATACAGAATTATGTCATATCTATAAAAACTTAATTTTTCGGTAAATTATGCGACAACACATTGTAACCCATAAAGCTGTAAATAATATCTATCTATCTATCTATCTATCTCTCTCCGTGAACATGGATTAATAAGATCGCAAAAAGATCTGGAATAGTTTTTTTTACGTCTGCAACTGTTACTCCGCCCGTCTCTTCATTTTTTTATTTCCTTCATCAATCATCAATCAGATAACCTTACAGACTACGATAACAAGCAAATCACAATTATATTATATACTGTAACAGATATAATGTTTTTATAGATATCAGATAAAGAGAAGATAACATATCGTGTGGAATTCCTTTGCACCCTTTCAATCCTATCAGATGACACATCGTAGTATGGATTCCAAACGGTACTACATTATTTTAGAACTGACCTCCATACTGAGACAAAAATAGGCTTTAATGCATAAGGATCTGGGGTTACTTTGGTATTCCGTTTTAGGAACCCAAGCATCGATTTAGCTTTATCTTACTACTATTATAACGCTGAAGAGTATGTTTGGTTGAACGCGCTAATCTCAGGAACTACAGGTTTAAATTGAAAATTGATGCTTGTGTTGGATAGTTCATTAATCGAGCACGGCTTTAGGCTTTTTAACATCACATCACTACTGCAACCAATAAGTTAGAAGCATCAATGAAAAATGTTGCAAAAACGGAAAAACCCCCCTTTTTGAGATCTTCCGTTGCGTAAACGGTTTAAGTTACGCAAAAAACAAGGCCGATATGTCTATTTATGACAGCTAGTCGATGTGAGGCAGAAATTTAATTTTGATATCTAGAATTACACCAAGATCTCTTTTACAAGTTATCCTTTCCAGATCGACTTGGCGGAGTTGGTTAAGAGCCTGCCCTTGTTTAGTAGCCCCAGAGAAGAGTTTCTACCAACGGTTTCCGGAAGGAACGAGTGGCAATAATAAAGGGCGAGATCGCCATATTCACCGACGCAAGGCTCAACGACGAGAGCTGAGAAACGGACGAGGTTCTTCTGTGACCTCTTCGAAAAATCTGGAAAAAATCTGGAACTAAGGAACGACTGCAGCTTGAGTCGAAGTGCTCTTGACATTTCTTGACAAACATTTTACCAGCGAATTAATCACCATATCTTCAGATAACCAAGCGGCAATATAGGCTAAAGTATCAGATATTCTGACATCGAAGCTGGTTGGGCTTTGCAGACAAAGCGTCAATAAAATATCAGTTGAGAACTCGGTGACCCTCTGCTGGGTACCGGGACAAAGACTCAAAACTGGCACAATCTCTGGTATGCGCAGACTCCACTCAGCTCTATAAAGAAAAATCTGGAAGACGAAGCCTCGGAAAGAACCAGAACTCGCTGGCTCAGCCTGAATACTGCAGCTACAGCAAGAGCCCTATGGCCGAAGCTGAAAAAAAGAGGTCCGCACCATTGATCGGCTTTAGTCCGCCTCGTTTTTGAACTGCACTTCCTAACCAATATGTTGGTTTAAGTGAGCCGCGGCCAGAAGGCCGTCGGGGCCTCCAATTAACATACCTAACTTCCGTGAAATGAGAAGGCCGATGAACCGGCTACTCAGGGATCTGCCCTCAGTTCTCTCTTGCAGAGGACCAAAACAAAGCAGTCAAGGCCAATATCTCTAAGCACTTCCCTGACAAGAAAAAAACATCAGATGGGCCAGACTGACAATCTGTGCCCACAAAGAAAAATATGCACATAGTTCAAAACAAAAGATATCCCCAGACTGGTGGTCTGTTCTGGACTCTGTCTTGAAGGTGATCATGCCAGGATGACGAGATGGCGGAAGATTATGTCATCAAACTAGGTATCACACACAACACTCATTGTCGCAGTTGCAACAACACAGCTGATACGAAGACCTCAACATATTTAGAGGGGTCATCGATTGCTGGCCGGCTCTTGGTATAAGCAGACAGCGAGCCCTTGGTAGACATTATGGAATATAATGTCTCTCAATAACCAACCACTTTCACCTCTTCATACACAGTGTTGGTACTTGTTGGCATTTTACTGATACGACGATTTCATTGAACGGATGAGCAGCGTCCTTGTTCTCCGATAGATTCGGGATTTTTTTTAGTTGTGGACCACCTCTGCTACTTTGTGGATCATGTTTTCTATTCGCCATTCTCTGAGACAATTTTTAAACTCGTTAATTATGATATTTAAAGCAATTTGTGTAGCGACTGTTCACAATGTGTACATCAATTTAAGCATTTTAAAGGCTTAACCTTAAATTTCTACATGGTTTCCTGTGTCAACCCCTTAGGCTCTTGCTAATTAAATAGTTTTTGGCTCAATTCAATTCGAATCCCTTACATGCACACACACACCCACGCATCGATTTGTAATCACATCATCTTAGCCTGAAAGTCGTTTAAACATCGACCCTGTTCTCCATATTCCAACCCTACATATAACGTGGGAGTTTCATCGTGATTCGTGACAGTTTCGTTCATTTTTCCCACACCTGTGTTAAGGCACACATTGTATCGTATTTTCCTAAAATGACGTATACTATTTTGTTGGACACACAACTTCCGGTTGGTTTTTGTTTTTCTTTTCAGGGCAGTCCAGCGGGGTTTTCTGGTCAATGAACTCATTCGCTGGTAGCCGCTTGTAATTCGTGTCTGGATCGGAGACCTCATTGAAAGGGTGACTTTAATGGAATTTTAATGTTTGATCATTTACTGAATTACTGTTTCGTCTTCAATGTGTCTTCCTCCCGATTTGAGTAACTTGTTCTTTAACAAGATGATTACATGGGCAGAGCGTGAATGATTGTGTCTTAGTTCGTGTGTGGACTCCTCCCTCTATTGTGAACATTCCTATGTATTCCAGATTGATTATATCTCAAACACTAATGATTTCCTCCTTAACAAGGCTGTCTTCGCCTCATTTAAGCCCCAAGGGACTGTTTTTTGTGAACAGCGACTAGGGGACATGGTTCTCAATAAACAAGACTTCCTTGTTGGAACGAATCCTTACCATTTGGGCATTGTTCCTTTCAAGTTCTGTTACCTCAATCGATTGATTATCAGGATCTTCAGGCGAAGATAGAGTTGTTCACACGTTTTTCGGACACAGGCGGTAGAATTGCTTCGTAATTTTATTAGAAGTTTGGGTCTCTTTAATGACAGCTCTGTTAACGTATTTGAAAAGTGTATCTTGAGGTATCCATAGATCCAATCTGACTTATTTATGAAAGACATTAGTTCCTTAACCCTCGAACACTAAAGGCCCAAACTCATAGAATCCGTTGAGTTTGGAATCCACAAAAATCGTAGTTGCCGGATAGGAAAGAGGTGCCAAAAAAGAATACCTTACGTGCGCAATCCACTCTCGCATGAATCTAAGAAATTCGAAATTTTAAAGCCCCTGCATTATTAGGAATTACTCAAAAACAATTTTAAATAAAACAAAAAGTGTTGTTGTTGTTCATTCACAACAAATCGTAAAAACAAT
Source organism: Eristalis intricaria (assembly GCA_964034865.1). Lineage (NCBI taxonomy): Eukaryota > Metazoa > Arthropoda > Insecta > Diptera > Syrphidae > Eristalis > Eristalis intricaria. Next base: position 27,085,120 of record OZ035874.1, read on the forward strand.
CACATAATGAGCAACCGAATGAATTTCCATGGAAAATTAAAAGTTGTCCAAATCAATCCGTGGTGAATTTCACTTGTGGGATATATTTGCTGTCTCTCTCCCTCTTATAAGGCCTTATGAGCTGTCTATTTTTTGACATGACGCAACGCACGCGACGGTTTCTATGGGTTTGGGCCTTTAGTGTTAATGTTTGGTACGGGCCGCCTTAGTGTTCTAAGATAAATGTCCTTCACCGAGATCTCGTCTAGTGAGTTGAAGAAGGGCGCTCGCTGTCTGGCTCTAGCAAGAGCTGGGCATCCGCAAATGAAATATGTTGTGGTCTTCCTATAAGATGTGTCCTTGCAACTGCAACAATGAGTGTTGTGTAAAATACGTAGTTTGACGGCATGATCTTCTGGCATCTCGTCATCCTGGCATGATCTCCTTCAAGCCAGATTCCTGAACAGAGACCAGTCTAACGATATCTTTTGTTTTTGACTCTGGCCATATTTTTCTTGATGTTGCACAGCTTGTCAATCTGGCCCAGGGAAGTGATTTGACATATTAGCCTTGACTGCTTTTTTTTTGGTTTGTGCGCCTCCTCTACAAGCGAGCACTGAAGGGCAGGTCGCTACCTAGCCAGTTCATTGCCTTTCTCATTTCCTGGGATGTCACTGTGTACCGGAGCACATAAGACACCATAAGAGGCATTTTAAAGACGCTAGATCATTTCAGCATTCCTGTACTAGATTATAAAGTGAAGTAAAGGAGGTAATAGCTTTAGTGCCTGCTTGGCTAACATGACAACCTTCTGCCTCTTATATGGGCGCAGTTTGATCAGATAGCGCGTTTCCTGTATTGCAAATAGTTCCGCCTAAAGCTCTCTGGAATTGTCTGTATTCTTTAGAAATGTTCAGGAAATATACTTAGAGCGATCAGTGTGAATTGTCCATTTATAATCCCCACGCTTCTACCCGCTGTCATTCCTTTCTTTCGTGGATAAGAGTGACAAAACCAAAATCGGGTGACGGTATGGTCTGAAAAGAATGATACGAGATCTCTCGGTAAAATATCTAGGATGTTAGTATGACCAATGGGTTTCGATGTCGAGCCACAAGGTCTCTAAGCCTAATGGCTCTGTGTGCTGCAGTATTTTTAGTCTATAAGTCCAAGGGTAGAAGTCAGGGCGGCTGACAGAGTCGACCATGGAGCACCTGTGATTCCAATGCTGTTCTTTGTACCTTGTTGATTTTTGTAATATTGTATTTACCTTAGGGCCGGCCATCATACTAGTGATATGATAAAATCGGTAGAAATACCGCAGTATAAACCGTTTTCTGTCTGCACAACTGTTTTTTTTACGAATTAAAATATGACACGATTTTAGATTTAATTACTTAAGAATGAAGGAAAGAAGTTTAACGCGGGCTGTAGAAGATATTCGGACAAATAGTTTGAATTTAAGAGAACCAACTGCCTAATATTTTGTGTCGATCTATTCTTCTTAAACGACTTATTGGTGGATTGGTGAGAAAGCAACAAAAAAAGACCGAAAGAAAACACTTTGAACGTATGATAGTGTTCTCATACGTTCTCCAAAGGACATTGTGACTCGATCTTGGGGCCTAGGGAATCGGGAGCCTGGACTTGATTATATATTAAATACAGCAGAATCTTGAAAAGATGAACAGATATAAAACATGCTCGAATTTCTCTCTTCTCTCTGTCCGGCTACTAGTGCCGTTACCCTGTATCCATTTTATTGGAGAAGGATACACTGCGGGCTTAAAATGATGTGCATGCTTTATTAAATCGATGGTTTACGTTTAGCTTCCAGCTTAGTTTGTGATCTAAGGCAACGCCTAGGTAATTTGCACTAGTAGATAGAGAGAGCAGTAAATCGTTCAGACGAGGAAGTGGAAAGTTGGATATTTTGGTTTTTGTCGTGACAGCCTGACCGTATTTCATGTTGATTAAGTTAATCGTCAATAAGGTGGCACCTCTTCAGTTTATGTTGTCGCCCGTTAGGTTGTCCCACTACTAAGCTATATAATGCCACCTTAGTATTCTTAGTATTCTTGCTCTGCTAAGAGGTCAACACTTGAGAAACACAGCAATACTGATTTTGCATTTGATCTTTAAGTTGACGAAAGATGAAAGGAGAACACGACATAACTTCGTCTTTACGATCGGTACATGGATACTAACGCATAGTAAAACCGAAATGAAATAAAAATCAATTAATCAAGTATGCAAATTAACTTGCTCCTGAAAATAGCGTTCTAAAGACCGGAAAACACAAATACAGTCAGGGCCAAAAGTATGTAAACATATTTTTGTTGTCTATATTAACAACATTAAATTTAATCGGAAATAAAAGACAAAATCTTAAATCCACTTTGCTATAGTTATTCCAAAACCTACGCCTGTGACAAGGCGATCAAAACCAAAAATTTAGGGAAATTAGTATTGCCTGTAAACACAGGTGACACAGGTTGCTCTTGCGAACTTTTTGATTGTGCTAATATAAATCCTGATATTATACAGATCTCTCCACGTGTTTCACATGTGTGTAAGATTACGTGAATTTTAATTTCATTGGTTTCTTGGCCCACAATGCTTATAGAATGGCACACCCTTAACTTTTGTGACACATCGTGCTTTTTTACTATTTTTATTTGAGCTCTACAAAATATTATAACACCATTACATCATTTTCACTCAAATTTATCCAAAAACACTTAACAATTTAGCACAACTGGTTCGAGTATGAATGCCTTACTTTTGGCTCTGACTGTAAACTCAACCAGGTACAAAGAACAGCATGGTATCACAGACGCTCTACGGTCGCCTCCGTAAGACGCTAATCTTCTACCTTTCCAACATCTTCTACCTCTGGGCAATCTACACTGGACGATGGATGACGATGGACGGAGAAGTCAGTGCTGATGTGTTCTCGGAACTCCCGAATATTTCTAAAATATAATATATTTCTAAAGTATGCGCGAAAATTCCAGAGATTTCCAGGCGGAACTATTTACAATTTGAGAACCGTATCGTCTACACAAATTAGACTCAAATATTTTGGCAAGACAAAAGGTTGACATTTTCGTTGTTAGCCAAGGAGGCACATAAGCTATTACCACCTTTACTTCACTTTCTAATCTATTACAGAAATGCTGAGATGATCTTAAGAAGGTCTCTTATGGTCACTTATGTGCTCCCGGATACATTGACATCCCAAGAAATGAGAAAGACAACTGGGACCTGCTCTTCAGTGCCCGCTTGCAGAGGAGACCGCACAAACCAAAAAAAAGCAGTCAAGGCAAATATATCTAAGTACTTCCCTGACATAGAAAACATCAGATGGGCCAGACTGACAAGCTGTGCAACATCAAGAAAAATATGGCCAGAGTCCAAAATAAAACATATCCCTAGACTGGTGATCTCTTCAGGACTCTGGCCTAAATAAGATTATGCCAGGAGAAGAGTTGCCAGAAGATCATGCTGTCAAAATAGGTATCCCACACAACACACATTGTCGGAGTTGCAACAATACAGCTGAGAGGGAGACCTTAACATTTCTGCCTGCAGATATTTCTTTAGCTTGGTTGTTTTCAGAGAGGCCTCCCACCAGGCTAAACTTGTCTGGCAATCGATTTTTGTTATTTCTTCTTTTATTAGTCTTTCCCAAAATTTTTCATTGAATGTTACACATTTTGGACAGCAGTTTGCAACAGTCTGCCGGATGTCGCTATAGTCGGAGACGAGCCTGGGTCTAGTTTCTGCAGGAACCCATGCAGTTCAGTATTCTTTCATTCGGTTGTACTCGCTTGGTGTATATTTCGTGGTTCAATCATCTCCTAAATTCACCGTCACCCTCTTTTCGAACGCACAAAGAATTCCTCATCCGTGGTTGGCAATGTACACACCTCTGTACATCTCCTACGACACTGAATGTTTTTGGGTCTGTGAATGGTTCAGATGCTCCTTTTCTAGCTAAGAAGTTGGCCATTTTCAGCCCGTATGGTCAGTTATCCTGCAGAGTTTTACTTTGTGTCTCGCTTTAAGTTTCTCTTATGATGCACTCCATGCACTACAACGTACCTCTAACCTTCAGACGCTCTTTCCAGTCCTCGTTCCCTCCACCTTCGAAGCCCCCGCAATTCGTTCGTACACAACGTTCAGTTCGCCTGAACTGATTGCCACATTCCCAGCGCCCTCGTCAAAACAACCCCATGACAGACTAAACAAACGCCCGAAAATAATCTCAAGTTCATGTCAAGAGGTATTGTCAAACGTAGTCACCCTCATCAAGCCGTATCTCCCACAAACAATTATTTATTTTTTTTGTCCACACAGTTCGTCCGCATAACACGTTGCGCTCGGGTTCGGCTCCTCTCTTACATAATACCGTTCGTAGTTATTTTTATCATTCGCGTACGTCGCATATAAATATCCAATTTTTACCTTTAACCGATCAACACGATACAAGCGTGCCGCACGAAAGGGGAACAGTGGACTGGAAACCGCGGGGAACCCAAACAAATTGATCTGCATACGCGCGTCCAAACGTGCTCGCATGTACGCGGAAGTCTGCACGACGCGTTTTCCCATTCGAAACAGGACTGCAGCCGCGCCCCAAGCCACGCACAAGTGGAAGGAGATCATATTTTGATCTCATTTCCAATCAAGTGGCTTTCCCCAATCTACGAAAAGTCGGGTGAAAGCTTCGACTGGCGTACGTGAACGCCGACACAGCGGTTTCCTCAGGACACCGAAACGCATCGAAAGTGAAACGAAAGCCCCTCCCGTCGTTCCACAATGTCATTCCAATGACAAACGTCAGCCGAACATCTGTCAGAGTTCAATGGCTTGCTGTCGAAAAGTCTGTACCCCCGGAAGTTCGAGTTCGAAATCTTTACACGATGGTACGTCATCGTTTGAGATGAAATCACAATCGTGGCCTGTGGCGCTTGTGGATGATTGCTGGAGTCTAGTGGGGAACCAGTCTTGGCTCACGACACTGCCGACACGTTTGCCATTCGTGGGCTGAAGACACCTTTCTTTTTGTTTGTTTTGTTCGACGCTTTCGTAGCGGTTGCTCGGTGGTCACTTGATATACCCAGCGACTGTACCAAAAGAAACCGAAAGACAGTTAGAGGAGTCAGCGTCAACCAGACAGACTGCTTTCTGCAACAAATCCTACAGGGATGGATGTGCCAGGGGTGTTCGTTGGGACATATTTATGCTTGATTTGAGTAATGGACAGATAAATGAACTAGGTCATGTCGGAGGAGTTGTATTACCGTTGTGGTCGGTGACTCTGTGTCTACCAAAGACTTGATAAGAAGATTTGCGACAGGGAAAACGTGGATCACCCTAGAGTAGTTAACAGTCTCAAGGTGTAAGAGATGTAGGTTGATGGGCATTGTTCGGTGGACTCTCTGCTGAAGCTCGAGATCACAATGATTAGGATGGATGTCATAACCTAAGGGAGCAGTAGAGATTCAGTGTGGTGATGCAATACAAAAGAAAAATGTTGAGTTAATTTTTCCTTGTTACATACATATACATATATTTTAATTAATGGCCTTTATTTTTTTAGGTAAGTCAAGCTACAATCAGACAAGACAATTTTAATGCTTTCAATGGCAACACTCTCCACCAATGTAGTGTATGCGCGTAGCGTGACTCACATCCCATGCACATTTGGAGGCGTTGTGCATGCAACCAGCTTGATGTTGAAGAAATGCTCTGCTGATCACGTAGACCCGTAGGCCGGTCAAGTTACGTCACATGTGACAGTGAAATCGAAAATGTGCCAAAAAGAAAATCGGCGGAATGACATTTGGATGAAATAGACATAATTTTTGAACGTCAATTCAGTACAATTTTATTCATGAATTGGTTCACACCGAAACAACGCTGTTCATTGAAGATAGTCGTTCAGTAGGGTGAACCCAACTCATCGTCGACAATATCACTGCCAACAATCACCGTCTGATTATCACATTCATCGTTTGTTGTCGAATTTTGTTGAGCACAAAGCAGTGGGAGATCTTCGACATGCCGTTCATCAATGCCGCAGACGTTCTAATAAACTGGTTGAAGCCGTAGGTGAGAGATGGAGGGAGTGTTGCCGAGAACCCACATTTGTCGTATCGTAGCTTCGCTTAGTCCATTTCGTCACGTCAGTTTTCTACTTTTTCCACTTTTCGCCGCATTTTGAAGGATAATTTTGTTGCCGTATAAAGTGCAATTGCATCAAAGAATATAGTGGACCGATCGGGAACGTCGTATCGAATACGACGAAGCAATCCCTCGAAAGGTTGACACTGAATCTGATTTTTCGAAGCAAGGTTTGATGGCCTGCGGAGCTTTTTTCGCACTCTCTGGAGCTGTTACCAAGCCTAATTGCCTAAAACTGTGAGTCCACAGAAGGGTTTTACTTCGGTCCCTACTTCGGTCTGACAAAACTCCTGACTGGAAGGACTATATAAAAAATTAAAAAATACATCATATATGGAAATAGCTTGTTATTAAAACCTTTCGACATTCCATGCCGGCATCAAATATGGCGCTCCCTGTACAAGTAGTTCTGAAATAGAAAGACGCAATGCCGAACATTTGAATTGTTTTCATTTCCAAGTGCCACTGATATCGAATGATGATTTGATGTAGTCCCTTCCTTTATCGTGCACTCACACCACTAGCCAATCACTGACGATTTGCAAATATTTTTGCCAACATGAATTACTTTAGCTTGGCGTCATGAAGTAAAGAAAGCTAATACCACTCGTGTGAGAAACCAACACGCAAAGACACTTAAGCAGACCAAGGTTCAGCGGTCGGTTCATGTTTAGTCTGCAAGAGCTCAGTTAGTTTGTTTTGTAATAAAATTCACACCGTCATTACGTGCAAGGCTAACGGCTAGCTTCCTGCAATGATAAACGTGCTTGAACTTGCACGCAAGTCCAGTCAATGACACTGTGACAGAGTCCAGTCCACAGAGTTTCTCTTACACAGGACATACATTCATGCGGATACGCACAAACATGACCAAGGGGGATCAAATTAAGGTTGTAATGACTACTAAGTATCCCTACGTCGGCACTTTCTTTGCGCCTTTATATGCTCGTAGATTTTTTTGTTTGTCAACATTGAGATGAGCGCAGCTAAAAAGGACTTGTCGGTACTGAAGGTTCAAGGAAGGAAGGATGACACAATGGCTCCAATTTCGCACACATAGTTAGTTCAGGTCCCTTTCAACTTGCGTCCGGCACCTGAGTCGGGGTATTTTTCGCGCTGTCCCTCGGGGGTGGATTGGTCTTCTAGACTGGATCTGGACTGGATCTGGACTTTCTAGACCGGAGCATTGATTTCCATCAGCTCTATATGACCTATCCATCTCAACCGTTGGAACTTCACTCTTCTGGCTACGACTATGTCGCTGAAAAGCTCGTACAGTTCGCTGTTATATCTTCTACTCCACTCACCGAGAATCACCCGAAGAATTCTCCTCTCAAAGCAGCCAAGAACTACCTCGTCCGCTTTTGACAAAGTCCATGCCTCTAACAGACGGACACATACGTGGACGATTTCAGAAGTGAAGTCTGTCGGTTTGTTTGCTTGGTAACATCTAGAGAAGAAAATTTCACCATGATTTGTATAGGATGGACCGCGACATGTTTCTAATAGGCGGCCGTTTCGGCATCTAATGTCTAAAGTGGCTAGGCCATGTAGAGCGCAAAATCCTTGCAAATTGTGGGCTCCTTCCTTGGCTGGCAGCCATGAGTGGCAGTCACACTTAGGCCAAAGTAGGCCCGTTGTGTTACCATACAAATTTAGTTGATCCTAATCTGCAAACCATTTAGATTTAAGAAGCGATGAAGATGACTAATAGTGATTCTGCTTAATTCTGTCAAGTTGTTGAAATCTAGGGCGTCTAACAGACAGAAAGGGCGACACAGAAATTGCATCGAAGCTGTGCGATGGTTTCTATCTCCTCTTCATCTCTGCAACTTCAGAACCACAGAACTCGGGATCTAGTCTGGAGGCCAATGGAGCATTGCCCGATTATAACATCAATAAGGATTCTAAGATTCGGCCTAATAATATAATAATAATAATAATATGGGTGGCGCGACAGTCAGAGGCGGGCCTGGGCCTAGTTTACCACTCGTGTTGTGCGTGCTATTGTTCTTTCACGAGTGGAAGGGACCTACAGTTTAATGTCGACTCCGAATGTCTAAGATTCGGCCTGTTCATACTAAACAGGTCGCCTGAGCATTTTGGGTTATTTTGTGATGAGGCACCCAGTACCCACGCGTGGAAGGGACCTACAGTTTAATGCCGACTCCTAATGTCTAAGATTCGGCCTGTTCATACTAAACAGGTCGCCTGAGCATTTTGGGATATTTTGTGATGAGGTACCCAGTACACTGTGGTGGTGGACCTCAAATTTTGGCACCACTCGAGTAGCTGTTTTTCTCCTTAACCAGAAAGTTAAATAGAAGATTTGTTTGTGTAGTAGTCCCAGAGATTTTTGTTTTAATTCGTACCTCAAGATGTCTTCCAATCGAGGAAAAATAATTAGGTGCACCTTGTTGCGCCTCTCGGAGTTATTCGGAATTTTGTGAGTTCTATTTTTCGTGCAGCAGGCCAAAAACACAAGTCGTTGGTTTTCTAAATAAAGCTATTGCAGTTTTTTACTCTTGGAAAAATCATATATAGGTAACCAAACAATAGGAACAGTAACAGTAGCCCCAGTGACGAAGAATAGGGACGTATGTATATTCAATATAAGTTGGAATTATGTCTTAAGTTGGAAATAAGTCTTAAGCGCATTGTTTTTTAGTAGTGATTGCCAAATTCTGGATGATTCTGAGGTTTTTGAATTATTAAAAACTTCATTTATAATGACTTTATTTATAATGAATTACTACAAAAATTAAAAAATAAATAATTTGTACCTACCCTTTTAAGAAAGCACAGAAGTCCCACATAAGTGGGATGTTGAAATACTTGGCCATCTCGTTAAGACATAGAGACGTCTTGGGGTTGAATGTGACTGCACTCAGAGATTTGATGGCAACCTGGCTGTCCGAACCGATGACGATATCTGTACCAAATATTAATTTTGTTTTGCCAGGACAGATCTGTTTTAATCGCTATAGTCTCTGCCTGAAAGACTGGTACTGTGAGAGGGTAGTCGAAATGACAGTCAAATCCTTAGAGTCGGCTCCCACACCCATCTTTGAATCATCTGTAGAAGTTCGCAGAGGACTGTCCATCGTCTGGTGTTCTGACGTTCAGTAATATTTGCAGTGAATGCTGCCTGAGAAATATTTCTCGAAAATGAGCTAAGATATCGTGTTGTTGTTTCCTGGTAGGGATACGAATTTATGCACGATGGTAGAGCGTCCGGAGCTAATCTCCTTCCACATAGGCAGCGATTTCAATCTGATCGCCGTGCTGGCAGCGACCTGCATGTAAAAGCGATCTATCTGCGGAAGATTGAGGAGTGTATTTAGGGCTATGGAACGCGTTGATCGCAGTGCTCCGCTGAGGGAAATGCATGCCATCCGTTGCACTCTCTCAAGGGGTTTGCAGTTGATGCGGTCCACAAAATTGCAGTAGTATGGATCCGAATACTGCTATGAACAGCCAGTGGACAATGCGGAGTGCCCATTTGCAGTCTATAGCCCTTTTACAGCAATGGAGCTGAGGTGGACTTTTTGACACAGTCCTGAATGTTGAGTTTCTAGCTTAATTTCGTGTCCAAAACTATATCTGTACGAATTTGCAAAGGCAATGACATTGCACTCTGAACTTTCCACGGTCAGTAGAAGTTCGCTCACCGCTACGTTCCACAAAAGACGGGAGAGCGCTCCACCCTGTGGAGTGCTATTTGTTAGACGCTCTGCAGATTAAAGTGTCAATAAGCTAATTGCTTTGTTATTAACCCTCTAACCGACGGCTCCGTCTTTATGAGGGGTTGTGGTAAGTCGCTAAAAACTACTAGGCTTCCACATTTCAAATATATTGGAAAATATATTGTAAAAACAAATGGCTTTAAGAACTTGGTTAATATATCAAACTCCGAACTTTCCAATCCCGAGCATGTTAATTACCAAGCTTCTGGGGTGTCTTCCTGTTAAATAACTTTGTTTACGTCACTTTGTTAACTGTCTTCTTGATACTGTCTTTCCGCGACTCTCAAAACAGGTTGCTTTCATGTTGTTTGAGTCGACACTGAGCTAATTTCTTTCTTACTGTCTATACATCGATCGTTCGGTGGAATAAGCCTTCGTATAAATACGAAACTGAGGCTTTCAGTAAGCTTCAAAGAATAGCCTGTCTTGGCTCCTTAGAACCTTCCCTGGTCTGGTTGGATCTTCTCTAGGATGTAGACAGATCAAGTGCATGACGTCTATTGGTAAGAAATCCGTGGCATTCTTGTTATCTCTTGTCACAAAAAACCGCCGCCGTACAAACGGGTCACTAAACTTTCGCCAAACACCCTAATGTACTTGGCCTTAGCGATGAAATTCGAATACACTCCAGACTACTTTCCCTGCCACTGTGCCGTCTTTGCTCAGATCAGATGTATCAGGCATGTATTCAATGCCATCTGATCTGAACATTAATGAGAACTGATCATATTGGCTCCTCGTCATCACAGAAGCGCCTTTTTGTTCAAAATATGTCAGCAAAATTAGGTTGCTGCCTGGACCAGTCTAAGAGTCTAAGTGCTCCAGCAAAAAACAAAAAACCTCGTCTGCCTTGATCGAAGTGTAGATGTGGATGCGATGAATTGGTTTCCATGTCATCACGCACAGCACGATTGCTACACAAAATAAAATACGCTTTCCAATTCACACTGGGTGTCGTTATTCACCCAACAATCCTACGCATTCCTGATTCGTTTCAATTGCTTGTTTTTGTCCCTCAGAGGTCGGCCGGAGATCTTCGCTCATTTGCTCGCCATTTCGTCGAAGTAATTGTTCGCTTTTATTGAATTTAATGAAGTTTCCCTCTTTTTTATTGACACGGACCGTCATAGGCATACTTTTAATCATTTAACCCTATAAAGCAGTGCTATCTGGATACACTCATGCATCCACAATTGGACAGCAGCGCCCGTTCACGTGGTGGCTGGCCCACATGCTGGTCAACTCAGGAGGCGCCTACTGTGATGATGTAACTGAAACGACAAAACAATTGCTGATGGGCAAATCAATTGAGATCAATCATGCCCTTGAATGTACTCGAATTTTTTGGACTCCGTCGCCGTTGGTGTTGGCCTTCTTTAAATGAGACCAGAGGTCTGCCTCTCTCGGCAGCAACACTTGGACGAGATGCGTGATGGGATGTTGAAATGAAATACGCGAGTGATATTTGCGTTGGCGCCAGATGTCTGGGAAGCAGTGCGATGTCCTCGTTTTGATGGAGAACCTGTTTGACACATTTTCAGGTTATTGGCGATTGGAATGGGGTTACAGTCGGACTTTCAGAGGATCGCATTGACAAAGCTGTGGACGGACATGTAAAAAATGTGTTGCATTAAGTCAGTCAGAGTCAGAGTTATCAGGGGATAATATAATAATATGGGTGGCGCGACAGTCCGAGGCGGACCTGGGCCTAGCTTCTCAGCAACCACTCGTGTTGTGCGTGCTATTGTTCTTTCACGCGTGGAAGGGACCTACAGCTTAATGCCGACTCTGAACGGCGAATTTGAGAAGCTTTTTCTAGACAGGAATACTCTTTGAGCAAGGTGGAAAATTCGGGTACCGAACCTGGCACCCTCTGTGTAGGAGTCGACGCAATTACCCACTACGCCACGGCGACCCGTTATCAGTGGATATGTCACTTTAAAGCCAGATCCATTTCATTTTCCATGTGAATACACTCGTCCAAGTCCCAGACGCCCTTGAAAACTCCACAAACTTGTTAAGCGTTCCTTAAACTCGTACTGCAATGATCTAAACCCCAGTTTATTGCGACAAAACTGAGCTGCTCTCTAGACCTAGCGGCAAAACAATTGACAAAGTGTGGCACCATTTCAATTGTGTTGTCGGTTGCGTTCCAAGACAAATTTCATTGAGATCTTCTCGCCTCGGCGGCGAGCCAGAATGAGGGTCAAACAACTTAATGAGAGCACAAAGCAATAGTTTCACTTGTTTCTTTCAAATATATCAGCTAAATTTGAGTAGAGGAGTTCTCAATGAAATGGTGTGTGACAAACAGTTTGACTTTAATTACCCTTGTCGCCACTTTCAAGCAATTGATTTATTTTCTCCTCTTCAAGTTCACTCCTTTTGTCAACGAATTATACGAATGAACGCTTTGGTGTTTAGGACAAAATCAATAATTGCCGTGCCATTGACCCTAGAGAACTTGATTTGAATCATTAAGGAAGTCGTTGAAAAGCATGTCTGCATTGAAGGATAATGAATCCTTGGCGTTTAAATAAAGATCGTTCATTTGAAAGAACAATTGTCTATGGTAGGAAGCATGCACCCACTGGAGACTTGGGGAATCAAGTAAGCGGCGGCTGTGGCGTCGACCCATACACGACTGAACCTCGCAGCCTGGGCCTAATTCCCGGCCGGTACGACCAAGAATAATTGTCACGGTTCTCTTATTAGTCACTGACAACGCTCAAAGGTTACAACTGTCTAGAAAAAGCCTCCCAAACTTGGCCGTTCGGTGTCGGCATAAATACTGTAGGCCCCGTCCACTCGTGAGAGAACAATAGCACGCACAACACGAGGGATTGCTGTAGAAGCTAGGCTCTGACCGTCTTCGGGTTGTAGCGCCATCCATCTTCTGTCTATATATATATAAATCAATGTTCATTTATCCTTTATAGCTTATAGTTAAATGGTGAGAGATATCTTTGACTGATATCTTTGGCAGTAGTGAGAAAGGTTTTAGTAGCCACTATTTTTTCAGGCAATATCAAAAGCATGGGCGACTTTTATATGGTCAAGTCCAAGTCAAAGTTCCGGACAGTCTGCGGTAGCTGAAGATGAGCTGGTAAGCTACATGTACCAACTCATCTGTACTATATGATCGAGGGAAAGCATGTCCGACGAGTACAACCTCAGTATCGTTTGCCCGATCCACAAGAAAAGAAGCCCCTTCAACTGCGTCAACTAACGGGGGATAGATCTCCTTAACGTCGCCAAAAAACAATTTAGACAAGTCGACGCGCTGTCATTGAATTTTTCAACATTATTCCAAAATTTCGTGCAACTGCTAGCATACGCGGATGACATTGACGTGATTGGTCGAACACCGCGACCTCAAGGAGCTTTTTTTTTTATTAAGCTTTTGCTGATATTGAAACGTAGGTGGCCAAAATGGGTTTAGTGGTGAACGATGGCAAAACGAAGTAAATGCTGCCATCGAGAAAGACGCACAACATCGACCATGAGACCAGAATGCCACCGTAGGCAGCTATAACTTCAAGGTAGTGAAGGACTTCGTCTACCTCGGCTTCCAAGAAAACAGTACGAACTACAGTACCGAGATTAAACGCAGAGTAGCTCTTGCCAATCGCCTGTTTCTTAGGGCTCAAGAGTCAATTGAGTAATAGAGCCTTCTGTCGGCTTGGTTGGTGATGACTATTAGGGCTGTACATTTGACATCCCGTGTCTGTGAATGCGTGTGAGCCGGGAATCGTGAAACCGCTATCAAGTCCTTGCGGTTAGCCAGGCGTCTACGGATTCAACGCCTAAGCTGGCTAGACCATATAGAGCGCATGGACAATACTGCTCCAGCCCTGAGAGTCTTCGACTGCGAACCAATGGGACAACGTGTGGAGAAGGACTCCGGTCAGCTCCGACCCGAGGGGGCTTTCGTCATCGAACCAATTCAACAATGCAACAGAGGTGGCCTGCTGAGCCGATGGCGCACACAGGTGAAGAAGGCCTTCAACCAACTTGGCGTGGGCGGTTGGAGGCAGCTGGCTAAAGATCGTGCGAGCTGGAGAGGCTTGTTGGTTAAGGTTCAAGTCCACCCCGGACTGTAGCACCACCAGAAGAAAAAAAAGAAGATGTCCAAGAAGTCACGTTTGCCAACACTTTTTCCTACATTCCACTGGCCGCAACGGCATGGCTTAGGGCTCAAAAAAAGCGTATTCTCATTCTCTATAAAACTAAGCTCTCATAAGAAGTCACAACCCCGAAAAACGTATCTTATTTATTTATTTCAAGTGGATCGAAATTTTGCAATTATAGGTTAAGACTTTTATTAGAGGTTTAGGACACAGTGATCCTCTACAGCTATGATGTAGTAATATACAATAAGTCATTAGTTGTAGATTATCACTACAAACAAAAACTCGTATAAGAGACTTAACCTAGTATTGCATTCGCCCGTCGATCATCCAAGGACTTTCTTTTCAATGTAGTGCTGTACTTATGTAGTGAAAGTTGAGTTAGAAGTTCAGTATCAGATAAGAGCAATTTCCATCAATGAAGTTGACTTTTCATAGAGTCTTCTTGGGAAGTAGTGCCATGGCAGGTTGAGCATCATTTTGAATAGCTTCTTTTGACATCTTTGCAATTTCAACTTATGTGTTTTCGCATAGTCGCACCACACAGGAGATTGATTTAAAGATTAATATCTTATTTTCGATGCTAAGCTTTGAATTTCTGCAAGTACAGTTTTCTTGTTAGTTTGTTTACTTCATCAATTGTGGTTGAAATATGTGCCTGAAAAGTGAGCACTTCGTCTATAGTCAGGCCGAGATATCTACATTTTTGTGCCAATGCTATCTCTATAGAACATAATCACACAGTTGTTGGGTAGGAAACAATCTTGTCTACGCCTTGCGAACCAGATAGCCAATCACTTTTAGGGGTGTGGCTTAATCATCCATTAATTTAATTAAAACTTTGCAAATTTAAAGAGCACAGTTTGAAGTGTATTATCATACAATGTATTATCATCATGCAAATACAGATCCCTGGGAAACTCCATGTTTCATTTGTTTGAATTCTGTTTCATAATTTCCGATTTCCCGACTACAAAGTTTCTGTCAGAGATGATATTGGAAAGTTTAGCTTATAGATCGTGTGAACTAGCGCGATTCTCGGGAATCGCATTTAGACACCACCGTAGGAGGCGACGTACCTAGATTGTTATAACCAAAAATGAAGTATTACAGAGATGCCAGACTTCTACTTCTCTTGCCCCTTAACATTTTTGACAACTGTTTTTTATAACGTGTTCTTAAACCAAATTGACCAATCAGAGGATGGCATTTACGTTATTTCGTGAATAACCGTCAAAAATTCATGAATATCTGCCAAAAAAGCACTCAAATTCGTCGATGCACTAGGGGGCAATCAGCTGTGATATCCGACTATCTCTGTTATACTTCATTTCTGGTTATAACGTGGTGCTTATGTAATGTGTATCAAGTTACAAGTATGATTGATATCGAACATCGGTAATATTTGGCCATCGCTTGAAATTTCCTCACAACCGAGGTATACACTGCGACACGGACTTCGATGTCAGGAGTTGAAATTCCAATCCAAGTAAAATGCCAAGGTTGTCCAAATCTACACTCAACCTTTAACGACCTCAACGCCTGTTATTTTGTTTATTTCGAACCCGACGATATGTACTCCAGTCTCCATCTTCGACACTGTGCGAAAGCTAGCATACATCAGCGAAGTTTAGGTTTGAGGTTTCGTCTTCCACCATTGTCCCCAAGGATCTCAGCACAATCTAAATGTCCCATCAAACTCCTTTTCGCCACACGTAATGAGCAGATGCGTGCACAAATGAGCTACAATTCCCGATTAAATGTACCAAGTTCGAACATCTCGTTTTGATCACTCCCCCGACATTTGTTTGATTGTATCCCGAAACAATCTATTAGTCCTCAGAGTTCATCACGACAGGTTTGAAATCCTTAAGAGAAATTTAGGAAATTGATTACCACCGCTATTAAGTCCTTGATGACAATCGAAGCGCGGGCGAATTCGCCTGATTGATGGTGCCCCACAAATGTACATTCAATCGATTGCTGACAAAAATAGACAAGATAATAGCATATTTCGAATGGTGCTGAACTTGTATGTGCTGTCATTAAGTATGCTGCGAGTGAGTATGCGGCGATATTTCGGTTTATGGGTGAAACGTGCTTTAATTTGTCGTCAACCCCACAGAATGTTTGCTCTCCTCGGTCTCTTATACGCAAATGTGTTCCCTACTTTCTCGCTACCACGAATTTATGGTCATAAAGTTTATTGAATGCACTTTAAAATTTGCGTACCGTTTCTAAGTTATCTAAGCAAGGGATCTCAATGATTGCGTTCATTTCATATTATTTAAAGCCTTTCCTCAATTGCCGCCAAGAAACTGGTCAAGCATTTTAATATTCACCTTCTGTAGGTGTCGGGACTTTTAGCTGAGCAATAAACATTCTCATCACTCTTGGTGGAACTATACCACAGAGATGTGTATCTCTGCAGTTACATATACAACAAAGCTTCTTACTATAGGAACTGGTGTGAAGACACCCCTAACATTTGAAATTCATACTGTCCTACACTTAACCGTTTTCAAACGTTAGTTTTATTTAATCAGTGACAAGCATTTCGAACACTCATCAGTGCCATAACAGGACGAAGCGCTATTTGTGACAATTGCCCTTTGAATGGGTCTATTTTACTCTTTCTTGACGTCATTAGATGTTGCAGAGCCGAGAGAGAGGAGAGGAGACTATAACTCATGTTCTCCACTCGTGTAGTATCCTCTCCTTTTTTCCCATTTGCAGAGATACGAGGCGGCGTGCGTTGATTTTTTAAAAGGACGGAAGAGATATGTGCCGCTTGGGAAATGATATGGGTAATTGGAGTGATATACACCCTCTACAGTAGAGTGCGACCGAAGGCCAGTTTTTCGGCCGAAGCTTAATCCAAAGCCAGAGGATAGAGATATTCATATTCTGCTCCCTTTGTCCCTTGCTTTTATTTGACATACCGTGTCTGTGAATAAATGTGAGCTGCGATTGTGTAAACAAATACGTAATTCTATTTTTACAGAAAATTAAACTCGGCCGAAATCTTCGGTCTTATTTCGCCAAAGCCGAATGTTTTGCCGAAGCCGAAGCCGAATGTTCGTTCAAACTCTACTTCTACGTAACCAAGGTAAGAACTCGGATATCATAAAAGCAGCGGAGTCGAGAAGGTTAAGTTAGACTAAGGAGGAGTGTAATTGTAGAACATCATTTCCACTCGTGATTAGCAGAACACAGAAAGCCGTCAATGAGATGGAAGCAGATAAAATGGGTCTAGCGGTTAGCGAGGGAAAAACAAAGTATATGCTGTTTTCACCACACACCATCAATAACTTGGCCACAGCACCACCATAGGCAGATGTACTTTCGTACGTCGGCTCCCAAGCAAACAGTACGAATACCACCAGTACCGATGAATTGCAGATGGAACGCTCTTGGATGGATTAACTCTTGCCAATGGCAGTTGCTTTGGGCTCAAGGAGCATTTGAGGAGTAGATTGAGGTGCCTTGATCTTGCTCTATGGCACGGGCTCATGGACAATCTCAAAAGTGGATAAAGAAATCCAGGTATCCCGCCAACTTTACTATTCCTCGCCATCTTCAATATTCATAAATAAAATAATTGCCTTTTTTTGAAAATACGTCAAATGGAATTGTCAGTCAATTTCAAAAAGCTGAAATAAAAGTCAAATTCCTTGATGTGTTCATACAATAATGAATATCTTTCATGTTCGAATGTCAGAATACACAAAGTTCACTCGATCGAATAGATCTATTCGAACGATTAGTCGAACTGTTAGAAATAAGGCTGATTGATAAATATTGTGCACAATGTTTTAAAAAAAGGATAATACTAGGTTTAATTATTGATGCAATTAACGGACTTGAAAATATTAAATACTGAATTTATTATTTCCTTACTTTTCTCCCTCCTCGAGAGAAGTCCCCGCTATTGAAAACATCTGCAATCCCTATTGGAGTGTTTTTTTCCAAGGTTAATTCGAAATTGTAATCGAAAATAACATTTCGTAACATTTGGGGATATAATAGTCCATCAGTTGTAAGGTTGGTTTGTGCATAATTTCTTTCCATTTGTCTCGTATTTGATTTTTTTTAAATGATAGCACTAATGAAAAATGTCTATGAATTGATAACAATTAAGTGTACCGTTGATTTAATATACATATGAAATTAGTTTGGTTTCATATTAAAATCTTTGGAGGCAATTTTATTCATAATAATAGGCATGTTTACTTGAATTTCCCTTTTCCAAAATAAAAGGGGGGAAATTGAGGGAAATTCAGTCAAATTCATTGAATGGTCCTTCACAATAAGGAGTGCTTTTTCCTTTCCCTTTCGAACATTCTTCACAATAGCGGGTTTCCCAATAAGTGAAAAAATAAGCATGAATATCAATATATATTATTCATTACTGACTACTATACCTAATGGAGTATTCGTATCAATGCTGGGAAATCGGTACTCATGTCTGTCTTTAGTTGACCATCCCGAGGTGGATTCAGATCAGCAGCCAAATGTCGGAGCATAGATATTGCTTCCTTACGGTACAAAAATATCAACAAACGAAAATGTCAAGTATCTTGGCGATAACCTCGCAGAAAGGTTGATATTCAACAGACATTCGAAACTGACCCTCAAGAAGGCTAACATAGGCTTTCATCGCATCTATCCCTTGATACGCAAGCAACATGGATTAAGCCAGAGGACTAAGTTGCTGCTCTTCAGGCTTCCCAATATGGCATACTCTAAGACCAGCATGAAGAAGCTCGCAAATTTCGAAAGGAAAATACTGCGAATACGTACCGGACTCACCTTCGATAGGGACCGTCAGAAAAACCACAGCAAAAAGGCTTTACGTCCAAACACGCATCATCCCTCTGCAACATTACATGGTGACACTGTTCGGAAAGCAGTTACTAGATATCGACAACCTGAGGCCAACAATGAGGAAATCAGGAACTTGAGAAACACAATCCCTCCGCTAAATCTACAAAACGGAACTTTCCAACGACGTCAAACAAAGCAGCGATATCAATCACCATCGAGGCTAAACTGGCTACGACACCACTACCCCATCCCCAAAGGACCACCATGGGCACACGGATTTGAATAACCCGATGTAGGCACTATACATTGTAGGACATACAAAATAAACAATAAATCGACAATAATACCAATTGTTAAATAAAACAATGAACATCAGTTGGGCCCCTGTTGTTGAGCAACACCCTAACCTTTAGTTTGTAAGTCTAGTTCTAATCTCAATTGTAAAAATAATTTTTTGTTCAATTATTATTAATCATTACTGCATGAAGAAGTCCACCTGTAGATGTGTGCCAGGCTATCCTCCTCGTCGTCGTTTTAAATCAGACCCATCCGAAATTAATTCATAGGCAGTAGTTCACATGGATCTTCACTTTGTTTTCCAAATTTATTTCATCGTCAGAGTTCGTGTACATTCTTCATTATTTCATGACACTAATCATATTTCTAGACTTAACATACTATGCATACGTTTTATTCAAATATTTTCTCAAAATAAACATACATACACATATATTGTCAAAAAGTGTTTTGTCTTCACAATTTTACATATTCTTTTCCATTTCTTCATCTTCTCTTTTGTAGATCGCATAATTTTGGTTTCTTAGTTAATCAAAGATGATTTGTGTTACAAGGTCGCGTTAAAATGTAGGGGCTTTGTGTGTGAAAAAAAATACGCCCCGCACTGGTAAATCCGAAGTTCTTCTTTTAATAAAAAATAAAATTTATATTTTAATAAATATACCATTTCATATATATATATATATTATATTCAAATTCTACTTAGTCTGTACAAATACTAATACATTTATTTAATTGAGTTCTTGTTTTTGTTTTCTCTCTCTCTCTATTACATGTTGTTGTTTTCGTTACGAGAGTTAGTTTATTTATTGTTTACCAATTATTTACGCGTAAATCTAAACATATACATGTATGAGTTTTGTATATGAACGACCTAGAGTATCTTATAGATTAAATAACCAAAAACAAAAGTCGGACAAAGAAAATTGTATAGAGAAGAGCAAGTCCTTCAATTTTGTTTTTGTTTCTTTTCTTTTTTTTTTTCAAATGAAACATTTATTTTTCTTTTTTTTTATAAGCAGTGCACTTTACAATGTCGTTCATAGAAACAAAAAAGCATTAAATCACAGTCTAGAGATTATTACAACTATTCAAGTATAAGACGAGAAGAAGATCGAAGGGTCTTCCAAAAAAGAAAAATGCAATCAAGTTTGTTAACTTTAGAAGGGAGCAACCGCCTTAAGCTCAAAAGATCAGATTTGACAACAATGCGATAGCCATTAGCTGCAAGGATAATCGATGTATAAGGACAGATAAGTAAGTTACAAATAACTTACGTCCTTACTTACGAGATGAGCAGATTTTGGATACAAGTAAAGCGCATGAGGATTAGAAATGGACTTATGAAATATGAAAAATATATATATTTAACTTGTTCAGTAAGATTTTAGGCAACTGCAACGACTTATCAGGACGCACCTTCACAGTATTGGAGTAAATTGCAACCCAATTCACTTGATGTGGAATTTCTGTATGGAAACATAACTTATACTTTTTTATTGAAAACCTGATATTACTCTTCATTTTCAATATATAAAATAGGTAAGATAAGTGCTGTGATGGCAATGATAGCTCCAGACTAATTGTCCGTTCTCATATGGTTCAGGTTGCTTGCATAATGCATTCCATAATGAGAAAACGTCAGTCTTCTCGATTCCCTATGCCGTTTGTCGTTTTACACGGCTGTCGTTTTAACTTACACGACGCGTCAAATACGTAGTAGATTTTCACACGAAATGTTATGCCTCCCCGGCAGCTGACCCTCTCGTGGTGTGCGACGGGCATCAGGTTTGGAGTATATGGATTTATTTTCAACCCAAACCTGGCTAACGAACGACTGCAATCGGATATTGTCTACGCTGGTGTGCCAGGGCCCCATTTGGAGCCAGCCCTGAATGGTGACAGTATGCGAGCGTTTGGTTGCCGGACTGTCCCGCTCGGCAGCCGGTCGGGCTTAGCCCGAAGGAGCTACGAGTAACCCGTCAATAGCCTCGTGAGCCGTTACGGTGGTGAGGGGAAAGCCACGCCATGCATTAACCAGTCCGTGAGGAGATCAAACGGCAAGGGACAACGGTATCGAATTAGAATAGTCACATGGAACGTCTCATCGCTCACAGGAAAATATCTCGAGTTAGTTGAGAAAGCTGAAGCAAAGGGGATCCAGAACTACTGATCTTTCGGACGGGTGGAAACTCTTCCTGTCAGGAGTTGCACCTCAAATGTCTGCACAGCCGGGAATGGGGATACTCACAAGTCCCAGGCTGGCAGGCAGGGTACTGGAGTGGATGCCATTAGCAGGGAGAGTCTACTTTGGTCCTAGTGTAGGTGTATGCACCAAATCTAGAGTCAGAGTGCGCGAAGTTCCTGGATGACGTTGATGCTGCTGAGAAGGATTCCTACATCCTGATGTGGATGTGACGACATGGGAGAATGTGATTGGGAGGAACGGTGATCCTCACCAGAACGCGAACGAAGAGAAGTTGTTGTACTTCTGCTGTGCAAATGGCAAAGGCATCCATAAATACACATGGTACCGTCATAGACTTCAACAGATATCGTTGATAGAACTCTTTGAGGTATCATCGTGTTTGTCGGATGGTTTGTTACATTCGTGTGATGAGGGGCTGAACTGTCAACTGATCTTCACCTGGTGTAGTGTACGCTGTGTCTCACTGATAAAGTACCTCTTCTGCCAAGGCGCAACCCAAGACTGGTGTCACGCACGCGGTGGAATAAACTACAGGACAGTGAGTTGCGGCTAAATTCTGCACGGCACATATCTGAAAGGCTTGAACGAATTCCAACTGTTCCATGGCACGAAGAGGAAGAATGGCGACTGTTTTCAACAGCTGTCATTTTCATGGCTTTGAGTCAAGGCTGGTGGTGAGAATATAACTACGTGCTTTAAAACACCCAGAGCTCAAGAAGCCATCGAAGAGAAGAAGAAGACCTACAGAGACTGGATTCTCTTAGGGGACTGTGCTTCTCGGATCCGGTACACAAGCGCGAAGGACTTGCATAGTGGCTGTGGGAGCACTCTTGGAAGGAGTTCGGTGAGCTATTGAAAAGCTGAAAAGCTTTTCCATCTAAGAAAGGTATTTGAGAAGTCTGGGGAACATATCGAAGTAAACTCTGAACTCTTCTTCAGGAGTATGGGATTGAGGGTCCTCTTTTAAAGCCCATTCGTCTCTACCCACAAACTGTACCAGCTGTGTTCGGGTCAACTATGCTAAATCAATACCTCTCGCCGTGGGCGATGGGCTTCGCCAAAGGTGCGTCTTGTTACCTCACCTTTTCATTGAAGCAGGTGGAGAAGTGATGGGAGGAGTAATGCTAAGCTTTTCTGAAGGATCGGCTAAGCTGGGTCATTGTTTAAACAGCTTGGGAGATCTGTAATCGGGAAGGCTAAGCCAAGTTAGTGTTTTTCAACTCAATATTTATTCGAACTCTCGCATATGGTCATGAAGTTTGACCGAAAGAATAACATCGCGCTGTGCTGAGGTGCTGAGATGACATTTATTTGTGCTTTTGTGGGAATTACTGAAGAAGAAAAATGTAAAAGGTTGGTCTTTAAAGAGCCAAGCCGCTCTTTGAAGAAAATTGGCCACAAAATTAAGCGCGATTTACTCTAAAGTCCCTGCTCTCTGAAAGATTCAGCTGGTTATGGAACAGATAAGACAGGACAACAACCAAAAAAAAATCTGTCGCCCCGACAAGAGAGGCAATTGATTAAGACCGCACATTTTCAACGAAAGGTTGAAGTCCGAATCCGAACTTGGCCTAGATGTGTCCAAAAGCACTGTGCGCATGTCAATTGTAAGGTCTGAGGATAAAAAAAAGTATATGATTTCGACCAAAAAACGATCCGTCACACACCACATAGGACAAAATATCACAATCGACAGCTAAAATTTCGAGGTAGTAAAGGAGTTTGTCTACCTCGGGGCAAACGTAATCTTCACAAACAAAACGCAACCGGTGTTACTTCGGTTTGTCAAAACAACTGGCGTCAAAACCCCTGACTCGGAGGTCTAAGATCATGTTCAACAAAACTCTTATTTTGCCAGTCCTGCTGTATGGCAAAACTGCGGCACTGATTGTTGGTGCCTTCGAAAGAAAACCCTACGTCGGATATATGTCCCGTTTGCGAGCAAAGCGAATGGAGGAGAAGACACAACCGCGAACTCTACGAGCTGTACCAGGATGTGGATGTAGTCCGAAAGGCAAAAATCCTGGCTCGGCTACATTGAGCGCATGGACAACAATGCTTCAGCTAAGAGGGTCTTCGAATCCGAGCCCCCTGGTTCGAGAAGGAGAGGAAGACCGAATCTCCGATATAAAGACCAACTAATCGCGGGTGCAAGACAGCGTGGTCTTGATGACTGGAAGCAGCGTGCCCAGGACCGTCAGCAATGGAAAGCAGCAGAATTGCTACGGGTCGGACACTGCATGGACCGCCCGCCTGATAAGTAAGTTAGAAAGCAATTGGAACTGATGATGACTTCGAAAACTGTGATGGTGCTTCCTTGGCTTAAGGGTTTAAGCGTCAAGGCTTAAACAAAGGCACAAGGTAGCTCGGCGAGAGTTCGCTCGGCATCTTTTCTATCGGCATATATTGAATTTTTGGAGGTGGCTACAAAGTTATGAAACGGACTGTAAATGTGCATGAGCAAAAGGGATGCATTGTTTCTTTCACAGCTTCCAACACAACTCTGGCTGAACTGAGCAATGTTAGAGTCAGCCATCTGATTCGCTTTATCTATACGTCTGCTGGGCAACACAATGGGCCAATGCTGGCCTAAGTGTGGCTGCCTGTCCTTCTGCATAACAAGAACTTCAACCTAACCTATTCATCCAACACAACATGTCTGGGGTTTGCTTTTTTCAACGATCACACATAAAAATGTAAACATGTTATGAAGTCGTCTATATCCATTGACGATTTTTTTCACTTAATCTGTCAATGTATTCCTCTTCCGAAACAGTATTCTTCATTTTTTTTTATTTTTTTATCACTTGTACTATCAACTTCTCCAAATGTTCACTCAGTTCACTACATCTTTATTCACACAAAAATGGAAGGAAATCTCAACTGTGTGTGGTTAAACTTAACGAAGTCTACTTTTATTCACACCAGATTGAATATTCCCTTTATTCACACTATATTTGTATTCTCGGCACCCAATTATAATAATAAATAATAATATTGGTGGCGCTACAGCCCATAGAGGGCCATGGCTTAGCTTCTCAGTAAACCACTCCTGGTGTGCGTGCTATTGTTCTCTCACGAGTGGAAGGGACCTACACCTAAGGAAACGAAACCAGGCAGCGAGATTAAGTTGCGTAGGGGTCGACGGACATACCCACAACGCCACGGCCACCATGACCACACCATTAGTTATCCTAAAATGTCCAAGCAGTCGTCCCCCTGGTTCAATAAGCTGTACTCTCACAAAACAGTAAGGAACGAAATGAATAAACAGGGAGCAACAGATGTAGAAGATGTAAAAGAGGTTCAACTCTAAGCCATGACAGTAGGAGATGTAAAAAGGATTAAACTCAAAGACAAGACAGTATTAGAAATCAAAAAGGGGTTTAACTCAAAAAGAAGACAGAACCAGCACGCACATCAAAATACAATTCACATTAGGTTGTCTAAACCTCCCAATATCATTTATATTTACAAATCTGTAGGTATCAAGAAGGGGCTTTGTAAGATTACATTGGAGTTTGTCCTCATAAACACAAGAACACTTCTCAAGGCATGTCTCAAACTTGGTTGGACAGCACATTTTACGTTTCTAATCTACAGATTATCCTAAACCATAGGCTAGCACATTGCCAGTGATCGAAAGACAGCAGTGTAACGAAACGATTAAAGCATCTAAATCCAATCAGTTTTACCCTTGTTCTAAGCATACATAGCATACATACTAAATTAATTTCGTTTCATTTCTCTTTGTTTTCACTAACATTTCATATAAATAACGAACATAAGAAGAAAGTAATCATAATCACATCGAGTATTATAAAAGTAACTTCGTTAGTAATTTATTTATTTTACAGGACTTATCTCTCTATCATAGAACAGCTCTCTATCTATACTTGTATTACCTTAGGTTTGTGCAATTTATGTATATCTGTACTTTTAATTAATTAATGTTTCATTTTTACACGCTATTTACATGAAAAAGACAAAGTATATTATGTGGAAGTAAGGTTGAGGAATGCTTCACTTGGTTGGTTTGGTTTGGTTTTTCACTATTTCGATTACAACTCACCGCAGTGTGTTTGTTTTTTAGATTTGGAAATTTCGTTTTAGACAACTTTGTCGTATTAAAAATGCACTGAATATAAAAATTGATGGTGGCAGCGATCGAGCGACTAATAATGTCAAGATATTTTCTGAATTTGAATGCTTGCGTTGTTGGTCATTCGATTGTTGATGTTGTTGTTTGTTGGGTTTTCTTTGATAACTGTGTGAATAGCAGCTATCGTCTGGTTGTCGAACGATAGTCCTTCTTTGAATTTCTACTGGTGCTGTTGCGATACGATGAACAACAACAGTACATAAGGTTGAAGAATTATCGAGCAACAAATTCAGCACTCGTCATTCATCCCAAAGGCACTGTTGCTTTTGTCGTACATAGTATATGTATTGTGTGCATTTTCGACAGGTTTTGATGCCACAACGGTAGTTTGCTGCATTCTGTCCCCCACCGAGCGGTTGATCTGGCTTGCCTTTGCAGTATTTCAAGCCGCACGGATACCAGCCGATGCACATCTCTAGCGTGCAAAAGCATGGTGCCCAGAAGCTGGTCACTTCACTGCAACGTGACAGCATGCTGTCGGGGAAGAGTAGAGTGGCTGCTTCTAGGCTCGATATTGATGATCCTGAAAATAAATGGAGGTTAATTTGACTTGAACAGAATATGGGCTAGAAGAAAAGAAAAGAAATTCATTTTTTTTTCCATCAATTTCGTTCCAGAAATTTTGATGTCAAAGATGCATCACGCTAAGGAAGGCCAATTGTCGAAAATGTCGATAAAATCACGAAATTCATCTAGTCTGACCGCTGTTTCTGGGCCCTCGAGCTAAACAGTGCACAACAAAACTTTTGGAATCATTGAAAAAGGCCGGATACAGAAAGAAGCTCGATGAATGGTTGCCACATTTTCGCCATTAGGTTGAGAGAATGGAACAATTGGGGCAAGGCACACAGCTTCTTCTTCGTCTTATTAGGAAGCTACAGTCAGGGTGGACTTGGGACACTCTCACTCTCTCCAGCTGTCGCTAGCGTAGAACTTTTCTCTCGAAAATACCAAGAGGAGCCTCTTCACCCGTTTTGGATATAGTCCATACCTCTGCGCCCTGAATCAGGAGGGAGATGATCAAGTTCTTATACAGAGTAAACTTAGTCTTCCGAGAGATGGCTCTTTTACTCAATTGCCGCTTGGGCCCATATAATCACCGATTGGCAAGAGTTATTCTCCGTCTGGTCTCTGTACTGATGTTGTTTGTACTGTTAACCGCGGAGCCGAGGTAGACGAAGTCCTTCACCACATCAAAGTTATAGCTGCCTACAGTGACGTTCTGACACACAGCTTAGAAATGGAATTAAATCAAAAACGCGAAGACCCCAAGGTTTCATTGCGCCACTTTTAAACAAGTTTGCGTATAAAACAATGATCCCGAACAGAGAACACTGGCTTAGTCAGGAAATCGGTAAATCTGGAAATTTACACGGTTTGCAACCGGAGACAACGGACTAAGTTTTTCGTCGCCCCGTCCCTTCCACTGCCTGCCCATTGCAATGGAATACATTCGCTATATATATGTACATAGATAGTCAGGTGACAATCAAGGCTCTGGATACACCAAGTAAATCAAATATGGTAAGTCTTTGCCGTCTACCTCTCAAGGAGATAGCGATCAGGTGCAACGTTACTGGGTCCCTGGGTATAGTGGTATTCCAAGCAACGAAAGAGCTGACGAGTTAGCTAGACCAGGGCTGGGTCTGCTATTGGCAATTAATCAGGACACCTCCTACTCGTCACTTCAAGTAATAAACACCTCGTTACTTACGGATGTCATCAACACTGCCAATCGGAGATGGATTTGATTAGACACTTGTAGGACCTCGAGGCTTAACTCGTCCTCAATAAACCCAAAGAAAAAAAGTACAGTACACAGAAATCAGTCGTAGACATTACTGCTGGCCACTGCCTACTTGTCAGACACGCTATAAGAATGGTAGTTCCCCACAATGACTTCTCCAGAAGCTGCAGGGACGAGAAACAAGAAAGCTCGGCTACCCTACCTCGGCACCTGTCTAGCCCTCGTTAGAACAAGGACGAGGATCCTAGGAAACTACTCATTTAATAGACCAGACGAATTGTTGGGAATTAAGATTCTGGGCATAGCAAAAATCAGTAGAAATACAAATTGGCTATAACTCAGCAATCGAGTGGATTATCTAAGGAACCACAAAGTATGTAAGTAAGACTGCCGTAGAACCTGACAGCATAATGGATTCATTCGGGATATAAGTGGGTCACCACTGATACAGTTGTGACAGTGACGTTAACCCAACTTTTAATTTTCCACGGTTACAAGGAAGCAATCACTTAGAAGTGCCCGCCATGTTTTGGCCCGCCCCAGACCACAAACATCGATAGGGTCTCGCCAGAAGCATTAAGGGCTTGGTTGGGAGGTTCTTGTCCCTCCACCTTTTAGTCCGGACCTAGCACCAAGTGATTGGTGGTAATCACTATGTTCTATGTTCTATATGCATGTATTCTCACTACATCTAATAATACGAGCAAGGACGTGAAATCATCTATCAACAGCTCCATGGTGTGTCCTTCCGTAAACAACATACACTTCTCTCCTGTCTGAGAAAGAACTGCCATCTCTGGTGGCCATTGGACCTCAACGTAGACATTTCTACATGAAAAACTGAAATTAACTACAATCTTACAAACTCACCTGGAAGTTCTGCCCAAGCTTTAACATCAACATCTCGCACGTATGTTGCGTCAGCTGCTTCTGAACATAAGCCAAGTAAATGCCTAGATATTGGCATGGATTTGTTCAGATGTATCCACGAAGTCATCGTAACGGTTTCTTTCTCTTTATCCTCCTCTGGCACGCGCACCGTACTCGGATTCTTTTGTCGCAATTTCGCCATCGCATCCGATGATATAAAGTCACCTTTCAGGAATTTCGTCACAAAACACATGACTTGGTATTGGCTCTGACCACGTTCCTCTTCTCCCAAGACCAGAGCTTTTAGAATTTTTACTTCCTACCAAAAAAACAAAATGCATGGATGTTATCATCTGAACACTAGATTGAAGGTGAGGAAAGGATTGTACTTACATTTCTAAAATCTATTAATTGCGATATAAGTGTACCGTCAGTTCTTTGAAATTCTAGAGTTACTAAGTCGTCGCTCACGTTCGATGTAATGGTTTCTTGTATAACTTCTCCACCCTAGAAAGCAAAAGAGTGAATTTACATTGTAAACAGTATAACAAGTGAAGTAAGGAAATTTTACTAAAGGGTAAAGTTTGCCAGTCAAGGATATAAAGCCCAAACCGAAGCCTGTAAGGATGATCAAGGAAACATCGTAGTAGAATCGCAGTCCATGCTGAGGATATGGAGGTACCATTTCTGCAGACGGAATGAAACATTCAACCCGATGCAGACCAACAATCCCGTCCACCGTTCCCGGATGAAGTGAAGATAGCTATATCTAAACTAAAACCCAACAAAGCTGCTGGAACGGACTACCTAGCGGCGAAGCTCTTCAAAGCGGCAGGCGAGGACTTGGTAAGAAGCATGCAGCAAGTCATCATTAATGGTCGGAGGAAAGAATGCCCGGTAAATGGAACCGCAGCATTGTTTGCACGATCCACAAAAAAGGAGACCCTCTGAATTGCTCCGACTATAGAGGCATTCGTCTTCCACAAGATATTATTTGCCGTGTTGTGTGAACACCTAAAGCCGACCGTCGAACAACCTGGTCGGTCCACACCAGTGCGACGTCGATCAAATATTCACACTACAGCAAAACTTAGAACAAATCCAGGACCAGGAGATGGAGACCCACCACGTATTCATCGATTTCAAGGCCGCGTATGACAGCGCCTATAGAGACGAGCTATACAGAGAAATGTCTAGTTTTGGAATCCCTACCAAACTCGTCCGTTTGTGTAGGATGACGATGGAGAATGAACGCTGCTGCATCAAGATCGGTAAGGTAACCGAGATCTTTGGTGTCAAAAAGGTCGCGAAAATAGGTTTAACGGTAAATGAAGGCAAGACTAAGTATACACTGTCAAAGGGAAAGGACTCCTAACACCTACGTCGCGAACAGATCGTCTAAGTAGACAGATGTAACTTTGAGGTAGTCAAAGATTTTATCTACATAGGAATCGCTAGCAACTTAGACAACGCCACCATTGCTAAGGCTCAACAAAGAATAACTCTTGCCAATCGGTCCGTATTTGTGGTAAAAAAGTAACTGATAAACAAATCCCCCTCTCGGTCCCGTCTGTATACATGTTGAGTGGAGGAGAAGGATATATAACGACGTACTGTACGAGCTGTTCAGCAACATCGACCTAGCTAGAAGAGCGTACAGTTGAGATGGCGAGATCATGTAGAGCGAATGGCAACAATGCTCCGACCCAGGAAAGTCATCGAAAACACCGACTCAGCTGGCGCACGCAATTGGAAAGTGATCTCAAACAACTATGCATGCAAAACTGGAGGCAGCTAGCTAAAGATCGAGCCAGCTGGTGATGCTTGTTGGTATAGGTTGAGGCCAGGTCCACCCCGGACTGTAGCGCCACCTTAAGAAAGTTGGTAAACATGTTCAACATTTTATTGCATGTCTCAAGATCGCAAATGGCAACAGTCAAGTCCTGACATTTATTCCAAGCTCATCAAGCTACGATGACGACGAAATTCTCACTCTGTTGTGTCTGGCAAGGGATTGAAAAGCGTCATAGTAACATTTTACTCTTTTGGAGTCCATTAGATTGGACGCATGTGCCTTTAGTGCTGCTTGACTTCAGATAACGTTGCCGATGTGGCACGATGGTACAATTGTGGTACTTTTCCATAGAAAGGAAAGTGTGGAACTTTATGATTGAACTCTGGGGCAAATTTGAAAAATGATCATATTTAAATCAACGTTTATTAAACAATCACTGCTTCGCTTATACAAGTTTTAATGAATACAGTGGGCTCTCTCTGAGTCGAACTGCATCTAACTCGAAAATATTATGGTATCCCGTGACAATTCGACTTAGGGAGAGTCCACTATATTATGTTCTTCCTTAACTTCCTCGAATCGAAGCAGTTATCTGTACAGTAGTGTTTTCTCGACCATGACACGGTGCTTAAGATACGTTCCTAACACATTTAATTTCGAATAACAACCAGCTCGTAGAATGTAGTGTGTTAACTAAGGAAAGCCCATGCTTTTAATAGATTATGGCTAATCGGGTGGTCATATTTTTTCTTAAGAGGGGCATATCATAGCACTCGATTGCGAGCTCATTGAGTGGTCACATTTTTTCTTAAGAAAGGCATCTCATACCTCTCGATGACGAAGCTTGAAAAACCTAACCCTTTGTTTCAGGCGTATCTCGAAATTCCCCAAAACTAAAGTTAACGCGTCTAGTTTTGAGACGACTATATTGTCAAGGTCATGTGGCACTCTAAGTGATATCAAGAGGAGCAATAAGTTTTGGATCGGCTTTGCACTTTACTTGGTACATTTCCGTTTGTTACACCTTGGGCTTTAAAATGACACTGTTTGGTAGTAGTGATGGCACTTTGGAAATTATTTTTCCAGCAACGCTACTTCAGATCTAGGCATGTATGTGGTAATTCGATAGGGACGCCCTCAAATGTCCTCGACTGATTCGAATGAAATACCCAGAGTTCCAAATCAGTCCCCAGTCCATTGCATAGCCTACACAAACTGTTCATCGTCTGGGACCTAACGCGGCATAAAAAGCATAACACACTTCATCGTTTTATATGTAAGACCATAAAGTGTGCGTGCCCTTGAGACTATTTTTGAGTCGGAACATTAATTTAATTTTAACCAAGCAATAAACTGGATTAAATCCCGAGAGTCATTAGGTTATTTTCTTTCTATTTGAAGAATTTTTTTACGGTTTACGGATCTGTTAACCATACGGCATGCGAATCAATTGCAGACGCGTCTTTACGACTGTTGTGGGGGAAAAAACAGATTTTTCTAAAATGGGCTGTCAACCAGAATATATTTCTGACGTATGTCATTCTCGTCAATCGGTGTGATTTATTAAGAGGCACTGTGGAAATGGCTCTACATTCACATGGCGATCGATCATGTATTCGAATAGGGGGAATAACATGTAGCTACTCCTTGGAGTGCACGTTCCTTAGCTGTTTCGAATCGTACGGTCATGTCTCTGCTGAGCCTGGTCTCTGCTGGTTGGCCAAATTCTGTTGGACGGAGGAATAACTCCTTATGAACCCCCAAATCTAAGGTGGTCCATCGTGTGCAGAGGGACACATGATTTGTGGGACAAGTAGTCATTGATACGCGAACTTGGAATGCTCTGGCGAGATCCAATTTCTATCAATCCGGATCTCGGGCCCAAATGATTCGTGAATCACGGTACTCGGGGGGAACAAAATTTCAAACCACCAAAAAGCAAGGGCGGGACAGCCCAAATTGTGGATGACACCATGATTATCAGTGAACCAAAGAGTGCAGAGGAGCCCAGTACCTCCGTTCAGGACACTATGACAATATGGATAAATTTCCCAAAGAGACAAACGGGGTTAAGTGGAACAGCAAGGAAAAGGCTTGCAAGAACTGAATCTGATACTGATATCAGGAGCTGACAAATCAACTCCGAAACGTAAATGGTCAGAGGAGCAGTCAACTCCAGAATCCAAAGATTCCAAGCGACACAGAAGAAACAAGACAGTGGCGACGATGCAAAGGAAAAGCAAATCGGGCATAACCTACAAAAATGCATGTATTAGCTATTAAATGACTGTTCTAGCCAAAGACTCTTCCAATGCCAACCTCACCTCGGCCCAAATGACAACGTTGGAAGAGGCTCTACATCTCTAGTGGAGCTCTAGTCCTAGTACAAAAGGACAGCAGCATGAAATCCCAATTTTTAAACTGCTTATTTAAAGCAGGTATAATAACGCCTAATTCTATGGCGGAGATTACGGTAGAGTGATTGAAAATCACAAGGTGCCGAGCTGAGGGCTACAAAAGAGGAATCCATTCCTCAACACTACCCTAATAATACAGGACCCGTCCTTGGGAATAAGGCCGATCTACTTGCTCGTCTACTTGCTTTTTCTTTATGGAGCTGTGTGGCTTACGTACGCGTTTGCCAGAGATTATCTCAGCTCCGAGCCCCTCTTCGCGAGACTGTCCGCCCTTTCGTTACCTTGAATTTCAGTATGTTCCGGAACACAAGAGAGGATCACCGAGTTTTCCAAGGATATCTCGTTCTCTGCAAAGTCCAACCAGCTGCAATGTCAGAATGTCTGATGCTATGGCCTTTGTTGTCGCTTGACTATCAGAAGAGATGGTGATCAATTCGCTTTGATAACGCCTTGTTCTTTCAGCGCGAGCGCCGCCTCATCTATGGCAGCCACTTCGGCTTGAAAAACCCTGCAGTTATCCCTTAGTGCCAGCAATTTGTGGGCAAAAGGCCTCTTACTCAACTTCTTATTATAATTCACCGATATAGCTATCCTTGCTGCGTTGTCGGTTTGGACGAAATCCATACAATCTTTGCCCTTGAAATTTCTGTGTTTCCACATTTTACATCACAAAGTTGTAGAAAAAGCCGCAACGAACCACCATGGCGACAAAAATAATGTCATTCTAACGTCACCCAGTGATACAAACAAGGAATTCAAGGGGTATTTATTTTAAGAATACTCCACAACACCCGTGAAAGTGTGTACCATCGCAAGTCGGTATAAAACACTTCACATTGAAATCAAAATCCGAAGACAGTCTTGTATTTACTTGTCACCAGACCAATTCTCTCCTTGATGAAACTACGCACAATGGTGTCTCTTATTGAATGAGATCTTCAATTGTGAATATGTTGCTCGTCATTACTGAATGCTGTGTACATAGCAAAATCAATCACGAATGCCTGCGGCCACTTGACGAGATGTGAACAAGTAAATACTTGAACGTAAATCGCTAAAGCAACACAATTGCTTCATTATCACACAGATTACCTTGTAAGGGAATTCGCCTCTCAAGATACAGAAATAACGCAACAAGACAAAGCGAAGAGTTCAAAGTTTATCAAGTACCCTCAGCATCCAACAATGAAAGACTGAAAAATGTTCACATATTTTTTTTCCACATGGAGAAACCACTTGGAAACACACATCACATCACATTTATTGTTAAACAGCATCCCTCGCAGATTCCGATTTCTCGGATTCCTTACCTGATTTTGCACATTAATCAAGAGTTGGCTTTGAGCATTTGACAGGATATTGAAAAATGTTAGTACTCCGAGTATCAAGGCATTGAATTCAATTGATGTGAAATTTAACATTGTTTCACTTGTGATGGTACTTTTAACTAAGCACTAAATAGTTGGACGATATTTTTTCGTTTATTACGTGGAGATTTAACAACATTGCAAGGAAAACAAAAACGTCGTCGACTTATTTTCTACTTTGCAATCATCTTTCACACACAAAAAAAAAACAATGTAGTGACAGCGCCGACCCATTTAAACATCAACCACTGGGATGGCAAATGACAGATTGCGATGTCAGTACTAAAAATGTGGGGTATGTTCACTAGTGAAAGATTGCTGATGAAGAACGTCATTGGGACTTGTCGATTTAGTTGGCAGTGGACTCGAATGGAAGTGGATCTGCATGCTAGAGAGTATATTAAATAAATGCCAAAACAGCAGATGTGAGATGTTGCATTTTGTGTAGAATGTGACAAATGTCACGCTCAACTTTGTCATCAAACACAGAATAACTCCCAGTAATCCATATATTATTGGATTGTGAAGATCATTGGTTGATTCGTGAGAACAGACAATTTAAGACTCAACTACAAACTATCTGGGCTGTATATCAATCGATCTCCTGTCGGTCAACACCACAGAGGACATCCACGATTTGCGAAGTGGACGCAGGAGGGCTGTACATCATTCGAGCTCCTGTGGGACAGCGCCGCAAAGGACGTCCACGATTTGAAAGGTGGACGTAGGAACGAGAAGCACATCAACATAGTTCCAGTGCTGTACCTCGACATGAAATGGAGCTTCTGTAGGATAACTTGACAGAGGGCGTCCACGATTTAAAAGGTGGACGCATGAGGGCTGTGCATCAATCGAGCTCCTTTGTGACAACACCACAGAGGACGTCCACGATTTGAAGGAAAGAAAAGCACATCAACATAGTTCTTGTGCATAATCGCAGACTGCTAACAAAAGACTGTGTTCTAGATTGAAGTCCTGATCTACTAAAAAATTAAAAACAGATCGTGTAACATTTAATGCCTTGCACCAAATGTTAATCACTCCTCCTGCTTTCATGTGCTTACAGTCTTTTTATTTCCACGAACAAAATTAGTTCGAATAAAAGTTCAAACATATTGCAACATATAAACCAACACAGAAGCGCTTCACCAGTTCATCTCAAACTGTAACCTTCTGGAGTAGTCGAAGAAGGTCTTTGTTCACCACACCCAATCAAACATTCCACATTTCTAGGTATTCGCTTGTTGTCTTCTACAAAATGGTTCACTTTTGTAGAAAAATGTACAAATTGAGAAAACAGCCCATCGTTTCCCCAGCAGCAGATAACAAATTCGGAACACAATTTCCCCATCGAACTGTCAATTTCATTTCACCACTCCGATTGCATTCACGGCAGAAAAAGTCAGAGCAATTCACGACAATGCTTCTGTTTCGCTCTTTTGAAGGCAAAATAAGCATCGACTATATCCATCCTCAGTTTTGTGTTGAAAACAACTGCGCTTGTGTCCATCGTTTTGTGCATTTCAATTCAGCTTACATATGTTCGCTTTTTTTCTTCTTCTCTCCGCGGTTATAAAAATGAGAACACACCCCGAATCATAGGGCTCTTCTTAGTTAATCTCTGGTCTGGTCAACCTCTTGGTCTCCCTGGTGAAGCATAAGAAACTCATTTTGAAACTTCCGCTGTTATGTTTCCCAGTTCAATAGACGTGTTTTTGCCGAAAATCGATGGTTTCACGGCGACTAGTTAGTGTATAAAGTGTGCTGAGATATTTATAATCGAACCAAAGCAATGATATAGATAAGAGAAAATATCTTTAAACAATTTGTTTAAAACATATTTCTTCCATACAAAACACAATACAAAATCACAAAGAATTCACACTGTAAGGCTGTAAAGAAGTTTGAACAAAAAATGGCAGTAACACTTCACTGCAATCGAATACATAATTCGACAACGACGGGCCATTCCCAATTGGTTCGATCGCTGGAGAGGATCCTGGAGGAGGCTCATCTAAGTGGGGAACTTCTTTTAACGAATCGCAAACTTAAGGACTTTCCAAAAGCTGCTACCAAATATAATTTGTCGGATACTGTTATTGCAGGTGGGTGTGTTTCTAAATATTACACGGGTATGATGTATTGATTGGGTGTGGTATCTGAAAGAAAAAAAAAAAAACAACGAACGTTGCCTCTTCCTTTTGTGGAATGGG
Source organism: Eristalis intricaria (assembly GCA_964034865.1). Lineage (NCBI taxonomy): Eukaryota > Metazoa > Arthropoda > Insecta > Diptera > Syrphidae > Eristalis > Eristalis intricaria. The sequence continues at coordinate 27,121,071 of OZ035874.1, forward strand.
GAACGACGGACGACGTGCACACATGGGGCACTTGTTCTGGAGTGTAATGATATGCTAAGCACAATCTATGACGGATGTAAGATAAGGGTTTGAGCATAACAGACGATTGGGAAGGAAGTGATTCGACTGTACTCAATTTGGGGTTTTATCGAAAGTTCTATTTTTAAATGGTTAGCAAGCGTATTAAAATGTTTTTATTTGTTGCCTGAAAGATTATAAACCATTTAATTGGCTTTACAGTTGATGTTAGTGATTTTTGGGCGAGGGAAATTGTTTTTTTCCTTGCATGGGCGTGCTATTGGCTTACAGCCGGCAAACTTTGAATAGTTCCTCTACCTTTAATGTCAAACGATGTGCTTTTCTCTGTTTTCTCTATTTACATATTCGTTGTCAACCACAAGGTGTGAAATAAATTGATATTCCAAGAAGAGTGGCATTATCAGGGAACAACCATTTGTGGAACGAGGCAATTAATGGACACAGACCATCAGACACACAGAAGAAATCATTGAAGCATATGTCCTTAAATCAAGCTTCACCCAGATTGCTTTCTCAAACGCGATTAAATGGATGACAGCACTGAAAGCTCTCTGATGAGTGGATAACCTCTTAAAAATTGAAAGAAAGCCGGTCGCCGGCGGTATGATTTCCATTCCACGAATTGCTTTTCTATGCAAATGCTCACTGCTTCTATGAATTGGTCATGCGGATTTAATTACTTTCCGTCTCTATTCCGCTGTGTGCCCTCATTCCATTCGCAGTAATTATCCACTCCGTCGCAGTCATCCCTTAACATCTTCGTGAAAATTATACACTCCATGCGGGGCAGGCGACTGAATCAACAAACTTTTCAGCAAGGTCATTCGTCAGCATCATTAATTTGTTTCGACAGCCAATTTGTGAACATGAGATGACAGCTTCAATTTATTGCAAATGGATCACTCCCTCGGCGTGTGGAATTGACTCTCGATCTTAAGCCATTATGAATCAGAAATAAGGTGACAAAAAGTAAAGTTGACTGTAACTCTAATACATCATAAAATGGTACAGTACTGCAAGCACTCTATACACATATCAATGAGGACAACGAATCTATCTTCTGGTTTTGATTGCGTGAATGGGTTTTATGCGATAGGAAATACGAAGTTCACTCTCAAACCTCATTCATGCCGTCAAGTTACTCATTAAGTACGAAGTTGCTTGAATGAAATTATTTTGCTAGGATTCTCATCACGTTCTCTTTGAGCGAACACATAATCATGTAAGCCACAGAACAATGTTTTGTTGTTCATTCATCGCCTCTTTTGAGCCTCTTGATAGGGCAAGCGTGTGAACGACACATTCTCCATCATCCACGGATCTTCTACAACTTCTCCACGTATCGCCATAGCGTTTCGAAGTAGAGTATTGAGTAAAGACATCTCTTGCGATAATTTAATCAGTAAAACAAGTTCATTCGTCAAGTTCAGCGTGGACGTCACAAGCTCAAAACTATTTGAATGAATAACTGCCTTTGGCTCGCAAACATCGCATTTAATAATTAGTGCTTTTGATAAAGCGAACAAGATGGCTGACTCGTATGCTGCTTACTTCAGCCATGTGATCAAAGTAGTAGGCATCCTGAAGCCTAAGTCTGCGGGATGAGTGAGCACTGCGCACTGCATAGAAAGTGTTCAATGGTCTCTTCCTCATCCTCGTTCCTGCAACATCTGTGATGTAGGTCTAGTCTGGAGGCTTGAGTTGTCCTGTCCTAATTAGGTTCGAAGAGTCGGCCTGCTCAATCTAATCAAGTTAAGCCATCGCTTTGGGTCGACCGTAGGCCAGAACTGTTTCCATGTTACTGTGCCAGTTGTCCATCTGCGATCCATTTGAATAAGTGTTTCTAGCATTAGCAGATGTTTTATAGCAGTGATAGGCATGGAGGGTGAAAGAAAAGAATACAGAGCTTGTACCTACTCTTTCATGCTCGTCCAACCTGAGCTCTCCAACTTGACATTAAAAGAATTATTCAATTCGCCTCAGTGCTGCTAAAGCAAAGAAACGACTTTATTGCTAGTTGGTATTGACCACAAGTACATTAATTCAACAGCATCTACAGAAGACACAATCGGATCATAGGTATCCGCTTTCTGTTCTTCCTTGCCCTCTTCGTCTGTTTCTTGCTCGCAATTGATCAAGTCGCTTGCGGTAGGTGTTAGTCATTTATATATACAGTTCAGAAGATCAACCACTTCTCTCGCCACCGTGTTATCACTAAACGATGAACTGTTGCGAAGAATTTTGAGATTATTTCATCTTCGACTTTAAAATAGTCGAGAAAGGTTTTCCAACATTTGACAGAAGCATCTACTTTGCACCATGCTGTTGCCAAGCTGGCGTCTTTTATTGATACTCGACTACGATTTGCTGAAAAACAAACAAATCCTTGCATTGCACGAGGATCCTGTTGATTAAAAGTAAACAATTGGGACGGTTGTTTAGTCTTCATATTTCCTTGCTAGCTGGCTCAACTGCAATAATCAGCATTAGACGAGGTTTTGCATGCTCAAGATAAAAAAGGAAAACTATAGCGAAGTTCATAAAAGTGTGGTGTAATAGACTAGCGACATCGGAGCTTATCACCATGAGGAAGCTTAGTCTTATCTTTGTAGGTTAAATTGGAGAATATTAAGACACAAATGTGGCGGCTGTGACGTTGTGGGTTTGTTCGTCGACTCTTACGCAATTGAACTTAGCTCGCTGCCTAGGTACGATTCCCGGTACGGCAAAACAAAAAAATTATTTACACTGCCAATCCTCAAAGTCTTTCCAACCGTCTTCTCAAAGTTGGCCCTTCGGAGTCGGCATAAAACTGTGGATTCACTCGTGAGAGAACAATAGCGCGCAAAACACGAGTGATTGCTGTAGAAGACATAAGTCACATTCCCAGATATCAGTCACAGACTCTTTTGTGGAATGTTCTGTTGCACTGAGGTCTTCGAACGAAAAATCGTCAAGCGATGTATAAGCGGACGATTGATATGTTGGATAAAGTGATGTGAGCTGCTCCAAGAGGTAGATCGAATATTCAATGGCTGGCAACTGGAAGACCTGGAATACGCCGACGAAGTATGCCCCTTAAGCAGCAGAATTGTACTACAATATGTTTCTTGATTAAATATGCAATTGGCAAGTTGTTGAGATGTTGAAGTCCTTTTATCAGAAGTGTGTTTAGCGCTGCCGTCGATCTTACTCTTCTCACTCTGAAGTCGACAATGTTTCTCAGTGCGTATGGTTGTACGTCCCTCACTCTTATAAGCATTCCAAAAATTAAAGTTTTGAGAAGCGGATGCGATGAGTATCGAACATCGAGCGTGTAACTGCATTTACATACTTAGGTATTGTAGGTTATGTAAGTCACTTATGTCCAGCTGGACCCATTGTGGTGCGGGGATGTTATCTCCCTAGTTCCTACTCGTGTTCTTCAGATGTTCATGTACCTGCCTAGTCCAGCCATCAGGAAGTCCTGATGAACCTGAAAAAGAAGTGAGTGGGGCATCTGCCAGTTCCTGGCGACTCTAGAAGAAGAATTCTCCCAGTGGTATATGTCTCAGTAGGTAGAGACTGGAGCATTGACAAATCTAGTGAAGAGTGTTCCCTATTTCTTCTTCGTCAGCACAGCCACTGCATATGGTGTCTGATAATTCCCATTTTGTGTTCATGATATCTCATCTCAGGTGACTGACTATTTATCGCACCGACTACCACCCGCAACAGCCTTTTGCTACATTTTAGGAGTTTGGGTTAATTAATTTAATTGGGCTTAGCATTTAAAAGATCTCACAAGTGGTAAGAGAATTACACCTTTCATTTGCCATCCATTTTTTTCATGATATCTGCAAGAGCTGGAATACTTTATAGGATTGCCTGGGATGGATCAGTTCCGGTCCCTTTTCTGACAAGTTCAACTGATACCCTGTTGCCAGTTATGTCTCTACCTCGAGAACCTCAAACTCAAGTCAGAATGAGCTTGATGCGGTCGCGGAAAACTTCAAAATAACCACAATTTGGGTTACAAGGGATACAAACGTTTCTGGACAAACGAACTGGACACACAAGGAGCTGCCCTCGAAAGCTCGTCTGCTATGGAGGTACACATTGGGCTAGTAAAAGCTAAATTACATCACACTTCTTGAAAATGGCTAACCTCAGATGGTCTTGGCTAGCTAACTGTGCAATATCTAGGCAGACATGATCAGAGTGCAAAACCTCGCGAACGAATAATCTTCTAAATAGGACTTGCAGAGAAATTGCTGAAATCACAGCAGCTAGACTGGGGATTCCTCATAACACACATAGCTGTAATAGCACGGCAGAAACAGAATCCTTGACTCACTTCCTTTGGTCTTATTAAGCGCTTGTCGGAGCAAGACAACTCGCTCTAGACGAACCCCTTTCTTGAACCTCTCGGCGAGATATCCAAAGTGTATATCAAAGAATTGATGTCGTTCCTGAACGCCGCACGATGGTTCTTAATGCCCATCAACAGTCAACTTTCAGAGTTGTGATTTGAAAACGGCAATTAGTGCTTATTGTGTTCTCAACGAAGCACCGCATCCGGCATATACTTAAAATATGGTGGCGAGGAGGGATTTTGTCACAGAGATTAAAAAACATCTACATCTACATGGCGAGAGAGTCCCTTCGTTGGAACCCGCAATATTGCCGACGCTCCAGCTAAAACGCTCCATGTATACTTATATGTGCGCAGTGAACATGCAAAGACATCTCAAGAGAAGCACCAACGAGAGTCAGGTTTATGAGTATCGTCGATGCCCTATCTTCCACACAAGAAGAAGAAGCATGCAACATCTATCTATTCTTCATTCAAAATCGTTAAATCCCGTTCTTATCGACGAACAATCAAATGTCAAAATGATTGCCGGAATTCGTTTACCGGTTATAATTATAATTTAATGTCCCGTGTTAGCACCAACATAAAATGGTATTTTATTCATTTCTCCAGAAGCACCTTGTGATAATCTGTGTATTTTTTTTCGCCTTTAATGGCCTCTAAACGACGTTAAATTTTAATCAGTCGAACGTGCTACGAATGTTTTCCCTTGCATAGAAATGTCATTTGATTGAGAGCGTGACAGAAATGCGTGCGGGGGGGAATGGCAATTAGATGTGGTTTTTTACAATAGAAACCTTTCTTAACAGCTAGGACTGTCAGTCACGTATAGGTTCCACGTATCGACAATCATCTGGTTAGAGTGCGATTTGTGTATGTAAACAAATACGTAGCGATTGCTAATGCGACTCCCAAGAATGGGTTGTTCTAGAAGGGAGACACACTCTTCGATTTTAATCAATGTTTTGTCATTAGGCGTCCATTTCTCCCACACGCATTATGTCTGTTTTTAGTCTCAAAAAATTGTTTTGTTAACCCAAACAAATTTCTCTCTCACTTTCAGACCTGTCACGTAATCGTTTCTGTGAGCTACCTGAAGAAGTAACGACATTCGCGTTCCTGGAGACACTCCTTCTATTTCATAATACAATTCGTCATATTCCTGAATCAGTGAAACACTTAACACTATTAACATACTTGGATTTACGTAGCAATCAACTATCGACACTCCCAAGGGAACTATGCTTTATGCCCTTGCAAGTATTGTTGGTATCCAACAATCGACTAGTATCGCTTCCAGAAGAACTAGGTCGCATGGATAGGCTGACCGACTTGGATGCTTCATATAATCAACTTACAGCGCTGCCATCAAGGATCGGTGAACTGCGGAGCTTGAAATCGCTTTCCTTACGAAACAACCAAATATTGTATCTTCCCAGAGGTAAGTGACCGTTTAATTGAGTAGAACATTAGGATTTCATTATTTTCTGTGTGAATTACCCGACCTCCGCATTAAGGGAGTGTTTGGGCGTCGTTCAATTTAATGATGCAACATTTTTGTAATTAAAATATTGAGTATGATTTTTACGACCCGAGTTATGCGCATGAGATCATGAGGAAATCATGCGGTGCCACCTTAACTCGAACCTAACCCTACTTCAACCATTTTTACTTCTTCCAGAACTAGCATGTCTCTTATTGGTTTCCCTAGACGTGAGTAACAATCGAATAGCCAATCTACCATTAGAAATACGCCGAATGACAACACTCGTCGAATTCAATTTGGGCAACAATCCCTTAACCTCACCTCCGGCTAGTGTAAGTAATAATAAAAGTGTAATAGTGCATGCACCTATCTGTCAGTTCCCATCTAATCAAACCACTCAACTTTGAACAGCTCTGCGTTCGAGGACTCGTGCACATATTCAAATTCCTCGAAACCCAGGCGAGTAAGGAGGAAAAAGGATGCCGCGCCGGTGGCAACTACGATGGATACACAACGCTGCGAAGGGCGCCAAAGCAGCATGCTGGAAGCATATTCGAATCGGCACGAACACCACGCAGTCAAAACGATTTTGGATACAATACCTGCGACGGCATGGAAAAGCGATGGTCACACGAGACGCCAACCAGTGAGTAGAAACAAACATTTACTGTTATCCGCCGCAAGTTAACAAAGTCTTTTCACGTAGGAAACATCAAGAGCGAGCTATCGTCTCCCAGGAAAATCCTAACACCCACCACGGTTGATAACTTTCTCCTGGATGTGAGCCTTAACAATGACGCAATTGTTTCCAAGTGCTCGCCGGGAGGAACGAAGACCCAAACATCGCCGGAGCGCAGTTTTTCCGATCAAAGCCAAGTGAATGACGAGAACATCAGTTACACCCACTCCAGTTCGACCAGCAGGTAAATTTACCCAAACACTCGCGTATTTGTGAGTGCATTCATGTGTGTTTGTGATTTCTGTTTGAATAGTGGCTCCACACCGGAGGATGATATGCTTATCGAGAGCCAAGCGTTCATTGATAAGAACAACAAACAGGGTGGAAACGTGCAGCAGACATATCGAGAATACAAGGAAGCACTTAAGCAACAACGAAACCAAGAGATCTCAAGTGTATACAAGGCCAAGCCGAAGACACATCATGAAGTGAACGAAACAAATGGGACCACGAACATGATCAACAACTACGACGAAACAGAGTCGCGTTGCAAGGAAGCAATCGCCAACAATATCACAGACGACACAATAGCTGTGCCAAAGAAGCCTGTCCAAAAAGTAATTCCGTCGCGAAACACGGAGATCATGAATAATGTGTTTCATCCAAAGGCGAAAGAGAAGAATTCTAGTCAAAGCACAAATGGCGAATGCATAGGTTATGTGAAGCCGAACAGTCCAATGAAAGCGCTTGTGAATGGTGATATCTCAACGACGAATAACAATCCAGTCGCGACAAACGGTGTTGTGCGGAATAAATTTGCGGCTGCAGTGCCGTCCAAGCAGCAGCTGCATCAGCAGCAACAGCAGCAGCAATTCTTGGCGCAGAATAAAACGAACAGGTAGTTGCGATGCAGAAATGAATGGTTTCTTATTCATTTGGCTGGTGTTCTATTTGATAGGTCTGTGACTTGGAACCACGATTTACCTCCGGAGAAACTGAGCTTCACTATGCGGAGAGAGTTCGACCGGCAGCGAGAAGAAACTGAACTCATGATGCAGCTTAGAAATGTGAGTTCAAGTCGTGATTTATTCTTTTTTGGTATGCAATATCTTCTGGGAACATGGCTCTTGCTGCCAATGGACTTTGGGTCCATCAAGCTAGGGTAGGGTACCCTCTTAGGTGCTGTCACCACACGGAGGGAGGTTATTTTGAACGGACACTGTGATTTTCATTCACACTGCATGGCTTCAACTCTTGGCGTGTTGCATCCGTAGATGCCTTTAAATTAAATTGAAGTAACTGGGGAGTGACTAAGACAATCACATAGCACTGTGACGACGACAGCTGCGCCCCCTTTCTTAATCTAGTGGGCACCTAGACCTTGAGGAACTGTCTGCCTTGAGAAATTTGATGATCTCTCTAGATGGAATGATCTTATCCTGTTAGGGTTTATTTTACATCTCCTTGATGTCAACGCACCCAGGTGGAGAAGGACCTCAACCAACTTGGGTGCGTAGTTGGAGGCAGCTGGCTGAAAATCGTGCCAGCTGTAGCGGCTTGTTGGTTGAGGCCCAGGTCTACCCCGGACTGCAACGCCACCAGAAGAAGAAGATGTCAGATTTGGACAATCGACGAGAAGGTGTCGAGTGGTTCCATGGTTTCCTTTGACTCTCTACACTGTCTACAGTTTTCTGCTGTTCCTCATTTAGGTTAGGATAGAATGGCTGACTTCCATGAGTAGCAGTCACACTTAGGTCGGAGTAGGCCCGTTACCACAAGTCGCGTAGTCCAGTCAAGTCGTTGAAGTATAGAGCGTCTAAGTGACTAAATTTTCAAGAGAAGAGGACACTGCAATTGCTCAGAAGGTTTGCGATTGTTTCTTCCTTCTCTTCATCTCTACAACTTCTGCAGAAGTCTTTGTAGGGGATACCTAGTCTGGAGGAGTGAATACCAAATGCACAATGTCCTGCTGTGAAAGTGGCCATGTAGGAGTCTTTGTAGGGGACACCTAGTCTGGAGGAGTGAATACCAATTGCTCAATGTCCGGCTGTGAAAGTGGCCAGTAAGCGCGCCGCACAATATCTTTAGATCAGGTTTGTTCAGATTTAGAGTCTCCTTGGATCGACGCTCATGGATTTTTTTGGAATGTGCAAATCCCCCTTGCCTGTTCCAGAAATGGTTGTGGCAATTATTAAAACCAAAGTTTAAATGTCCTTGTATGTCAATGTCGATTAATCCATGATGAAGGAAATGCCTATGAAAAGGATTTCTTTCCCCCTTTTTTGCTTGGGCGTCTGGCTTTTAATTGCCTTCATGACTTTCGTTTCCTGGCATCGATATCAGTTTTAAACCTTTTCTCTGCCAGCATGTTGAGTGTCTTGTGGCATTCCCAGACAGTCTTGGATTTGCATGTGAAGCTGTTTATGGCCTTAAGTACTGTTTGCCCATCTGAGAGTATCGACATTTTTGAAATCATTAACATTCTATTGTGGATACAATATGCTGCTTCATGTATGTCGAAGAGTTCAGTTTGGAAGATTGATCTCTGGGGAGAGGCATGCGAAAGTTACATCTAGCATCACTGCATCTTCTATAAATACAATTTCAAAGATAGAGGGACTTAACCTTGTATGTTCAGAATTTTTATTTGTTCGATATTATTTCTTGCGTACAAATTGGCTACCGCGGCGAGTTAGTAGGGGTAGACGCGTCGATTCAATTCAATTCTTGAGACAAACAACTTTCGTGATACATGCCTTCTGCTCCCCCGAGTCACAATCCTTCGTTTTCTCTAATTCATGAGATATAGCGTGCACATAATAAGGGATTGCTTTAGTAGCTGAGGTACGCCGTAGAAGTACACCTCAAACAGGATTCCCGGATCCAGCTCTTTGGAGTCTCTGACAATCCTTCGGTTTCCTCATTCATGAGAGTAAAATAGCGTGCACAAAACAAGTGATTTCTGAAGAAGCTGGTGTACACTTAACTTATCTGCAGTTATGCCCAAGCGCAAACAGTCGAGTTTTGTGGACTTGGTCCAACCACCGCGACCTGGGTCTGCCAAACCGTTGCCCACATGATGAACTCGCATTCAAGGCGCGTCTCGCAAGTCTTGATGAGGAGAACATAAGTGATATCCCTCTACACGTCAAAAAACCATAACACGAGTAGTTGCTGTGTTGTAGTAGTTATGTTGCAATAGAGCAGTCATATGATTTAAATATCCCTTTCAAACAAGTTCAGTGCTTTTCATTGCTGGACACCTCAAGCAAGCGTGATTATCGAGTGGTCGCAACTTCATACACAACATTGATTTAGATGCCCGGGAAGTTGTGTGGCATTTCAATTGAGATTCTTCTCCATTGAACTGTGGTCTCGTGAAGACTTTTCGGGTGATCTTCTTAGTCTTTACGTAGCTTGAGATTCTTAAATGCATTAGAAGATCATAACTAAACCTTTCATTCGCATAGCCGCTCCATAACACGCATAATTATTTTCGCATTCCTAGAGCAGTGTTATTAAAGCTTTTTTCCTTTCCCATTTTTATTTCAGATCATCCAAGTCCGTTTAAAGACGATCCTCCCCGAAGACATGGCATCAGCACTGACTGATGGTGTAATCTTGTGTCATTTGGCGAATTACGTTCGACCAAGATCTGTGGCTAGCATTCATGTCCCATCTCCAGGGGTTGTGAGTTAAGCAACATTTCCAAAACTAAAATGAAATTAATAAAATGTTCTCCTTACAGTCGAAACTGACGATGGCCCGGTGTCGCAGAAACGTTGACAATTTCTTGGAAGCATGTCGCAAAATTGGCGTTGATGAGGTAAATAATTTTTTTATCTTTTGTTTATCTCCATTTCCTTGCATCACTCTGTCGTACCATGCAAAACATATCATTTCATCCTTCAAAGTAGTTTTTGTGATAAAGAGATTCATATAAACAACTCGCTTTAGATTAATTCATTTTAAACGTACTCGTATATAACCATTGAAACTTGTTTTAAGCAATTACATGTGATTATGCTGATTGTTGCAATATTAAGCTTTGTGTGAACCGCTGATTTATTGTGCTGGGAAGACATAGTATACTGGGTTAGTACATGGCCAATGGGAAGTGCCAGCTTCGATCTCCGAAGCTTTTATAATTCTGAGTTCGACCTCTTTTGAGTTTTTTACAATGCTTTGAAAGTGCTCTCGATTAGAAAAAGCTTCTCAAAATTCGCCCTTCGCAGTCGGTAAAAAACTGTACGTTCCATCCACATGTGGAAGAACAATAGAACGCACACTACGACTGGTTGCTGTAGAAGCTAGGCCCAGATCCACCGCAGACTGTCGCGCCATCCGTTTTATTTTTATTATTGTAGTCGCCTGCAAATAGAAATGCTTGCTTATAAGATTTTCTGCGGCTATTCCATGAGTGTTAAAAGGCTCCATGCCCAATATACGTGTAAATTTGATTTCATTGCCTAAATCTCAAGTGGATCAAAGAGCTGATTCGGGCCAAGTCATCTTGCATGTTGTTGTGTTTTTATGATACATTAATGAAGCTCTTCTTTGAAGTCTATGCCCTAGGCATATGCTTTCTTCAAACATCGGAGCCCTCTCACAGACAACAAAAAATGCTGTAAAACTTTAATTGCCTAATCCATTGCTTGTAAAAAAAAAGTCTCGTAAATTGAATTGCTACGCAGAAACGCTTTCTTCATCAGCTTCGGTCGTCTCTCGCCTTGAAATAGTCTCAATGACATTTTATGCCTCAATTAACAAGCGTCATTGGGTGTTGATTGAGGCATAAAAAATCAATTAGCTTACGCCATACAACTTGTCTATGCGACGCAGTCGCCTCGCTTAACGATTAACACTCGCCTCGACTGCGATCGTTTCTGCTAAGGGAAATACGAACAGCTAATGACGCATACTTATTCGAATCTTTACAAAACTCATACAATAGCTGTTCAGCGTTTCGTGATGATGACGAGGTTCAAGTGTTGTATTTTCATGCAGATCCGTCTAAAGATGAAGTGGACAAAATGTACGAGTTCAAACAAGTAAATGATTGTGGGAAATATGGAAAGATGAGTGAATAGCGTCCAGGTACCCGCATGGAAGTTCTGCGAGTGTGGGTTGACAACAGTGTTCTGAATGTGTTGTTGATCTATGCAATGCTTCGTTTTGGAAGAAGCAACTGAATATTTGTTTTGTTGGCTGTGGCCCAGGTCCACTCGGACTGTACCCAGCCACCAGAAGATGAAGAAGAACCGAATTTAACCAGTTTATTTTATCGGGAAGTTAAGATACAGTCACTCACCCCTTGCAGACAGTGTAGACAAGTAGAACAAAATTCCCGTTGACTTATTAATGGTGCCAGTAAAGTATATTTTCAGCTAGGCTACAACAGATGAAAAGAATTGCCGCCTACTTGTTTAGCGCCAGCATTTTCTCTCAGTGTGATGAACACCTTTAATTTGTTCAAGCGAACGAGTTTTCACAAAATGTTGAAATGGCAAAACGTACGTTTCTTGTGTTCACCAAGAGAATAAGTTATTTCTCGTTACGAGCTGGCAACTACACACATCATATGTGCTTTGTCCTTCAACTGTCACATCAATGAGTATATTATATTTATACCGTGTGTACGCCTTGGGTGGTTTGTCCGCTCCCTCGCCGGGATGCCAGGTTCAATCTCCGACTTTTAACCAACTTATATATAATTCACGGCTTCACCTCTTTCGAGTCACTGACAATCCGCCAAGAGTATTGCTGTCTAGAAACGGCTTCTCAAACTTCGCCGTTCGATGTCGTCATAAAAATCCCATTCACCAGTGATAGAACAATAGCACTCCCACCACCAGCGGTTGGTGTATAAGCTAGGCCGAGGTCCATCGCGGATTGTCACGCCACACATATTATTATAATTATTCCAGGCACTCAACATGAGAAGCATTGACTTGAAGAAGAACTTTTGTATCCATTAAGAACACAAATGTTAGCCGTCCTGATACTCTTCTTTTGTAAGATAAATTTTGAGCTACGCTTTAAGGTCTGTAATTAACCTGTGCTAGTACTCTTCTGCTTGGGGCATGGTCATGCTTTATGGATGTCACCGCAGTTTGCGTTGCGGATATGTGTGTCGACTCGTACACTGGTTGGCTAAGACCCACCCACGCCAATTGCAGACACGAGGAACACTTTCCATTATCGAAGAAACCTCGAGTCTAAAACTGCATAGAAAAAGCTACAAACTTTCCCGTTCGGAGTCGGCATTAAATTGTAGGTCCCCTGAGATAAGAAAATCATGCAAAACAGAGTGTAGTTGTGGAAGCTAGATCCAGGCCCTTTAACTGTCCTGCTGTTGAATAAGTATATCATCTGTATGCTATATAAATAAGATTCAGAAAACAAATCTGCGGCGTACGCTTCTGGCGTCTGATCTCTAGGTTCCCTCGACTACTACGACTGAACTCTAAAAAACTCGCAGACCTTATGATAATCGACTTAGACTCTACATGCTTAGAAACACTGTTACATGCTGAAACACAGCTGTCTCTTTTGTCCCCTCCAAAGAATGTCTCATAATCCATGGCGTCAGTCTCGATCAACAAACCAATTCAATTTACTGACAATGCTGGGAGAGCTCATATGGTTTACAGTACTCTCTCCCTAATCTGCCGCTCGACAATCTGCCAACTACTGTAATCCGCGTGTTTTGCTAGGATTTGTCATGATGGCTCTAATCCGTCGTCATTGAAAATCTTTAGCTCCATAGTCCGCCATCTTCCTTCTTTTTCATGCCCTTGACGAACGCAGTTCTATACTTCGCCGCGCAGTCATAAGTCCGCCTATGACTTCCTAGGCACTGCTGAAATGTTGCTGTTTTAATTCAATTTGTCCTTCCAGTATATTATATTCCGCCAATGGTTGGGATTTTCTGGTGTCGGATTAGCGAGAGAGTACTGTAACTGAAATGCCAATATATCTTGAGTTCTATTGAATACCTTGTATACGCAGATGTTCCTCTCTATCTGACTCTATATTGCTTAAGCTCCTTTTGCTCTATGAATGCTCATCAGTTTCCCTTAAGTATGCCCTTTAACAAGTCCAACAAACATTGATGTGGGCAATGGATCTTCTTCCTTTGAGCTTCTCCAATCGATGCAAAAATGTCCAAGGAAGATGTTTGGGCAAGGGAGGAGGAACGTCTACATGGTACATTTATAGGTTAGTAGATAGGTAGGTTGTGGTGGCTAATGGAGTGCACGTAAACCTATTGCCACTCGGATCATGCATTAACAACTGGTGGGTAAACCAGAGATGAGGATGACGCTAAGTAATTTTGCGATGGGTCCCACTTAAACCCTAGATGACTTGATGGGGCAATTGGTTAAGTGCATACTCTTGAATAGTGGGATACCCGGTTCGAATCCGAGTGAAGGTTAGGTTAGGTTAGATCGCCGGACTATCTTAAAGGTAGCCACACTAAGACCAAGGGAAGGCCCGTTATGTAACCATAGATCCTAATCCGGGAACCATCTGGAGCTTTTGTTAAAGCGCTGGAGTTGACTGGTCCTAATCTTGCTTAATTGTCAGGTCTTAGAGATATGGAGCATCCAAGTGACTCTTCGAGATGAGACTGCATTGCAATTACAAAGAAGGTGTGAAATGGAATTATCTGGTTTTCTGGTCCAGTCACCATTTGCCGTTGGGACCAAATTAATGGCACTATCACTAGAGTGGTCAATCAGGATTATTAGTCTGACTGTGGGTATCTTAGTGGTCCAAGCAGCCCCCTAACTACGCACTTGAGTCTTTAAAAAAGTGGGCTCTCCTATCTGCGTGACATCAGAGCTGGGTAGGTGCGGAGGAGTTGTTGGAGTGTTACTTTCTCTTCTTCAACTGCAGCTTCTAGAGACGTCGCTGGTGATGTAACCTTAAGTAATTGCTTCATGTGAACTGATCTTCAAAGAGCCAGTGTCCTGTAATAATGCGGGTGGCGCTACAGCCCGCAGATCGCCAGGGCCTAGCTTCTCAGCAATCACTCGTTTTGTGCGTGCTATTGTTCTCTCACGAGTGGAAGGGACCTACAGTTTTATGCCGACTCTGAACGGCCAAGTTTGAGAAGCTTTTTATAGACGGAATACTTGTAAAACTATTTTGGGTCGTACGAAACGTGACTTGTCTGCAGTTTAACAATGTTTCTCGCGACGACTCCAATCAATCTTTCTTAGGTCATAGGGTTCTAAAGCGTATCCATTATTTGAATAGACTCTCTATACTTAATGAGTCAGTTTTTAAAGATTTGTCTTCTTATCACAATTGCGGCGGGTTCACTTGTTGAACTAAGTTCTTGATTTGATTTTGACCCAAGATTCAACCACTTGGCCGTCAAAACACTTGGCAAACAGAACATTCGCTAGGTTTAAAAACTTACTAAGTTTTGATTCTATCGCTTCTTCTAACTTGTGCTTGGGGAACACAGAATGAGAACTCAAGACTTCCCTTTTGAAACGCTACTCTATTCTATCGACTACCCCCTTCCACTCACACCTGACTTGTTTTCGTTGCAGCAGGTATGTCTACACAACGTAAACTTCGTCAGGTACATTGCTGCAAATCAAACAGTTTCTATAGTCTTGAACACCCTAAAGTATCCACGCGAATGAAAGAAATTAATTAATCTAAAGCATCTTGTTTACAATGAAATAAACCTTAAAAGTTGTAGTTTTTCGTTTTGAAAAAAAAATATCACAATTCCTCCAACTTATTATGTACACTCAAAAACTAAAATAAAAATAAAATTAGAAAGAGTTATTGCTAATAACCCATCTGTAATTGGTGTTGGTTGCAGGAGTTGATATGCTCTTGTGAAGATGTTGTGCCCCCCGATGATGATGATGATGTTGCAAGTCACCGGCCGTCAATGCCAAATCCGTCAGCTGTTTTTCAAACAGTCTCGGCCCTTCTGCTAATGAACACAAACACACAAAGTGACCGTCAAGAATTCCATCGAGTTCACCAGCATCAAGATCACCACCAGCCGCACCATCAACAATCAATGGAAGAACATCAACCACCTGCAACCAACATGCAATTAACAGAAAAATGGGAAAATAAAGTGAATGCCATTCGGGAGATGACCACAACGACCAAAGAGCAGCGCGACGAGGAGGACACTGCTGTTGCCACCAAAGAAGGTCAATTTGGCAAATTTCTGCGCCATGCCAAGATCAAAACATTTCAAAAAATCAAACTGAATCTAACCAACAATAACGGTGGCTTGAAATTCACCATCGGCGGCAGTGGTAGCAAGGACTATCAGTTGCAAACGATCGAGGAGACCGAAGCCGATAGCTATCAAATAGTGAATGAGAAGATCTCCCCCGTGGTCCTCAAAGTGAACGATCTGAACACGGCGAAGTTTAAACTACTGGAAATATCCCCATCGAATAACAACAACGGCGATGGTCAAGATCGTGAATCCGAGATCAGAGTGAACACTGGGAACTGCATTTCCCAGAACAACGCAACTGTGGTCAGTGAGAAGAGCGGAACACCGAAGATGATTACGAAACGAATCGAATTCTTCGAAGACCGATGTAGCCCCAGCGGGGACGTCAATAGCTCAGCAGCCAAAACCATCTACAGCATATACCAAGCAACGAATGCTGCCGCAGCGACGAAGAGACTCGACGACGAACGCCTGTTGAATCACGACTTCAATGTCCTCACAATCGTCCTTTCGTGTGTCTTCATTGCGACATTTGTCCTGCTGGTCATATTCCCACTTCCAGATTAGAACGTGTCGAAATGCGCTTACAACGATGATCAGTTAAAGAGAAATGATTTTTTTTGTTTAGACTTAAATGCTTTGTATGCGGTTGCGAAGATGTATCGCAGACTATTTTGTAATACTTCCTGCTGTAGCTTACACGAAAACCAAAACACTTTCGAATTCAATTTACCCAAATCAAAAACAAAAAAAACAGTAGAACGTTGACTGCCCAACGAACGTCAAGTCAAAGTCCAGGGCTCCAAGTTTGTTTGACCATGAATTAATCACACTATTGAGCTGACCAAGGACAATATTCCAAAAAAAAAAAGAAGTCATTTAATCAGATTTGTTGCATTTAAAATCGATTGTTTTCGACTTTCTACTGTAACAGTATTTTACATTATTCAGTAACTATAAGTAACGATTGAAACGTTTTGAAATGTGTCTTAATTATACAACATACTTATGTACTATGTATTGGAGCTTAAGCTTTGCTAAGAGATGAATTAATATAAGAACAGCGAATGAAAGACAAGAATGAGAGCGAGCGAGAGAGATGAAGAGTAGTTTATCAATTTTTAATCGAATTAAGAAAGTTGTTTGTCGTTTGTATACATCACATGCTTTTTTTTCATTCTGAAATCACAGTTCAAAGAATGCATTTAATGAAGTCAGCTTTTGTTATTTTTTTTTTACTTATATTTTGAATTCTTCTTTTTATTGTTTTTTTCCCTTGAAGAATTTTATTATTTATTTTATACATATTTATTTTCTTATTTATTTAACATCAAGAGTAATATATGAAGTTGCAGATTTAGATCTTAAACGTGTTATTATTTTTAATTTTCATTAAATCCATCTTGTTTTGTTTATCCACCTTAACCTAATCAGCCTCCTTCAGGACTTACTTCTCAGGCCTGCGGCCAATAAAGAATCTGAACCGGATCAATCCGTCCATCGACGACGGTTCTGCTACATCCAGTCGTCAAAACTAATCTGTCCAGCGCCCGCGATGACTTGGATCGGCCGTTTGGTCTTCACCTCCTTCTCAAACCAGGAGGCTCAGATCTAGGGCAGACGGGGCCCTAGATATATCCGACGTAGATTTTTTCTTTCGAAGCCACTCAGAATCAGCTCTGCTGTTTTGCTTCGTCCAGCTTCGGCTCCGTCTAGCATAACTGGCAAAATAAGAGTTTTGTGGAGTATGGTCTTGGTCCTTCGAGTCATGAGTTTTAAGGCCTGTTGGTCAAACAAACCATATATTGGATTATATTGGATCTCCACAAGGACGTCGCCGAGGAGTTGAAGTTTGTGCCGAGGTAGACTAGCTAAAAGTTGTAGCTGTCGATCGTGGTGATTTGTTCCAAATGGAACGATTCTTGCTCGACAGCATATATTTTGTTCTGTCTTCATTGACCTGAAAATCTGCCCGTTTCGTCTGTTCTTCAAGTGCCTGCGGCACTACACGTCATGTCAATTAATAAAAGTTAAAGTTTAATGTGCCTTTGTAAACGCAGTCATATGCCAAAGGCCGACGCATGCAGTTGAAAGGAAGGCATTCGTTTCGAGGTTTCACTGTAGTCATCGTAGCTACAAGATATATCGCAGAATTAATTGAAAATCAAGGAAATGTCACAATCACTGCATATTACAACAATTTCACTTCAACACTGAATAACGGCTGAATATAACCCATTTCATGGCAGTGTTTATTTTTGTTTCCAGTTCGGAATCCGCGGTCAATCTAGTTGCTTTATTGTGTCAATTCGAAATCAAAACACCATGTCCCCTTAAATCAAGTCATGGCTGCCTGCAGTTATTTTGGACAACGGCGACATGTTTACTCCTCATATACAGTGTTGGCCAAAAGCAACTCTACTCTACTCCTAAGTGGACGCCCAAGAATTCTCCACAGAATTTGCAGAAACCTTCACAAGACAGTTTGTTTTTGTTTCCTTAACACTTTCGCACCTGTTGGCACACATGTGTCCGACTCCATGTTCAGTGCTTTCATAAGCTTGATATGGATAAGGGTACGTATTTAATTCTTGGTCATTTTGATACATGCCTGAGACTTCTTTCGCTTCTATTAAGCCAACAGTGTCTTGATGTGTTTCATGTCATGAGCGTTTTTCCAAGTTTCTGTCCGGTTCCTTCTGCTACTCCACTGAATTCTGAATTCCCGAGGACATGGTCTCCTACAGCCTTCCATCCCTTTATTGCCAGGTATCCAGCTGATTGTTTCTCTTTCTCCCGCTCATCTCTATAAGGCATTCCCTCACAAGCTTTGGGTTTGATGATGCTAATTAATGAGTGAATTGAATTTAGAATACTTAGAGCAGTTCGCTGTTCGGGTTTCTGGCAGGTAAATAAGCTATTTATTTTTTTCTTTTTTTTTCCAACTTCCTTTCCTTTTACTTCACTTTGTCCATTTTTACATATTTGATTGGTGCATCCTTGAGTTTCAACTTACAACCCTCTCCAGTCACAAAAGCCTTCTCCAATTTCTCACAGTACGTTTTTGAGCCCAATCTGCACATGTCCGTACCACTATTCTCAGATCGCTGTACATTCTCTACAGTTGTTGGTTGAATCTTTTCCTTTGATCCCCATCAACGCAAACATGACCAAATATTGAATGCAGAACGTTCCTATGGCTCCCTCATAATTGGCTTGGAATATCGTCTATGGTTCTGGTCCGTAGTAGGACTGGGATGATTGCTCTGTACAGAGTCAGGCTGGTTCTTCGTGAGAAGCTGTAATAACCAAGTGTGTCTTGAGCCCAAAGAAGAAGCAATTGGCAGAATTTAGTCGGCGTATTCACTGTGGAGTCGAAGAATACGAAATCAATGACTACCTACAAGTAATACTTGCCCACTGTGAGGGTTTGTCTTAATGTCGGTGTTTCATGTCCTCTCTTGAGAAGACAACACTATCTTGTCAAAAACGACATAGAAGACGTCACTTGACAGTACGTCCAGTTGTCTAAAACCTCCACATTGAAGATTTTAAGTGAGATCGTTACATACATATGTATAGACGGAGCAAATAATGAATGACAAACAGCTGTTGGAGGTGAGTGCCGATCTGCACTTTGACATTTCCCGGTAAATTCGACAGTGTAAAGATGTAGTCCACTGAGGACATTTCTGCTCTAAGATCAAAAAATTGTTGCCAAATAGTTTCAGGCACCACGTGCAAAGCGGCAGTGAAGATCTTGCACACAGTGTTTAGATGACGTTTCTCTCGATGGCTTGGGAGTACCTTTGCATGCATGCATTCTTCATTTCATAACAACAGTTGTCGTTGTCTGACATCGAGTCTGTCGCAGGGTGATTTGTAGTTAATACTTTGCCTTACTTCCCATGGCCCCTCTAAATCCAACTAAATTTTGAGCAGTACGCCTTGCTGCTAATGAAAAATTCGTGAAACACGCCTCTCTTGATGCGAAGTATTCCCCTGCAAAATCGTTCACCTTGGACAGGAACAGGTGGTAATTACTTGGTGCCAGGTCCAGACTATGGTGGATGCACAAGGACCTCCCAATCAAGCTCCTGAAGCTTCTGGCCAATCGCTATCGATGTGTGTGGTCCTGTGTGGTCCTGATAGAACACAATTTCCCTCCTGGACTGTGCAAATTGTTCCGAATTAAGAGTTTTGCCGTAGGAGATTAGCTCATAGTAGATGATTCCATGCCAATCCCACGAAACACACAGTAAGACCCTCCTGCCCGTCAATCCTGGCTTGGCCACCGTTTGCGCCGCGATCCTGGACCGTTTTCGCTTGACGTTGTCGTAAGTGATCCACTTTTCGTCACCAGCTGCTTCATAAATGGGCTAAATAAATGGGTCGATGTTGTAGCGGTTGAGCAGTGATTCGCAGTTGGAAATTCGGTCCATAAGATCCTTTGGCGTCTCGTGTGGTACTCATACAGCGTGCCTTCTTTTGTATCCAGGATTGTTCAAATGGTTCCAAATGGTTTTTTGTGCAATGTTTAGTTGGCCTTCCAGAGCGTGGTGTATTTTTGACATCAAACCGGCACCGGAATGGAATCGAAAGAACCAAGACTGCGCATAACTGTTATAGTATCAGGGCTATAATCTTTATTCCCATCTTCAGATGCCCGGCTTGCGTTTTCTGTAAAATATGACACATTTTCACAATCAATCACAGAACTGTTATTTTCTTGGATCGTAATCTTATTCTTGCTGGCCTAGGGACCTCACATTCCACGTACATATCCGAAAATCGTTGTCCTTTGCATGGTTCGTCATCAGTAGTTACGTCCCTTTCCGAGGCTGGTTGCTGCTTCTTTAAAGGTTTTTTTGTGTGGCCGGGAAGTTACCCCGAAGTGCAACCCCAAAACCTGTAGAACCAGTGCTTTTTTTGTAACCCCTATGCAAGAGGAAAATTCACCGCGTTAGAAATAAAATGCGTACAGTAACAGAACGTTACTCTTTATTTGTCTTCCTCGTACTGAATGCCGCTGCCGTTGAAGGTCAGCGCATTTATACATTACGAGCAAACAAGCTTTGGAGAATTCAGGTCATTCACATGACTGGATGATCGGCTCTTTTTTAAAATTCGTAAACAACTATCTGCACTGCATTTTGTTCATTTTCACAGTGTGTTGCGCAAAATGTGCACACCTAATATTTATTTTTCTACACCTAGGACAAGAGGTTTCACTTGTAAATTAAGCACGTTGAGTCCGGGGAACTACAACCAGTACTCGATGGCTTACATTTGGAGATAAAAAACCACAATTGATGTAAGGGAAAACATGACAGTGCTCAAAGAGTATTCCTCTCAAATTCGCCGTTCGGAGTCGGCATTTAACTGTAGGTCCCTTCCACGCATGGGAACAATAGTACGCACAACACACGTGGTTGCTGAGAAGCTAGGCCCAGGTCCACATCGGACAGTCGCGCCACCCATATTATTATTATACGAACATCACGTTCCTCATCCCCCCCTCCAACTGAAGCCTCCCCTCTATTCTCATTTATTCCAAATTATTATTTTTTTCTTAAGTTGGTATTGCATTTAATTTATACTGATAGCTTTAACACACTTTGATCGTTTTAAACACACACGCACGCATTGCTTGAATCCTTTTGTATGCACTCACAGAATTCATTGCTAGTGTGTTCCACTGCACAGATTGTATCCGAAAATGGGCAGAAATACGCAAATGAAAAATCACTCTTAAATCAATATACAAGTATATTAAAAATATAACAATTGTAAGTGCCTTGAACAAAAACAAAACAAGAATTTCTCATACAGAATAAATGAAAAACAAAAATCTTGTATCTTATAAATGTACCATAACACGCTTGCTGCAACCACCCGGTGAATCCGGATAGAATCCCGCTTGTGAATACTCAATGCAATTTGCTATCTGTTTTGTGTAGCTTCTATTAGTTTTATTTGCGCGCAAGTTTCCTTTCAACTCACTAGATGTCTCATGTTGGCGTGTCAGTAAAATAGTATGATCACATCGGCACCCTTCTGTAGATGGTTAGATATAAGGAATGGCTATCGTAAGAGAATTACATGTAAGAATGATAAAATAAAGTGATTTTTAAATTTAAGGGTAATGTGCATGAGTAAGGAACAGACATCTCTTAGAATGATTGTCTACATACCCCGGTATTAATATTGTTATTTTCACATCTTGTACTTCCTACCAGACTTGCAAAGTAATTAAGTACATTTGGACTGAATTCCAAGTACAAGTACAATCCCTCCTACTTTAATTTGTATAAGTACAAGTACCAATTCCTTAGCACTTGTACTTTAAAATAATCATTTACCAGTACAAGTAATTTTGTATGTGCTTGCAATTCCTTTGACAGTACCAAGAGTACTAGAAATGCTTTTTTATCATTTACAATTGTACTTATACCAAGCACGAGGAATTGTACATGTACTTGTACTTGAATTGTACATGTCTGCTTCCTACACAACATTGTTCCGTTGAGATCACAAGAGTTAGAAAATACCTGCATCAAGATTATTTGAATTGACACAAAATTAAACAATCTCGCCACTCAAGCGTAGACGATTTTGTGAACATGGCATCGAAGGCATCTCGTGGTACCCACTAAGAGGCAGTTAATCCCACCCTTGAGCACGGGTTGAAGAAGAAACATGGATTCCTGAAAACCGTGCAACTCCAAATTGGTTTGCAGAACTACGACCCCCGAAAGAATTAGGGTATCTCCGGCACTGTCAAATTGTAGCACGTTCCCCACCCAAAGACGATGCGGCTTATTGCGAGAATCTATTCCCAGAAGAATTAAAATCGAGTAGAAATAAAATCTATTGACGGAATTGCGCAATTCGATTCGTCGAATGGAAGGAAACCGGATATGCTACGGATATTTTTTCTATTTGGTAGAAATTACAATTCTATCAGAAAGTTGCGGTAGAATTTTGAATCGGTTTCCATATTCAAATTTATTATTTTCTGTGCAAAATAGGAGACACTTTAGAAACTTTTTTAGAAATTTGTGTGCCTAATGGAAAAAATCCGCTTGTTGCAAAATTCATTTGCAGGAGGCAGAGCATCATTGGAAGAAGTTCGCTGTAGATACTCAATACAAACAAAATTCCTTTTTTCATTGCAAACATATTTCCTTACATATTTTCATCTATGCATGGACTTGTCCAGCGAATGCATTCGTGCACGAACACACATGAATATGCATTCGTTCTTAAATTGTTTCTGTATCGATGCGCTGATAAATCCCGCCTTAAAAATATTAAACAAAATAGGTCTGTTCGCGTACCCAAAATAAAGAACACAAATCTACGAAAGTCTCTTTCCGTACGCCGAAAATTTGGGTTTTATGTCAAATGAGCGCTCTCTCGAGAGAGTAAAAAATTTCCCCACACTGCCCATTTTAACACAGGAAATTTCTGTGGGCAGTTTGTTGGTTTTATGTCAAATGAATTGATGTTTCAAATACTCAAATAGTTTGACATAATTTACACATTTGGTAAAACTGCGTTCCCGTACTTTCTTGAGATTTTGCTTCTCTCTGAGAGATTTTTCCCCCACTCCTTAAAAAATGACAGTCTTCAAAATTTTGTGCAGAAAGTACGGGAACAGACCTAATAAAACTAATTTTTCACTAAAAACAACAATTCTTTGCAAGACTGAATTGACAAAATTGAAGTTTATTATGACATTTGAGTTGAAAGCTCAACGATAGCTTTTCATTTTCTATTTCGAAATTCGATTCTATTCAATCAGTTCTATTGCGATATGAGTAATTTGTTTAACAAAAATGAAAAAAGTCGAATAGACTCTCGCAATAAGCCCCTCGGTGATCAGCAGCATTGTGAAGAAGCCCGTGCCGATAACGTCGAATGCATGGATGCAGAGGCTTTGAAGAATTTGCACAAGAACAAGAAACTCGTGAAGAAGCTAGCCTCGCTTCCGAATCATTGATCAAATAGATCCCACATTTGTTGGGTCTTTGCAAGTTTCCTGGTTTCCTCTCCCACCAGCAGTCCATGATGGACAAAATTGATGAAGTCAAGGCCACCATCAAGTTCCAGATGAAGAAAGTCGTGTGCCTGTCTGTTTCCGTTGGTTACGTTGACTGAAGAGTTGATGCAGAACTTTCTCTTGTCGACCAATTTCTTGATCTCGGTCCTGAACAGAAATGGAGTATTACAGAGATAGCCGACTTCACAGCTGACTTTTTTGACAGATATTCATTAATTTTTGACGCTTATTCACGAAATAACGTAAATGCCGTCCCCTGATTGGTCAATTAGGTTTGTGAACACGTTATAAAAAACAGTTGTCAAAAATCTTAAGGGGAAAGGGAGGTAGAAGTCGGGAATCTCTGTAATACTTCATTTCTGGTCCTGAAGAAGCATTGGCAAAACGTACCCTCCCTCCACATCAAGTCTAGTCATCACAAAGATTGTACTAATCTCTGTGCTGTGTCCCGTTATGTAAAGGAAATACAAGAGCCCGCTTAGTCCAGTGACACATGCAGAATTTACTTCTTCAAATTCTTTTGGCTCTACAGTCCGGGGTGGACCAGGGCCTCACCCAACTTGCCTCTCCAGCCGGTCTGATCTCTCTTCAGCGGTCTCCAGTTTCGCACCCTGCTGAGGTCCACCTCGACTTGTGCGCGCCATCTGGGTGTCCTCTGTTGCGTTGCCCAACATGTTCAGAGTCGAAGATTCTTCGGACCGGTGCTAAGTTGTCCATACGCTCTATATGGCCTAAACATCTTAGTAGACGCCTGGCTAGGTTCATGTCGCTGTACAGCCCGCACAGTTCGGGGTTGAATCTTCTTCTCTAAATGCTATCAGCGCAAACAGGACTCTCGGGTGAGTTCCTTACCGACCTTAACGGAGAATGACAAAACTAGATTTGGCGTTGTTGGGCTTCGCGACTATCCGAGGTGGACGTAGGCCTAGCTTCTCAGCAACCACTCGTGTTGTGCATGTGAGTTCCTTACCGACCTTAACGGAGAATGACAAAACTAGATTTGGCGTTGTTGGGCTTCGCGACTATCCGAGGTGGACATAGGCCTAGCTTCTCAGCAACCACTCGTGTTGTGCATGCCAAATTGTTTACTCACTAGTGGAAGGGACCTACAGTTTTATGCTGACTGCGAACGGCCAATTTGAGAACCTTTTTTCTAGACTCTGAGCATTGTCAGTGACTCGAAAGAAGTGGAGCTGTGAATTATAAATGTTTGTAAATTGGGGACTCGAACCTGGCACCCTCCGCGTAGGAGTCGACACAATAACGCACTACGCCACGTCGACCATGCACGCTGTCATATGCGGCCCTGAAATCGATGAATAGATGGTGTGTATTGGTTTGCATTTCATGCATCTTTTTAAGAATCTAAATAGATCCTTCAACAACTTTAATTCCTATTAGCTTGCAGAAATAAAGAAAGCCATAGAGATATAAATAAAAAAAATAATCAAAATGTGAAACATTCAAAATAAATGTCAAACAACTTATAAAATGTATACCAAAAATATGTTACACTAAGTATCAAAAAAGAATATCAGATCTTGTGATCACTTGTAACTAATTATAAGCTTATCACTAAATCAATTGTATGTATGCCTTAGTTTAAAAAAGTCCTCAAAACTCAATGATCAGAGAAAGCTCAAAGAGAAACAAACCGAAAGCAAATTCGCCAATTTGATATATGAACTTCCACAGAAGACACTTGTTTCTACCCTAACCAATGTAAACCAGTAACCCTGCATTTATCTACTATCCTAAATAAGTTTTTAGAGATTTTATCGTGGTAGTACTAGCGTACACCAAGTTTGTATTGTATACAGGACACAAGGAACATCAGGATAATATATTTTAATATCCTCTGAAATATACATTAAACCAATTTTTCACAAAAAACCAATTCACGAACTTTAGTTTTCATAAACACATATGTATTTTGAATTTCTTTCTTGCCTTTCTTTTAGAACCTTATTTGTTGCGCAGCAGACGTGCTCGAGGGCAAGGGCGTCGTCCAAGTGGCCATCACGGTGTGTGAACTCTTCAGACTCCATCGTGGACAGAGTGACAATAACACCGGATCGCCGACTAGAATAATTCGTTTATCGCCATCACCAGTTATCTAAAGCAACAACAGCCGACGACCGACGTTTTTATTTTATTCTTTTTTTTACTAAATTTTCTGTATTTAACTTGTATGTTTTTTTTTTATTCATTCATTTGACCTTAATTATTTCTGTACATATCCATGGAATTGTGTAACGTATCTACTCGTATGTACCGCCACGTAAAGTAATTGTCTCTGAATGGCGGATTGATGCTTTTGGTAAGGTTATGATTTCCAGTCATATAGTCAAGTTGATCTTCGTTTTAGATGGATCCAAATCCAGTCATAAGAATTCAATGGCGTAGCAATATAATGTTAGCGTTTGATATAAGTTTTTGTTTTTTCTCTTTGTAGAGGTCACTATGTATTATATTGCTTTTCAGTTAATTTGTTCGACCTTATAGCATACTCAGTTTCTTCTCTGGAAAGCATAATCTTCCTAGAGGAGGGCAGACTATATTTCACAAAACGGACGACGTTTCGTAATTTACTATTTAAGATAAATGTTCAAAACTACTATAAATTTGTTCTCTCGATTGTATTATAAGAATATTTGCATTTCAGAAATCACTCTCACTTTCTGCAGCGGGTTCCAAGGAAGCGAATGATTACGTTACTTTAATTTCTTCTTCATTTCCACTTGAATGTACTAGTCTACGAGAGACAAGATCAGTCAGTGTAATCGTTTTACTGGTCTTATTGACATTATTTACTTGAGTGAACTTAAGCTTATGTCAGAAATAGGGATGGGCGATTAATATTATTAATATTAAATAAACGAACGATTTTAAAAATCCAGACTTTAGTAATCGAGACAAATGAATGATCACTCGAGATGGGTGCATTCCAATGATTATTCGAGTGATAATCGATTTACACAACATCTGAGAACATTTCGATTTTCAAAATCACCAATTCAACTAACTAACAACACGAGAGAACTCGATTAATGTATCTCATCAACACGATTCGATTGATTAGAGAACTCGACAAATGTATCAATTTAACACGAAAATTAATTTTTTATTACGGAACTTTTTATTACTTACTCACGGTCTAATATTTTAGTACATATGCAACTTAACTTCGCTGAGATCGATTCCCGGCCGGTACGACCAAAAATAATTTCCACGGTCCCACCTCTTTCGAGCCACTGACAATGTTAAAAGAGTAATAAATGTCTAGAAAAAGCTTCTCAAACTTGACCGTGCGGAGTCGGCATAAAACTGTAGGTGCCTTCCACTCGTGACAGAAGCTAGGTCTTGGTCCTCTACAGGCTGTAGCGCCACCCATATTATATTATTATATTCAAATAACGAATAAGAGCTGTGTCAATCGTTCAAATCTAATACTATGTTCCACCGAACCGAAATCGCGTGATTTGGATGAATTCTTACTGATACAACAGTAAGCCCACTGAAGTTCACGCGGCTTGTTCCGTTTGAAAATTTCTAACGGATGTGTGAACTCGATGGGGATTCAACAAGATTTCAAGGAAACCTAATAACTTAGGAGATTTGGAGAAATTTGATGAAATCACTCAGTTTCGTTTGTTGGGAACGTAGCATATTGAACAAATCGCTTAAGTATTGGTTTCAAATAAGATTCGGACATTTCAATCAATCGCTTATTTCAATCGTTATTCATTCAAGAATAGAAGCCGATTACTTGTGTTCCCTCAATACTACCGACAACAACCACAAATGGTTCCAACCAATCGATCGTTGATTTTTGGTATACGATCAGAATCACTTTAGTTTGCCCATCGGCCCTTTCTTGAACAAATGAATAGGGCAAGCATAGTATTAGGTTAGGTTAGGTCAGTAGGTAGACGTGGAAGGCCACGCCTCACTTAGGTCCAGCTAGACTGTGATGTGATGCCAATGGGGAATGATTAACCTCCTTATTACTAGTTCCTACTCGTAACCTTTATTCAGATGTCGTTGTGTTTATCTAGTCCAACCATACAGAAATCCTGACGAACCTGAAAATAGAGGTT
This sequence comes from Eristalis intricaria, assembly GCA_964034865.1. Taxonomy (NCBI): domain Eukaryota; kingdom Metazoa; phylum Arthropoda; class Insecta; order Diptera; family Syrphidae; genus Eristalis; species Eristalis intricaria. Next base: position 27,149,023 of record OZ035874.1, read on the forward strand.
AGTGGGATGTTTGTCTGTTTTAGGTGATTCTGGAACACGAATTCTCTCAGTACTCTTTCCCTTAATAGGCAGGGACTGGAGCATTGTATTATTAGATTTCCTATATCTCATGGATAAGTCCCATTTTGTGTTCATGGTATCACAGATCATTATGAGCAGTTATCGCAACGATTACCATCTGCAGTACCCTTTCGCTGCATTGTAGGAGTTTTGTCAGTCGTTGCACCGTTGAACTTAGGGCATAGCATCCGGGATGTCTTACAGAGCCCCAGCTTCCATTAGCTAGCTCCATGATTTTGTCGTCCACTTTTTTCTTAATATTTGCAAGAGATGGATCAAAACATGGGCCCCTTTCCTTGCAAGTTTATCTGCTACCTCGCTACTAGTTATGTCCTTTAAACCCAGGAGCCAGTATAGAGTAATCGAATGCTGCGTACCAAGAACCTTAAGCTTTTCGCGGCAACATGCCCTAATGGCCGCCTGACTGTCAATTAGGATGGAAATATCAGTCGGTGGTATTTCCAATAATGAAATCATGTTGGCCGCTTCCTTGACATCCAGGATCTCCACTTGAAAAACACTGCCGTAGTCAGGTATTCTGATGGAGCAGTGTATTTTTAACGATTCGGATAATACGCCTGTGCCTGTGCCTGTGCCATTTTCCATCTTTGATTCATCATGACATCTAGACATGAAAGGACAGAATGGAATTACGAATCAAGTATATTACTAATGTCATCGAACGAGAGAAAAGACGACGAAATTTCCGAAACATTTCGCTCGTAACGATCTGAACGAACGATTCAATTTAATACGAATAGCGTACTGAAGTTGTACAACACATGTTCAAACCTAACTACAAGACGATGAAGCAAGTCCCAAAATCAAAATCTTTTGTCTGGCTTTTTACGAATGATAGTTCACATTGACGATTTGGATTGACTTGTTGAATCTGAACGCTTATATGAACGAACGAGTCAAATGATCGACCGAAAAAAAGTCTTGAATTGTTTCGTTCCTTCATATGATTCTTAACGAAACCCATGACCATGGCCGATACGAACGAATCTTCAAAAGCATTGACGAAGCGATTGATTGGTTTATAGTTGTGTGCTTGCCAATGTTATTGAGTGAACGAATCAATCACGACTGATGCAGCTCTATCTTTCTTAGATCTACACACCGATCATTTCAAATACCATCCACCTTCTGCGATTATAAAGAAGAAATTCTACGTTCTTAATAACTTTCTTGGAACCCAGTGTATTTTATTTCATTTCAAAGTAGAGAATTATTTATCATCTTCAGTATTCAGTTTCACAAGCACTTTTGTATTATGACTAGATTATAATTATTGTTTTATTGTCTGTAGGTTTATTTATTTGTTATACTTCAATCGAATGACCTCAAGGATTACTTCTTAAGGTTATCGATTGTCATGCACTTCATACACAACACCTACAATGTGTGTACTTGATCTGGGAAATAATTTCTAGAGATTCAAAAACAAAATATAAATGAAAAGAACAAATGTAAAGGAACAACTATTTTCCAAAATAAAAAAAGATTTTTCATAATAAAATGAACCAATTTGATACTATACTCGTAGAAATGCTTGTTTTATTGCTGTCGATAAATTTTAGCTTATACCGCAGATGAATGGAGGAAAACGATGGAGAACATGGATGTTGGTGAAAGACACTGTTTCATCCAACGAACGCATCGATAACGGTTAGATGTAGACAAGCGATGGGTGTTTTCTTAAACACCGTTCTTGATAAGACCGTGTAAAACTCGTGGAAAGACACTACCTTCACTACGTATATGATCTTCAAGAAATCCATTAAACTGTTCGAAAACTAAGAACAGCGCAAAAGGAGTAACTCGATAGAAGACGGGAGAAAAGCCCAATAAGGATATCGATCAATCTGGAGACAAGCAAAGAACGAGTATTTTATGAAAAACCAAACCTGGCTACTGATCTTAGGAACGGCATAGAGGCTCTTAGAAGGGTAACCTTACCACTGACATGCAGGAAATAGTGGATGAATCTTAGCGTCATTTCCAAAACCTGGTTAACGAGCCTGAAGAAGCTCGAGGGAGTAGGGAATCAAAAAACGGTTTACCATCAGAGCTCTTCAAAGCTAGTGACGATGTTGTGGTAGGGAGCATGCACGTACGTTTACGCTATGAGCAGAAATTGGAGAGACGAAAGCATGCACGACAACTGGAATATCAGCTCCATATGTCCCATCCACAAAAAAAGGCGATCCTACTTCTTGCATTAACTTTAAAGGTACATAAATATATCCTTACTGGCTACTCGGCTACAAGATTCTGTTTAGCGTACTGTGTGAATGTCTGTTTTGCATCTCACTAATCGGCACGTAACAGTGCGGCTTCCTTCACACTAAGCTAAATGCTGAAGGAGACTACCAAGTTTACAAAATTCCATTGACTGGTCTGGCTTGGAAACAAAGTGTGTGAACATCAATATCCCGGCATCTGAGCGAATCAGGGTTCGAGATGCAGAGGATGAACAAACCTTCGGTGTACAGACCAAGTTACCGCGTACGCAGGACCCACGGTCTTGAAGACTGTAAGCAGCGTGCCCAGGAGACTCTGCAATGGAAGGCAGTTATTGCTCCAAGGGTAAGTATATGTACGCACCATCGAGGCTGTGGGCAAAGGTAGGGTCACAATGTGCAATGGAATCTGTCTTTCCACAACGGCCATGTAAATTACAAATTTATATGCGGTATAGAATAGTGAATTTAGATTTGCACTGGCTATTCGCAATCCGTCCCTAGATTCGAGAACTAGAGGAATACGAAGAATACTGTGTTAAAGGTAAGTGAACGCCGACGCAAGACAATTTCTTTAATTGAATGGTAACAAAACTCCATTTGCTGACGAGGAAGTTTTTTTGCGTTAGGAATTCAAATTGGCGATATCATTAAGTCTTTTAAGTCTTCAAACAATGCCGAACAATATGTGTGACTACAATCCAGATCTGGATCTGGGTGTCAACCAAAAACCCTCTCTAGCCAACCCGATTTTTAGCTTGCTGCCTCCAGTTGCGCACAAATCATCGCCACTCTGTCCCTGCACCACAGGCAATAGATGCGCCTGCTTTGTCACGCCGCTTTACAGCCCGTACAATGGTCGGGATTGAATATTCTCCCCCATATTCCACGGTCAGAACTTATATCCCGAAAGGCCGAGGGCTTCTTCATCAAAAGGGCTGGGATGGATGATCAGTGTCTTCAGTAAAGTCTGCTCGGTTCTTAATTGCATGTTGTTTACTTGTGGTGCCCGTGGCATGGTATGTGCGTCGACCTATACACAACTTAACCTCGCTGCCCGATTTCGATTCCCGGCCGGTTCGACCAAAACATTAATATTCATAGTCCCACGAGACACTGACAATGCTCAAAGAGTAATAATTCTTTAAATTACCTCACTCGTAACTGATGTCTAATTACAAATCAAACGCAATTAATTCTTTTCGAATTTAAATAAATACTACTTTTACTACTGGTAACGAATTAACAGATACACAAAATATAAAAAAAAAGAAAACATAAATGATGAATTTAGCTGTTTCTTTTTAAAACTAATTCTAACACTGATTTGGATGAAGGCAACATTTAGTGAGTGTTCTCTCAAAGAACTCGTATCATTCCAATCCGCCAAAGCACTCTTCTGTTAAATGGTCTCCAAAGGCTGAAAGAAAATAAGAACATTGTTTAACGAGTCGATTAATGTGCACTGCTGATTTAAATTTACATTCACAATTTTCGCAGTATTTTCGTGGTGGGGGCAGCACTCTTGGAGCCCCTTCTCTCTCCTTGAAATCGGGTAAGGCCTCAACGCCATCGGATTCTTGTAGCGGGCAATCTTCGGTTTCATGCAAATCAAACTGATCGCAGATATCACAGAACATTCGAGGAGCTGGTTTCCTTGCTGTGAGATCAAACATGTAGGGTCTGGAAGAAGAAGAAAATTGAGTTAAAATAAAAACTAAACTAAACGAAAAGCGCTACTAAAAAACAGTAAGTACAGTTATAATCACAATCTCTACAGGAATTTTGCATTATTCATATTGAAAGATCAAGTGTCTCAGGTGAAGAATCAAGTCTCAGGTGTTTGGCAAACACTTAAAAACTGACACCGGAGTTGGAGATGAGCTGGTAGGGCTCATGCACCAACACATCTGGAAGATACGGTTGAAGGAAAGCATGCTCGATGTGTGGAATAATTTGACAACTCCACAAGGAAAAGAAGACCCCTTTGACTGCGTCAAATACTCAGATCTCTCGTTGGTGTTTTAACAGTTCACTGTGTCATCGTAGCTCAAGCCTCTGGGCTAGGTCTTCCTAATAATGATTTCTGCTGAAGCCGCAGAGACGAGGATGGGGGAAGAAACGATTGAACACTTGCTATGCAGCTGCAGTGCTCTCTCTTCCCGCAGATTCAGACATCTAGAGGCCCACTACTTCGATAACCCGGCTGAACTGGGCAAAATTAGGGTCAGCATTTTCTTCGCTTTGTTAAAAGCACTAACAGGTGTGCGGAATAGGTATCCTTAGATCCACGTGGTAACTATGTGGGCCTATGTTGGGCTAAGTGTAGCTGTTATCCCTCTGCGCAGTAATCAGTCAGTTATAGGGACATCGCTGTATATAGCCGTTTAACTGGGACAAACGAAAAAGTACGGAGACGTCCTTCTCCTTTCTCTTCGTTCTTTCCTCAGTTCGTATTATTGGCACAGCCATCTAATTGAGGTTAACAAATTCAGTCCAAAATGTCCAATAAAGTAGAATCGACTGTACCATCCAAAAGCGACTTTAAAGGTATAACGTCTTGCCTGCTCGAGACAGACGAAGTAAAAAGCAGGGCAACGCTTAACATCGCTTAGCGAATTAGATCGCATGGACAACACATCTTCGGCCCGAGGAGTCTTGGACTCTGCGACTCCTGGACATCAAGCAATGAGAGCGTAACTGTTAAAAATTGTGAGGATTGCCCATTGAATATCAATTTCCACCTGTCTGTGCTGTGCTTACATTCGAATTCGAAAAGAAACGAATACCTCCGCTACTTGACCTTAAGGTGCAAATGTTCATATCAAGCTTCATAAAGCAACTCACTTGCGTAGATCAGTTGAAAACGATTCCAGTGCGGTGATCTTGGCCTTCAAAGTATCATTCTTCTGCTGCATATCGGCAATTATTGAGTTTAGGAAGTTGATTTGTGCTGCTTTGTCCTCGTCGTACTCATCGTACTCCTAAAATAAATACCGTCAAAATAAAAGAGAAAAAAATTAAATTCGTTGTAAGTTCTAACCTTAGACTCCACAGATGATTCCTTGCTTTGCCTCGGCTCCTCCTTCGCCTTCGAATTCACTTGGACACCCGTATTTGAGGTAGTTTCCGACTTCTGGGCATCTGCTGGCTGCGTGGCAAGCATGGCTTTCTGAAGCGCCTTCACCTTCTCAGCCAACGATTTTGAAAGCGCGCCATTTGAATTGGTGAGCTCATTGAAACGTTCGATAAAACCTTCAATGTAGGAGATCTGTAGAGTGCTCTTACTCAGCAACGCTTTGATTTTATCAAAACTCTTCTCGAAGCTATCCACTGGGGCCATGCTGTTGGCAAAGAACTTGGACAGTTTGAAACATTCAACTTGAATGTTACTATTGGCAAGTTCTAACTCTTCCGACAGCTTATTTGCTTCAGGATCATTTGAGTTTTTGTGACTAGAAACTGAACTGCTGTACATCTTCAAGACATCATTCATTTGGGCATGATTCTTGGTCAGTTTAAAGTGAGAATAACTCAGCGATCTTAAAGCAATCTTAAGCAGTTCGATTTTGTCAATGAAACATCTCGTTGTGTCGAGATCAAGTTCGATATTATTTGCCAGGCACTCCATTTCAACAACGTCTTCGTCATCATTGGATTGCGGAGAAGTCTTCTTCTGTGACAAGTTCTCAAGCTGCTTGTTTAGTTCGGTTTCGTTTGCTTTTAATACTAATTGGTAGTTATCAGCCTTGTCTTGTAATACCCGCATTTGCTCGGATAAGTTGACGGTGGTGTTTGAGTTCATTTGCAGCAACAGATTCTCGTCACCGTACATATTGTCTTTCCTGTTGAAGTTCTGCTTCAGCGATTCGAATCTCCGAGTTAGATCGTTACAATCGAATTGTAATTTGGCAGATTTTTCTTCAGCTAGACTGAGGAGCTTTGCTCGGGTCTCGCTGTCGGGGGAGAACGATCGAATGTCTTGGTCTAGACTTTCCATTTGTACGGTGATCATGTTCAGAAGTTGATCTACCTCCAGGAGACCACTGCCGAGATAAAGCCGTTCAAAGTCTGGTTCCTTTGGCTTTACACTTTCGTTCGAGGGGAGTGCTGTCTTCGTCACTGGTTCTTCGTAGGCTAAGGGCTTTTCGTCGATAAGATCTAGCTCTATGCTCGAAAGCCTGTCCTTGAATCGTTTGAGGAGATCATTGTTTTTGTCTTTTTCGACGTACTTCGCGTCAAGATCTTCCCTCACCGAATGAAGAAGGGCGACTAGGCCGTCCTTTGAGACAATCTTTTCGGTTTCCACATCCTGCTTGGCTTGGTTCTCAAGCTGAAGCTTGGCGTTTTGCTCTGAAATACTCAAAACGGTTGCTTTGGTGTTCTCGAGCTCACGAGTGACTTCCAGCTTCTCCACTTCGAGCTGCTTGATCTTTTCTTCACTCGCCATGTGCTCTTGTTGCAATTTGTTACTCAACTCAGACAAACTCTTTGACGCAGCCGCAACCTCCTGCAGTTTCTGAGATATATCTGATTTTTCAGATTCGATCAGCTGCGCCTTTTCTGCTGCAGATTGCAGCTCCTGGGCGAGCCTACTGTTTTCATGTGACAGATCTAGACAATCTGCCGTGAGCACCTCAAGCCTGCGTGACATTTCCAGCTTCTCGTTCTCAAGCAGCTTTGCCTTTTCCTCATTTTCCTTAAGTCTACTGTTCTCGTGGGACAGATCCAAGCAGTCTGCCGTGAGCTCCTCAAGCCTGCGTGACATCTCCAGCTTCTCGTTCTCCATCAGCTTCGCCTTCTCCTCGTTGGTCTTCAGGTCTTCCTGGACTTTAGCACTCAATTGCGATATGTTTTGGCAGCTTGATGTGGCTTGCTCAAGTTTTTGTGATATCTCTGTCTTTTCCTGCTCAAGGCGTCTGATGCTTTCTTCGTGCGTACTGATTTGCTGCTTCATCTTTTCGTTTGCGTCAGAGGCAATCTTCCAGTTCGCTGTGATGCTTTCAAGCTGTCCGCTTAGTTCACTGATCTTGCCCTGAGTCTGACGTATTTGTTCTTCATCGGCTTTGCGTTCCTGGATGAGTTTCTCGTTGAGCTCCAGCAAGCCCGCACTGCCCGATGCCGCACTTTCAAGCGTCCGAGACAAATCGAATTTCTCCACTTCCAGTTGACTGGCCTTTTCCTCTGCGCTCTGCACCTTTTGCTGCAGCTTCTCATTCTGCTCGGATGAGCTCTGCAGGCTGGCGCTGATTTCTTCCAGTTTTCGAGAGATCTCAAACTTCTCTACTTCAAGGCGACTACTCTTCTCTTCGATCAGCTTCACCTCTTGAAGCAGTTTCTCGTTTTGTTCTGACAGGCTCTTCAGCCTCGAGGTGGTGTCTTCGAGCTGCTGTGAGATGTCGAATTTCTCCATCTCAAGACGCTTGGCTCTCTCCTCGGTCGCGGCCAAATCCTGATTCAATTTATCGGCGAGTTTCGATTGATTCTCAGACGTTTTGGCCATGCTCTCGAGTTGTCCTGAGATGTCGAACTTCTCCATTTCCAGTTTCTTAAGTTTTTCATCGTTGACCTTGATTTCCTGCTCCAATTTCTCGTTCGCCTCGGACAAGGCTTTGCTCTTGACCGTCGCCTCGCCCAGATCACGTGTCAACTCGAATCTCTCCACTTCCAGCTTGTTGATCTTTTCCTCTTTGGCTTTGACGTCCTGCTGGAGAGCAGCATTTTGTTGCACCAGATTACTCTCTGACGTGGCACCAGAATTGAGTTGTTCTTGGATCATTTGGTTTTGCTCCGAGACCGCCTTCAGATTGGATGTGACATCCTCAAGCTTCTTTGACACGTCGAACTTATCGACTTCGAGCTGCTTAATCTTCTCCTCGTTTGCTTTCTGCTCCGCCTGGAGTTTTTCATTGGACTCGGACAAGTGACTGTGGGTCGAGGTAAGCTCTTCGAACTTACGTGAGACCTCGAACCTTTCCATTTCAAGGCGCTTGACCTTCTCTTCGTTGTCGCTTAGATCACGCTGCAATTTTTCAGTCAATTCGGTAAGATTACTGCAGTTGGTTGTGGTATTTTCAAGTTTACCTGAGATTTCGAATTTTTCCGCCTCGAGGCGCTTGGTCTTCTCCTCGTAGGACTTGACTTCTTGCTGAAGTTTTTCCATTTGCTCGGACAGATTTTTGTGATTCAACGACAGTTCGGCCAGCTCACGGCTTATATCAAACTTCTCCACTTCTAGTCGCGAGACCTTGTCCTCACTGGCTTTCAGTTCCTGCTCAAGTTTGACATTATGTTCCGCCAAACCGCCGCTGTTCGACACGAGCTCATCCAGTTTTCGGGAGATGTCGAATTTCTCCACTTCCAATGAGTTGAATTTCTCCACATTCGCCTTCAGGTCGTTTTGAAGCTTGTCGTTTAACTCCGATAACGACTTGCACTGCGAAGCCAGCTCTTCCAGTTTACGATTGACATCCGATTTCTCGGCTTCAAGTTGCTTGTTCTTGTCCTCCCAAGCTTTTGCTTCCTGTTGTTGCTTTTCGCTTAGCTCTGAGAGGGCCTTCAAATCAGATCTAGCGGCTTCAAGGTTCCGACGGGTATCTGATTTATCTTGTTCCAGTTTCTTTACCAATTCCAGGGTTTTTTCCAGATCCTGCTGGAGCTTGACATTGAGGTCTGACAGGTTCTTCACACTGGCAAAGGCGTCTTCAAGCTTTTGCGATGTGTCTGAGTTCTCCTTCTGCGCTTGCCTGGTTTTTTTATCATTCGCCTTGAGCTCCTGTTCCAGTTTTTGAATCTGTTCAAGCAAGCCGTTTCGATTGGCAGCAGCTTCTTCAAGTTGCTTTGTGATGTTAACTTTTTCTCCCTCGCTGCGCTTGAACGCTTCCTCAGACACTTGCAAATTCTGCTGAAGGCTGGCACACCGTTCTGCCTCGGTCTTAGACAACACGGTCGCTTCCTCAAGCTTTCGAATTAGTTCGGATCTCTCCGCAGCGAACTGATCACTCTCCGTTGCTCTAGATCTCAACGAGTTTTCCAGTTCTGTGCACTTGGTCATCAGGTTATCTTTCTCAAGCCGCATCGAACTCAGTTCCTTGATGGCCACGACGAAATGTTCATGGAACTCACTGAGGAATCTGTCCTCGGTCGGGGGCTCAGGTTGCTTGAGCGCGAGATCTCGACGAATCTCTTCGGGATCCTCGACAAATCGACTAAGTCTGCTTCGAAAACCAGCTTCATCGTGCTCAAGGTTCCTAATTTTGTTCAGCAGATTTCGGAAGCTGTTCAGTGCCTCTTGGGCTTCTGCCTTTTCGAGCTCCTCGTTTTGATGTTGCTTATTGAGGCTGTTTTCAACGGACGTCGAAATGTTGGTCGGGCTGGCATTCAGGTTGTACGGCTGAGTGGTGGCTGAAATGAGTTCCTCTACCAGATCGCCAGAGGCGAGATTTTGGTTTGCTAGAAAAATTGAAAATGGATTAACTTTTGGATTTTTTTTCGAGAATTCGAGTTGGTCTTGTTCGGGTGGAATTTTCGGTTTCTGACAATGCGATGCTATGTAAGATGAGGCACGTAAAATATTCCGCTCGTGTGTATTGACAGATTGTAGGTTAGGTTAGGTAGGAAGGCAGTCAGACATAGACTAATGTAGAACCAGTTGATGGTTTTGACAAAGTGTTTTTTTTTCTTATTTGCACGCATAGGAGAGGGTTAGAAAGAACATTGGTTTTAATTCTCTGAGCATCATAATGAGATGAAAAGCATTCTTGTGACACGGCTAAAGAAAGAATCTCTATAATTAACCGTTCGTCCAAAATTGGGCTCAAGAGTAAACTGATGGTTTGATTGTTTAAGAGGAGGAATACAACTGGACATTTCAGATAAGCATCGCTTATGGAAATATCAATAAAATGAAGAAAGACGGGAAATGTTTAACGGTGTTCAAGAGATGGGATCGTTGCAGTGATGGATCTGTCTGGATAACGTCCAACAGTCGCAGATGAGTTGGAGGGGCTCCAGCCCAGTTGTGTGAGTTGTATGCAAGTTTTCAGGCTATGTAGGTCTTGTCAGATCACAATGGGGACAAACATTTTCTGCAAAGGCGAAGGCAACCCAAACATTTTGCTGCATTTTTAGCGATATCCAATATGTGGTCTTCGCACTGCAGATAGTTAGTTTGGGTTAGGTATAGAGGCTGATAGTAATTTCACCAGACCATATTGGTCCATAGTCACTCAGACTAATACCACTGATTGACAACTGCAGGGATAGTGCCTTTAATTTGATCCGAACGTCAAAACTGGACCAAATTTGAAAACCAGATAAAAGCGTATTAACTTTGCTTTCACTGGGATTCGAACCGGGGACCCCACTAAGCAGGGACAGGCACTCAACCAACTGCACCATCCAGTCATTACTGCAGATGGTTAGTGAGACGCACACCGAGAATAGAAACATGTTTACGAGGATAGGTTTCGCTTCAATGACAGCACTGGGTTTTGGAAGCATTAAATTCAACTCGTCCAACGTCAATCATCAGTCCGTTAGATCAGTGTGAATTTCGATTTCGATTTCTTAATCGTGTCGCGCCAACATCTTAAGCTCAATGAGGATAAGACGAAACATATGCTGTCGAGCAAGAAACGATCTGCCGAACACCACCTAGGGCAGAACATCACTATCGACAGTGGAGATTCGACGTACAATCACCTTTGGCAACCGATGTTACATCGGTTTGTCGAAACAACTGGGCTCAAAACTCAACTTCATGCTCTACAAAAATCCTATTTTGCCAGTCCTGCTCCTCCATTCCTGGTGTCTTCAAAAGAAAGTATGGTCCCGTCTGCGAGAAAAGCTGTACCAGGATGTGGATGTAGTCCGGAAGGCAAAAATCCGTCGACGGCACTAGCTCGGTCAAATCGAGTGCATGGACAACAATGCTCCAGCTAAGAAGGTCTTCCAATCCAAGCCTCTCGGTTCGAGAAGAAGAGGAATACCGAACCTCTGGTACAAAGACCAAACCATCGCGGATGCAGGGCAACTTGGTCTTGATGACTTGAAGCAGCGTGACCAGGACCGTCAGCGATGGAAGACAGCAATTAATCAGGCGCAGACACTCCATGGACTGTAACCTGGTAAGTAAGTAAGTAAGTCGCACCAACTGGCCAAAATATGCTTAACTACTCGACTCGAACAGACTGGAACCACAGGAGACCATGCAGGGCGTGGCAGCCACAGGAATGCGAACAGTCATCAACGGAAAGCTTGTGGAAAGTCATGCAAAATGCTATATGCTATATATATGAACGAGCTCAAATGTGTATGAACACTAGCGGCAGCCACTTTCCGGATATGATCTTTTCTACTTAACAGGAAAAATTATAAAAGTCCAAAAAAGATTACCTTCACTCAAAATCGTGAGTTTTATTTATTGAAAAATGAATTCAAAAAGAAAGAAGTTGAAATATACATAACTATTGTACCATAGCTTCAAGTGTATTTATTTGTTTGTCCAGCAGTGTGGGTCATATCCTAGTGCAACCCTAAGAAGTTCAGTGAAGAAGAAGTTCAGAGATTTAAAATCAATGTGCACCGAATTCTTCTTTCTATTCCTTCCTTATTTTCTCAACTCCTCTTCCAAGTTTGTGCATTTACAGAAAGACTACAGTCTTTAATAACTTTTAACAGACTCTTCACTTAAAATTCAGTGGATTCGGTTTTATCGGGACAGCCGCTTAAATGGGACAAGTGAAAAAAAAGGAAACTTACCTTATCAATTCGTATTATTGTGACACATTTAGCCTGAAGTGTCCAAATAAAGCGGAGTCCATTTAATTTAATTAAAGTCACGTCAGTCAGTCGCAAATTCAAACGAAGAACAAAACATTTAACTTACCCGAACAAGACCAGTATTAAATTCGAACATTTACCTAACGTCAAAGCGGCTAGCTTTTGTTCTAGATCAGATATTTTCTCTTTGTACACTTGAGTTTGTGCCTGAAATGATGTTTCTGGAATAACTTTTACAACATATATTTGGTTATCATAAATAAAAAAAATAAAACAGTACAATCTTAGATGTTAGTAGTAACTGCTTGCTGATGGACAACAGCAGGTTTACATAGAACACAAAATTCACACTTTCATTTATTAATTGCATGTACATATTAGTGCGCTTTAGAGGTTCGTGCTAGAAAAGAAAATAGATTCTCCTGTGCAACAATATGAAGCGATGTCCTAATTCCTCAAAAAAAAAACCTAACCGATCATCCTGTAGACCAACACGATAAAACAATATAGCCGGATAGCCATATATGCTAAGTCCGAAGAAACCAGTGTGGTTTCATTCCAGGTAAATCAACAAACAGAGTTTTCACTTCTAGCCAGGTGGTGGAAAATGTCTAGAATTTAATATTTTAATGTACAAACTAGACTTACAGAATTGCCGCCAATGATAGCATAGCCAGGATAGAAGTCGGAAAGCCATGAGAGAATTCGGCATCCCGAATAAATTGATGCGACTATGTAGGTTCACCACGGCCAATGCAACAAGCCATGTTAAAATTTGCCGGATTGCTATCTAGACCAATAAACATGCGATGGTCTGGCCTGCCTTATCTTCTGTAGAAAGCAGTTCCGTGACTCTGGCACACCAACTAGAGGGACCATTGTCACCAGGTCTAGCCACAAATTGGTTTACGCAGACGACGTCGACATCATCGGAAGAAATGTTTACGAATCCTTCACACAGATCTAGCGAGCGGCCCAAAATCTGAATCCTCACATTTGTGAAAGAAAGACAAAGTACATATTGGCTTCGTCTCTAGGTCAAGCGATCAGGGTAGCGGAACATGAATTATAAAAATCGGGTCAATAGCAGCAGTTGATAATAGGGGAGAAGAAAAACGTGGGCGGCTGCTGAAATCATCAACAGAGCCTACTGCTGTACATGACCATGGTCCTACCAGTACTCACATATAAATCGGAAACTTGGATGCTTCGAAAAAGGCACACCAATCTTTTAATGGCGTTCGAGAGATAAGTTTTCGGGGAATTGTTGGACCCGTAAGTGAGGGAGGTCGATTCCAGACACGCTACAATCACGAACTGTATGCGATCTACACCGAAGCTGACATTGTGACAAAAAATAGGCTCGATAGACTCCAGTGGGCAGGAGACCTAGCTCGCATGAGGGAAGAGAAACCGGCTCGAAACGGACTCTTTGGTAGCCCTTTTTTTAGATAACAACGTGGTAGACCTAGGACCTATGAGACCGTGGTCTGTGGACGCCCGAAGCCTTGACGTGCGATGCTGGATGGCGGCGGATCGTGATCGGTATAGGTGAAGAAAGTTGATGGTGGAGGTCAGGACCATTGATAAATCTCATAAGATTCATAATTGAATCTAAATGAAAACATTCCATTTAATGAACCAACATATTGGTCTAAATGAGTCACGACTGTAAAGCCATCCTCCTACTTACCTACCATAGTCGACACTTTGAGCATGCTGGCTCCTGTCCTGGCTTCCCGACACCTTATTCATTTTTCAACCTCTGTGAACGAAGAAGATGACAGTCGACCTAGTCTATGAAAAAAGTAACCTAAATCTTCTACAGTTTGACGTTAACGAAGGTCCCCTCAAGTGTCTGACATCCCTGGATTTATAATTCTAATTTCACCTAGGGATAATTTTATTTAATCAAAAATTAAATTGTTAGGGAATTTTAAATGTAGTCGCCTTAGAGAAATCTTCAGCAACCTAATCTTTTTAATCTTTATCGATCCTACTATTGATACAAAAACGGTGCTTGTTTGCTTGATTTTGTACAAAGTTTTTGGTGATTTTGGATTTTCGGAAGCACAGTCGTGTCTGCGAATCTAACACTTTTTTCCTGCACGCAAGTTTACATACATAAAAATTCTGGATTTCTGCAGCCACTCTCAAATTCCTTCTTCCAAAATCTATTCTACGCCTATTGATAAATTGGACGAACAAAGCAGCCTGGGGTAATTCGGTTCGAATGTTCACATTGTCGGTGAAACCTGAAAAATGTGTTACTACAAATGTGCAAACGAGATTTTAATGCCACCCTATTAGTTTGAACGGTGCCTACAAGGGAATCCCAATTGCATTCAAAATTATGGTGAATAATATATAATAATATAAAATACCAGAAAATAATACCAAACATATCAGAAAGTGAGAAGTTTTAATAGTCTCCTCTCCCAAGTATCACCGTTGATCTTAGTAGATATGACGTTTACGAAAACGTTCATAATCTGCATAATCTGCTAAAATCTTCTGTTTAATGATTTCAACCTAAGCAAACTGACCTTTTTTACTTGGTGATGCTTCATTAGACTACACACCTTGTTAAGTCAATTTGTTTTTCAAGCAAAAACCTATGCGATCCTCATGGCCACGAAATAAATTGTGAAGAAAAGGTGGAAGGATCTCTGAATTTGATCGGCAGTTTAAATTTGCTTTGGGAAGTGTCTGGATCACGGGCGACTAAAAGAAATGAGATTACCGATGCTGGGCAAGGATCACAGGTGGGACTCTCAGGACTTGAAACTGAGCTGGGACTGCCTGAGTCCTTGGTCAAGAGTTCAATCGATGGTTGGACCTCTGTAGAGCACATCTGGAGGTGGCATTTCTCCAGGATGTAGATAGATAAAGCACAGCTTCTGCAAGAAATCCACCGCATTCTTGAAACTTGTAATCTCTTCACAGAAAAACTGCAGACGATGAACTTACGGCCCACTATATCTTCGACAAACTCCCAAATTTGCTTAAGCGATGAAACGTCCTTCTATCTAAACTTTCATTCGCTCTGCCTTTACAGAGATTTTGCTAGAAAGTGACGAAACATCCGGTCAGGATCCGGCGAAGTATGGACGAAGAAACTTCGAAGAAACTTCTGAATCAGCAATCTGCAGCCATTTTTAAATTCACGAATCTGCAGCCATTTCCCAGAATCTGTCGCCTTTGCGTGGTGGATCCATGGTTTGTGTAAAAGTATTTGTGAAATACAAGGGTATACCACTACTCATGCATTCTTTCTCCGGTGTGGACAAGGGGGAAAATGGCCGAAGTTGGATATCTCTATAATTCCTTATTTCTGTTATTTCTATTGATGATTAGCGATGTGCTGTATGCGGTCTTGTCAACAGGAAATGGCGGAATTCGATGGACTCTTACATCTGAACTCAAACAACTTGGTTACGCCGAAGATGCATGCCTTCTGTCTCACAGAATGATGAACCTTCACCAAATGACAGCAAATGTTTGACGTCATTGGGCTAAAAATTAGCTGGGAAAAACAAAAATGACCAGCCTAAGACCAAACTCATCAACTCATATACATACTGGACAGACGGTTGAGAGACTAGAGAGTCTCCAATACCTTGGGAGTATTGTCTCAACCGATGGCGGAAGCGAACTGGATATAGCCAACCGCTATCGGCATGCAATCTACAGTTTGGCGAAGTAATGCAATTAGCTTGAACACCAAGTTACGACTGTTCCGTTCCAACGTTGAATCCGTTCTACTTTATGGATGCGGTACTTGGAGGGTGGCCACCACTATCACGAGGATCCTGCAAACGTTTGTCAATAGATGCCTTCGCTACATCTTAGTCGTATCTCTAGCGGACAGCTTTATCAGAGAACGGGCCACAACGAAAGTGGCAGTGGATTGGTCGCACTCTCCGAAAGGGTGACAGGTTCATAGCTAGCCAAGAGATGCAATGGAACCCGCTTTCTCAGGATGGCAGGATGCGCGGCAGTCCTAGGAATACGTGGCACTTGATCTGCTCTAACGACGATCTTATCCTAGTTCAACATTTTGAATTTTTTCGCTTGGCCCACAGAAAGCTCTTTTGGATATTTTGAGAACGCGTAGCGTAGTGGTTGTGAAGCACTGACGAGTTTCTCGACACCGACCGAGTGGCGCAGTAGACGGTGGAATCCTCTCTAAAGACACATGTGGGGTTTAACTAGTAATTCATCTATCCTGCTAATCACTCTGTACAATTTCGGTCCTAAGAAATCATACAACCATTTGGCAATAAGCGGTTCAATTAATACTGTCTGATTTTAAAAGAAACGGTCCAATGTACAAATCTATATTGCATGTCTGCATGTTTGCATGTCCATCCATGTCTGCCTAAAGTTTATTTAGAACAAAAAAATTAGTATAACCTCGAGTCTTCCTTTTGGAAAACCACACGTCACCAAAAGATATCTTTCCACGAATCTTATTTCTATCATTTTATTCTAAGATTGAATGAAATGTGGATTTTATTTATTAGTATTTCCTACATGCTAACTAGAAAATAAAATGGCAAACTGTTAAAAAACGACACCTACAGCATCAGTTAAAGCGCGATTAAAATATTTCGATATTCAAGTTATTAAAACATTTGCTTACAGATCGAACACAGAAATTAAATCAACCTTACATTTAATTCATCACCACAAAACGTTGCTTCCTCAATGGAGATCTGCAGATCTTCGGTTTTGTTTTTCTCCACTTCTAGCTTGCCCTCCAAGTGCACCACTTTCGACTTAAGCTGAAAGGAAAATCGGAAACAATCAAAATAAAACAACAAAACAAAAACAAATCAACCAACATGTATATTTCACAAAAAAAGTGTATCTTATTTTCCAAAATAAAATAAAAACTTAACAAATTCTTCATAAAAAAAGATAACATTTTTCGTTGTTCGGTTCGACCGTGGTTCTCTACTGTGAGTTCAAAAAAAAATTAACAAAAACAAAATTTGGCATCACTGTCAAGCACTGTTGTATGGTATTGGATTTTATTCGAATAAAATGCTGTTCCATCGATGGGATTTGGGGGGGCGGAGGAGGTCAATTCGTTAGAGCCAATCGGTTTGAATGCATGCCGTTGAAGACGCTTTGTTCTACATGATCGCAGCGGAGTTACTGTTTCTGACGACTGTCGGGTTGGTGGAGGATGCGGAATCAAAGCGCTTTTATCTGTGGTAGATTCTGAATTATATATTTATCACACGTTAGATGGAAGTAAGCGAGCATGACGAATGAACTTTTATGTGAATGATTGAAGTCGGTTAAGATTTTTTTTCAGTTAATTGGCAGACTGTTTACTTGTGAGTACACTGGTGAGCGTTGGTCGTCATTGTTAATCAAGATTTAGATTTGTTATTTCTGAATATGTTATTCAGTCTACGTTACTGAAGGTTAAGTTAAGAGCCTGCATTCGTTTGATCAAGTAAAAATCATTTTGCCTGGATTCGTAGACAGTCTTCAAAGATTGAAAGGGATTAATCACATGTCTTTCAGCTCTTAAAACGCCTTAAATTCTAACCATCTCGAGAAATGCAATATTACTACCGTGGGCTCGAGCTGGGGGTCCATAAAACCACAATTTGTTGCTGTTTCCTACCCTGGGGTCTAGACGACCCGGAACTTGGTATACACATAAAGAGACATTTGAGACTTAAAAATATCCGTAGACGAAATGCCTACTGATGTTCTCTGAGCTTTGAATGCGGCAAATATGCGGCGTAGTTTAAAGTAGTTGAGTTTGTAACAACGTGCTGGCCC
This sequence comes from Eristalis intricaria, assembly GCA_964034865.1. NCBI lineage: Eukaryota > Metazoa > Arthropoda > Insecta > Diptera > Syrphidae > Eristalis > Eristalis intricaria. Next base: position 27,166,917 of record OZ035874.1, read on the forward strand.
CAGGGCCAGGGCCTAGATTCTGTAGCAACCACTCATGTTGTGTTTCTCACGAGTGGAAAGGGACCTATAGTTTTATGCCTACTTTGAACGGCCAAGTTTGAACCCAGGCAGCGAGGTTAAGTTGCAGTGTCGAGGAATCAAACCCTCTCTTGAAACCACGATATCCCTATTTTTAAGACCTTGATAGTCCCAGTCCTGCTGCATGGCGCAGAAACATGAACACTAACCAAAAGGGACGAGGAGATTCTTGGTGGCTTCTAAAGGACAGTTCATCGTATTATCTTTGGTCGCGTGTTCTGATGGTGTTTGGAAGAGGAGACTGAACGAAACCAGTTCGAGTCTCTGGTATTAGATGATCATGTTCATGTAGAGCGAATGGACACCGATGCTCCGGGCCGGAAATTCAATGACTCAAACCCCGTGGGACAACGCGGTATAGGAAGTGCACCTCCGGTGGGTGTGCGCTGACACCTGAAAAGGGACCTCAATCAGCTGAACGTGCGTGGCTGGAATCAACCAGGATATGACCGTGATAGAGGGAGAGGCATGTTGGCTGAGACTCAGGTCCACCCCGGACTGTAGTGCCAACCAAAGAAGTACTTTGAACTGCAAGAGGCCAAGTCGATGCAAACAGTGCAGAGTTGTTGATTGCCCCAACCCGGCGGGATGCCACCAACGATAACCCTCGATGTTCAGGTTCAAGTTCAAGTTCTTATACTTTGTTTATCTTAATACATATATGCAGCGTACGCTCTGGCAGAGAGTATTTAGCCATGGAACAAAGGACGGATATACGACCACACAGCACGACATTTTTTTTTTGCGAGTGTGCTTCCGGAATTTAGGAGCAATATTTCAGGATCACACTCGCAAATCGTTGTCATTTCTTGCGTCTTTATCCTCTACAAAAGAAATATGCTGGATAAAGAGAAAAAAGAGTGGGACATATATTACAGCCGATACAAAAGGTTATACTTATTGCGATGCCGATTCTTTGTCATCGACTTTATACCGATGTTATCGCCTGACTGTGATCCGCATTCAAAGCAGATTCTACAACATCAGCCTAATATGTGCACACGGCCCTTCCAAGGAAGGCGGTAGACTCTATCTGAAAGTCTCAATCTCTAGCGACCTCCCAACTCAAGAATATCGAAGAGCTTAGGGACAAGCATAAAATACGGGCTTTGTATAAAAATGCCAAAAGCCTGTTCTGGTAGGGCATGAGCCAGATTTGCAGAACTTTGAAGACGAAAGCATGCTCGAACAATAGAATTTCAGCTCCTTATGACCCGTGCACAAACACGCCGACCTCTTGCAATAGCTGCAGAGGTATATCCCTGAACGTCTAAAACCTTTAGGCACCGCACAAATCGGCACGTACCACTGTGTCTCCCATTCATCACATCAACTACAGACCAAATCTTCACACTATGGCAAATCGTGGAATAAATAATTTTCACTGACAATACTCACAGAGTAATAACCGTCTAGGAAAAGATTCTGAAACTTGGCCGTTCGGAGTCGGTATAAAACTGTAGGTCCCTTCCACTCGTGAGAGTAGTGGCTGTAGAAGATAGGCCCTCTACGGGCTTTAGCACCACCCATATTATTATTATTATATTAAATTACTGCTATCCAAACAACAAACATTTGTGACGAATCTGAATGAGCGCAACTAAAAAAATAGAAACCAGAGAGAATACGAATTTTCTACAGACTGTCGTTATTGCTCCCTGTGAATTTATTTCGCCGGCACATCAATTTGGATATTAATTGTCTCCATTTTCCATTTGAAGATCGTGCTTAGTATATAGAGTAGTTTCGTTATTTGTACTTCAGTGAGATTAGGAGAAATCAAATGCCGTTCTGTTGAAATTAATAGCTTATGACCAGATCGACGGGATTAGAATTTTAATATATCAGTAGAGTCCAACGCAAGAGCAGCTGCGCCGAACAAATGACCAAAATATTATTTGTTTTTTGTATTCAAAAATTTGTTAAGACGTGCATGAAATTCTAAATACCCCAATACCATTAGGAACCAGTGCGCGCGTTTGCGAAATGAGAATGTTATCTTTTGTATTAAGAACGAAAACATAGAGATACAAAGAATGAATGGATATTTACCTCGCTTATGATTTTCTGAAACTGGAGAGCCTGATTCTGCGCATCCTCACGATCTAGGTCCCGTTCAATCATCAGTTGCTCGATGTGGTTTTGCTTCTCTCTAATAAGATCCTTAGGAAATACAAGAAAAAAAAGTTAAATTTAAATCTTAATAAAAATGTGCGTGGGAATGTGTAGAAAAGGTATGCAAGTGGACAACAAATCGATGATTATCATTTATAGTCAATACTAGCCCCTGAATTTAATGTTGTACATGTTTTCTGTATTTAGCAGCTGGAGATGAGCTGGTAGGGTACATGCATCAACTCATCGGAAAGATGTGGTCGGAGGAAAGGCCGACGAGTGGAATCTCAGTACCCTTTGGCCGATCGACAAGAAAGGAAACCCTTTCAACTGCGCCACCTGCCGAGGGATAAGTCTATTGAGGGAAATTAGTATCGCTTAATTCTCTACTGTTCTAGGTGAGCGAGTGAAACCATTCGTGTATAACCTAATATGTCCTTACCAACACGGTTTCAGGTCGGGGAAGTCCACTATCGCAAAATCTTCACACTACGGTAGATCATGAAAAAGACACAGGAAATGCAAATCGACACACAGTACCTATTCCTCGATTTCAAGGCAGCGTGCATAGAGACGAGCTATACATTGCCATGTCTAGTTTGGACATTCCTGCCAAACTCGTCAAGTTGTGCAGGATGACGATGGATGATGAACTTTCGCTACTTCGTCAAGGTCGGTAACGATCCGAGACCTTCTATGTCAAAAAAAGATTTAGACAAGGCAACAAGCTGCCTGCCTGTGACTTTTTCAACAATATTCTTTAGAAGATCCTGCAAAACTCACTGGACAACATAAGAGGCACGATCTTGCAAGAGTCTGAACTATTGCTGGGATACATGGTGACATGGACGTGATTCTTGGAACACAGCGAGCCGTCAATGAGGTGTTTGTAGAAATTGAAACGGAAGCGTTTAAAGTGGGTCTGGCGTTAACGAATTACATGTTGTCTTCAGGAAAAGACGCACAACATCGGTGATTCGGCTAGAACGTCACTGAGGGCAGGTACAATTTCGAAGTAGTGAAGGACTTCGACTACTTCAATTTCGTAGTATACAGTACAAAGAACATCAGTACCGAGATCAAACGGAGAATAACTCTTTCTCCAAATCGCTGTTCCACGGGCTCAAGAGGCAATTGAGTAATAGAGCCCTCTCTCGGAAGACTATATTGACTCTATATAAGACCTTGCTCATCCCCGTCCTGCTCCACGGCGCAGAGGCATGGAGTATATGCAAAACGGATGAAGAGGCTCTTGGTCTTTTTCAAAAAATCCTTCTTTGAAGCTTAAAGTTCTACCACTGGCTGTACAGTCACATGAGTCTAGCCAGGCGTACATAGATCCAACTCCTAAGATGACTAGGCAGTGTAGAGCGTATGAAGATGTAATGTAAGCTCTGGCCGGAAGAATCTTCGACTATGAGCCTGTGGACAAAGCAACCGGTGCGAAACTGCGTCCAGTGATTGGGCCGGCTGCGGAATGCTTTAACATTCGCACCCACCTTCATGACTTGCGAGGTTCAATGCACCAAAAATCCATTTTAAATAAATTGGAAGATCTATAATAAGGAACTCAGAGCTTGGTGTCGACCAAGTTAGGGTTTTTCAACTCAATATTTAAATCAGCTCTCATCTAGGGTCAAGAAATTTGGGTACCTAATGAGCGAAAGCAAAATATCACGACTACAAGCTGTCGAATTGAGATTTCTTTTGTTTCTGTTTCTTTTGAGATCTGCTCGTTGTTGCGCACAACTCCTGTTAGGTTAGAGTCAATGGCGGACGATCGTGCGACCTGGAGATCTCTCGTGCGTAATGTGGATCAGGGGATATTGTTTATGAGGATGGCATTTGAAATATAAATCATGACGAATCAAGAATAGTCGTTTTTGCAGGTAGCTATGAGACTAAAGGCTAATTTTGCCAGCAATCCATACCAATATTTTTAGAGCCTGACAAGGGATAGCTTTCTGTGTATTACTACAGCCAACTGAGCATTGCTCCGCTTCTGTACATTTGAGTACATATACTCAGTCATCTACCAAATTGAATCATACTGGTTACCAGTAAGTTTTAAACATACTCACTTGCATTGAGAAACTACTCTTGGTAGTCGTGGGTGTAGCTACAGGTTTAGGTAAACCCATCCTCTGAAAAGAAATAGGAAACCACACTTTAAATCATACAGGCTTTAGTAAAACCATATCGTTGGCTCACCTGCATTCTTAGACGTGATGTATTTGTCGTGGCAATGCTGTTCATTGTTCCAATAGACGTAAGAGATTCTCTTGATCCAGCTCTTGAAAGACGACTCTTCTTTGACGACGGTGACAGCGAGACTTTGGCAACTGGGACAAAGATTCCATATTTGGGCTTGCATTCAAAATATCTGCAAGAGAAGTATGTCAATTTCTTTTTGCGCTTTCGTCGTATGACTTCTTACCTCACACCATCCACAGATCCATCATTTTTGCCACTTGCTTCATCGAGCTCAATGCCGCACCAATTACCCGACGCAAATTGTGTCTCGCCAAGGTATTTCAAGATTCCGGGTCGACTTCCGAAGCCCGATGAAACAATTACTCGATCACCCACTTGGAAGCCGTGTTCTAAATGGAAATGGAATTGGTTAAAAATGCATATGAAATCGACAGTGAATAGAAGGATGATTAAATGATGGTCTACGGGGATGAGCTACTGACTAGTTTACGTCTCTAAAAAAACAAAAAGCAAGAAAAAAGGATCCAAATGAAAGTTAGAACAAACGAACTCCAATTCCGATCTAATTGGACTAATCAACGACCCTGAGTGACGACAAACACCCTCTGTCATTGAACGTATTGCACGTTTCGAATGGCTTGGAAGGAAGAGATTTTATCATAAACACATAATTTAGCAGAAAGGCATGAAAATGTCTAGAAATGCGGTTTAGTCAAATAAAAGGGAGCAAAATTACTGTTGCTCTACAATAAGGTAAGGTCAAGAATGTGCCGCAAAGTGTCAAAAGATTTCTGTAAGTACTTGTCACTCGTCGGGTATATATTTGTGACGCTCATGACTTAGCGGTCACTGCTGAGAACGTTTGAAAAATCCTTGACACTCTTTGGTTGTATTTCAAAAGAATTTTTAGCATATGCGACAATACGATGTTTCCTCATATGCGCACCGAATTATACACAACCAATAAAAACTGGAACACTTAAAGAAATCAATGGTTTCCGAAATTGGAACGCAGACTACCGAAGACATGATTTCTTGTACATATCTGACTTTGTATTCGATTGTTATATCTCCCCACGTTACATAAATACAGTCACGTGCACGTAATTACAAACAGTAAAAATTGTATTCTTACTTAGGGAAGTACAGTTTCTTCATGAAATTTGAAATACTATATATTCCTTGATTAATGTAGAACAGAGCACAAAAATTGAAATGTGTTGGTATTTGCACCAAGCAACACCATCTTTGGTTTTATATGTCAGGTGAGTAAAAGTTGATTAAACTGGTCGTTTACATAATTAGAAAAGATTTGGAAGAAATTGCATTAATATTTATTGCAGCGTCAAGACTGATATCCACCAAATAAATGCTGGTGTTCCCCAATGCTCAGTTCTGTCTCCGACACTCTTTCTCGTTTTAATAAATGATCTCTTGTTCGCTACTTCTAATCCAATCCATTCTTTCGCTGTTGACAACAGCCTCAGCTTTTCATATTCGTGCCAAGACTCACGACCCAGCCATTCGCCCGTAGAATTGGAACGGTAGTGGATGTTAAGCAGGGTATAAACAATAGAGTACAATTCAATGCTACAAAAAACTCAATGCTTTCTGCTGTCACTTAATCGAATCCTTGATAATCAGCCATCATCCATGCATGACGCTTGTGTAATTGGAACTTTCCATCTTTGGTAGGTGTATCAACACAACACTCAGATGGAACGATCCCATATTTTAGGTCACCAATAATGCTGCGAAAGATTTCCTTAATCGATGCAAGAAATACTTCAACCCCCTCTGATTTGGGTAAAATTTATAAGGCTTGAATCCGCCCAAAGAGCCCAGGCCCAACGCCGCGTCAACTTCACATTACTGGCGTCTACCGATGGTTAACACATACTTTCACATACTTTGTCCAAATTTCCTTGGTGGTGGCATGGAGGATAAAAATTTTGTATAGCATTAAAACCCTTTTTATCTTAAACAAGTAACAGTTTCGAAATTGGATCAAAACTTGTTTCACCATCGTTCAAATTTAAAATTAGGACTCTGCCAAATGGATTATTTCCCATTGCTTATTGCCATAAGCCTTTATTTTACATTATTTCTAATAAATAATATGTTTTATGGTATTTCGACCGGTTTATTTTAATCCGTTTCGTATGAAAGTTATTACAAAAACCTGAAATTATGGGCGCATTCCTATAATGTGCACAACCAATTAAATCAATATTTCCTCATTTGACAGATTACAAACCTTAAGATAACGGTACTTTATGCAAATACCCAGGCATTTCAATTAATGTGTTCAGTTCTACATAGTCAATGTCGATACGTTTAAAATTTCATGAAGAAACAGCAATTCCTTGTGGTGAAAATAAATGTGTTAAATGGTTGGTGTTTTTTTACGTGCCTGTGACTCAATGCAAAAAAACATGCTGTGTATACCACTTCGGTACACATACTTACTTCCTGCGCTCTTGTTGAGTACACTCCTTGTACTTGGCGTCGGGGACACTGTACACGATCTGTCGGGTGACATTTTTGCAGAAGTTCTAGCTGTTGCGCCCTCCAGGGGTTGAAGTGTCAGCCTCGTAAGCCTTGAGAATATCCCCTTCTTGCTTTCACACTGAAAATACCGCTTACCAGCAACGCATCCATCATTTTTACCTGCAAGAACGACGAGCAATTTATTTATACGTTCTTTCATTTGTTCAGTCAGAAATTACCATTCGGTTCATCAAGGACAACACCAGCCCATTCGCCTGGCGCAAAATGTGTTTCTCCGATGTAGGCAATTTGGCCTGGACTAATGCCACCAACCCATACCCTCTGGCCGATGATGAACTGTTCAGTGTCAGCTGTGAGTATTGTCCCGTGTTCTGTAAAAATAAACAACAAACAAACGAATGAATGGCAGTCGCATAGCTAAAGCCGGTGAATATGGTTTGCTCCTAAACGAGAAAGCGTAGGAAACATTCAATCAGAGAACGCAATTGACAAGGAATGGCGTTCTAACATCAAATCAATAAAAAAAATCCACCCTCATACGTGTTGTGGATGTGGGTTGAAGAGATATACGTCTCATTTAACGTGATTATCTTCTTCGGCACACATTGCACGTTCTTGATCAGAACCTCATAGGCAGCCGACGCGATGGTCTCGACACATTGCCTCCGACGGACGGACATATTTGGTAATGCCGCAAGTGCACACAAGTGCAGTGTTCAATAATGCTCACGATAGGATCGCAGTCCAATTAAGACATTCATGACTCATATCGATCGATTAAATCATATGGTTAGTCACACAAAGTCATTATCCACACCCACAAGTGCGAGCAGCTCTCTAGATTTGGTGATCTCTAATAAATGCGCTGCTTAATGGAATGCTTTGTGCTGCTCCGCACTAATTATATAACACGTTTATTTGCATATTTGCATACGAAAGCAGGCTCGTAAAGAAAGTAATGTGATGGGTTGTGTCAACAACGCCTTCTTTTCGAAATGATCTATATGGATCGAAGCCAATTCTTGAATGTTCTGGATGAGCTGTAAATTTATGCGCTGTTAATGAACCCATAATAAGCCGCGGAAATGTAGGACAGAAAGCCGAATAGAAAATAAAATAAACACGAACCTCATCGATTTGGGTCTTTTCATTTGCACAACAGGATGTTGTTTTGTTCAAGAACTTTGTGCTTGGACCGTCATTATGTCATATATTGCAAAGAGAATCACTTGTGACTTCATTCCAGACTCACTTTGACGGTGAGATAATTCGCCTCAGCTTGGAGCACACACGACGCAATGAAATGATAAGGAACAAACTTGAACGCAAATATTCACTCTGTTTGCTATAAAGATGAGACTAGCGATACCCACAATCTTTGGCAATTCGGTCGTATACAGTTTTACGTGTTCACTTCAATTGTTTGAATGGGTGCTTTGAATGAATGAACTAAACTGCTGTTTTGAGGCGAGGAATGTTCAGAATGTGTTTATTTCATAAATAGACATGATAGGTAGGTAAAAAGCTTACTGCCCCACAGCCCTGGTACCTTATACAAGGTGGCCAAATACAAGTTTTTTTTTAAATGCAATAAAATGAAAAAAATTAATTATTATTCAGAACAAACATTCGCATTAATTATGAAATAAAACATCGTTCCAGTGGCTGCCTCGGCTGGCTTCGCAGTTACGCATTATGTCACTCCAATTCCCCAAGACCTTGTCGATGGTATTGAGCTGTAGCTCACGCATTGCTTGATTGGTTCCGAATTGTTGGCATAACATGGGTCCTTACTGGTTCCCCACAAAAATAAGTACAATGCGATCAAATTGCAGCTCCGAGACGGACAATTGACATCGCCAAGACGGTTGATAAAGATCGATTGTGGCATGGGGGCATGGCATGTCGCGCCATCCTGCATTAACCAAAGGTCGCTTAAATCCATGTCTTCAATTTCAATAAAAAAAATCTGTAAACATGGCTCTGTTAAGTGCCATTCATATGAGCCGCGAACTGCGAACGCGAACTTTCAGAAAGAACCAATTTTCACCCACTATAAGCAAAAAGTTACACTTCTCAGCATTCGAGAAGACGGGAGCTCAATTACCGAATTTTTCTATCAACTAAAATCTCAACAATAATAAGTATAATAATCCTTATTAACGATTTTAAATTTTTTCTCCACGAATCAATCATTCTTTTCGCGAACTGTCAACCTGAGTTCGCAATATACAACAGGGGCAAAAGCGATCCACACATTCACGACCAAAAAATTCGCGATGATATGTGTATTTGCTCAAATTCTAACCATTGCTCTCTGCGAATGAAAAAAACTCCATATCAGAAATGAAGTATTAGCCGACTTCACACTTGCCCCCTAGTCCATCGACGAATACCGTTCTCCAGTTCTCTGATTGGTCAATTTGGTTTAAAAAACCTTATAAAAGCATCTCTGTAATACTTCATTTCTGCTCCATATGAATGGCGTGTCAGAGTTTGAAAGTTCGCGATTCCTAGTGAGCCCATATGAATGGCCCTTAACGCCCACTGTCGACCAAAACGTTGTTCCTAGACCATTTTCGAAGAAATGCTCTCGACCACAGCAGCCACATTTTAATCTGCGCACACCGAGCGACGACGGGGATCATGAGTGTTGTCCACTAGGGCACCACTCTCACGAATTTTTTGCACAAACTTGCGTACAGCAGTCGTGATGTGTACTTCATTTCGGCCAAGACTTCTCTTCAAAAAACCTAATGTTTAGGCTACTCAGCACTCACTTTAGAAATAAAGGCCCACCCCAAAAAATTGACAACTCAAAAGTCTTAAAGATAGTATATGCAGCCCACAAGTGAAATCCATCACGACGGATGGAATTGGTCAACTATTAACTTCTTGTACGGTTGACACATGTTTCCATGGAAATTCATTCTGGTGCTCCTGATTGTTTTTACGAAACTTTATGAATGAAATTTTTGAATAAGAGCACTAAGTGCGAGAGAGAGAAAGACAGCAAATACACCCCACAAGTGAAATTCACCACGAACGGAATTGGGCAACTTTTAACTTTCCATGGAAATTCATTCGGTTGCTCCGTATGTGATTGTTTTTACGATTTGTTATGAATGAAAGAATACTTTTTGTTTTATTTAAAATTGTTTTTGAGTAATTCCTAATAATCCAGGGCCTTTAAAATTTCGAATATCATAGATTTATAAAAGAGTGGATTGCACATATAACGTACGTCATTTGGCACCTCTTCGCAACCCGGCATCTCCGATTTTTCTGGTTTCCAAACGCAACGCACGCGACGGCTTTAACGAGTTTGGGCTTTAAGTTTTCAATATTTCATTTCGATCGGCGTTGTTATTATATTGTGGGGTGTCAACATGGGTAAAAAAATCGAATTAACGCGGGTTACACCTAAACCGACTCAAACCGAGTAACATTTAATTCAAACCGAATTGGCAAAACCGATGAAACGAACAGAATACATAAAAAAAAACTGCAGACGGTACAACCTGGTGTGAAATGACATGAATTTAATCCTTGTGGCGGCCTCCCAAAGGAACCGCACGAAATTCTCAGCTGATCTGTTACATCTCCAATTTCAAGGTGCATTCTATGAGTGCAAAGACCCATCATTGTCAAGAAGCTATCGAACTTGTGAGAGATGAGATCAGAGTACACATCTGCTTCATCAGCTTTCAATGATACGCATCTCCTACTACTGCCCATCTGTTTAACTTTTGTACTTTCGTATTTTCGCACAAGCAATAAACTCAAATTTGTTGATTCTCTGCATACTGGAAAAAACAACTCCTTAAGCATAAGCAATCGACGGTGATAACTTCAGTAAAGATCTCTCTTCATTTTCATGTAGACGTCGTAGATGTTTCGAAAGATTGAAGTGGAATTTTAAGCGGCTACATCTTTGACTTGAGCGGGGTGACGACGACAAACACATTACATTAGGAGCCTTCGATTTGAATTTGAATAAGACTCCGGAAACAAATTCAAATTCTCATTTCTCTGACGGCCGTGTTGCGTAACGTTCGATTGATCTCATCGTACTTCCCTCGACTTCTTAATGCGAATTGAATTTCTTCATTCCGTGCGACAACTGTAGCACACACAAAACAAACAGTGACGTGGAACAAGGCAATGACCCTGAATGAGCAATTTGTTGCAAAATATTTACTTGATTTTTTTTTTACTACCGATTGAGGAACCCAGACAGACAGAGACACACACAGATAAATTGTACCCCCAAATGTGTAGTTATCTAATTTTCTTCATTAGTGAAGAGGTCGCTTCAATTTAAGGCAGCGTGGAATATAACGTTTATCAGTGTGCTTCAAAGATATGCCAACTGATGCGAGCAATCACAGAGAATGTGCTCATTAGTGGTGTGTGGCCATTGCATAAAAAAGCGATAAAGGGTGCAAATGCCTGCGTATGTATGTACATCCACATTTTAAAAGATATGTGTTCAGTCTGTCTGGAAGAACGAAATGGGTCAAGCATTACTAGAATATAGAAAAGGAAACAAGAGCAAACTGGGTTTTATAGCGATTTTCTTTGCAGCGTTACTGTGTTTACTTTTTATTTATTGATGGCTTCTAAACCAGGTTTTAATCTGATCCATACATAATGTGGAACGATGGACGTGATCGATTGATCCAGACAGCATTTTGCGTCAAACTGTGTCAATGATTGTGCGCGTCTTGTCATCGATTCAACAGTTGCTACCAAAAAAATTAAACAGTTGATGGTTGCTTCTTCATTTAGATGGTAACTCAGTCAATGGCGGAGGCTATATGGCCCTCCACAAGTCGATCGTACTTCTTGCAACAAATAGATATAGAGGTGTACATATTCCAATTCACTTATAAGATCACGTCCAGTGAATGTGTGGACGTCTAAAGCTGTATTGCATCTCACTAATCGGGACGTAAGAGTGCGACTTCTGGCCCAAAAAGTCCAATTTTCATACTAAGGCAAATCCTGGACAAGACCAGTTAGTTTTAGATCGATACACACCACCTGTTCACCGATTTTAAAACTGTATACGATAGCATTCATCGCATGGAACTGTTCGAAGCGATGGCCGAATTCGGGATCGAGGAAAAATTAATGCTTTATCAGGCATACGACCTATGGAGGGTCTGAGCCTGTGCTACGTGTGGCTCAAGGACTTCTGAGCCGCTTGAAATCTGCACGGGATTTTTCGTGTGATGTCTTCGAAGATATTGCGGCGGGCAGCTATAAACACGGAGGGCATAATCTGCTATAAGCCAGTGCAACAATTGGGGTACGCAGATGACATCGACATGATCGAGCGTTCCCAACGTGCCTTAGCGGAAGCATTCACGGCGATTGAAGAACATCTGAAACGAATTGGTCTTAAGGTAAATAAGGGATAGGTCGAACATCAACTGGGGCTAAACATCACTATCGACGATGGAGCTAGTTGCTTTAGGCCCATGTCCACTCCGGGCTGTAGCTTCAAATAAAGAAAGAAAGAATACGCTGTATGGAGTGTGGACCATAAGCAAAACAGAAGCGCTGATTCTTGGTGAATTCGGAATACGATGAATTTCGATATACGATTCCGTCTGGAAGAAAGGTGGAGGAATGGGGGAAAAGGTACATCCACGACCTCTACCAGCTGTTCCAAGTTCAGAAACACGGAAGGCTGCAATGGCTTGGACGCATCGAATGCTCCACCTAAGAGGATCGTCCTGTTCCGAGTAGGAAAGGAAGACCGAATCTCCGATATAATTACCCAGGTATCGCGGACGCTAGACAGCTTGGTCTTGATTACTGGAAGGAGCGTGACCTGGGCCGTCAACGAAGGAAGGCAGCTATTGCTTGGACTCAGATCCTCCAAGGGCTGTTGGCTTGATTATTAAGTCAAAGGCGAACAGTGCTACATTTATTTCCTGATTTGACTTTACAGCATCCAGATGCAACTGATGATGATTCCTGGGGTGTGGTCTCTGGTCACAAGATGGTTAGAGGCAACGAATACACAAACGAGCTTGCTCGTGCTAGCTCGGTCCTGGTACCGGTATAGGTTCTGAACCGGACTGGCATGTCAACTAATTTACGAATTTACGCAACAAAATTCACCTACAACAGTTGACCAATGAGGACCTTATTCCTATAAGGAAATCCTTTAACAAAATGAATCTGTGCCAAGACTTGGTATGTCGGTTTGGCTGAAAGAGGATAAGACATCCGAGCACATTTTATGCGAATGTCCAGCATTGCTTTGGTTAAGGAAACGTATTTTCCATGGAGGGATACTCAGTGGGTGGGTAGGCACATAGATCACAATATGTCAATTGTACCGCCACGTGAGTGTTTGTAACTTGAGGAGGGGCGTGATTATGACAGCCAATCAGTTTTATCAACATACATTTTACTAGTGCGCTGACCGGTATTTTGCTGAGGCCGCTTAGACTATCGTAGAAGTAGGAGCCTTTAGTGGTTTTCCTAGTTAAGGCGAGGGCACGACAGTTACAGATGTGCTCGGTACTTTCCTCCTCAGCCTCGTTGGGTAGAGGCTTCTGGCGAAGTCGCTGGAGAATATGTCATGTCTGTTTGCGTGAGGACCTAATAGGTACTGCCCGGTAATTACTCAAACTGCAGTAGTAATTTTAGGAGATCAAATTTAAGGTAGCAAGGAAACATATAGCGTCTGGACAATACAGCTCCCGCCCGAAGTCTTCGGCTCCGAACCTGTGGGACAGCGCAGCAGAGGACGCCCGGGTTTAAGGCGGAGCATCCAGGTGGAGAAAGTGAATCGACCCAGCTGGAAAGGCATGTTGGTTGAGCCCCAGATCCACCCCGCACCGGAGTGCCAACTAAAGAAGAACAATAACTTGAAGGTAGTTACAGTGGTGGCTATATTACGAGAGTTCATCAGCTTTGCAGTTTCCCGGTTTCAATGTTGAACTGTTCGGATATCTCGTTAAGAGATGCGTGGCAGTCGAGGTTCCAGGGATTTGATTACTACTTGGCTATCCGTAAGGATACAGATATCGCGAGGGGATATAACATTTCACCTTAGCCTGAGCCAGAACAAGGCTTCGTTAATCGCTATTACTTTCGCTTGGATGACGCTTCAGTGATTAGGAAGACGAACGAATTTGTTTAGGTTCAGACACTCCGAGAGAGCGCCTTGGATCAATATGTGCCGTACCACCGTAGCACAGGTGTCTGTCCGGAATCAGGGTTTCGAAGTTGTTCTCTGGGAAGTGTCATGGTGAAGTTTAAATTGGGTAAGGTTTTGTTCGTGTAGGATATTGACGTGTTTAAAGGTGAGACCAAGTCTTTAGACGAGCTGCCCAGTTTGTTTCTATTTGCTAAACAAGAATATATAAAGCAATAAGGTTAAAGGCAATTTCCAGCGCATCAGTGGGAGTAGTGCTAAAGTCTCCACTGATACAGATGCAGGCTTGTCTCCGCAACTTCCTTAACGAGATGACCTACCGGGTGACGGGACACTGTGACCTACCGGGCAATTGCAAAACCGATGAACTCACTAGGTGTGGTACAACATCTTCGTTAACAGCAGGAGTTGAACTCTTTATGTAGATTGGCTCAGCCTAATATCCTCTTAAGATACCAACAATCAAAGCAGCCAGTCACAAGTGGCAAAAAGGCACCGTCCTTTAAACAAAGGATATAATGCCGTCCCTTAATCTCAAACGATCGCTCTGTCTGCTCAGACAAAGAAACACTTAGGACACTCATCGGCCTCATAACCGGACACTGTGCAATTGGCATTCATGTCCGCAGGATGGGTGTCCCATACAATGATTTCTGCAGAAGCTGCAGGGATGAAGAGAAAATGGAAACCACAAATCACGCCAGCTGGTGCAGCGCTCTGGTAAGTCGTAAGCGTCAATAGCCTCGAAGGGCTTAAACAGCGTCAGCATTAGCCAACTAATCATCTACAAATGGTTGCAAGATTAGGAGCAGTCAATCCGCGTCAGCAATAAGTCAATATTTCCTAACCTAACGTAAGTTGTAGAACCACCAAAGTCCCATCGGGCTATTATCGCACATGGATTTCTTAATAAAAAATCGTTTAACAAATCTCTAAGTTGTTGCGTAAGGTCCTGTATTTTTATTGTCCTTTTAACACGACTGACTCCTACAAGAATTTTTGTTTAATCACAATGGCTCCAGTAGGACCGATGTGAGACTTGACGAATTCCCGTCTACATTTAACTTGTTTATATCCATATGGATCTACATATAAGCCCGCCATTCCTTCGTTTTCCAGGAATTCACGTTTTTTGCACCATTTTATCACCAAACTTCTCAACAAACAATGTCATCAAAACAAACTCTATGCGTTAAGAGCTTTGTGTACATTGAAAAGGTCAAAGTCCTTCTAACTATAGTTTCCTAACAGTCCACTTCGGCATTATTGACGTAAAGTTCTTCAAATGCTCAGCATCATTAACGATGAATTCCCCATAAATTAGTTGATTTGATCTTAACAACCGTTTGCCTTTCGTTCGAACTGGCTTCAGTCGATCTTTGCAAATAGTCAGCGCTTGAATTAATTTCTAATTGCTTTTAGCGGCGAATAAGTCATGCATTGTTAGTTAACGTGCTAGTTAAAGTACTGCGAGCTTGTTGAGTGTACAATGTGGTTTAGGAGCTCTGACTCAGTCTCACGACATGCAACAGTTGATGTATAATTTGCTTTTAGGTGACAACGTCACACTCAATTTCTCGAGAAATTCTCACGACAAGTGGCTGTGGTAGATCTGGAACGGATGTGTAAAGTGACTTGAAAATTTAGTAGTTCCGTATCTACTTTCGCTATTTTTAGACTGACGATCCGACACTCACTTCAACCACACTTACACACACTCTCTAAGGGTTAATGATACTCCAGCAGAGCTCAAAGCAAATTTGTGCTTGAATGAGGCATGTACTTTACCGATCGCACTAATCGTATATGCAAATTCAAGTGCATATCGGATCGCTGTAGTAGGCGTTGTAATAGATCAAGGGGAACACATCGTTTACTACTTGACCATAAAATGTTATATAAGATTACCTTGTGAATTGTACATTGTTAGCCAATGCCTCGGACGTGCAAGACATTCCCTGATGACATATAAATCCTTACTCATGCGAATTCCTATTTCTTTTTAGATGAATGATTCTAATCATTCTGTATCGGAATCACTGTGTAATGTAAAATCAATCGTAAGTGGCAAATTATATTGCTTGCTCGTTTATTTAATATACGACTGGTTTGCTGAGAGCATTCCGCATTCCAATCTGCGGAACAGAATTTAATAGTAACGCGTGACATTGCCTATGTCCAAAACATCTTTCAGTTCTACTTGAAGATATTGTAGCACCCTACCCCTTGCGCAAGAGCAAAACCGATTGTCCATATGGAACAACAAAAAAGCAATCATACCCAGAAACCACTCAGACTCCTTCTCATGACACGAATGATCACTAAAAGGCACTTTTAACAAACACACACAAAAGCAGTAAGCCTTCCTTCATATTTGAGAACAATATCTATGATGTAATATTCCTCATATACCTCACCCGACGCTAAACGGCGCCAATAACATTCCGGCTGAACTGGTTTGTGGTTCTGCCACTTAAACTAATCTTAGACATTTCGGCAACGTCTCATGCCATCCAATGGTTACCCATCCGCCACCTCATACACTGTAGAAATTCCAAAGTCTCTAATGCTATCAGAGTGTGGTGCACACACTGCCGCCGCTTATCTATGTTTAATCAATCTTATGACGGGTACAATTTTGATACAGACACACCTGTTGATTCAACTTTCTATCCCCTAAATACCCGAACATTTGAATTTGCCAATATTCCCTGACCAATATTCCCATGTTTGCCCATCGGCCATGACATTCTCCGACTATAAAGCAATCATAAACGGCTTCCAAGAAGCAAATGCGGTCATTCATTTTTCATATTTCTCACCCAATGCTTTCATAAAGTTTCCGACAATTTGTTCTGCCACGTAGTAGTAAACCAGTTCATCTGGCACAGATCTTAGAACAACAACGATTATTTACAATAATGTACATACTCCTACAAAACTGATTTCAAGGTCAATCATATAGCACACTCAATGAGCTTACCTTTCGAGGAAGTTGAAGACCTTGGCGACGAATCATGCTGGAACCCTGGACTAATTTTCGATCGCATATTACTATTCACACTGTAGTTTGGATACTTTAGCTGGCTCACGTGCTCCTTGTGTTCATGGTGTGTACCATTATCGGTTTTGGATTCAACACTCGCAGAATCCCGTACCACATTCTCACTCATTTTCACTTAGAAATGTTGCATATACTCGAACAAAAAAAAAAAAACAATACAATAACGCACTAATGAATTATTTAACTTATATGAATGTCGAATTGATAATTCGATTCGCACTAGAACAGGCTTAAATAACAGGCAAATAGCAAGGGCACCACAGGCATGCAATCACATTGATTCACAACAAAAATTATATCGAATTCACAAGTAGTAGAACTAGGGTTTCGTAAAATTAAATAACAAATACAACTTTTCTCGTTGGAGTTTAAACAAATTCTTTTCTCCGTTCTCTTCGGTGCGCAGAAGAATAATAACAGAAATAGAAATGTGTCAACATCATTAAAAAGGAACAAGGTGCTGTGTAGAACGAGAACAGAAACGTCAAATGTTTCCAATGGAACTTCAAATAAAATTTGACTACGTTTGAGGTGCTAATAGGTGTACGACTAGAACTGAATAACCAGTATTTTAGGAAGAGTGATGGATTCGGATGGATTTATCGAGATTTCGTTTGATCAATTTGATGACTTTTTTTCGTGTTTGTATCATTTGTATGCCATGGGAACGATATTAGTTGTTCATCTGATTTTCTCCCCTG
Organism: Eristalis intricaria; assembly: GCA_964034865.1. NCBI lineage: Eukaryota > Metazoa > Arthropoda > Insecta > Diptera > Syrphidae > Eristalis > Eristalis intricaria. The sequence goes on from OZ035874.1 coordinate 27,184,780, forward strand.
ACGACAGAGAAACGTTCCCGTTCATCGCGGGCGTATTGTTGTCATTCAATCAACAATGGGAAAAAATGTCCAAAAATTGGCATTTTTATTTTCTTCTTTTATAAACAGTGCTATAAACGCTGTCTAAACATTTTGTTTTTCCGTTTTAGATATTTTTTACCACACAGAAAAAGTTTTTAAACAACACATCAATGTAACCATGCCCCAAGGAAATGTCATGTTTGACGTTTACCGAAATTCGATGATGTGTACGTTTATTATTTGATGGTGGTGTAGACTCGACACGGCGAGTGAATTTAGTATTTTGTACACAATTAATTGATAAATTTCTCAAGAAAAACACAATAAAAATGATCGAAATAAAGAGCGTGATTGCAAAATTCTACAATGACTACGTTCATCATACGTCGAAGAAACTGAAAATGATCGATGCGTATCTTTTCTACATTTTGGTTACCGGCATCATCCAGTTTGCCTACTGCTGTCTAGTGGGTACATTTCCCTTCAACTCATTCCTCTCTGGCTTCATATCGAGTGTGAGCTGCTTCATTTTGGGCGTCTGCCTGCGACTCCAAGCTAATCCGGAGAATAAAACTATTTTTTGTAAGATCTCACCAGAAAGAGGATTTGTGGATTTCATATTTGCCCACGTAGTCTTGCATTTGGTCGTTGTTAATTTCATTGGTTAGATTGAAATGCGTGCGCAAACTTTTGTCCAACATGTAATAAGTTTAAATAAACAATAAGTTCACAATAAAACATTTTTTTTTTCATTTACGATTATTTTTAAGGAACCTTAGGGACATTTTGTGTCGCTGATGGACAACCATCTTTCGACTACACCAACGAGGTTTATTATTCATTTATATTTCTGGAATCTGCATGGATCCTGCAAAGACAGGTTCACTTGACCAATAGTAAGCTCGCTGTTAACAGCCAGCAGCACGCATAATGGCTGCGTTACCATTGCCGAAGAATAAAGCGTTTTAATCAGTTATAAAATCCAAATTTTGATCCTACTATGCAATATAAAAAAACAAAAATGATTCCATTGTCTTTCTCTACGAAATAAACTCAATTTTTCTTGAAATAAAACACCACATATTTTGTATTAATGAAATTTAATTAAGAACTTTAAAATAATGATATGTCTAGTCTCCTCCTTCCTTCTTTTCCTTGATTGCATCCTGTTAAAGGGAAGAGAACAATAAATAAGCTTCAAGCAGAAAATCTTGGCAGCACACCTTAAATCGTTCTTCAAAGAGTGAGAGTTCTGCCAGCAAGTCAGTGATAGCATTCATGAAGGCTTCCTGTGGCGAACAGTCTGGTGTCGTTTGTATTCTAATGACGAATTTATGTTCAAGTGGATGAGGCACTTTGTATCCAGCAAACAAAACATTGGGATCCTTAAGAAGTTGACTAAAACAAAATACATGTCATTTAATACATCAATTCGGATAAACACATTGAAACCTACTTTCTGATCATGTTTCCCAACGTGTGATCTTCCTTGTTGACTGTGAAAATAGCTGCATTTGTAACCTTCGTGTCAAGTTCCTTAACGATTCTGTTGAGGTTAATAGAATTATTTACTATGGTATGCACTTATCGGTGTCGTAGATAACTTACTTTTTCTCTCCTTCGTATAGGAGGAAAGATTCAAATGTCGGCGGCGCATTCATTTTTAAGATGAAATAATAAAATAATTTCTTAGTCGCACAAACAAATGCTACAGCAGTAGGAACGATTACACAAAACAAATATGTGCTGTCAGATTTTATGGTGTCATATTTACCGCGACCGCCATATTAATGCTTGTCAGTTTAAGGGGATGTATTCAGTGCTATTTTCTCAGTGGTTCCATTCAAAAGTAAAAAAAATTAAATCTGCTGTATGTACGTGATAAAAACTTTAAATGAGAAAGTAAACATATACAGAACTCTCTAACTTTTTTTTTTCAAAATGCTTCTCTTTTAGAAAACGAAGAGTAGGGGTATGCTAACAGGTCTGAGGGAGTACTTGTGAATGATGACAGATGAGCCGAAGATGTAATGACGATTGTACTGATCATTTGGCATATAAAAATCGAATCGTTACCTCCAAAACATTTTGATTGTTGTATTTTTACATTAATTCGTTTCTCTATTATTTTGATAAAGTTCCCCAGTAAATTTATATAAAACGTAGAATTTCATCAAAAATTAAGAAACGAGGTTAGATTAGATAGCAGCATATGGAATATAAGTATAATTGGGGTAACACAAAAACGATGAAGAGCTTGTTGACTTCCAACCGCTTGCGCTTCTATAACTCTCTTCGGTTGATCGTCCATGTTTCCTTCGGGCCACAACCGTTCTTTTCCTTGTCCACTTCTGACGAGAATCTGTAGATCCCTTCACTCGTGAGACCAGTCACAAAATGAGTGGGGCTGTGGTAGTTAAAAAGGCAGTCAGAACATTAGAGCTATTTGCGCAATTCAAGCTCAATTTTTCTAATTAAAATTTGTTGATGTAACCTTCAACTTGTGTGTGCTTACTTCGTCTTAGTGCTTCTCTCCTCTTGATTCTACCACTCATCGTACAAAAAATTACATTCATCTTACATGCTTACTATATCTTAGGAATGACTGGAGTCTTTTTAGAGTTAAATTAGTCAGACCAGAACGTAGCCTAAAATTGTAACTTTGTCTAGGCTAAGCGGGAGTCTAACTGTCGAGGAGGAGGACGGAGACACGCTGTTCTTGTCACATTACTTGTATACGACCCATTTCTAAACAAAAAAAAAAAGTGCTCGTGCTTGTACCTAGCTGAGATAGCTGAAGAGAAGACAAGATAAAGAGAGATGAAAGCCTGATGAAGACAACAAAAGCTCAATTATAGATAGGACAGCGACGAAGAGAAGCACCAAAAGTGAACGGAAGAGGGCTCCAGAAGCTCAGCCAACTTACCAAGCCTACAACTAAGCTTACCTACCTAGCATTAAGGCTATAACTAACCTAAGCCTAATTCAAATTAAAACTACTTAGTTAACCTCCATAGCATACCAAGTTGACGCCTCTCCAGCGTCGTTTGGCGATCAAGGTTTGTTGTACACCTCTCTGCGATAGTTTATGAGAGATATTTGACTTGGTTAAAGTCCTTAACGGAGACTTTAACCAAGTCAACCATCACAAAGACGGCGTCTTTTCTTTCTTGGCAAAATTAAACCAAATAAAACATTCTTAAATTCATTTCACAAATATGCAGTTTCATTGCCAAAAAAACGTCTACGTCGATTGGTAAAGAAGCAGATTCATCGAAAGATCATCATCATCTTCTGACCCGTATGATCCACTTAAGGGGTCGAGGGTGTAAAGCACGCAATAGAGATTTCCAGGCAACTCGATCCTCCGCCATTGACTCTAACTCATCAGAAGTTATGCCCGAACGCTACCAGGCGAGTTTTTAAACTTGGCCCAACAATCTCGTTCAGGGTCTGCCAAGTATTCGCTTACCAGATGGAATCATATTTAAAGCACGTATCAGTGATCAAGTGATGTGTGGACATTCGTGACACATGACAAACCATAGAAGCGTGCTATTTCAGCGAGGAGTTTCATTTCAGCAGCTTATATCAGCAATCTTATTCATTTGGCCATTAATAATAATTTCATGACCATAGGTGGCAGAATAAATATTGTGTTGAAACTCTCGTACTTGACTTTGACAACAAGCGCGGCCGTCTTGATTACAGGGATTCCAACCCTTCTTAAAATTGACCCATCTTGGTCAATCCTTCAAGAAGTAACTGCATTACTCTCCCCATCTCTCGTAAGAAAGATCCCGACATCCTTAAACTGCTCCACCTGGGCCTCCACTAACATGTACAGTGTTTTGAACAGGCATACTAAAAACCAACCATTTCTTCTCTTTTGTCAACGTTATAAATGCGGCGAGCCCATCAAAAGGAGTTGTTGTTTTTTTCATTCTTCGAGATCGTTTCCACAGTTATTTCATGCGCTTTGTTTTTGATTTCAAATCACAGTACTTTGTTCGTCAAATTTTTGTTTTGTACATTTGTTCAGCTCAAAGGTGCAGTCCACCTATAAGTCTTTCTTATACTCTTAACTTTCTTACATCCGTTTTTTACTATACATAATTACTTTTTATTAATTTAAATTCAGCCCATTTTGCCTATAACATAGCCCATATTTTGAAAATACAGTAAAATGTGTTTATGTCGATGAATGCATCACAACAATGACTTTGTGTCCTCAGGCCGTCTGCACTCATCGATGAACATTTGAAAAAACATATAAATCGTCCTTCGGTCTGACGTTTCCTTGCTGCTCCTGGTACCCGTACACAATTCAGTAGAGACGTACGTCTCACAATCTACGGTCAATAAATATGGTGAAGTATTCAATTCAAAACCTCGAGTAAAATGAATTTTCTCCCAAAAATCGCCGCTTAAACTGCTTCCAAATTGATGAAGTAACACAAACTGTCTTCGATAAATGTAAGTAGAGCCGTTTGATTGAAAATATATTCATGTGCGGTTTGAAAAGTTATAAATGGAAAAATCGAAAAATCGATACAAGAAGTTGTGCAAATATGCACCCCTCATTGCAATGTAGACGAGCCCAATGTTTAACGTGTGGGTCTCTTAATTTGTTTAATAATATGTTTGTTTCCGCAAGTGTAAGCAAATTAAAATACATAAATACGTTTTATACATTGTGATGTAAGGTGTTAAGTGTGGCAAGTTGCTTTTGAACTTTAAGTTACTCTCTTCGATAGGTAAGGTTAGGTTTAGGATGCGGAGTTTGATGATTCAACATCAGTTCCACTTTCAGCCTTAGGGTCTATTGTGAATCCCTTCAGTGGTGTAGCATAGATTTTATTAACCTATCCTGTCACGTGATGGCTTAAATCACTCTGTGCTCCTTACGAATCTTTGAAGATTCGATATATCTGCATCTGCTAAGTCCGCATTCTCTGTGAAGAATCTTTGGCACAGCGAAGCTAGGTGCCGATTCTGGAAAGCTGAGTAGTAGCAAAGTAGATGTTGGATCGTCTCGGTCTCTTCCTTGTCGCCGCCACTCCGGCAGAGACCGCTGGACTCAGCTTTCCATTTCCGGAGCATTGTTCCGATGGGTCAGTGTCCTGTGATCACTCCGACGAGCAGACGTATCGAGTTACAGTCCAACTCCAGAAGCTTCTTTGTTTTGCCGTTTTTAAGCTCTGGCTACATTAATATTGTCGTGTGACAGGCCAAGACGAGTTGGCTTCTTTTAGTACAGTTCTTTTATCCACTGATCGGTGGTTGTGTCGGTTTCACTGATGTCCATTTCAGACACTTGTCTGTTCAATTCGTCCGCTCTCTCGTTCCCTGCTATTAGCTGTGGACCCATTACCTTGTGGTCGCTGCAGTTCATAAGAGCCCTTGATCTCATCGTGCAGGATCCTATTGACTTCAGTACAGCCTGGCTGTCAACAAGAATGGTAACTGCTTGCTCTATTACTAGAATCTCCGATTGGAAGACGTTGCACATATCAGGAGTTTTGGTCATCAAGACCTGTCTGTCTTATATGTGCGAATGAACTTGGTCTTTCTCGGCTCGATCTTCCTCTCCTTCTCGAACCAGGAGATTCGGATTCGAAAACCCTCTAAGCTAGATCATTGGTGTCTATGAGCTCGATACGGCCGAGCCAGTGCGGTCGATGGATTTTTGCCTTCCGGACTATACACACACACATCTTGGAACACCTCTTAGAGTTCGTGGTTATGTCTTCTCCTCTCACATTCCGCACAGACGAGACTTTATATCCGACGTAGAATTTCCCCCTCGAAGGCACCAGGTTAAGTTAGGTTAGGTTCGTGGGTTGACGCAGTAGGGCCGCGCCAAACTGAGGTCCTATTGAACCCATTGTGATGACCAAGGGATAAAAACCTTCCTATCTTCTCACTCGCCGGATGATGAAAACTCCCGATTTCAAGGTGTTATTTGGTCATTGTCCTCCTACCAGCCATCCAGAGATCCATCCTGCAAAGAGATTTCAGTGGGATATCTGATATATTATGCAGGTCAAGGACATGGAAGGAATTCTCCCAGGGTTCTCTGTCTCAATTTGCATAGGCTGACGCATTGACAAAGATAGTGGGATGTATCCTCAATTTCCTCATCTTCCACACAGCCTCTACAAATGGTGTCATGGATAAATCCCATTTTATGTTCGTGGTATCTCAGATGGTTACGGCCGTTATTTGCTCTGACCACCATTCTCAGCAGTTTCCTACGCTGTTAAACCTAGGCCATAACGTACGATTGACCTCACATGTGGGGAATTAACTCCACCTTTAATTAGCTAACTCCAGATGTCAGACAGAGGTGGGGAAAGCCATGCATCTAATAAACTGTATATGGGGTCATCTAGTATACAGCCACGGTCGTGTGCAACTCAGAGTGACATCAAGAGCATCAAGACGTTTTAGATCGGTTTTCCCACTTTGCTGAGTGAGATGGATTGTCCAATAATGCACGAATTGGTACCTGAAGTGAAAATCATAACGTTGGTTTGCCGTCTCTGGTCCTCATGGGTGAGTGGAGTTTGTGGTATAAGCTTTACCTTGGTCCTTCTTTATCTTTCGATGATGTCAATGTCCAATGACAGAGACTTCGAGGCTTATTTGGCCATCACTAAATCCAAACAAAACAAATACACTCCGGAAACTAAACTGGAATGTAATAAGGATTAGAGTGGGCATTATCACCGGCCACAGACTTCGCGGTACCATGCCAGAAGAATAGGAGCCCCCACAACGACTACTGTAGAAACGAGGAAGAGGAAGAAACTACGCTTCACCTCCTCAGGCTTGTCCAGCCCTTGCAAAAACTAGAAATGATATACTAAGCACATACTCTGGTTAGCGGGGTCCCCGGTTCGAATCCTCTTAATCATAATCCTAGATCTTAGAAAGCACAGTTAATACGCTGTTATCTGGTTTTCAGGATCTACATAGTCTAAGATTTTCTTCTTTGTGTAGTTCTGCTCTTTCGCATAAAAGAAAGCCAATGCCACCAATGCTACGAATAGTTCTGGAGTTGATGCCCAACCTTTTGCACATTTTTTCAATGATATGTTTTCTATATTTCTACATTTACTTTCCAGATACCGTGGTTTAACATCGAATCTTAAATCAGGATTGAACGGAAGTTTAGATCTTGTTTGCAGGTAAGTCTAGACTAGGCGGCTCTGTCATATTTCCCTCCTCAAGACATTTCTAAAATCCTTTCCAACCCAACCTCCAACCCATACCAATCACTTCCAGCTTTTAATACGAATTAAACTATACTCCTCTGCTAACATTTTTTTCCAGGTGAATTAACATATCGAATTTGTTCTGCTGAGGGACTCCACGATTAATGGTGTAGACGAAATTTTCAGGACTTAACGAGACCATGGCATATCCTTATTGTATCTTACTGGTAATCTTGGGAGCAGGATTTGCAAGCTCTGCTCCCAGTCGAAGGTCGAACTCGACCCAGCAAGGGTTTAAGTTCTCAAATCCCAGGCTCAATGGTTTGTATGAATTTTTGGTAACACATTGCGTCAGAGCTTTATTTGTTTAACGGGTGGGAATAGATTTAAATTGTACAAGCACTGCACTCGTGTGCAGTGTCATGGTGGATAGGCCTACTGGGGAAGCCAGCCATGTCAAATAAGTGGCGTAACGAGCTTTGATGCAATACCTCATGGGTGGCGTGGAAAGTTGCATTCATGTATTGATTCATACAGTCAATCTCAAAAGTTAGGTTAGGTTAGGTAGTGGGGCTGCTAGTGCATTCACCAGCACACTGAAACCAAGTAGGTCCATTGTGATACCCACAGTCAGACTACTACCACTGATTGACTACTCCAGTGATAGTGCCGATCCCAACGGCAAATGGTGACTGGACCAGATTTGAAAACCAGATAAAAGCGTATTAACTTTGCTTTCACTGGGTTTCGAACCGGGGAACCCAGTAAATAGCAACTGCAGTTGCAGTTTGAAACCAAGGGTCCTTAGCCTGCGGCCCCTGGTTGGAATCGTTACCTAGAAACCCCGTTCGAGTTTAATTTTTATGGAGAACACAGACGACTCAGAAGACGTCCATGCACAATGTGGCGCACACAATTCGGTGGGCACCTGAGTGGTTTGGTGTGCGAAACTGGAGACAGCAGCTAGCCAGAGATCGTCATGATGGGTGAAGCCCCAACTTTATGCTGTTTACCTCCATTTGAGATTGATTCTATCCGTATCGGTGCGAGTTTTCTTTGTATAGACCTCAGAGGAAAACGGGTAATGTATGGTTCCATCCAACAAAATAACAAAATATGCCGATTACAGCCGAAGCAGTTCCGACAACGGAGCGGACACGATTCCTTTCGCACTCGGAACTGATTCCCGGAGACATGTCCGCGGAAATTTGTAACATGTCTAACTGCTTAGGTCCATTTATGTGTCTGCTTTGAACATACCCGGAAAGCTACATGTTTGCGGAGCTTTGTAGTTTCATGTGACATGTTTGGTATGCAGAGAAGTTTGGTTTGTATGTGTGTATGGAGAATGCGTGGATAATCATCGCATCAAAATGTATTGATGAAAGAACTAGGAATATACCTTCGCATTTAAGAACGACAACAATCGTTCATCCTTCCTTCGTCAGCATCCTTATGAATACAAGCGTTATTGTTTTCTCTCTCTGCTCTCTTAAATAAAGTGTGTGAAAGGATTGTATACAGATCCGACAGTTGACCAGGTCTGGAACTACCCAACTCTAGCTGACCTCAATGAATTCAGACATTTGTGAGACACGCTTCCAAAAGCACTTGTCATCACACCGATGACGATGTGCATGAATCAAAATCCAATGAGAACAATCAAACACTTTACTAGTATCTTGATTGTACTCCGGAGATGTCAAGAGAGACGAGGGTGGATTTGTCAGGCCCTCGTAATCGGATCTATTCTTGTTCCTCGGAATTGACCTGCAAACTATTATTTTCAACGCATATTAGGTTCCGATCGCTGCATCGTTTGGAAGAATCGAGAAATAAAAGTACACCGACGGATAGAAAGACTTGGCAATCTATTCTTCTACTACTATCCATCTATCGTCGTTGTGCTCTTATTCCTCGATTCTCCTCAATGCAATCTATACTCCAACTCTTCTTACTCGATCCCGACGGACAACATAACAGAGGACTGCGATATCAATGGTGATGCAGACAAGTAGAAATTATCGCACTCAACTTGTTGTGTAGAACTGGAGGTCTGAAGCACCGATCCATTTAATTTTGTTTAATGTTCAGGTCCAAGGAATAAAAATACTGTCGCCTACATCGAAGTCGAATTTTCACGGGATATCAAAATTAGTTCGACTTGTACTGGGGCGGCTTCAACGTTAAGCATAATTGATAAAATTTCATCTGCCTTGCCATTGGAATCCAAAAGTAATAACACTTTGCCATAAACAACCACGATTTGTCAAACATTTTCGAGAATGCACTTCAAATTCATATGGTATTTCCTATGCGATGCATCATCCTCAAATGGCAGTCAATAGCTGAGTATAGCACACAAGAGAATCCGATTACAGCTCTTAAATTTTCGTCTTCCTTCGAGGCCCATTAATCGTTCAAGTGGTTCGGTTTTCGACAATTGACAAAGAAACCAATTATGAGCTTGATTTAAAAGGGTTTTTTTTTTTCGAAAGAATGCAGTAGAAATGGACTGAACAAACATCACCCTACGCGATTGGGGTGAGGGATCTGATGCTTTGCTGCCCGTGACGTTTTTTTAAAAGGACAGAGCTGTGCTGCTTTGTCGGCTTCCACACGCGTAAAATTGTCACAAGACTATTTAATTTGTTGGCAAGGTAGAGGTGAGACATGCTAAGGGTAGACAGGTCCTCGTAAACGAGTGCCTTTTTAAGACGACAGTGCTTGTCAATGAGGAGAGCGGAAAACGGAGCACATGCAGATGACAAGTGTAGAAACATTTTTTTTTTGTCTTTGATGGATGTACTGGATGGCACGTGATGTGAAGAGTCCTTGTGGAGGATGCGACCAATGGCCCGAGACAATGGCACCCGCTCTTGAGATTGTCTAAATCTGTTTGATAGAGTTACTGTTCCGTGCCAAGAACTATTTTCAGCTGCCTGGAATCTCTGTCCCATGCAGCATAGATGAATGCGGAACTGTGAACAACTGTGTATTATCACTTTGAGATCAATTTAAGTGTTTAAGTGATCAAGTGTTTAATGATCCCTGGCTATGGTTTATGGATTGCCAACGACAACCATGAGGGAGGCGAAAAAAGATACCTCCTAATTTTTAGTTCTTTAAATAATACCCTACCCCCTACTCCCTTGTAGACCCTCCTTGAGTTCGGACCCATTTATTTCTCCAGAAGTTTTCTTCAGGATTGATTTGTTTCTCCAGACTGTGGAGGATTCCGAAGTTGAATTTGTCCATGCACCGGACGAATGAACATATGGATCCCGTCGAAGAGAATGTCTGGGGAGTGAATAAATTAATATTGATTACTGACCACAGCTGAACATTACAACACCCCAATAAGGTTGCTGGAGAAGGGGTTTAGAGGCTATAGAAGTTGTCCGTTCACAGTCACTTATCCAGATATTCTCTTCCACCGGATGGACAATATCGCTATATATCAAGATGTATCGAGAGATTTTGTCTTATCTCTGGGTAGGAAGATTTCGGTTTGATTGCAGTATTATAATAATAATAATTTATTACTCATAGATAAATACAATCATTTTATAATTTTATTGACTCAGCTTGCTCAGAGATACGATAGATTACTTAATTTTCTATCTTACTACTGAAACTATCATTATGTTGTTATTGGGAATAATGCAGTATTTTGAGTTAAATGCAGTAACGAAGGAAAAACTATGAGAATAAAAAACCTCCATTTAAGATATTGAAAGATTGTATGTTGTCATTTGGTGAAAAACTACGTATTGCAATGCACAGTAAGTGTATAAGTATATAAATAAGTGAATTGATTAATGAATTAATAGATAAGGATATATATATAAAGAAGCAGATAAATTGATTAATATATATATATACACATGAATAAATAAGCAAATGAACAAATAAATAAATAAATAAAAAAATAAATAAATAAATAAATAAATGAATAAATGAATAAATAAATAAATAAATAAATAAGTAAATAGACGAATAAATAAATAAATAAATAAATAAGTAAATAGACGAATAAATCAATAAATAAATAGGGAAGAGAAAAAAGACACAGAATTAGTTAATAGGTACATAGCGCATTTAAGCAGTTTGATTTAATAATTCATTAATGAGAGTATTTGTAGAATATCTACATTTGTTGTTAAATTTTTCATTGAGTTTTTCAATTTTCCTTGTAATTTGAATGACACCTGCCCGCTCATGCAATATCATCGTTGAATAGTCCCATGGGAGGCGTAACATCATTTTCAAAATTTTATTCTGAGCGATTTGTAGCTTTTTAATATGTGTTTTGGCACAATTTCCCCAGACTGGTGAGGCGTATGTCATTATAGCTTGGAAAATGACTTTAAAAATTATAATTTTGTTGTGCTTACTCAATAGTGATTTTCTATTTATTATCGGATATAACTTTTTTATTGCAAGGTTGACTTTATTTAATGTATGCGTTATATGATCCGTAAAGGTTAATCTTTTGTCCAAGTGCACCCCCAAGTATTTCACTGTGTTGACCCAAGGAATCTCAATGTTATTCAGTTTTAATTTGCTGAAGGGTAAAAGACAAATCTTTCTTTTTCTAGTGAAAAAGATAGCTTGGCATTTTTCAGCGTTTATTTTTACTTTCCAATGCTTAAAATATTCGAACATAATTTTAAGACCGTTCTGTAAATTATCCTCAACTATGGAACCCCTTTCGTGGGATGAGTACAGTGCAGTATCATCTGCATACATTGCTATCATACAGTTCGGAATAGTTGGGAAATCTGCCATAAATATGTTGAACAGGATTGGAGCTAGGATTGATCCTTGGGGCACACCGGCTGGAATGTTTTTTGCTTGGGAACGTGAATTTCCAACAGATACAAAAAAGGAACGACTACACAGGAAACTTTGTATAATTTTGACTAGATACATTGGACATTGAAGTTTAAGGAGTTTGTATATAAGTCCATTATGCCAGATGGAATCAAAAGCCTTTTCAATATCTAATAGAACTAGTCCGGTTGATTTTTGGTCATTAAAGTTATTTTTTATATGTTTTGTGACCCTTAGAATTTGATGTGATGTACTGTGATTTTTCCTGAACCCATATTGAAATTTTGCTAAGATATTACTTAGTTCTAAAAATGTATCTAATTTAAGTTTAATGGATTTTTCTAATAATTTACTACACCCATTCAATAGACTTATTGGTCGGTAGCTGTGAGGTGAGTTAGGACATTTACCTGGCTTAAGAACTGGAATGATTTTGGATAGTTTCCATTTTTTAGGAAAATATTGCATCTTCATGCAAGAGTTAATAATAAATGTCAAATAACGAATACCATTTGGTGGCAAGTTTTTGAGTACTTGATTATTTATATTATCAACACCTGGTGCTTTTTTTATTCTTAACTCAGAAATGAAGAATTCAGTATCTTCTTGGGAGATAAGGTGGTTTGCGTTGATACATAAAGGTGTTGCATTAAGTTTTAATATCTCTCTATTTACCTTTTCTTCTAATTCAGGTACTGATATGTTTGCTGTTGTTAAGTGGTTTTGGAAGAATGTGTGGGCGATTAGCTCAGATTTTGATTCATTTGAGGATAATATTTCTCCCGAAGATTGCAGATTTGGTATCACAGTATGCTTTTTCCTAAGAATTTTTGCAATATTCCAGAATGGTTTGGATCCAGGGAATAATTGAGCAAGCTTTTCGTTCCAATTAGTATTCCTAAATTTCATTATTTTGTTTTTAATAAGAGCGTTAAGAGCTTTTGTATCCCTTAAGTCTTCAATACACCTATGCGTTTGCCAACGTCTTCTAGTCGCGTTCCTAATTTTAATTAGTTCGAGTATATTGCGCGGGAGGAGAAGGGTTCTTTGACATACATTTTTATACGGGACAGATAAACGGACACAGTCTGACAGAATTTGTTCAAAATTGTCAACAATTTCATCAATTTGATGATTGGAATTAATTTCGTTTACGTTGGATACCAATCCATTAATATTGGAGCTTATATGATGTCTAAATGCGCGCCAGTTTGCATTTTTATAGTCAAGATATTTCGATTTGATTAATTTTGGATCATGAAGAAACTTTGAGAAAATTGGGAGATGATCAGAGCTTAAGTCATTGATAACAACTGGCTCTGTTAATTGGTTGGCCAAATTTGTTAAAAATAAATCTATTACAGATGGTGAGGATCTGCGGCTTGCAGGAATATATGAAGGTTCGCTTGGATATAGTATATTAAATGGGAATCTCATAGCTATATCCATTAAGGCATTTCCCCATGCGTTATTTCTTAAGCATCCCCAGTTACGATGCCTACAATTACGATCACCACCGATAATGTATTGATCACTACGGAGTAGCTTGCAAATATCGTTTTTAAAGCTTATTAATCGTTGAGGTATTGCTTTTCGTCCGGGAAAATAAACAGAAAAAATCTTTAATTTAGAGTTATTCGCAAGAACAATTTCTACACCAATTGTTTCGATTTCAATTGTGTTAACAATGGGAAGAACGGAATGAGCTACGTTTTTCTTCACTAAAATGGTGTACACCATGTCCAGTTCGTAGTTGGACCTTCTCCATGATCTTCAACGTAAACATGACCAACGATTTAATTGATTCCTGTTGTACCGAAAAAGGATTATAGCAATGTCATCCGCATATGCGATCATTTTGCACCTCTTCCCTTCCAGCATCAATTCGAATTCATCAACAACTCATCAAATCCGTTACTCGGAACAATCTAAAATCTCTGGATAACTTAAAAGCACACATCATTTCGATTAAATCTTTATTTTATCGGAATGCGGCCGTATAACAAACATCCGCAATGCTGGCATTGAGAAAATCGCAAAAGAATCCATATGAATGATCTATAAACAATTCTTAAACTTTGTATCCAACAATGTGGTGCTTGCCGATACATTCGCCAACATAGAACCAAAAGCACACTTCCATTGTGACCAAAGTGTTCAACCATGCAGTGCGGACAGGGACGTTCTTCCAGTTACCCTTGCGTGCACCTTCGATGATCTTGCTGATTCCATTACGAATGGCAGGAATATCCCCAGGTGTGGGTGGTGTAAGTTCGACTTTGGCGTACTTAAGGAAAACCTCTAATTGTGGCTTGGCCATAGTCAATGCCTCTGTAAGAAAAAAATCGGCAAAAATTACATAACCCATCTCTGATTACGATTGGTACTCACTATTTACTAAGGTTGAACCCTTTGATGCAACGCTGGCCATTTTTTGTTCTATGATATTTCTTTAAAATTGAAATGAGGTATGAAATTAGTTTGGGTAAATTATACAAATAAATGATTTACGGAAACTTACGGAATAACCCCTCGAGAATATAAGAAAAATCACGGCACAGTAGATCTGATGGTTGACAGATGACAAGTTCGACTTCGAAAATGGTCTTTCGAACAAAATGTACTTCCAGTCGGGAGGTGTTCACAATATGCCAACATGTTTGTGCATTCACAGTGGTAGTCTACAAATAATTTAATATGAATATTTTTTTTAAGTATTCGCTTAAATAAATCAGTAGGTCCTAATTTTGATTCGAATTTGAAAACTGTTTTTAATAATATAGGTTTATAGATTGTAGCACATTCTGAAGATGCATATGAAACGCCATACCTCTTTGGTTTTTAGTTAACGTTTGTCTTCTCCTAACTTCATATTCTTGCTTATTATGTTGGCCAAATGTATTATTTTGATATGCAGTTAAGATAAATATAAAAGGAGGTATTAAATATGAATGAAACAATTTACAGAAAAACCAGGAAATTCAGGCAAAATTCCAAATCGCTTAACATATGTGTCACAGATGTCAACATATTTTCTTCACGACTCCATTGTGAATGGGTGCACTTTTAAGAAGAAATAGATGTATTCGACAACAAAATATTCCAATTTCAACCTCGAGACGAGGAACTGCATTCGCGCCATCAATAAAAGGGCAAACATTCAATTTATCAGCTTAATATCATTTCTTCACTTCAGTAAACAATCAAGCATTGTTTCTTCGCTCCTTAAATTCCAGTACCCGTCAGTAGGGTTTAATTCATTTAGTATTTGCATTCGGATCAAGTTCATTTCTACCACAGTACTCTAGTGTTAATTTTTGTAAAACAGACATAAAATGTCTGATAGCCAGAGTAGAGGACGCCGGACATCAGATGAGGGCAGGGAATCCAGCTCTCGTCGTCCTCGTTCTACGTTATCGCCAACAGCAGAAGAACCGGTAAGTTAGTGTTGAAGCAATTCCAATGGGAAAATAGTGTCCAAGAAATATCCGAAGTTCCCAATCAAATTATCATATCATTGTACCTTTAAGTTTTGTGCACATACACATTTCGTGTCAGCGATTTATACCACTCTTGTGATAGCAGTGGATTGGATATAAATACACTACTTCTTTCACCAGGTGCCTAGTGCTTCCGGCAAATACGACTGATAAGGTGGACTTTACAGTTACAATTTAAATTGCTTATCCTGTCATTTTGTCCAGAACAAAAAAAAACATTTCCCCGGCTTCACATACAGACATGCATAGACCCCTACTCAACTGATATGTGGCTACTCGGATTTCGGAAATTTATCAGAATTTAAGAAAAGTGCCCCGGAACAGTGGTGGTCACTTGTCGATAGAAACTCATTACAAAATCCAGCACTCCAAGTCCAACATGATATTGCTTAGTTTGTGTTCATGTACATATACAGTTCGTTGAATGTATCATATAAACAACAACCGCTTCCCCTACATGTCTCCTATGTTTTGAACATCTGTATATTCCTCTCTGCTTTGTTTTTGTTCAGAAGCATACGTTAAAATATCGGTTTACATATGCATATGTATGTATGCCTTGTGATTGTTGTTTGTGGTCATAATGCTAAATAGCGGACACCACAAATTGCGTCTTATCTGCTTGCATACGTTTTTCGTGTGAAAACGAAGAACCCAAAATGAGCAAAGAAACGTACTCACACAACAAATGTGTATATGGACATAAGAACCGTTAAAAGGGGGGGCTTCAGTGTAGGATTTCGCATCTTTTCGAAAACAGTTAGCGCTGCGGTAGTGAGTTTCGAAAGAGAAACAAAAAAAAACAGCGGCGTCTTTTTAGAATAGTCCTTACTTATTCCACACAATTTACTGTTTGAAATGGATTTTGTGGGATGTTTCGATGACTTGTTTGTTAAATCTTTGCAAACAAGTCTTGTATCAATTTGCCAGTTTTTGTATGTCCACACGAAAAGTTGCACAAAATAGGAAATGAGTTCGCAAGTTAATCTTGGGTTTTTTTCCCTTCTGCAAAACGAAACCATTTAAAAGTCACATCTTATCGTTCCATTATAGAAAACGGTAGTACAATGTTCACGAAGAATTTCGTTCGTAAAGTATTGACCTGGAGAATTTGAACGGTTGCAACGCAATTGTTCCAGAGAACTCCCAAATACGAAAGAAGTCAGTCGCAAAAATGAGAATAGCGCTTTCGAACTCTGACATTTTAAGTAGAAAGGATACATGTAAATACATCGAGTCAGAATGCAGCAGTCGCGCTTTGAAATTTCACAGACCGTAATATCGTAAGTCCGAGTACAAAGCTCTGGGTAGAGCTACTCCTACTAAATCGGGCGTTGTGTCAGCTATGAAACAATTTTCTTTTATTTGCTCTGGTTTTTTTTTTTAATTTTTGCCGGGCTGGGGCAACTATTTGTATAAGAAGTTAATTTTTTGTCAGGATCTTATTTATAACTGTATTTTTTTCTTGTAAAATGTATTCTTCACATTTAAAACGCATGGGTTCTGTTTTGATTTGGAAAACGGGTTTCCGCGCCTTGACAACATTCTAGTGAACTCGATCAAATCTGTACCAAAGCCTTTTAAGCACGACCGCGCCAACGCGTCTTTATTAATTTGTCTCAACAAAAAATTAAATTCAAATGGGACTCCAAATGTCTTGAACATTGGCCACTTGGCCTAAGTGCACGCCGCAGAAGAAGTCTCCTTTCAAGTTCCACCATGTGAGTTAAGACACAATCAAAATACATAGAATTCAAATTTGGAACAGACGTTAGTTACCTTTCCGGTTGAGATCGGTTTCTGACAATCGTTGGTACGCGTTTAATCGAGCATACAAGAATGTAAACTTATACTGATCCGCTGAAAAACATAAACCTCCGGTTGAACTCTCACTGTTTTCACGACAAGGGAAAATTATATGCCGGAATATATATAGAAGAACCATTAGGCGGTTTACAGCATCTAGTAAACCGTAAAAGTGTTCTAAGAGGTCCCAATGCTGATGCCTGCGGGATGTCGTTTTGCGGTTTTGATTTTGGTAGCCACACATTTTAATATCGCTTATATCCCTTTGATCATTGCAATCAGAAGTGTGTCCAATCAGAGTTGTTTTAATTTATTATAAGCACGCCCAGGAAAACATGCCTTATTATTCCATAGCAGTAACAGGGATAGGATGAATTGGACCAGGCCTTTTACAGCAACTTCTCGAGGAGTGAATCATACACTGAATATAGTACGGCACCCACTACAGATTCCTTTCATTGAATCCTCCCTCAGTTCATCATTCTGATGATCAATCCTCAAACAAGGGATTGGGTGGGCGTGATGCCTACAACAACCAGCCAGTTTTGTCAACAAATTGCAGTTACGATTTGACAGATGTTACACTAAGGTCACTTAGATTGTCAAAGAAGTAGGAGCCCAATATGACTTTCCTGATCGAGGCTAGTGCAGGACAGCTACAGAGAAGGTGTTGTACACATTGCTCCTCTTCGTCATCTAAACAACTGTTGCAGAAATCATTTGAGAATAATCCTAGTCTTTTTGCGTGCAGATCGGCATGGTAGTGTCCGGTAATTATTTTCACTGCAGTGCTAATTTTGAAGCTCTTTAAGGAGATCAAATTGTCTAATATTTTTGGATCGAGACGAGATTTGCATGGAGATTTGGCGTTTAATGCCTGTCTTCCATCTGGCATTGAGTTTTTGCTCACAGAGAATGTTTAGCTGCCACTTGAACTGGGGCATAATCGATAAGGTAGTTATCTCCATTTGGTTTGAGCCTCTTCTTCACTTGGGTGCGCTGCCTTAGACGCATGCGTCCTCTGTTGCGTTTTCTTAAAGGTCAAAGTTCTATACTCTTTTTTTTTGACACTCACTTATTTTACATTCACAAATTACATAAGACGAACCTGTACCAAGACAAAGTATGTCAATTTAGCTTGGAAGAGGATGAGACATCCGAGAACATTTAATTTGAATGCCCGGCACTACACTGGTTGAGGAAGAGTATATTCCATAGGGTGATATTAATTTCATTGGAATTAAGGAAATCCATTACAACGGACATACTATCTTTCATAAGGGAAGTACTACGTCTTTGAGACTAGGTTAGGTTAGGTAGGGGGGCTGCCAGCCCACTTAGACCATGTTGGTTCATTGTGATACCCACAGTCAGACTACTACCACTGATTGACCACTCCAGTGATAGTGCACCGAATTTGATCCCAACGGCAAATGGTGACTAGACCAGATTTGAAAACCAGATAAAAGCGTATTAACTTTGCTTTCACTGGGATTCCAACAAAAAGCCATCTTCACTACATCTTTTTTTCTGTCAAAACTGCTGTAGTTCTGTTCTAGTTTTCCTAGATTTGAGTTTGAGTGCTTTTATCACCAAAGTCGTAAAAAGTCAATAAATATTGAAGATCAACTAACCCTCACGAGTAGGATACCATAAGCGGCTAATATATTCGATAAGATCGAAGGCAGTCAATCGCGGACCAAAAATGTGATCGCAATCGGTGGACATATTGCAGATCTTGCAGACATATCTTGGCTCGAGCGTATTTTCCCACTGCCACCAACCACAATTGTATCCAAATATCGTACGTAGAAATTTCTCACAGGTTAACCCCAGGTTTAGTCATGGGCTTCCGGCATTGTCTCCATGCCTCTGCGCATGGACTTGGTCACTCGAGAGACAGATGTCTACTTGAATTCCTCTTGAGTCCAAATATACATCGAGACGTCTGCATTTTATCTTAGGCTTGCCCGGCAAAGCCACGTTATCGCCAAATGATGTAATTTCGTTGTTCCCACAACTCGTGAGAATTCTATACAGGCGTTTAAGAAAAAATGTACTCAATTTTACGGATTTACTGGCCTTCGTCCGGGCGGGGGGTCCGGGCGACTCGGATTCCAAATTAATCGTTAACGCCAAAACGTACTGATAAAATTCTAAAAATAGACGGGCCGGACAGTATGTGCTTTGTCCAGATTAGAAGGGGCTCAATAACATAATGTTATCAGACTGTACACACACAGTTCTTAACTTCAGCATGAAATTTAATGAAACCACCGAATAAGATCGGCCGCATGCTAGATATAATATGCTGATTAGCCACGGAACATGTGCGCCTTATGTAATGAGATGAAGCACGTTGTTCCCTCAGACCACATACGATTTTTAAAACAATTGCACCAAGCCACTCAATAATAATATGCGTGGCGCGACTGTCCGAGGCGGACCTGGGCTTAGCTTCTCAGCAACCAGTCGTGTTGTGCGTGCTATTGGGAGTGGAAGGGACCCACAGTTTTATGCCGACTCCGACCGACGAAGTTGAGAAGCTTTTTCTAGACAGGAATACTCTTTGAGCATTGTCAGTGACTCGAAAGAGGTAGAGCCGTGAATTATCAAAGGTGGTAAATTCGGGTGTCGTCTGGCACCCTCTGAGTAGGAGTCGACGCACTTACCCACTACGGCACAGCGCCCCACGGCGCCAAGCCCCTTATCACGTGTTTATTTGTATCTTCAAGGAAGAGTGCTTGGGATGCTTTTAAAGCCAGATTTTTCAAGCAAATGTGTCCGTCGCCGATAAAGCATTTCTTTTCTGTGTGCAGAAATTAGTCTTAACTAACTTTAACGTGATCAAAACAAATGTGATTTCAGCTTCAAAAAATACAGCGAAGAGCATCTCCAGGCGATGGACCATCCACATCATCATCGGCATCCACCCCGTCTGCAGCACCTGAATCATCGCGATCACGAGACTCGTCTTCACAGAGAGGTAAGTAGATGGGATTGTGTGTACGATAAGATTTTCGACATCTGTGAATTGAATGGCGATGCGATGAAAATGTTTCATTCATGTTATTTTTTTTATCAAGATTCTGCTATGCCGCCAAATAGATTGGCAGTGCCAGTGGCAGTATGTGCTTCTCAAACTACTTCCAACCATTGTGTGCAATTTGAGCAGTTGAACTTCACTTTCTGTTTTATTCAGATATAATAGTTCAGGTTATTCTGTATGTCATGTGTCCTTGTTCTTAGTCGCATGCTGATTGAATTGAGTGAATTCAATTTTGGATCTCTTGTGCACACGCTCTGGGTATCAAATCGTTTGTACGGGACTTTTTCGTTCGATGAGAATGAATGTGTCGCGCCTCTCAAAATTATTTACACAAGGCTCTTGCCTTTTCAGTTTGATATAAACATCCGTTTATTTTCAACAAGTAGCACCATCGCTTAAAGATGCAGAATCGGCGCCAACTGAGCACGTCTTCATAATTTCCTTAGCACAACAGGACAGACAAATGTCTACACACACAACAACAACATACTTAAGCAACTTTCAAACGCTTGAAACTAATGTCAGGAATGTAAATAATAAACATGGCGACCAAAAAAACCAGAAACGTCCGTAGATGAACAAAAACTACTTAGCCTGGTATATGAAGTGAATACATACCGTGAGAGCATTAACTGGAGATTTTGTATGAAAGTGTGCACATGTAAACAATTTTTACAGTGTAAGTGTTAAAAATGAGATGGTCGTGGTATTATTACTGCTTAAATCCATCTCCAATTTGTTTCGGTAAAAGTAAGCGAAAAACCATCGACAAATCTCTCAATTCACACTCAGAAGTGCTGTGTCATCTATTTGACATCAATTCACATTGAAGTAGTCCTTTATTTTGCCCCCGATTTCGCTGAGTCTTTACCGCTTCTTGTTTCAAATTCTCCCTGCACAAGCAAACGTCTGCACCCAATCATGTTCTAAGAGCAACAACAAATCTGCCTTCGAAACCTCTCCAATGTTCCCCTTCGCAAAAACAATCGATGGGAGACATTTTAGCCATCACTGTAAATGTTCTTAAGGAACAACTGTTAAAGCAATTTTCGGAGGAAATTTCCAAGATCCAAATGGAGTTTCTTCTTAAGGTTGAATAAATTATTGAGTCCTGGAGGGAAAAAATGGGTCACAATCAGTAACACGATCGATCGTGTCGAACGTCTTTAAGTTGATACTGGCGCAACATCAAACCAACACCGTAAGAACACTTGCATCTTTAGAAAACCAATGCAGGTGCAGATGCTTGAGTAAAAGGGAATCTTCCAGTCATCCCCAGTATTCCCATGTTGTTGATTTACCGATCCAACCTAAAGACAACTTCAAAACCAGAAGGCAACATCAATAGAGTTGAATTTATAGAAGATATAATTGAGTGCAAGGCGCATCTTCGAACGTTGTGCTGTGCAAAAAAAGCGTACAAGCGAAACAACCCCACCACATGGAGATGATTTTTGCCAAGAAGATGACGAATGGGAAAAAATCTCCTTATTCTTCAGTCTTTACGGCGACAGAGGATCTACAGCTACCAACATATCTCGAAAAAATGCAAGATATACACGAACGAATAAAACGAAGAATTACTCTTGCCAGTTGCTGTTTCTATCACTTGAGTGGTAGTCAATCTGTGGTAGTTGTGTGACTGTGGGTAACACAATGGGCACTAGCAGCCTCTCTACCTAACCTAACCTAAGGGCCCATCCCGAACAACTAACGACATTCACTATAAGACCTTGATTATAGTTTATTTTTAATTTATATTATAGTTATACTTTTTATAATTAGTTATACTTTCTGGCGCTGAAAGACCTTGATCATCCCAGTTCTATTTTTTGGCGCTGAAGCATGGAATTTGTCAACAGCTCAAGAGGATATTTTCGAAGTACGAACTATACTTGCTGTACAGCGACATCAGCCTAGTCAAAAAACTGCGCATCAGTCGCTTAAGATGGCTAGGGCATGTAGAACGAATTTACACCAATGCTCCGGCATACAGTCTTCTCAAATCGAACTCCGAGTGAAAACGCAGTGGAGAGAGACCCCGCCTTAGGTGATGCGCATAAGTGGAAGGGATCTCAACCCGTTTGTAGTGCACAACTAAAGGCAGCTAGCTAAAGACAGTTGTAGCTGAAGAGCCTTGTTAGTTGAGCCCCATCACCTCCTTACCTGCCTTAGCAGAATATATGTTTGTATATTAATTCGATCCTTTCAATAAATTAGAATACATTTTGGACAGAGTAGATTCCCAGCAAGCAGCAGTAACACAGGCCAGTGCACACGCGTTGTCTCTTAGTTCGGCCAGGTTGATGAGGAATTTAACCCTGTCTTCTCCTTCAATTGCGTAGTAGGTGCGTAGTAGTTCCTTCCTCGTATCTGCAGCTTCTGTAGAAGTTGTTGTGTAGGTCAAACCCTATCTTAAGGCGTGAGTTCCAATGGCGCAGTGCCCAGTGATAAGTTTCCTAACAGGTCAGCCTGCTCATTTTGATCCGATTGAAGGGTCGTATTTTGATAGGATTGATAGGAGATTGGTATGAGGAAATTTCAGAAGATGCTTTTAAGGAGCTATCGGACAGCAGCTCTCCACTCATAAGCGCCTTGCAATTTTCTGGAATCGCAGTGTTGCTGCACCACATAACATGGACTTGGCCATCTCCATAAGAGTTCAGAGAAATGTGACTGCATCTGGAGGCTTATTCGCCGCCTGGCTATCAGTGCAAATTAAGGTATCAGTCTTTGACATGACCTTGTTTTTGGTTGGCCACGATAAAGCTTCCTTGTTCGGTATAGTTGCTGCCTCAATGGCGCTGCAAAAGTTTCCGAAATCCAAATGATTTCCTTGAGTAGACACTCACGTATGCGGCTATCTTCGATCCATCGAGAGTCTGGTTGTCAGACTAGGAAGGAATGTTGGTTTAGAAGTTCTGCTTTAAAGGAAATCGATAGAGAGATGATAGAGTTCCACAACTGAGTTCTTTCGGCTGCTTCTTTAGGTTTAAAATGAGGTTTACCCTGATCACCTTTGTTGCAGAAGCTTGCAGTCATTAAGCCATTTTGAGCGGACAGCCAGCGGATAGGTTATTGCATTTTATTTCACATTCACTCGTCAGCTTAGTCTCTCGCTAAGAAGTCTCGATGTGATGATTACACAAAAGATTTACTAACACGCACATTTTGTAAACCAATGATTTCTTTCTTGATCAGGATCAAAACCATCAGCGGCAGGTTCACGAGAGGACGGTTCCCGCCGACGCCAACGCTATGAAATCGTTCACACTCGTCCAGAAGAGGTCACATCAAAATGTGGCAAATCCGGACAACCGGTTTCTCTTCAGACAAACTACTTCCGATTGCTCCGAACGCCAAGTTGGAGAATATACCAATATCGAGTCGATATAACTCCTGAAATTGAACTGCGCCGAATACGTGGCGGCGTGCTGTCAGAACACAAATCCCTCTTCGGCGGCTATCTGTACGATGGGACACTGCTATTTACCACAACAAAACTCCGTGAGGACACCATGAGCTTGGACACGAAAAGCCGTTCCGGAGACATGTACACAATCAAAATCAAATACGTGGGAGTGATTTCCATGACAGAGTGGCAGTCTCTTCAGATTTTGAATCTGATTCTTCGTCGTTCGATGGAAGGGCTAAAACTGCAATTAGTCGGTCGGAATTTCTTCGATTCCGTGGCAAAGGTTTGTGCTTAGATCGTGCTTAGATGGATATTCTGGAGTGTTTCTTTGTTTTTGTTTTCAGATAAACATGAAGGAGTACAACATGGAGCTCTGGCCCGGGTACCAGACGTCCATTAGGCAGCATGAACAGGATATTTTATTGTGCGCCGAAATCACCCACAAAGTCATGCGCACAGAGACTGCATATGACATTCTCATGAGGTGCACAAGGGAATCTACTGATTTTCAAGATAGTTTCCGCAAACTTGTACTTGGTATGTGAATAAGCATGCGTTACCATTTCTCTTGGTAATGTTCTTGTGCTTCTTTCTTCAGGCCTCACGGTGCTTACTGATTACAATAACAAGACCTACAGGGTGGACGATGTCGATTTCACTAGCAACCCGAAGAAAACATTCAAATGTAAGGATAAGGAGGTGTCATTCATTGATTATTACTATGATGTAAGTGAAGTCCATTCTCATCATTTTGAAACACCTGTATGAACTGGTACTACACACTGTCTTGAGTCAGCTGTGATATATGGATGTACGACTACCCAATTGTGTCTCTAACGAACATCAGTTATGGAAGAGTGCCATGATCCGTGGCTGTGGCTGATAGGCAATTCGAATGGTGATATGATGTTGCCTCTTTCAACACGACAACGACCGATGACAGACAAATTGGTAATTAACTCTAAACTGTGAAGAGTTTGATGTGCTTTAAGAAAAGCTGCGCATTGAGGCGCAGCGGTATGTGGGTTTACACCGCAGTTGGCAGTGATTTGAGGGATCTTCAGGTTGATGTGAATAATGTTCGTGGGCTTACATCAAACTTCTTCGTTAAGTTATTCTTATTGAACCAGTGTCTTTGGGGTCAGCTGATGCACTCCATTGTCGCAGGTAGATTGTAGCATTCATATCTGATCAACGCATGCATCGTAGGACCATTCAAAGGTGTAGTAAACTGTAAGAAATCCACTGTATTCCCAGGAGATTCCTTTAGTAATCTAAACCTCGCGTTGCATGCGTCCCATCGGACCAAACTTAATGCGGGTAGAAAGATGAGATTCCGTACTAAAATCGAAAATGTGGAAAGCGGCTGTTTTGTTTGAGCGCACGTCAATGATGCAAAAGCGGAAATATGCCATTTTTACAGTATGTCTTCGATAACGAGGAAAACGCCAGGCGGCTCCGTACAGTAACGGTAAATAAGACGCAGTTTTGATTCCGTCGATACCGTTCCGGTAACTTCGACGTCAAAAATGCACCATGCCTTGGAAGGACAACTGTCGAAAATGTCGATAAAATCATGGAGATCGTCGAGTGTGAGGGTCCCAGGAGCTAAACATTGGGCAAGAAATAGTTTGGAATAATTTGACCAAGTCTGGATACAAAAAGAAGCCCGATGTACACAAGTTGACACCAAAGAACCTCATTAACCGAATTTCCATCTGCGAATCGCACAGCTGAATCGCAACAACGTCAACCCATTTTTGAAGCGGACAGTGACGAAAAGACGATCAGTTATGACAACGTCAAGCGAAAACGGTCGTGGCAAATCTCATTGAGTCGGCGCCAACGGGGGCCAAGCCAGGATTGGAAGTCAGGGTGGTCTGCGTGTGTGTTTGGGGGGATTGGTAAGAAATCGTCTACTATGAGCTGATATAACTTGTATTGTCAACAATTAGACTTTCTGAAGGAAGCAGCTACTCAGAGGCGGCCTGCATTGGCACATAGAAGAGGAATTGTCTTCCATTAGGACAATGGCAGCCCACACACACCGACAGTGACTCCCTACGTGGGTACAATCGATTACACCAGTAGCTGTCAGAAACTTCCTTAGCGATAACTCTTGCTTAGATTATTTCACTATTGATAGTTTATAAACTTGATAACGATTGGATGGGGCAGTTGGTAGAGTGCCAGCCCCTGGTTAGCGGGGTCCTCGGTTCAAATCCCAGTGAAAGCATAGTTAATACGCTTTTATCTAGTTTTCAAATCTGGTCCAGTCGCCATTTGCCGTTGGGATCATAACGGCACTGTTACTGGAGTAGTCAATCAGTGGTAGTAGTCTGACTAGGGGTATCACAATGGACTAATATGTTCTAAGTGTGCTGGTGAATTCACTAGCAACCCCACTACCTAACCTTATAAACTTGATCCAATCATTTTGCCAGTATAAGCATATCATATTCTTTATGAATACGGCCCGTTGTCTTAGATCTCAGTCACAGACGTTGGAGTCATTGGTAGATGTGCAAGCATGTTCGCCATAAGCAATCATTGTACATATGTTCCAGTCGTAACCCAAGGACGAGAAGATACAAGCGAAATAAGAAAAAAAATCGAATGAATGTGTGTACATCAGTAGCAGACAAATATGTGCGTTGGGCCAACGCGCCTTTGAGCAACAACCAGACCGCGCTTCGCATCAAAAATCCATGATAGGGCTGAGGAATCCTAGAGGTTCGGCCATTTAAGATGGCTGACGCTACAGCCCGTAGAGGGCCAGGACAAACTTTTTTTTTGTTCTCACACGGGTGGAAGGGACCTACAGTTTTATACCGACTCCGAACGGCCAAGTTTGAGAAGCCTTTTCCTAGACAGACAGTTATTACTCTTTGACTCGAAAGAAGTTGGGTCGTGAAAATAATTTTGGTCGTACTGGAAATTGAACCAAGGCAGCGAGGATCAACTGCGCCACACAATTACAAATCATGCCTCAGCTAGTAAATGAACCTCCACGAATGTCTGACACTGCGGACCATAACGAGTCTCTGGGAATTTCAACCTACGGCATGAAGTGCAGGATAGTCGAACTAAAGCAACTGCGTGCCACGACTCGGACTGCATCTTTCTGGAGTACCCCTCGGTGGTACAAATTAACATTTTTGACCACCAGTAAATAACTGCCATGCAACTGGTTCGATGGACAAAATTGAATGTTTTTGTCAGAAGTTTCAACAAATATCTCGGCCAACAACAGATGCAAGCGGTCCCATGCAATGTGATCACAGCAGTCAGCTCTTAAGACCGAGCCAGTTTGATTGGTTCACTATTTATAGCCAATCGAACCCTACATACACTTGGCATCATCAAATATTATTTATAAACCACTTACCAGTCATTCTGCCAGTTCATTCATCAGTAATTGCATTAATCATAAATAAATGCGGCAAATTTTATTATATTTAAACCGTTTAATTTTCAGAGGTATAAAATCCGCATTAGAGATCCCAATCAACCGCTCCTAATCAGCACATCGAAAGAACGGCAAACCGTAAAGGATAGTGGCGATAAGATGGTTATCCTCATTCCAGAGCTATGTCGCGCGACGGGCATTACGGATGCCATGCGAGCAAACTTTCAGTAAGTCAATAACCTGACACTTATTCCTCCTCGGAGAGTCAAAACATTTCTGTTTATTTTAGTCTAATGCGTGCTATGGCAGATCACACACGCTTAAACCCAGACAGACGTATCGAACGTCTGCGTGTTTTCAACAGGCGCCTTTTGGACACCGAAGACAGTGTTAAAATCTTAAATGACTGGAACATGAAACTCGATAGGAATTTGCTCGAAGTAAAAGGCCGTATCCTGGATCCTCAGAATATTGTGTTCATCGATAAGAAAAAGTATGAAACACACATTGGTGTGTGTGCGATCAGAATTTCTACTATATTTGCAATCTTTTTCTTTTCCTCAGAGTACCTGCTGGTGAACAGGCAGATTGGACAAAGGCTTTTCGTGACCATGCGATGTTTACCACGCCATCCCGCGGACTGGATCGTTGGATGGTCGTATCACCAACTCGTAGTTCGAGAGAATGTCGTAATTTTGTGGAGACTCTAATGCGGGCCGCTGGGGGGATGAATTTTGACATTCGCAGGCCAAGAGAGTAAGTATATTCGCAATAACTGGATATTCTGTTTAATATCCGACAAGTGCTAGGGGACTGTGTTCGTTCATCCTTTAAAGTGAGCTAGAAAATGCTTTCCGCCATCATGTGATTTCTGATGAAATTTGTGGGTACTCAATTAACCCAGTAATCATACTTTAAGATGAGGGGAGGATTGAAGACCAGTCAACATATGGGTAGGTAGGGGCTCCCTTAGACCATGTTGGTCAACTAGGTACCCACAGTCAGACTTCTGCCACTGATTGACTACTCCAGTGACTGGACCAGATTTGAAAACCGGATAAAAGCATATTAACTTTACTTTCACTGGTATTCGAACCAGGGAACCCACTAACCAAGGGCAGACACTTAACCAACAGACCCATCCAGTCGTAGACTCGTAGAACTTGTGTGAACTCCCTGGAGATTCCAAGGCGGAGCTGGGCCTAGCTCCTAAAGCAAGGGGGCTTTCTTCCACCTGTGTTGTGCTTACGAGTGGATGGATGCCGACTCCCGGAAAGCGAAGTTTAAAAAAGGAGAAATTTCTAGACTACTATTTGAGCAACTTCAGTGACTCGAAGATCTACTACTACGGGAACAATGGGTTTAATCCAACGATTTCAAAGGGAAATGGTACAAGTAGATGACGCAAAACTTTGTTCGAGAGCCAAAAACTTGAGACGTGCTATAGGGTTAGACCGTGTCTCATGTGCTCGAGGTTTGCTTTTGCCGTACCCTCTTTTATTTCTCTTCACCTTCTCAATGTTGTTTATTGGAAGCATGCTATACACGTGTCTGCAGCCAAAATGGAGTTTTCTTGGAAGCAACAGTTACTTAAAGATACTGTTGAACACACTTTAGATTGCGAACCCCTTTAGTCTGAATTCTACGCTAGCGTTTAACTAGATTTTGCTTCGTGACACACATAACCTTGTTCCGTTATTTACTCCGTCTTAAATTCACAATCATTTCAGATTAATGATATACGATGATCGTAACCACTCGTACATTCAAGCCATCGAGGACTGTGCGCATCAAGATCCACAACTGATCTTGTGTCTGGTTCCAAACAACAACGCCGACAGGTACAACTACACCAAACAAAAAATCACTCAGCAACAGTATTAAGGAATGTTTTGTTCTTTCCCTTTTCATCTTACAGATATAGCTCGATCAAGAAAAAGAGCTGTGTGGAACGCGCCATTCCAACGCAAGTAATCACGTATAAAACCGCCTCAAATTCACGTGGACTCATGTCAATAGCCACGAAAGTAGCCATTCAAATCAACTGCAAACTGGGATATGCTCCCTGGATGATCGAATTGCCCCTGAGCGGTCTTATGACAATTGGATATGACATTGCACGGGGTACTAAAGATAAGAGTAAAGCCTTTGCCGCACTGGTTGCGTCGATGGACATGAAAACGAACGCAACCTTCTACAGCACGGTCTCACCATGTCACAGTGCTGATTCCATTTCAAATGAGCTAACGATCAGTGTCATGAAGGCTCTGAGGCAATACCAAACCGAGCAAGGAAAGCTACCAGCACGTATCCTCATATATCGCGACGGAGTCGGCGAGGGTTCTCTGAATCTCGTGATGGAGCTTGAAGTCAAAGAGCTGGTAGCTAAATTGGAAAAAATCTACAAGGATCAATCAGATAAACCGCTAATGTTCGCATACATTGTCGTCTCGAAGCAAGTGAACTCACGCTTCTTTCTGCGAGGTCGTAATCCACCGCCGGGCACAGTGGTAGACGATGTAGTCACACAGCCGGAACGTTACGACTTCTATTTGGTATCTCAGTCAGTACGTCAGGGTACTGTTTCGCCCACTTGCTATAATGTAGTGTATAGCAACATCAAATTAACGCCCGATCAACTGCAAGTTCTCACGTACAAGATGACCCATTTGTACTACAATTGGTCGGGCACAACTCGTGTTCCTGCCGTTTGCCAGTATGCCAAAAAATTGGCAACTCTAGTCTCTCAGAGCATATTCCAAATTCCCTCCAACGCCTTGGAGAAGAAACTGTACTACTTGTAAAAAGGAGTATGCCTATTTTTATCTTTAGCCTTTAATGTTTCCTTCTTTCTTGTTTTCTTATTTCTTTCCTAATGAAGTATTGAATATATCTGCGAGTGCGCAGGCAATAGAAATAACACAACATAGAGAAGGAGCCTAGAGTTAAAAACTTAATATTGACTAAGATGTTCTAAACAGATAGATTTTTCACTTATTTGTTTTGCATCGTTTTTTTTTTTTTGAATTAGTTTCTTTTTTTTTTTTGCGCGAATTTAAAGAGAGATAGTATCGAATATAGATTTTGTATAAAATTTGACGCGGCCGCTTGGTGGGTCGCATCATCTGCTTTATGAATTTATCGAATACAACTTGGGAGAGAGACAATGAACGTGTGGACCACCAATCGGCTTTGAGTGTCTTGATTTTTGGTGGAAATACCAGAAAATATTAAAGAAAATTACACTTTTAAAAATGAAGTTCCATGATCAGTTTATTTTGATATCAGTTCAATATATTTACAATTTAATGTAAAAATGATACAATTGTTTGATGCATGTGTCTTTTGATCGACAGTTGGTGTATTTCTATCGAAATCTGCTGGCAATCGCGTTGTGCGGTTATGCGGGGTGATTGTGATTAAGTTTGCCCCCGAACATTTTCTCTTTTTCCCTTCCAAAGAGCGTATTTTTATTAATAATGGGCATGAATGTTGTAGTAAAAAGAAATGCCTATTTTTCCAACAGATGGCTTTTGTAGTCTGTATCTCGCTTCGTATACATCCGATGGGTCAAACTAAATGACGTTAGAAAGATGAAATTTCGCACTTAAAAATACTTTGTCCCTAACCTACCAGAAAATGGTCCATAACCTTGTTGTGTATTTGTTTGAGCTCGCGTCAAAGATTGACAACAGCGAAGGAAACATACGCCATCTTTTACAGTCTGTCTTCGATAACGACGAAAAGCGCAAGCTAGACGTTTGAAAATGTGAATAATGTATGTGGTTCTATTACTGTAGCACTAAATCATGTTGTGGTTCTGTCGATTGGACCCCGCTCTGGAAGGCCAACTGTCGAAATTGTCGATAAAATCTTGGAAATCGTCGAGTCTGACTGTCATGTGAGTACTCTTTCGATTGCCCAGGTGCTAAACACTTCACAAAAACCACATTGGAACCATTCAAACCAATCGATGTACGAGTTAAAACCAAAGAACCTCATGTGACGAATTTCCATCTGCGAATCACTGTTGAATTGACCCGTTTTTGAACCGGTGATGAAAAGTGGATCACTTACGACCAGATATGTCAAAGTAAGAAAATTTAGAAGACGTAGTAAAAATGTCAAAATGCAGTTGAGATGTCAATTTTACGTCAGTTTAATTGTGCTTGTATGTTAAAATATTCTAAAAACATTACCAAGTCCACACGTAACAAGTGCAGATAATAAAAGAAACAAATCGGTAGTTTATTCAAATAACTACGCGTAATTAATCTAGTAGATTACCTCATGTAGTCTACTCTGCTTAGGACACAGTCAAGCGAAATCGGCCACGGTCTAATCGCTGTGAGTCGGCGAAAACAGTGGCCAAGCCACGATTGAGGACCAGGAAGGGCTGCTTCGTGCTTAGTTGGATTGACGGTCGTAGTTCAGACATGTATTGTGAACACTTGTACCGTCTGAAGGACCGAATTGTGTCCATCAGGACAGTACCAGGCTGCCACACACATCGATTGTGAAACAAAACACCCAGTTTTAGCCAGTTCGGACGAGGGCTTTTACGGGAGATGGATACCGGGATTACCATCAAAATGGCAAGCAGAAATCCAACACAACGGCTCATTTATTTTAATTTAAATCAAACTTTTTGAGAGAAATGAGACGAACAAATGTAGATCCAGAAAAAAAGGGTGGACGACTGAATCAAAATGATCTTGTACTCATATAGAAACGCTCTCTTGCAACCTCCCAGCTCAAGGATATCGAAGATTCTAGGATCTGCCTCAGTAACGGCCATCATGCAGAGAATAGTAGTTACATTTAGCACCATTTGATGAAATCGCATTTAACTCCAAAAACTTCCCTAAGATGGTGCCTCAAGATGGCTTCATATTTTAAGACGACACTAATGTGCTTGCCGGGGCACTGACATTCCATGAAATTGCGAATCACCACAAGAGACTTTCCAGATGGAGGTCTGCCATCAATTTCAATCGCTACTACACAACATCTACTGAAGCTTGAAATTAACACTCATAACCTCTACCAAACAATAAGGCTCTCGCTCCAATACGATCACACAGCCAGATACGAGTGAGTGCCGAATTTCTGAACTTTCTTCGGCGGCCATTGCAACCCGCGCCTCAGGACTAGACCTACCCTACAAGGACTTCTGCAAAAACTGCAGAGACGAGGATGAGAAGAAAATATGGTGCATCTTCTCCCTACCGTGAAGGCAAAGTCAATAAGGGGCTCACATTTTCAACGTGCCAGCTGCAGCAGCACCAAGTGATTTGCTGACTAGATCCGTCTAGGGCCTACGTTGGTCTAAGGATGTCTCCTGCAGTCAGACACTTACCTAAGCTAAGAAGCATTTTTAGCAGCTGCTTAAAGAGCATAACCATGAAGGGAAGACGCCCCAGCCGAAAAAGTAATCTCCCGTCAAGGCTTGAAAACGTTAGATGGGATAGCTGTGGCGGATGGGGGATGGGAAAAACTGAGTAACAATAAAACAGAATGGCGCCTAAAAGCGCTCTGATAGGTAACATGTAACATCATGTCATTCGAATGGCAGATCACCTTCAAGTGTCCCATGCAACAAAATGGACGATACTGAATTCTCCAAAAATTATAGGAGCAGATCCCGGCTCAATATCGCCCATATCATCCTGTCCAGCCTTTTGTGTGATGGTGGAAAAGTTCGCACTGATTGGTATGCTTGAAATCGATGAAATCATTGAAAATACTTCCAAGCTACTCTATAAATTGAATTGCGTTGTAGCTATTCAATAAATAAATACTTCCAAGTATTTTCAAGATGGAGAGGAGTACCGACTTACTAATGGACTATCGAGATTTTTAATAGAGAAAACTTGTTAAGATTTCGGCAGGGGATCTGTTTTTAAAAACAAAGGGGTTATGATGGTATCAAGCAAAACTGGATCACGATCCACAAGAAAAAAAAATTGATTTGGACTGACAATACCAAAACCTAACTCCTGCCTGTTTCCATGTATGAAGCTAAGAGCTGAAAGATTAGGCAGAGCCAGTTCAAATCGCAAACTGGAGAGAATCTTTCCATTTAGGCCGATTGTTATACCAGTAATTCGACCGCAACTCAAATCTATAGAGATGGATTTAATGCGGCATAGATTCATGTGTATGCACTAGTTCTCCAGACATTTCTAAAACCCACCGCCAACAGAACCACTGCAGTGTATTCCATGTAGATAAATCAAATGATCAAAAGACAGCCGTCGTGAATATGCCTAACGCAGTCCTTCGTTAGTCTGACTTTTATGAAAACAAAATGCTTTCTATACCTAAAGGAGAGAGCAGGAGATACAGTTGGATCCCTGGGCACGAAGGCATTCCGGAAAACGTAAGAATTGGCAAGAAAGGGGTTGGGTCTGACACTGGCACATAATCAGGAGACGGCTAATGCCCCACTGAAGGCAATAAAATTACTTCTAATGATGAACGCAATAAACGACACCAACCGTAAGTGAGAGGAATGGATCTTTGTGGCCTGCACTAAATTCAAGTGAAACTAATACTCTCCTGGAGTTAGACAGCAAGCATAATCCATTTAAATTCTGTAGAAACTGCAGTGATGAGGGAAATTAATACTGAACTACCTCGGGAGTTAGTATTTGAACTGCCTCGACTATTTGTCTAGCACAAATACAAAAGAAATCCTACAATGAAATGGTCGAGGCAGACAATGTTCTAAATGAAACGGGAGAGTTAGGTTCCATAAAATAACAACAAAGTGGATCATATAGGTCTGAGTGTTGCATAGTTATAAACAACAAGCACGCATTCATCCTATCTATTACTTAAACCAAAATGTACTTGCTATGAAGCAGTTTACAGGCTTCGCGCTAATGTTACTGTTCGGTTCAACTTAAAAAGGCGGCCCACACTCAGTGTATTCGAAATAAAAATTCCATTTGAGATATCTGGTCCTCTGGCTGAAGAATGCCTGCTCCAAGAGGAGGTAGACCCATGGACTATTCTTGATTACTGGTAGCGAAATCATCACAGCAGCTTTAGCTCAGTCAAAGACCATCCATTGGTGGCTTGACGAGAACTTACTCTCTTTCAGGATAAGCGAAACCAAACAGGGTTATGCAGTAGATGGATTTGAGGGAATGAATAACACCTCATTGCTTGAAAATTGTGTGCTACAGAGATCACCTCAATACCAGTTGTATTCTTTCATTATACGAGGGTGGACCGATAAGTACTTAGCCCACAAAAGAAAACACGAAAAAAACGTCGACCCACCGATGCTCCAAATTCGTTAACCCGTCTGAAAAATAGGTTTTCTGGAGGTGTGCAAAGCAGGCCTCCCTGGCGGCGAAAACCCACCCCTCATTCGACTCAAATTTCTGCCCGGCGAATGACTTTTTCGAGTTTGGAAACAAAAAGAAGCCACACGGGCCAAATCTAAAGAATAGGGGGGGTTGGGGCAACCTAATTCGACCAATTTGGCCGTGGCGACGGCGAAGGCCTCACAGTTGCGATTGTCCGAAGTGACTCGCATTGCGCAGACAACCAATATTTCATGTAGGTCATGGGCATGTGGCCAATATTTCATGTAGGTTATAACCCACGCGGTCTTTTGTGCCGCCTGCCGTCTCAGCTAACTCGCGCACCTTTCTTCGGTGGTGTGCTATTTGGAGATCGTGAATTTTTGACACGTTATCCTCCGTGGTAGTCGATTTGTGGGAATCTGGACTTAGATCATCCAAAACCGACATTGTTGAAATCCGTTATACCAATTTTGACGGTTATCATCGATGAAGTAGAGCTATGTACAGTAACATAGCACCCAAGCGATCATTAATTTCGCTGCGCGATGTCCATTTCAAAAACAAGAATACAATCACCGACCGATATTACTTTCAACATTTTTCGAAAACCAGCGGACACGCCCGTTCTAAATGCGGTCAACAAAACTAAATTTTTAAAATATTGGCAGTAGCCGTCTACGAGAATGTATTACACGATACTTCTCCTGCGAAAGTAACTCCATCGGGCGGTGAGGCGACCCTCTTACTTCTACTAAGTTATAGTTTGCCTTTAGCTTGACTCTCAATATCCCTAAGTTTGTCACTCCAGAAGCAATGATTTCCACAGAATGAGTGGACAGTTTGTCTCGTAGCATCCGTGGAGAATTTCATCGCCCTGAGGAAGCATACTTCTCGAAGAGTAGCCACCCTGTTATCAGTTTCACATGTTTCATGTTTGGTGCCAGTTTGTCCCGGATAACATGGCTTTGCATCTGCACGGATTGCCTGAAATCACACGTGACCGTCCAGTGAAGCTATCGCCTTTTCACGCAATTCAAGTGAATAAAAGACAGCCAGTGAATTACAACTAACATAAATATACATGTATTTACACATCAACAAGTAAATGGATTTTGCACAATGATTACGCTAAAATGAACTACATAACACACACAAGCGATTGGTCAACATTTGCTGAAAACGAGGAGCATTTTCTCAGTTTGGTCCCAAGAGAGTATTAGTGAATCTTCGGTCTTGTCTTTAGTTTATTTCGCACGTCTTGCCAAGGACATCGTCGGCAGAGGCGCTGATCTCCTTCCAGGTGTACTCCATGTCCTCCGGTTGGGTGAACCGCGAGCATATCGCCATGCGCAGGAAGTACACGTCGTTGATCTTCGATGGGACCAAGTGAATTTTGCCACGTCCGTTGATTCTCTTCAGCAGTGCCTCGTTGACCTCGTTCGTTCCCTTCAGTCTGAAGCACACCAGACCCATCTGCACTTCAGCAACGATCTCGAAGCGAGAATCACTCACGCAGAGCGCCTCGAATTGCTTGGCGAATCCGCAGTGGCGTCTGATGTGTGCTTGGATGTTCTCCACTCCGTAGAGGCGCAGGACGAACCAGATCTTCAGAGCTCTGAAACGACGGCCCAGGGGGATCTGCCAGTGGCGGTAGTCTGGGGCGGATCCTTGCATGTCATGCTTCAGGTAGAGGGGGTCCACGTTGAACGCGTTCACCAGCCAGGTGGGATCCTTCAGCCACATGGCACTGCAGTCGAAGTTCACCAGCATCCACTTGTGGGGGTTGAAGTTGAACGAGTCTGCCGTCTCGATGCCCTTCATGAGGTACCTGTACTCTGGGCAAATGAACGCCGAGCCAGCGTATGCGGCGTCAACGTGGATCCACACGCCGTACTTGTTGCCTACTGGTCCGCACTCGTCCAGGCGGTCGAAGGCGCACGAGTTGGTAGTGCCGAGGGTCACAACGGCCTAGGGTGAAAAGAGAATTATAGATTCGCACGCTCACGTATGTCAGCAGGAAAACTTACATAAAATGGAATGAGTCCCTCGTCCAGATCCTTCTTGATGGCTGCCTCCAAGGCCTCCCCACGGAGCTTGTTGTTCTCGTCAGCGGGAATCGACTTCAGCTTGATGCCACCCAAGAGACCGGCTCGCTCCACGGACGAGTGTGCCTGCGCGGAGCTGTAGGCGACCAACTTCGAGACGATGGTGTTGTCATCCCAGTCAGGGTGCTCGGCCTTAACCTCCAAGATTTTCTTGGCTTTCGCTCCCAAGAGCGCAACCAGTGTTGCCTCACTGGCCGTGCCCTG
Source organism: Eristalis intricaria (assembly GCA_964034865.1). Lineage (NCBI taxonomy): Eukaryota > Metazoa > Arthropoda > Insecta > Diptera > Syrphidae > Eristalis > Eristalis intricaria. The sequence continues at coordinate 27,221,664 of OZ035874.1, forward strand.
AATAACACCGCCTCCCTTGCCACCGGAGCAAGCCAAAAACTCAGCAGGCAGGTCGAGCATCTTGCCCAACCAATCGAGCATAACCACTTCGAGCTCTGTACACGCTGGACTGGCAATCTGTAAATCGGAAAGCAATGGTCAATCACAAGCGCTCCGCTTTGGCTCGGCTACAACTTACCCATGTGAATCCAATGCAGGCGATTGCTCCACTCAGCATGTCGGCGACAATTGCTGGGTACGAGTTGGCAGTTGGGAAATACGCATGGAACTTGGGACTGTGCCAGTGGGTGACACCTGGCATGATGACGCGCTCGATGTCGGCCATCACGTCCTCCCACTTGTCGGGCTTCTCGGGGGCGTTGTCTGGAATGAGCGGACGCAGGTAGCCGGGCTTCACGTCGGGAAGAACACGTCTGCAAGAAAACGTTGAGGAAAGCGATCAATTTGAGGTCAAGTGCGAGTGCGTCTCAAGGGCTAGGCCATCTGTGCCGTTCGACATCATTAAACCAGCAACAATGTTGAGATACAATCTCGGCATTGACGCAGCACACGGCGGCGGCGGCGTTAAAACCAAATCACCGAAACTTATTTGCTTGAACTTGAAATTTCAAAGCTGCCAAAGCGGCTACAGTGTAAGGCAAAAACTCGCAATCACTTCCCACTTATTTGTGTGTCAAGGCCAGTGGCTGACATGATCTCGGATAGTTGAATGCCGATGAATCAGCCGCTGGAACTGGTTGAAAAGAATCGTACAACACACCGGATCGAGTGACCTTTCAGTGCCAAAAATATCAAATTCACAAAAACAAAGAAACCGGATTGAATTGTGATACGTCAAATGAATGTGAATCTGGGTTTGCACATGCCCACCAGATTCGAACACCTGTGCGCCGGCTACCTCCGGCATCCGCCTTGGAAGTGAGACTAGAATGCGTTTATGTAACACCGCATGTGTCACTATTTTAAATGCACATACTAATAAGGCGTGGTAATGAAAGTTCTTCTCGTCTCAGTTCAGGCATTTGAAAGGTTTCTCAGGTGGGATCTGATATTTCGACTTGTCACACGAGATGTGCTGTAGCATTCTTTGATCGAATTGAGCCGGTTCTGAAGGGGTTTATGGTCCTATTTGTTTTGCGAGAGCTGTGACATTCAAGGTTGTGTCGGGTGTCAGTGGACAGAGTTGAAGGACTGGTTGTCATGGTTTCAATGAAATATGCTTGGTTTCAGTCAACATTTACAAATGTTTGTTTTAAAAAAGAAGTGAATTTAATTGTTCTAGAGAAAATCCAGCAGTCGATGTATCAAAAAAGACATGCTGACAGTGACAGTTGACAGTTTGATGGAAAATAATGGAATCCTCGTGGCAAACGAATGAGTTTTAAGTTTCTCGCAACAAAGTCATGAAATATTAATTTTATCAGACGGTGGAGGAACCCTTCCTTCTTGGCATTTCCTGAGGAATCGAAACTTGGGTGCAGTTTGACTTCCCTGTCTCTCGGGTGTGTCTATGTAGTGGCGGTTCTAAATGAAAAAAGTGCACCGATCTCATGCCACAGCCCTGAAAGGAGGTTTTTGAATTTAAATTATAATCATCTTGTAGAGTCTAGGAACACCAATGATTCCTCGATGATCATCTTGGGAATATCTTCGAGAGATTCGATCAAAAGTACTGCCAAAGTCGATTACTGTCTCTAGCAAGTGCTGGATACGTGCAAGGAGAGTGATAAAGGGCCACACATTCCTGATCATTAAAGAGGATGCTAAATTTGGCTGCGTGTTCGTCTATTAGTCAGAGACCAGTGATGATCCCTAATAATTCTGTGAAATCGGCCGAGTTCTGGAAAGGATATCTGTTGTTCTAGCCTCGTTGTAAAGTCCTGGAAGAGTACACAGTTCCTTCAACGAAGCTAGCGACAGTCCCTGACTAGCAAGCCGACTGAGCAGCCATAATTGCAGCTTGACTGGCAACATGTATAACTATGCTGTGGTGTGGACTAGTGTTCCTATGATACGACAGGTCTCTTGAATAGCGACTATTTTCGCTTGGGAAACCTAAGAACAGTCTGGAAGTGTGAAGGGAGTGGCTTCTGAGTAAACACCAGCATATACACCACAGTCGATTTCTGAGCCATCAGTGTGCGTGGCTGGAAGCACCAAGAACAAGACCGTGCTAGATGGAGAGGCATATTGGCTGAGGGCCAGGTTTACCCCGAACTGTAGCTCCAGTCAAAGAAGAAGAAGTGTGTGTGACAAAATCTGAGACGAGATCGAAAAGGCCTCCTTCACATGAATTCCTAGAAGGGCACATTGCATCCATACGTGATGCGAAGTCTAGCTTGGGGAAGGTACTTATTAAAATATTAGATGCTTCATCTAAGAGTAGCTCCTAGTCCTAGCGCTCAAGGGGTTATAAATACCCTTAAGTGTTCGAAGTCAAGACAGAGCACGATCCGAAGGTATAGAGAGAGCGAATGTACCTTTGTACATTGGTCTTAAATATCTGCGGTTTATACGCTGTTGGAAATAGTGGCCTGAGAAGACCACTCCATATTCGTGCTGTGTGGATGAAAAACGAGTCTTTAAATCTAACTGAGCGTCTGAAAGTAGGCTTAAGGTAAGCTAATAAGCATTGCTGGCGAGACAAGGAGGAATGCAATTGGTTAGCTTACTTGAGCATAGTTTGTGAACTGGATGTACTGGAAAACGAGACTAAAGTCACTGGCAATTTCGAATGAAATAGAAACCAAGTGGTCGTGGACATAAGAAGATGGCAGGGTGCCTGGGTAACAAGCGAGGGCTAGACATGCCTGAAGAAGGCGCTATCCTGTCGAAAACATTCATGAATCAAGATTAAATAAAAGATGCATCGCATAAAATGTTGCACCGTTCGAGTATCATTTAATCGTCGCGGAATTAAATCAAATCGACTTATCAATCGGAATACCGAATCTGTGGATTGTGGACAGACACTGTGGAACGAAGATCAATCATCGAATGTTGTGACATCGAATCATAGGAATCTGTTTTGTTTTTATAAAATCGCTATTTATCTGACGATCTTTAAAACAAATCGAATTAACCTAAACCATTTGTCACTCCTGAAAGTTGAAAGTTTTCATTTAACAACAACTCACCTATCTCTGATGTTCTCCAAGTACTCGCCGATGTAATCGACCATTGATTTAGCAAAATCCTTGAAGTCTGTCACCTCCATGTCGATCTAGATAGACACAAAGAAACAAACAAAGAAAAACAATAAAACATCAATAAATCAAGCAAATCTGCTCACGAGACACGATTCAATTCAAAGCTCAGACTGCAAGCTCCCGTCAAGGGCTGTCCATTCTCTATTCTCAGTCACGCTTCGCTTGGAATCTCGTCTCATGAACTTTTAGATGGGAAAGTATTTTGCGCTGAAATCTTACGCTCACGGGGTTAGTGCAACGATCGAATGTTTTTTCGCATTCCCCTCCAGCCATAGCAGTGTTAGAGCTTGCACTCATGGTTACACCGCTGATTAGTTTGTTAGCATGATAGGATCAGATAACGTGTTAGTGAATTAGTAATGAGATAATAATGATATTAAGTCTAATGGGAAATAATTGCAAATTGAAAGTGGAAGCAACATGCAAGTCAAGCATTCATTTGGTGTGACTTTGATTAATTATATTCTAAATGTAGGGAAATGCGAAGTATGTGCTGTGTTCTAGGAAGGGACACACACACCATCCAACTATCAAATCAGCTGTCACCAAACTTTTGAGGTAGACAAACCCTTTATCTAATGCCACGTTTCTATCGAACTGAAACAGCGAGGTGCGAACGAACTTTTCCTGAAAGCTCAATAGGACGTTCCCCCCGAGTTTGATGTGGTTTCGCTCTCAATTTTCGAGTCGGTCGTTGTCAATGTTAATTGCCCGCCAAACCGAATGTCACTCACTCTCAATTTGACTTCCCTGTCTCTCTAAATGGCCGCCGGAACAGCTGACTGTTGACAGGATATAATAAGGTGAGAACACCAGAAAATAGAGAGAGGTAAAATGCAACAAAAATGAACAGAAAAAGAAAATGAACAGAAAAAGAGAGATAAAATGCGAAAATGAACAAAATGACAGAAAATCGCGCTGTAGCCATGTTCGGTTTGACAACCTCTTCGGGGCGTATGAATTAAAGGGGGCTGCAACTAGGTTTATCAGAAACCGCAAGATTTCCCGACTCCGAAACTGTATGGCGGAACCTAGTAGGTTCGGAGAAAATTGATGAAACCTCTCGGTTTCAGTGTACTGTCTGTCCATGGTAAAATTAGGCCTCAATTTTAAGCTTTGTCCAGCTGAACAAGTTGCCATAAATCTTGCTCCAGCGTTGTTTGATAGGTGACACGTGTCTTTAGAGTTTTTTGAAGTATAAAACCTTCCGCAAAGTTTCAGTTGAACAAACTTTCAAACTGAACCGCATTTATGCAAGCGGTCTGGGAAAAAAGCGAAAATTTAGTGGAAAGTTACAATCTATCGGCTACGCTAAACACGACGCCAGAGTGTTCAGAAAAAGAGAGAGAGAGAAAGAGAGAGCAAAATATTCACAAGCCTGTGGTCAGTTCATGCTCAACGAAAAAACTTTGACACTTCAGGGCCAATGCATTGATTTGTTTGAGATATGACCTCAACGGGCTTGGTCTTGAATGTTTGTGGTTTTGGAACGAGCAATAAAAACTTATTCAATTAACCTAAAAAATTCGAAGTCAAGGAATGAGCGGATGAATGCATGGAAACATTCAACATCATCGGATCGATTGGGTTTATTTTATTTTTTGAAAGAAAGAAACCTTGAAATTTTGCGAAGAAATTGGTTCAAATCAACAATCGAAGTTGGAATTAATGACAAAATGAATTTGCTCAAGTTGTAATGCCTTTGACAACTGACATCAGTCACTCGCGGTTAATGTCTTCGAACGTGTAACACCTGTTCATCTTCGAACGATAACTTGTATTGACTTTCAGAGCGTGTTTCGGGTAATGCATAATTAAATTGGCGAACACAACTAGTGCTGGTTCAGAAACTACAGGGCGACCAGATAAGAACGAAAGGAAACCAGATGTGGACAGAAGCACAGCGGTGTGAGACATGAAATTGATTCTGGCAGTATTTTGAAGCAATGTTCACGTATGGAATGGCACATCACTCGAATGACCTTCTTGACATTGCTGGCAGGGCTTCAAGCGGTAGGCCCAGTGTTTGATGACTTGGTTCAGTGTGTGAATACCATCTCGACTCGAATGTTGTCCTTGAGTTCTTTCAAAGTGGTTGATCATAGACTAAGACTAAGGACTTGACCCATGATAGCGTGAGCCAATTGAGGAACGCTCGACGACCGAGTCTGAGTCCAAGAGGATTTTAACATTTATCTTAGAGTCTTGGACAACACGAACACAGTTTCAGATAGAAATGGTGCTATGACAAAGTTTTTTGTGTAATTATGTTATTATTTACGGCTTGCCCTCTTTCGCGTCATTGACAATGAGTCAAAGAGTATTCCTGTTTAGAAAAAAGCTTCTCAACTTCGCCGTTCGGACTCGGCATACAACTGGAGGTATCTTCCACTCCTGAAAGAACAATAGCGCGCACAACACGAGTGGTTGCTATGAAGCTAGCCCCAGGTCCACCTCGGGCTGTCGCGTCACCCATTTTCAACTTGACCAGTGCATTTAACAGGGATCGTTGATGTCTCTCGACAAGTTGAGAGCAGTTAACAACTTTGGCCTGGATGCACGGGCCCATGCTCTTCTTATTATTAATTTACAACAATTTAATTCAACTGAAACTTGTGCTTTGTCATGACTTTTAATCGAGTTTCCAGAGAGTCGAGAGAGAGAGAAATGGAAGGACTGACTGAAACTGTGAGTGACTGTACGAGTGAGCCACTGCCGTAAGGGAACCCATTTATGTACCACAAAAGACGGGAATTGCGTTAGTACCAGCGCATGTTCAATCAAACAGTTCACGAATTGCTGCGAAGAGAATGCATGTGTATGACAGAACATGGAAGTAATTTGCTATATCATCATCATCATCTTCTGATCCACTAAAGTGGTAATGCACACACGAGAGATCTCCAGGCTACTCGATCCTTCGCCATCGACTCTAACTCATGAGGAGTAATGTCCAACCAAGCATAAGTAAAAGATAAGAGAATTGAAGAGTCAATTTGCTGAACAAATTACTTGTGCACGACGAAATGATTTCAGAAAAAGTGAGAATGGGTGTATTGAACAGAATCGCGAGTCATTTTGACGATCAATGACTGGAACGATGGCATGAATGAGGTGGATGACGAGGTGGATGACGAGGTGGAGGATGAGGTGGAAGATAAGGTGGAGGATAAGGTGGAGGTTGAGGTGGATGATGAGGGGCATGATGAGGTGGAGGATGAGGAGGAAGATCATCCTTGCGACCGTTAACTTGTAATTTGGTGTGAAATTTGGTCTGGCAACGCCACTGGTCCATACTAGTGATGTCCATAATCGAATGATTTTAAGAATCGAAACTTTAGTAATGGAGATACAGTCAAACTTCTATAGGACGAATTTCTTTAAAATTTGGTAAATTACTCAGAACTTTTCCCATTAATCCAACAAAATATTTGTTCCCGTGACTACTCGACTGCATTTTAATAATCGAATCATCACTCGAAATATATTAACTAAAAAGAAAAGCAACAAATGAATAACAGAAACACCACACTGCACTAAATAAACGAACAAATTCAATCCGTCCACTATACACAAGCAATAATCAAACACATTTCACTCACAAGAAGGCATTTTGCAAAATTTGTCTTGAGATGTATCTAAATGTACAATATATGTAACAGGCAAATGATTCAGTGATATCAAAAACAAACAACAGAATGATCTAATGAACCGGGAAGTGGTGTAGTATTTGAGTTCTTTTCCTGATTAGTAGTTCCCGACGAGACCTTTTTGTTACTCGTTCTCGCGTTTTGAAATTTATGGAGTTCACTTGTGTTATTAATAACCAGTCATTCGAATGAATTTGAGAATCGAGATGTTGTATGCCAAGATGCACCATCTCTATCTATAATATAAAATATATGCGTAGAGGCCTTGGGTCTTCCTTCATATATGCAAAGTGCGAAATATGTTTACATAGGAGCAAGTTTCAGTGAAACCAAAAACAAACTGAGAATGAAGTAAAAAAATGAAGAGTAAAGTTATATTTTGAGTTCTTTTTCTTTGTGGTTTTCTTTCATTCTTATAACCCTGCTGATTAGTTGTTCTCGAGTCTGACATCTACCGAGTTCATTGATTTATCGAACATTATATTTTTGATGAATTCAGGGTTGGGTTGTTCTCACAAAAAAATAAACCGTAAAACCGGGACCAAACTGAGTCGATTCTCATCGACCGAAAATTGTTTGAGTTTCTTTGAGTTTTTCTTTCGTATGCTACGTTTACACCAACGAATGTCACTCGCTCTCAATTTTTAAATGGCCGAGAGAACAGATAGGTGTTTGTTGACAGAAAATAATAGTGTGGGAACAAGAAGATAGAATGAGAAAATGATCACCAAAATAAACTGAAGTTCACTTTGTAGGCTTGTAGCTCTCATGGCAGGATGAATTCAACGGGGTTGCACCGAGGTTTATCAGAAACCGCGAGGTTTGCAGCTCTTTAAGATGGAGGGCGGAATTAAGTAGGTTCGGAAAATATTGCTGAAAACTCGCGGTTTCGTTCGGTGGAAATGTGGTATTAGGTTCTCGATGAAAACTTCTTACTACTTGTTCCCGCAATCAAAAGAGATATTTTTGACGAGTTCTTTAGTTAGTAGTCCTTTGAGAGACATTTACTGGATGAATAACATCGCGCTTTGTTTATATGAACTGATCATCAGCATGATTTATGATTTATCGTCGTTGAATTTCTTTTCGACGATAAAGAACATAAATACTTAAATATTTCTTGAGTAATGGCCGAGATATTACCCGATAAACAGTCAGTACCAAAAGTAAGTAAACAGCATAAAGTTGGACAAGGATTGAATTCAAAAGAGACACCATAGAAAGAAGTGTATGTCCTGAAGAAAAGTACTAATACCAATATAATTAAGTTTAAGAGTTTGTTTGGTTTAACGCACTCATTCGTACTTCACTTTTCCCTCGATATAGATCAAGTGGCAACAGATGATGTCTCTGGGGGGATGGGACTGTAGGAGGATTCGCATTCGCACACCAAAGCTCATCTCAGGAACTACCGTTTTGAATTGAAAAATTATTTTTCTTTTTATGTTGGATAGGTCATTTGTCCAGGAAGGCTATAGGCTCTATATCATCACGCGGCGACAAATAGGACCGATGCATCAATGAAAAATGTTGCAAAAACGGGAAAAAAAATTATTCCTTTTTGATAGCTTCCATTGGGTGCGCTGAGTAAACGGTTTAAGTTACGCAAAAATCATGCGTGATGGTTTTGTTTAAGAAGTTTAAGAAAAATGCCCGTAACAGCATATGTCTATTTTTAAGATGGACTCACTTTTTTATAGTAATCAAATTTATTCGAAGGTAATATGACTTATCCAAGTGCGTCACAGGGGAACAGCTAGTAAACCATAAAAGTAACGACATTTATATCAACAACAAAAAAGCTTTGCTTGCAAACTAACTATGATTGATACAGTCTTATAATCAGAAATGAAATATTACAAAGATGCCCGGCTTCTACCTCTCTTTCCCCTTAAGATCATTGACAACTGTTTTTTATAACGTGTTCATAAACTAAATTGATCAATCAGAGGACGGCATTTACGTTATTTCGTGAATAACCTTAAAAAATTCATGAATATCTGTCAAAAAGGCACTCAAATTCGTCGGTGGACTAGGGGGCAATAAACTGTGAAGTCGGCTATCTCTGCAATACTTCATTTCTGTTTTTAATTTAGTGATTAAGAGTCCTGTTTAATTTTTAAGAAAACACAGCCAACTTTATTTTGTTTACTGTCTGTTATTTGATTGACAATCGAAAAAGTTGGAAGGATGTTACACTCCATTCATAATGGCAAGATTTGATCGAAATCTGGATCATAAATGTGTACTATTTCAGTTTTCTTTCGAAACCACAAAATGTGGTCGTCCGTCCGATGATAAGGAAACGTAAGGCTCAACCAAGGCTCAAAGACTTTTCAAACGTTTTTGAAAATATCCTGAGTCAAGTTTCTCTTCGAGAAATTACGCCTCGCGCTTGAACTTCAAAAACATCTTTCAAGTCAATTAAAAACCATTTCCTTTCAATTAAGGCCGCCTCTGTTACATCCGTATTACTTTTCCCCTTCAACTCCGCTAGCGAGAACCTTAACTCAGTTAATACTCAGTCCATTCATTGCCAACAAGCAACGCAGTAGATACGGTCCTATTGCCTCATTGAATTAATGCAACTTTTGAAAGTGTTAAGTGTCTCCCTCATGCCTGACTCCCCCCTCGAGATATTCAACAGCGCACACGCTGGAGTTAATTTGCGCAACATTTGCACACCGCACTTAATTGGTCTAGAAGTTTGATTCAGCGAGATACGGCGCGCCGCCCGTGCCATGCAAAAGCTGGTTCCGTTCAAAATTCCACTTAAACCTGAAGTCGGTCTTAAATCGTGTCTTTGTCTATTCGTTTTTGGACTTAAAATGCACTCATTCGTACTTCACTTTGCCCTCGATATGGGTCAAGTGGCAACAGATGATGTCTCTGGGGGGGATGGGACTGCAGCAGGATTCGCATTCGCACACCAAAGCCAAAGATTGTTTTAAACAAAAAAAAATACCACACACCATTCAAATATCAATCAAATCAAATCAAGCACAGATACTCGGACACAACTCACAATTTATATTTGATTCCCTTTTTTTGCGAAGAACACAACCGATTCAGTTGACTTAATTAAACTGAAAATGTACCTCGTCACGAAAAAATCAAATCACAGAATAATCCACAAGATACACGAGAATGCACAATAAAACTGCTTGTTGTCGCCTAGCCGTTCGAACGCGAACTGTCCCAGCGAAATGTTCGCTTGAAGCTTTTAAAGTGTTGCTCGCTCGGTTTGGGTGTGTATCACCATGCTGCTGCGAGCTGCTGCTGCTGATGGTGCTTCTGGGCACAGCTGTGCTGTGAAGTGGTTGGCCGGGGAGTGGGGGAGTGGGGGAGTGGAAAACCCCCTTCACGGCCACACAGAGAAATAAAAAGCCCCACACACAGACACACTGGAGCGGGTGACATACATATGTATGACGCACTCTTAAGCCACGGTGATAAGGTGAATTGCGAGTCTGCTAATGGATGGGGCTGGAGCGGTGGAGGACACTCTTTCCGACTCAACAAGTGATGAATGGTGCTTTTGCCGGGGGTTGCTGTGGGCACTGCGAGGGAGACGGATGACGTTTAAGAATTCCAGCAGATTGTGTGGACTGCTCGGAACGTGCATCTTATAAATTAATTCAACTAGTCAAAGGCACGCAGTGATTCTCGGGAATCGAGAGAAAAGTGATTTCAGCTCTGATTTACAGGGAAGGGGATTCACATCCCCCTCGCCCCCTCTTCGGGGGAATCTATTAAAGTTGCTACAAGTTTAGCAAGAATAGCATCCATTTATCTCGTCTCTCGACGAGGCCCGGTTGAAGTAAACGATGAGGAAGTGAGTATTCAAAGGATTTATGCACACACACACACATGCAGATGTATCTGTGTAGCAGGGTGTGGGTGTGTATAATTTCCGATTCATAAGTACAGCATCCCCTTTGGGGAGGCCAATCGATGGATGTTGCTTCTGACAGTTGAAGTGCTCTGTGAACAGTCATAGGAGATAAATGAATTAGCTTTGAATGGGATAAAATCTCGTCCTTCTCGTCCTCGGGTGCCTGTTTGGTCTGCACTTGATGGCGTCGGATGATGGAGGACAAATTGGTTGAATAAAATCTAAAGTTAACTCATTTTTTTGATGGGAAATTGATTTCCCCATTTTACTTTGACATTTATTTACTCAGTTGAGTGTCCTTTGAAGGGGGCTTTAAGCAAAAATGTGATTGACTGGTTATTTGAATGTGGGTCAAGCTAGGTTTTCTTTGAGCATTTTGGAGTTGAAAGAGGATAGTTTAGATTTAACTAAAGTTTAAGCTGTGATGCACACAATTTAAGGCTAGGTCAGAGAATGTGTACTACGTTTTGAGGAAGCTATGCGCTCTTGTTGTGATGATTGGAATGGATTAGTCTATATCATCAGGTAAAGGGTGTTTTTTTTTTTAACTGAGTACACAGATTAAGACAGTTATATCTGCTAAACCAGTTGTCAGATGCCAAGCTGTCAGTGTCATTCTTATTTTTTAGCCTATGCAGTTTTATTCTGACTTGCAGATCAGAAATGTTTCAAATCAGATATCAGGTACTTCAAAGCACACTTCAACTTCGCTTGCTCCTTAAAATTGTACTGTTTACTGAAATTTTATGTAATGACTTAAAAAATGGGCTTAATGGTTTTGTTATCTTCACTTTCTCCCAAATGCAGATTCAGTGTTCGTTCGATAGGCTTGTAGATGTATGTGCTAAGGCTGGGATAAAGGTTAACACAGATCAGAGGTATTCTCCAGAACGTCTACGTTGTAGCAGGAAAAGTTCACCGAGATAAAGAATAGACAAAATGCTTACAGTGAAAAAACGTTACTCTTTATTTTTCTTCCTCGCACTGAATGCCGCTGTCGTTGAAGGTCAATGCATTTTTACATTACCATAAAAAAAATGCTTTGGAGAATTAAAGCCAAACACTAGACTGGATGATCATCTCTTTTTCACTAAATTCACCAAAAATTACAAGAATGTGCGCATCTATCACATTTTTGAAAAAGCTAGATCTGAAATCAGGCGGGCAAAACTTTGTGTCAGTATTTATTGCAAGTAAGAAGACCCCTTCAATTGCGACAATTACCGACGGATAAGTGTCCTTAGCATCGCTTACAAGATCTTCTCTACCGTTTTGTGTGAGTGCCTGAAACCATTCGCCAATAACCGGATAGGTCCTTACCAGTGTGGTTTCAGGCCGGGAAAGCCCACCATCGACCAAATCTTCACATTACGACAGATCCTGGAAGAAACCCAAGAAATGCAGATCAACACCCACCACCTATTCGTCGATTTCAAGGCCGCATATGACAGCGTGCATAGAGACGAGCTATACAGCGCCATGCCTAGTTTAGACATTCCTGCCAAACTCGTCAGGTTTTGAAGGATGACGATTGAGAACTCTCGTTGCTCCATCAAGGTCGGAAGCGGTCTTAGACAAGGCGACGCGTTGTCATGTGACTTTTTTGACATTATTCTTGAGAAGATCGTGCAGAACTCACGCTAACACAAGAGGCACGATCGTCCAGAAGTCCGTACAATGGCTGGCGTAAGCGGACGACATTGACGTGATTGGTAGAATACAGCGAGCTGTCAATGAAGCGTTTGCTGGCATTGAGACGGAAGCGGATAAAATGGGCTTAGCGGTGACTGAGACGAAAACGAAGTATATGCTGTCATCGAGAAAGGACACACAGCATCGACGACCCGTCCAGAACGTCACTTTAGGCAGCTGTAATTTCGAGGTAGTCAAGGACTTCGTCTACCCCGATTCCCAAGTAAACAGTACGAATTTATTTCAATTGCCTGGATTAAACGCAGAATAATTCTAGCCAATCGCTGTTTCCTTGAGTCAATTGAGTATTAGAGCCCGAAGGACCAGGCTGACTGTATATAACACCTTGAACATCCCTGTCCTGCTCTATGACGCGGAAACATGGAGAATCTCAAGAGCGGATGAAGAAGTCCTTGGTCTTTTCGGGCGAAAAGTAATCCGTTCAATCTTTGGTCCTGTTTGCGTTGACGGTTCTTGGAAAAGAAGATTCAACCATGAACTGTACGGACTGTACCGCGAAATGAGCCTAGTCAGGCGTCTACGGATCTGAAGCCTAAGATGCCAAGGCCATGTAGAGCGCATGGACACCATTGCTCCAGCCTGAAGAGTCTTCGACTGCGACCCAATGGGATAACGCCAGGAATCGATGGCGTACCCAAGTGGAAAAGAGCTTCATTCAACTTGGCGTGCGTAATTGGAGACAGCTGGCTAAAGATCGTGCTTGCTGGAGATTCTTGTTGGCTGAGGCCCGGGTCCATCCCGGACTGTAACGCCACCAGAAGAAGAAGAACTAGCACGTTGTGCGTGATTTCACGAGTGGAAGGGACCTACAGCTTAATGCCGACTCCGAATGGCGAAATTGAGATGCTTTTTCTAGCCAGGAATACTCTTTGAGCATTGTCAGTGACTCGAAAGAGGTAGAGCCGTGAATTATCAAAGGTGGTAAGAATTCGGGTATCGAACCTGGCACCCTCTGCGTAGGAGTCGACGCACTTACCCACTTCGCCACTGCGACCCACACAAGAACCCTGACCTATGGTGCTGAAATTAGGGTTATGACCGAAAGGGTGGAATCACGATTACAAGCTGCCGAGTTCAGATTTCTTCGTATTGTTGGGCTAGGCTTCGATGGTTTGGTCACATGGCACAAATGTCCCACCTTCACCACTTTCGAGGCGGGTGTGGAGTGGGATTCATCAGGTAGTCAGCAGCTTGGCAGACCCAGGACGAGGTCGTTGAACCAAGTCCAAAAATTCGCCTAGATACGCTTGGGCATAACTTTTGGTGAGTTAGAGTCGATGGCGGAGGATCGATTGACTGGAGATCTCCCGTGCGTGTTTTACTCTCGCAGACCCGCGAGTTGATCATGCGAGTCTGAAAATGATGATGATGATGACCTAACATAAAATTAAAAAAAAAAATCTTAACTGTGTGGACACGTTCATATTTTTATGCATCGTGGTGCACCTCTTTTCAGATTTATTGTTGTTGTATATACAGTCGAACTTCGATAAATCGAACCACCATTTGCCACAAAAAAAAAAAAATGCAGCTATCAAGACTTCGAGTTATCAATTAAAATACAAAATTGATATATGTAAATAGTTATTTATTTGTGATATAACACATAAAACGTAGAAGAGCATAATTATAATTTAAAGTAGTCTGTTACACATGACTGAAGAGCGGATCTTTTTTTTTTGGTTTTTAAAAAATATCTTCAATGGAATTTAAACCATTGTAGATAGATAGACTCATCTGTTGTTTTATAAGTGTTTTTATATAAACGCAAAATGAGTGAAGCGTTTGAAGGACGTTGAATCAAATCGTCCTCAATTATCGCCAAGTCTTCCCTATTACATCAGCGCCGCTGTCATCGTTATTGTGGAACATCTAAATAGATCGACAAAATCTTCATCTGTGGGAATCTTCTAAGTAACATTATCGCCATCCACCTGTAGAAAATCATCATACGTAATACCTTGTATATTTCTCGAATTTTTTCAAGCTTCAAATCCCATCTGCAGTTGAATTTCTAGCTCATTTCTCTCGTTTGGGCGTTCAGTTCTGAAAATCAAAGGAATTTCATCCTCTTCCCCGCACAGAATATTCACCAAAACCACGATTTTGTTTATACTAGGTAACACAGTGCCCCGAAATCGATTACGTATAAATGAACTTGTAGAATACGCAGAATTTGGGCATTTCTCTGCGGAATTCCACTTATCGAGGGTTACGCCAAATAATCGGTTGGAGTCATCAAGACATTCGAGTAATCGTTGGGATTTAGCTTTTTTTTAAAGCTTTGAATTACTTAATTGGAGCATCCGTGTTTGAGAAGTAGAGAAAGGACCAAACATCCACCGTAAAGATCAAGTGATCGAGTTAACATCCCCTATCACAGGATAGAACGCAGTCATATGCTCAGATACAGGCTATCAGTCCAACAACAAACAAATCCTACATGTCCAACCTCATCCCCCCTATATGGCCTAGTCTACAAACAAATATTTGACCAGTACACTGCGCAGAACGTGAAGAACAATAAGTTAATTGTTTTCCTTTGATGATGATTGTGTTGCTCAGCCAGAGCATCATTAAATTAAATTTATTGGATAAGCGCACGCGAAATTTTTCGAAAACAAGTCTGCTTGCACACACGCATGGGCATCAAATTGTGTTGCTTATAAGCCGGTTTGCAATGTCATTCCTATTTAGCGGGGACCTTAGGATGGCTTGGATAAATCTCAGCTGAATATAATTTGTTGCTATTCAAAGGTGTTGCTTATAGCTGGGGAGTACTCTATCAATAGCGCAAGTCAACAGAGTCGGCACAGTCGGCTTAGTTCCTGAAACCAACGAATAACTGCGTGAGAAAAATTGCATTACCCACTTAAACACTTCTAATTTCCAGTTCCACCAAGTAAAAATCTTAACATTTCCATTTACAGTCACCTTCACCACCTTAGAACATTAGCCACTCACGACAAGACTTTCCCGCTGCCCCAACGGAAGTGGATTCATTTCCCTCAACACCAGTCACGGCTTAGCTATTCGCATAATCTATTTCCGACTCTGTACTTCAATAACACTCGCAGAGCAATCAAGCTGGGCCTTCAATGATGAACGACTTTCCGATTGATTTACCGATCGGGCAGTCTCCTTTGTTCGTCTCTCAAAAGCGAAATCGTCATGCTCTAGTCGGGAATCCCAATGCACTTCATTTCCAGTCGTCCGCGGTTCCCTACGTTTGAATCTGGTTTGACAGGCACGTGCTCAATAGATAAAGAGCCGAAGAAAAATGCCCAAAAAGGTCTGTGAGTTGGCCATTAAAGATGTTTGTTTTCAAATTAGCCACTGGCTAGACATGCGTCATTAAAACGTCATCAGAGTGCGATCAACAAATCTGACGGGGAAGTACGGCAGGTGACAACATCGCTGCACGCCACGCCAATCCATTTCGAATCGCAGGCGGTGGGTGAGTGAACGAGCGATCGAAGTCAGAAGACGTTTCGAAAGAACTGGTTTCATTATGTGTTTACCAGGAAGGAGGCAAACACAGATGACACATCGCCAAGCTTCTTCAAATCCGAAGAGAGTACGTTTCGAATGGGGATTCCATCTGAAACCAGTTGACCTATTGACGTACGTCAAACTCCAAAAAGTATCTCAAGCGAGATGCAAATCACAGTCGTGACGTAAAGCTTTGAGCTTCATAGATTTCTACAAGCGCTAAAAGCTCAGCGAACTAACCACAAATAACTGTATGTATAAATATTCATCGACTACATTCGCGCTCTCTCTCACTCTGTAGACTTGTGGACCGCAAGAGCAACATTTTCGAAGCAAGCGTTGATGTAGAATTAGAACGCGTTAAAGTGAGTTGATTGCGATCAAAACGGATGACGTTCGAAGGTCGTTTATTTTGGGACCGGTTATGAATAAAAGATTAAGCGAGAAAAACCAGAAAAAATCATCACCCCGACTTTCGTGATGCTGGGGTTTTTGGAAGGTTTTGAATTTTGGCAGTCGCGGCGCAATAGGTGAAGATCTGTGATTCCATCACGGCACTAGATGCGATAGATTTGCGGTGTGACTGCCAAGAAAAGCTTTCGATGATGAAGCTGTAGATCTCCCTCTCTCGTGGGACTGGAGTGGTCGTAGGAAACGTCAAGTGAACGTCCCTCCTATTTGAAAAATGTCTGTTATTGCTTGATGGAGTGTGTGGGGGGGGGGAATTGTTCAACGGTGGAGGAAGTCACATTGGTGATTGAATCGCTAAGCGTTGACAGATCCGTCGGTTTGAATAAATTCGGCTAGGAATGGGTAAAGAGGGAGTGTTATGGCGCTCTCGAGTTACTGAGGTGGCCTGGGAATGCGGTGAGACACCTGTCTATTGGCAAACTGAGGTGATTGTCCCTCTTTTGAAGAAGGGGGACAGAAGAGACTGCTCCAACTACAGGCACATATCTCTTTCAAGTCTCCCGGAGAAAGTCTACGCTAATGTGTTGGAAGCGCCTTCTAGAACAATGGTCGGGCTCAGGATGAACAGTGTGGCTTTCGTCCAGCCTGAAGGACAACCCACCAGGTTTTCACTCTAAGACCGGTACTTGAGAGGCTTGGGAGTATGCCGAAAACATCTACAGCAGTTTCGTAGACTTAGAAAAGGCAAACAACACAGATGGGAGGTAGGGCCTGAGCACACATGGCAAAGATGTTGATCGGTCCCAACATAGCGGGATACCAGCAACGAGCCTTGTTGATGCACAGTTTCAGTTGACATACAGCCTTCTCGCAGCGCCCCGTGGATAGCCTCTAGAACACCCGTTGATGAGGTGCACTAAGGACACAACTCGCCCACATAGAAAATAAAACTCTTCTTACGGACGAGCAAGCAACCTCTGATTAATGGACGGACTTATAACGACGACACGGCGCACAGTGTGACGGATCGCTGATTTAGGGGGATTAAACTAATAGCGCTCACAAATAAATGTTTTCGTTTAAGGTTGTTGGTTTTTTTTTATTGAACTTGTTCACAGAATACAATGCAATAAATTATTTGAACATTTGAGCAACAATTTTGATACAAAATAACACATAACTTTCTGGGCTTTTGGTATATGCAAAAGTTGCAAAACTTCGTGTTCAAGAAAACTTCATTTCGTTTTGGGAAGGCATCTTAAACATGCTTAAAATGGATCAAAGGTCGAAAGCAATCTGTTTAGAAGGTCAGTGTTCCCTAAGCTTCATACTTTCCTTGTTTCTTACTTCTTGAGCTCCTTCTGAAATTTGTCCGATTGGAAGTATACAAGATGAAATTATTTGTTTTCCATGAAACAGGCCATTATGTACCCTTACATATAATGACAGGCATAATTTTTAAGGTACAGTTCCCTTGCTTCTTTGGCATAACTCTCAATTGGGAACCCAGACGCAAGAGCTTCTAATATGACATTACACTTTTTTGATAATTTCCTGTTATTTGTGCAGTTTTTTCTTCATATCTAAAGAATCTACGCTTGCAAAAAAAACACAGCTATTGTTCAAGTGAATGTTGATTATCTATCTATGTATCTGCGGCCAACACAACTCCGCTGCTGGGGTTGAGGACCGAAATTAAAGAATCTTGGTGGACATAGTGGACAGTTTTGGTATTTTAGAAATTCCTTGATATGTAAGCCCTAGTGGCAAGGTAAATGCAAGGTGGAAACGAAGTTAGCGAGAAAAGCTATGGTTTCAGAACGATAATGTAGAGTGGTTGGAGCAGGAAATTAGATTGCAGATAGAGTTCTGTGATCTAGTCCCAACGTCAAGCATAAAACGAATGTACAAGTTGGCACACACGCCTGTCAACTGTAGTTGAAGTTGCATTGCCCCGCTCCAGCAAGGCCAGCAGTTCAAATATCAGAACACCGAGTTGAATTGCCCGCGATTCTTGAAACAATAAGCGACGCACATGTCGGCAAGTAAATGCAACATGTGCAGTTATAACTTTTTGTATTAAGGTAGATTTAACTTTTTTTGGAAGAATAAAGCAGTCTGAAAATAGCACTTGTCGCGTGTTATTTGATACTCAAAGGGCAAGAACTAAAAAATAAAAGAACTGATTTCCACTGAAACGAGTCGAGTGAAATTGCTATTGCCTCAGAAGTGTATCTAAAGTCAACCTGAGTCTACCCGTTGATTCCGTCAGATAAAAATATTATAAAATGGCGCGAAAGTCCGAGGCGGACCTGGGCCTAGCTTCTCAGCAATCACTCGTGTTGTGTGTGCTATTGTTCTCTCAGGCGTGGAAGGGACCTACAGTTTAATGCCGACTCCGAACGGCGTAGTTGAGAAGCTTTTTCTAGACAGAAATACTCTTTGAGCATTGTCAGTGACTAGAAAGAGCTAAAGCCGTGAATTATCAAAGGTGGTAAATTCGGGTATCGGACCTGGCACCCTCTGCGTAGGAGTCGACGCACTAGTGGGTACGCGTAGTGGGTACGCCACAGCGACCCACTGCGTCAGAGGCATTGGAAATTGGAGCTCTCAGATTCGCGCCATCCAGAGAAGCCTTGTCTGCACTCCTTTGAGAGGATTTTCTTCAAGGGACGCCTTTATATCTCGTGTATATCTTGTCTTAGCGATCATCGCTATCCGCAAACTCACTACAGAGTCTTTTCCAATTCGACAGTTTCTTTAAGATGTTCAAAATCATGCACTTTGGACATTTGAATTGACTGTACTTTTTAACTCTCAATAATTTGCAGTGAAAACGGAAAGCTTTCAATTTAACATTTTCATAAGCTTTTGAGAAGGAGTGTGTCAAAGTTTTCTCCAAATAATTTGAGTCGAATAAAATGTTTGTATGACAGTTTTCCGAGACATAAACCAGTTTGGAGACATTAAAACGACGCGATTCGATAATTTGTGGCATACTCTTAGGAAACTGTTGAAAGAGCTTCATTGCACTTCCGTTGGTTTTCAAAATGTTAGTCAGCATCCTCGTGTGAAAAGGATTTTTGTTTTTTAAGTCGTTTAGAGTGGAAGACTGAACAACACGTGATTAGAAACAAACGCATTATTTCATTAGTAAGAGTAATTGCTCCTAATCAAGTAGTTTAACCACTCAAGGGGGAGCATTTGGAGCTCACGATGAAACGAAATGGACTGTGGACAGACACATATGGCCACGTAGGCTATGAAAGCGGTCATCGGCTTCGATGCCGACTTTTCGATGACACCACCTTAGTCTACGTAGGAGAATACAGATCAACGCCAGCAACCGGCCTAGAGATGATTCTGCATCTTCCCCCTATGGGTATCTACGGGAAGCCTATAGCGGCGCAGACCACGAAAATCTTACCGTTTTGGGGTAAAACCCACAGCAAAAGGCACATATGGGCAGTCCAATAGACTCAGATGAGCTGGCACTGATTTGGTGGGTCTTACAACACCACCTACGAAAAACCCATGGTTTGACAACGAGTGCAGGCTGGCACATGCAACGGTCCTTAAAGCCTACAAAAGCCTCAAAAAAAAAAAAAGTACACACAAGTTTCATTTTTACGGGTGCACCCTGTTCTTTTCGTTCGAGTGGCAGAGGTTTATTCGTTTGATGGGGACTATTGTAATTCAAAAAGAGAGGAGTGGGTTGCTTGTGAACCTGTCAACAAGTCGACAATCCATGTTTAGACAGATGGATCGACGACGCTAAAAGGCATAGACGGGAACATTTTCGCCGAATTGTTAGACATCAACTGCTGCATCAGAACCT
Organism: Eristalis intricaria; assembly: GCA_964034865.1. NCBI lineage: Eukaryota > Metazoa > Arthropoda > Insecta > Diptera > Syrphidae > Eristalis > Eristalis intricaria. The sequence goes on from OZ035874.1 coordinate 27,241,872, forward strand.
CTGACTATAGCAGTGTTTTTCATGCGAAGGTTCTGTCTGTCAAGTAAGCGGCCAGAATGATATCAATCTTGGAAAAACAACCGCCTGATATTGCCACAGCCTACGAAGAGCAATTGAGTCAGAGACTCTCCTGTATGCTTGGTTGCGTTGCCGCTCGGCCAACAAAGAGAACTGGAAACAAGAAGTCCGTGGTGTGACGGCTATTTTGAACAAAAGAAAGGTACAATCAACGAGGCATACCAAAAGGCGCTCCAACGAAGAGGACTACCAGTCTTGAAGACGGAAGGACGTGAGGACGTTGTGATGCTATAAAAGACATGCTGAAAAAAGTTGATTGTGAATTTCGTAGATTGCGTTACTCGACAACCTGCTTGCATCACCTCGTGAAGATAAGATTTGTTAAAACGCTCGTAAGGCATTGCATTTAGTTTGATTGTTTCGTGTTAGGTTTAATGTAGCCTTTAATGACTGCGTTCGTTTGATTTGTGATGTTTCTAGGTCCAGTAGTGTGTCTAGATTTACATCCTTAATTTGCGGTCTGGATCTCATTCAGAATTTACACTTCCACAATATATTAAAACTATTTAAAATTAGCCACACTTAGTGGCCTAGCTGTCTTTTTGAAATCTTTGTTTATCTTAGTTGCATTAGAGTGCGATCCTTTTTTGTATGCGCAATTCGCGTCTGGAACAATCTTCCACATGAATTGCAGGTAATCAACTCATATGACGTCTTTCAGCTTTTATCTTTGCGTCCTAACATAGCATAACTTTTCTTTTATTTTTTTTAATCAATCTAATATTTAAAGTATCTATTTATTTTTTTATTTCTGCTCTCTCTCTTGTTTTTTCTTTCTTCTTTAAAACGTTTACTATTCAGTTCATTTTTACGCACGATCTGTAACGTCTAGAAAACTACACTTTTGAAAGAGATCCAATCTGTTAGTATATATTAATGTTAATTCAATCCAAACACAGATACAAATCCTTGTGCACTCTAGTGCAGTCCTCCTCATCCCTGCAGCTTCTACAGACGTCATTGTATGGCGCTCCAAGTTTTCTGGTTATTTAGGCTGCGGCTAGTTATTAAGCCGATTATTTCGATTTAGTGCATGGCGTTGGTCATTAACAGTGATTTGATCACCTTCATTGGGGGCTTGGGTGTCTCCTTCTCTTCTTGCTAATTTATCGGGTTTTTCTGTGCCCGGAATACCATTGTACCCAGGAACCCATCATAGGGTATCTCCTAGAGATAGTTGGCAGTGTTTTAGCGTTTTGGATACTTTTGAACAGCTGTTACTTCTGCCTGAAATACACTCCATTGGCTGACGAACTAGCGCACATACCTCAACCTGTCTACTTTTTTTTCCGAGGGTAGGTGAAAATCTTTGACAAGACTCTATGGCGAACGTTCGCACATAGAACTGTGAGATTTTTACTCACTAAAACCACCTCCCTGAATTTAGTAAGATTAGAACTAAGTGAAGCAATTAACCAGTAGTTTGTATTTTATGATTTAGGTACTGATCGGCAGGTTACTCTCCAATGAAAGTTCCTGCTAACACTGCAACCATGAGCGGGTATAGACTATCGACCGACATCAAGGGGTCTTGTCCTTTGAAGTCGGCGCAAGACATTAGTTTCCTCAAGGATCGGGTAAACTGCAGAGTTTATGTGCTCTTCTAGGCGGTGCTTATGTTATGTGCTTCATCTTGGAGTGGTAATATTCCAAGATCTCTGTGGATATCATCGTTTCTGATATACCATGGTGCATTAACGATAGTTCTAAGCACCTTATTTTGTAAAGTCTGTATTATGTTCATATTACTTGCTTTTGGTACAGCCCCAAAGTCGTACGATATACGTCCAAACAGGTCGAAAATACAAGCAGTTTGTAGACAATACTTAGCTTGGAATGTTTACCAATAAGCCAGTATATATTTTTCTATTTCATGTCACGCTTCTTCTTAATGTGCTCCTTCCACTGGAGTTTTACGTCAGGAGTCATCCCGAGGTATTTCGCTTCATTGCCAAAAGTTTAGGTTAGGTTAGGTTAATGTGATTGCCACAACTGAAGCAGTTCTGGCCCACCTAGATCCTGATTGGATCCATTGTGATATCACTTATCGGCAGCTAACTTACCGGTTTCTCTTTGGGTGCTAACTAAATAAAACACCTGAAGATACCTACTGGTATGTTTTTTTTTTTTTTTATAATTTGCGCGTGCTCAAGGGATTGCTAATACCCTTATGTGTCCGGGGTCAAGATACAGCACGGGCCGAAGGTATAGAGGGAGAAAGGGAGAGGAGGTACCTGTGCACATTGGTCTTAAATATCTGCGGGTTGTAGTCTGTGGGAAATATTAGGCTGGGAAGAGCATTCCATATTCGTACGCGGCTGAAGAACGAGTCTCTGAATTTAACTGTGCGTCCGACAGTAGGCTTAGGGGTATATTGATGGGCATTCCTGGCGAGACGAGTATTGCGGGTGAATTCATGGAGAGGAGGAATGCAGTTGGCTAGCTCACTTGAGCATCGTTTGTTGAAATAACGATAAAACACGGACAAAGAAGAGACGGTACGTCGATGTTCGAGAGAATCTAATGACTCTGCGATATTGTTGTCTCCTATAAGTTTTATCGCTCGCTTTTGGATTCTATCAAGTAGGTGCAGTGTGGTCTTGGGGGCACAAGACCAGATATGAGCGTTATACTCAAGCTTGGGGCGGCTGTACGCCTTATAAATTAAAGCCAAATCAGAAGGGGTGAAATATTTCTTGCATCGACTAAGAAAACCTAAACATTTCGCAGCATTTTTGGCGACCTCAAATATGTGATCGCTCCAACTAAGTGTTGTGTTGATACACATACCAAGGATGGAAAGTTTTCCGGTTTCATCGACACAAGCGCCATTCATGGATAATGGCTGATCGCTTGAGTGACAGCAGACAGCATTGAGTTTTTGAAGCATTGAATTCCACTCTATTGTGTTTTCCCCAGTTAATTATGCTGTCAAGATCGGAATTCAATGTGCTTAACATACGCTGCCGTTCCAATTCTACGGCCGAAGGGCAGGGTCGGTGGTCTTGGAACGAATATGAAAAGCTAATGGTGCTGTCATCAGCGAAGGAATGGATTGGATTAGAAGTAGCAGACAAGAGATCATTTATAAAAATGAGAAAGAGTGTCGGAGACAGAATTGAGCCTTGGGGAACACCAGCATTTATTTGGTGGATATCAGACTTGAACCCATCCAAAACAACTTGAACTAAACGGTTCGAAAGGTAATTTCTAATCCATAGAAGAAGAGATTCATCGATACCATAGGCACGCATTTTCGACAAGAGAGCTTGATGCCAAACTCTGTCAAATGCTTTAGAAATATCAAGCGCAACGATCTTGCTTTCGCCTGAATTGTGCAAAGATTGGTTCCACTTTTCGGTGAGATAAGCTATCAGATCACCAGTGGACCTGTCGCTGCGGAAACCATATTGTCGGTCATTAAGAAGCTTCCGCGATTCAAGATATTTCATAAGCTGACGATTTATCAGCGTTTCCATGACCTTAGAAAGAAGGGACGTAAGTGCTATGGGTCGGTACGAGGTGGGTGACGAAGATTCGCCCTTTTTAGGGACTGGCTGGACAAATGCTGTTTTCCATCTGCTCGGAAAGAGACCTAAAGAGTAGGATAGATGAAAAAGCTTACGCAGTTATTTTGCCAGCACAGAAGAACACCTCTTCAGAAGTATAGGGGGAATACCATGCGGGCCAGCGGATTTGTGCACGTCGATATCTTTCAGTACTCTTGCAACTTTACGAGTGCGGAAGTGGATTTGTCCCATGTTGAAATCAACGCTCTCAAATACAGATGGAGACATAATGGAATCTGGCAGTGTTGAGCTGGCTGCAAAATGAGTCGCTAGCAGATTAGCTTTATCTAAGGAGCTGACATCTGGAATGTCATTGTAAATGAGCGTGGGAATTGAAGACGAGGCGTAATTCTTTACGTTTTTTACAAATGACCAAAAGTTTTTGCTACCCTTGGGACATTGTAGCACTTTTTGCCTCAACTTTTGCTTATAAGAGAATTTCACTCTCTGCATTGTAGCCATTTCTGGCCCGTTTAAACTTCTTCCGGTTTTCCTCAGTAGGGTTGGCTTTGTATGTCCGGAAATTCAACTCTCTCATCCTAATAGCCTCTTTACAGCTCGAGTCATACCATGCGTTTGGTTTTGGCTTGATACTCTTCACTCTGTGAGGAATGAAGGTTCTCATGCCCAGCAGAAGAATATTTGTGATCATATAAGCAGCAGCATCCACGTCACTATCGTATATGCTAGTGGCATATCCTTGTTGATGCACACCCTTTGCTGGGTTGCAGCCAATTAGTATTTTTTATAATTTTTTCTATGTCAGGGCTATTGAATGAATAAGTGCCTATCGTGTTTGTTCCTTGTCTTAGCAAGTGTTGGGCAGCTTCATCCTCTTCGTCCCTACAGATCCTACAAAAGTCATTGTAGGGGGTTCCCATTCTCCTTGCGTGTGTACCTAATAAGCAATGACAGTGTGCTCTTCTTGTGGTGAATCTTCTATCCGAACAGATATTGATGTTGCTAGGTGAGAGCAATTATGAGGTATTTTAAGTAGACTCTTACACCCAACCCTACACCCGTCCTCGATCCGTATGTGCAGATTCGTAGGAGATTGTCCGGTGTCTGCTACTTAGATTTCCAATCGTATCTGAATGGAATTCTGCTAGAGCAGCTCTTCTCGAAGACTGCATGGGACAGGTTAGGTTAGGTCAGTGGTTAAATATGGGGGGCCCACGTCACACTAAGGTCCAGTTGGATCCATTGTGATGCTCATGAGGGATGTGACCTTTCCGGTCTTACTCGTGTCCTACAGATGTTGTTATGCTTTTCACATCCAGCCATCCAGAGATGCTGATAAACATAGAACAATTCTCCCAGTCTCAGTAGGCAGAGGCAACAGCATCGACAAAGATAGTGAGGAGTATCCTCAATTTCCTCTTCATCCCCGCAGCCTCTGCATATGATGTCATAGGTAAGTCCCATTTTGTGATCGTGGTATCTCAGATGATTATGGCCGGTTAGCGCTTCCACTACCATCCGCAGTGACCTTCTGCTGCATTGGAGGAGTGTGTCGGTCTTCGTGCTGTTGAACTTAGGCCATAACGTACGAGAGCTCTCGCATGTGGGAAGATAGCTCCACCTTTCATTAGGCAACTCCGTGATTTTGTAGTCCATTTTCTTCTTGATATCAGGTGGATCAAACCATGAGATTGCCTGGGATGGGTCGGTTTCGCCCCCTTTCGTGGCAAGTTCATCTGCTACCTCATTGCCGGTTATGTCCCTATGACCTTGGTTTGGGATGGCAGTCGGTGCCGTTGGGAAGGAACTTGAGTTCCTACGGAATGACGGCATGTTTGATGCTGAGTTCGGACCACAGTCGACCAATGTCTTGTGGTTCTTGTGGCTGTGCTGGCTGCTGGCTACTTGTTTGCCGAATAGGTCCCATGGAGTGAGGTGGAGAAGTGTGTTAACTGCAGACGGGATACTTCAGTGCATTATAGTTGAGATCCTTGCTTAGTGCTGATCATTAGACTGAAACTTCGTACATTGGTGTCGGTCCGACAATGGAGGTTAGTATCCAGTGAGCAATACGTGGCAGATCTTGGCCGATATTAACAATCTATTTATCGACCTTAAGGCCGCGCGTGTCAGCATTTGTAGAGACTAGCTGTACAGCGCACTGTCTAGTTTTCATATCCCGTCTTTGAGGAATAACAATGAAGAATGTCCGTTGCTCCGTCAAGGTCGGTAAAGATTTTACCGAGGCTTTTAATGTCAAAAATGGATTTAGACAAGGCAACGCACAGTGGTTCGCTTTGTATGGGATCGCGGAAATAAATATGTCAATTTTAAATTCGTGGAGAGCTTTTCGTTCTTCAAAAATGGTTGATGCAGTTCAACCGGATTAGTCTTTAACGGAGTAAACTTGAGTGAAAGGAAAATATATAAAAATAAAACTTTTTCGAACCACGAAAAGATATCCTGGCACTTGCACTATGTTTCAAATTTCATTTCAATCGGTCTACGGGTTCAAAAGTTACATATTTAGGTGTGTTTTTTTGCAAGCGTATATACGCCTAATTTTGAAGTGCACAAAAAAACGATCATCGGCGCTTAATGATTCATCACAAAATCGTGGCAGAACCGACGACATTTATGACATTTGCTAAGCAGTCAGGGGTGTAGTTGTGGAAGGTGATTGTAGATCTTTGATGGTCACAAGCTTCGTTTTGTGACTGTGTAGCGTGACCATCGCAAAAACACTTAATAATTATAAAATAAAAACAATTTTAATCAAATGAAAAGAATCGATTACGAAACCTAAACGGAATGTATAGCAGAGACACTCTGGGTATAACAAAAATTGCATACTTATGGATGCCAAAAGAATTAAAAAATATCTAATACATCAACCACGCCTTCAAATGTAAGCCACATACAACAACCTAAACAATGAATGAATAAATTCAGGAATGAACATACAGAAAATAATGCTTGGAAGCATTGTTTTTATCCGCGCTTATTCCTTAAGCGGCGATATATATGATGAGTAACTTAAGCGGATATAGTATTCGTTGTTAGTGTATTTTACATGCAAATTGAAAATTAAGCGTATATACGCTTGCAAAAAAACACACCTTTTATTACTTCGCAGAACTAGTATTCGTCACAGCTTGGTAATTACAACAAAACTGCCAATTTTGCCAGCTTAGGTCTACGTATTGTTACACTAAGAAGGCTAGTGTGGCCAAAGTGCTCGGTAGGCGGAAATGATTTTCACAACATCAATATAGCATGTCTTCAGTTTTTTTTTTCAGAAAAACTAGGTCTCCTGTTAGAGCCTCTTGGGGCTTTTTGTCCACAGTCCACAAACGATAAAACAAATCCCCTGCAAATTTGAGCTAAATTAAAATTCTATTATAAGAAATTTAATAAAAAAAAAAATAATTACAAGAAAGATTATCTCAGAGCTCAGTTCATAGATACATTTATTTTTTTGTTTAAAGAAAGCTTTATATTTCGTCTAAAAATAAAGTCCTAGTCGCATTCATTCCAACCATTATTAACCTAGAAGTTGTGACTTTTGTATCATGTCCAAAGGCAAAACAGTATTTCTTACATCCGATATATCGAAACAAATTTGAACATAACTGCGAAGGTTGCAAGAAGTTGCATCTAATTGTTTCCGTGCTTTAACTTGAAAGTATGAAGCACACGTTACGACTGGATGGCGCAGTTGGTAGAGTGCCTGCCCCTGACTTTTTTTCCGCTGTCAACCTACTGTGCGGCATACTGTCATGCAATTTCTTTAACATTATTCTTGAGAAGATCGTGCGTGACTCAAACGTCAATACCAGAGGCACGATCTTCCACAAATCTGTGCAACTGCTTGCATATGCCGATGACATTGACATCAACGGAAGAACACAACGGGCTGTCAGTGGGGCGTTTGTGATCATCGAGAAGGAAGAGACGATGGGTCTTGCGGTCAATGAAGGAAAAACAAAGTCTACCAACACCGACGTCTTGGACAAAACGTTACTGAGAAAGCTATGAGTTCCAAATAGTGAAAGACTTTGTCTACCTAGGCTCCGAATAACGACACCACCGCGAAGTTAAAACGAAAGATCACACTTGCCAATCGCTGCGTTTTTGGCTTGGAAAGCAGTTGTGGCTCTCCCGATGAACCAAGATATGGTTATATAAGATAAGTATGGCAAGAAGCAGAAGAATGGACACTAACTAAAGCGGACGAGAAGATCCTTGGTCGTTTCATGTGGAAATTCCTTCGTATTATCTTTGGTCCCCGATGTACTGATGAACACCATCATGGAGGAGGAGCTTAAACGTGTACATCGATCTGATCAAACGAGTTCGAGTCTCTCGTCTCCGATGGCTAGGTCAAGTAGAGTGAATGGACACCAATGCTTCGGCCCCGAAAGTCTTCGACTCTTATCCCGAGGGACATCGCGGTAAATGAAGACCATGGTTCCGGTGACGCACGCAAAGGACCTCAATCAGATGAACATGCATGGCTGGAATCAACGCGCACGAGACCGGGGTAGATGAAGAGGCATGTTGGGTGAAGACCAGGTCCTCCCCGGACTGTAGGGCCAGTCAAGGGAGAATGCATGGTTGTTGTCCTCAGACCCGATTGGGATCCTGTGGCTTCATTTTGGGAGTATACTTTATAGGAGAATTGAGGGACTTATCCGATTCAGATATCAGGAAAATCTATAAACCCATTCAGACATACCAAAGGTTCTAGGAGTAACGACGAAAGTGACAGCAGAATGCGCCTTTAGATTAAATTGCATCCTACCCCGGTTATTTGCTGCGGGAAGCCACTTTAACCACCTAAAGTCACCTAATTATGGTCCCATAAGATTGTCCACGAGATATCGGCTTCTTGAGCAGCGTATGTACACACTTAAGATCTAACAGACAAACAAACATTCAGGATCGCTCCAGGAACAACTCCAATATGTGTTCATTACCGTTGTCGCATTGCTTGCAGCCCGCCTAATGTCTACAGTCCAAAAAGTGATACAACTGCGAAGTCCAACAACTCCGCTTATTCTCTACTCAAACAAGGTGCTCCACTTGAACAACTCGACCGTCTTAACCTCAAAAAAACTGCCCGAACTCAAAGGACTTGTAAATCTTTAAACACTCGCTCTCAGAACCCAATCGCAGTCGAAGAGTTTATACCCGAGAAGAGCTTTAAGAGGCCAAACAAATTGCTGGCCGTCCTCCGCCCCCTTCATCAGTCCCCGACCAACCTCTCGCGCACACACAAGCGCCCGATGTATAGCTCCTCGTTGCTTATCATTTATCAGTCTTCGTCGTCCCACATCAACCATCCAACCCTCTGTCATCCGCCGCCCGTTCCATTTGCTCCCCTCCCTCCACACACCTTTACATTATTCGACAGGGGCTACAGAACACAAACACGAGCACATACAAAACAAGTTATCTAGCTGCCCTTTCAAGTCTGACAATTCCTAAAAAATATCCGATATGTGTACCTATGACAAATGGAAAGCAGAACTCGCTGCTGCTTCTGCTGGTTGCTGGTTCCGCGGCTTCAGCTCCAGCTGCCTTGTACTGGTATTATGCTGACTGCAACATCAATCGAAAGGAGCGCTCCAAGGGGTGATTACTTCATAACAGCCCACTGCTTCTCTTCTCGTTTTCTTTTCTGTTCATGCTTTCGTTCGGCATTTATTTTTTTCTTCACTTTTGTTGTTTCTGTTCTGCGATTGCGCTTCCGCTGGGACGACGACGACGGCGATTAAATATGTAGGCTGACATATGAAGTCGTCGCTGGCACTATATAAAGCGGCTGCGATATCAACCCGAGCACGCTGTCGGGGGTGGAGCCAAGTGTACGCCAACACACACGTCGCAATGGAATCTATCATCGGCCGCCTGACATGCGCCCTCGCGGCTCATGCTTTCCAGTCGCCTTCCAGGGGAGTCGGACTCCTGCTGCACGAACACACCCGCATTTCCCCAGCATGAACCAGCGCTCTCTGACGAGGTGGAAAATGTCCGTTGAGCAGACGGAAATCACGAGAAAAATCCACACACACTATAAACAGACATTAGGAATGTTTGAATTTGAAAAATGGTGTTTTTCTTTTTGTAGCCTCCGCTGTATCGTCTCGGGTTGGTATTTATTTTGGCAGGATAGGACGGCTTTTGATGCTGCCTTGGCTTGATTTTTATTTATCGTCCTTTAATTAAGCCATCGCTGCAAGTCTTCGAGGTTAGGAGGATGTGTAGCATTTGCAAAATCGGGATTAACTGAGCACAGTGGCGGGCGGGAAAAAGGAACTGTTTGCTGAGAGAAACTGGTTGACCGACGGTAAATTATGGAATTGTCGGGTGTGGACGTGATGTGCACGTTGCACGCGAGTTCGGATTAAGGGTGAAGTGAAGGAGGGAGACTGCGTGCGAGAGTGACACTAAGGTGGCCTAAGGTGAATTATGTGTACATGGATCCAACTTCGCTGTGGATCTATGTTTCCTTGGACGCGTTTTAATCCTTTTTATTGACTCGCATGGTCTCCTTCAATCGACGAGTTTCCGTTTATTGATTCGAGCGCCGTCAGTGTGACAGCGGGCGGGGAGGTGTTTATCAATTTGTTACAATTAAGTTATCAACTCGTGAAATTTTAACGAAACACTACAAGCAAAGTTGCCACACGGTCGATGTGCGGGTGGAGTTGTACAGCGCGTCGTGGCTAATCAGTGGTCCGAGACCTCTAGCCCAGTGACACTCACGTCTTGGGCTGTCATTGTGTTATGTCAAGATTGGAAACAAAAAAAGGAACGACGTCTGACAGCTTGTCAGTGTGGTGGGTCATGGTGTGGTGAGCTCAGAGTTTTTGGACGCACTTTGTTTGCATTGTCGCTAACCGAATTGTTATGAAAAGTTGTCCGGGCCGTCGGTCAGTTTGTGTTGTTCCATTTGTTTTTCTCAGTGCGGCCAACGAGCATGTTTTCTTGTGATTCTTGTGACAAGTGGCAACTGTTTGTGAAGGCTTGGCAAAGTTCACTTCTATGACCCTGAGAGTGATTTGTGTTCGTGTGTTCAGCTTTGCCTCGTGAGTTCGTGTCTGTGTATCCTAGTCTAACTTGTCTGGAGAGATCCATCGGTACTTGTGTAACGGTGTTTTCTGAAGATCGACTGTCTGTTTAGCGAGACTGGGGGGAAAATGGTTCTACTTCCAATCAACAGATTTCGGATTTAGTTGTGGCTTCAACGTTGATTGAAAGCCGTCGGCACTTTTGACTTGTTGCTCTAACCCTAATCAGCCTAAGCCACGTGGTGACCCGAAGTCACCGTATTAGAAAAGTGTTACATTTTATTATTCTTATGAAACTTCTTATTCCATCTCTGCCTTTCCTTTTCTGCCATTCGTTAATTTGACAGCAAGACCAATAATGGCTCACTTAGACCACGTTTCGGGCCCATTGTGCCCAAGCTACCGATTGTTGACCTATGGCAGTCCTTAAATCAGCTCGAGTCATGTATGAATCTTAGGACTTTTCTCTATTCAACACCCTTTAAGTCCCCCATCCTTTTGAAGAAGTTCTTTGCTAGAAAATGCTTTCTTTTCCAGAGCAGAAGTTGGATAGATTGTGTTTCTCCCTCACCCCTGCCCCTGTAGTTTCCCGTAAGGACTCCTACTAGCGAGCGAACGTCCCTGCGACTAAGGCCGATCAATGATGTTGCCATATAGCTCCATGTAGCTCCAATACACAGGCCAAGCCACAGCGAGTATGCGCTCAGTCCGGGACTTGGTCTTCTAGCTTCTCCTTTATGGATCTGAGTTGGCGTTTACACGGGATTGACAAGGACTCTTCCAGCTTCGAGTCCATCTTCGTGAGACTGTCTGACCTTACGCTAACCTGGATTCCAGTGTGTCCCGGTACCCAAGTGCTTGACCATGTTCAGAACTAACTTTTTGAAAGTGTTGCTAGTGTTTTTCTTTTGACACTACAGTCCGGGAGGGACCTGACCCTCAACCAACAAGCCACTCCAATTAGTACGACCTCTAGCTGTCTCCAGTTCGTGCCAATTTGCTTGAAGTCCTTCACCACCTGGGTGTGCCACTTTAGACGCAGGTGTTATCTATTGCGTTCTCCCACAGGTTTGGAGTAGAAGATTCTTCGGAGTTGTCAAGGTGCTCCACTTGGCCCAGCCTCAATAGGTGTTGGATCCGTAGACGCCTGGATAGGCTCCTGTCGCTATATGTCCTGTGAACCTTCTCCTACAAATGTCTTCAACGCAAAAAGGAACAAGGATCGCCCGCAGAACTCTTCTGGCGAAGAGACCAAGTACTTATTTATCTTCCACAGCAGGACTGGGAACATCAGGGTCTTGAATAAAGTCAGCTTTCTCCTTTGAGAGGTGGCTATATTAACGAATTGCCTTATCAGCCCATTGCAGTAAAGATTAGTCCTTAACTACATCGAAATTATAGTTGCCCATTGTGATAAAGAAGGGCCAAAGAAGGCCCGTTGTACTACTGTCTAAAAAGAGAGGGGATGGGCCGGCGTGGTTATTACGACAGCCAGCCAGATCTGTTAATGAAATCTAATAGCGATTTGATTGAAGTGTCTCTGAGTTCGCTTAGATTATCGAAGAAGTAGGAGCCTAGAGTTGCTTTCTTAGCTGAGGTAAGTGCGGGGCAGTTGCAGAGAAGGTGTTTTAAACTTTCCTCTTCTTACTCGTCTCGGCAGTTTCTGCAGAAATCGTTAGAAAATAGTCTTAGTCTCTTCGCGTGTGTCCGGTGATTACTCCCATATCAGAATAACAGATATTTTGGGATCAAGACTGGGCCAGATTTGTTTGGTAATTTGGCACGTATTGCCTGTGTTCCATCTGGCATTGACTTTTAGTTGGCTTTGGTTAGTGAGCTGTAACTTAAAGGAAGCTAGAAGAGTACCTAAGTTACGGTAGGATCCGTCATCTGGCAACGTTGTGGCGATTTTTGCGAGTTTGTCAGCTTCGCAGTTTCCCATAATGTCTCTACGGCCCGGGACCCAACACAATCGAATTCGAAACTGTTCGGATATCTCGTCAAGAGATGAGCGACAGCTTATGACCATTTTTGAGTTTATAGAGAAGGATGTTAGGGATTTAATTGTTGCCTGGCTATTCGTATGATAATATCACGGACGGATATCACGTTTCACCTCTGCAGGACAGGGCTTCGTTGATCGCCATTATTTCCGCTTGGAAAACGCTGCACTGATTAGGTAGATGGATTGATTTATTGAGATTAAGATGTTCAGAGACAATTGCCTACTCCATCTTCCGTTTTGGATCCGTCTGTGTAGAAATGTATGGCGTTACCGCATGGTAGTTATTTTGCCGCCATACAACAGGTCTCGTTCAGGAATTAGGGTTTTGAAGTTTTTCTCTGAGAAGTAAACAGGTCGATCCAGATTAGTAGAGGCAAGTCCTTGTTCTATTGCCCATTGTGATGCTCTGTCCAAGGCGTCCTGTTGTGTGTCCTTTATCGATGACTGCATATTCTTCGTTTTGCCCTCTTTCCCTTCTATGCCCGCTCCGTCTAGATCCATAAACGCTTCATTGACGTCTCGCTGTGTTCTACCAATCACATCAATGTCGTCCGCGTATGCCAGCCATTGTACGTACTTCTGGAAGATCAGGCCTCTTGTGTTGGCATGTGGTTCTTGCACGATCTTCTCCAGGATGACGTTAGAAAAGTCACATGACAGCGCGTCGCCTTGACTAAATCCATTTTTGACATTGAAGGTCTCGGTGAGTTCGTTACCGAATTCGTAATCCATCGTCATCCTGCACAACCTAACGATTTTGGCAGGAATGTCTAAACTAGACATGGCGTTGTGTAGCTCGTCTCTATGCACGCTGACATATGCGGCCTTGAAATCGACGAATAGGTGGTGGGTGTCGATAGGAACTTCTTGGGTCTTTTCCAGGATCTGCTGTAGTGTGAAAACCTGGTCTGAAGGCACGCTGACAAGGATCACTGTTTATAAACGGCTTCAGGCGCTCACTCAAAACGACTTAATTTTCTTTTGGGTTGAGTGAGTTCGAAAGTCTTCGTCGGTAATCTAGGTACGATCCAAGAGTTGGCAGTCGGTCACAAATCTAGATCTTCAGAAAGGACCTTGAACCGCTGTTCAATCTTCATTTTTAACAGTAAGGGTCTGGATTCAGGGTATTTGCTATCCCCTTGAAATTTCAGCTGGGAAATATTTGCTGGTATATATCACGCGAACGATGCGTCCTACAGCTAAAGGGTGATCTTAAAGCTTACTCCTTGATCTATAAGATGACATTAATAAAAGCACCTATTTACCGTTATTCTGAGAGAGATTTTCAAAGGATCATCTAAAATGTTCAAAATCACACATATCTAGAGCATGTGTGATTTTGAACATTTTAAATGATCCTTTGAAAATCTCTCCCAGAATAACTCAAGTCACAAGTTACAACATTGCCCTTGGTCATTTTATCGTAACATGAACCGTTTTCGAGATGTAAGCTCCCTACTAAAATTTCTAATAGCCCATTGTCCCAGCAGAATTTTTCTTTGAAAATGGGTTTTTTTTCGCACCCAGTAGGGCTGTTGTAGCTTATGACATGATCTAGAGTATGGTGTTGGAAAAAGGCTAAGTGTACCGTTATTTCTGTGTGATTTTCAAAGTATAAAGTAGGGATTAGGTTGCCGTGGCGTAGTGTGTCGACTCCTATGTAGAGGGTGCCAGGTTCGATACCCGATCTTACAACCTTTCATAATCCACTGATCCATTCTTTCGAGTCACTGACAATGCTCAAAGAGTATTCCTGTCTAAAGAAAAGCTTCTCAACTTCGCCTTTCAGACTCGGCATTAAACAGTTCCGAAACATGTCTCTGTGGCGTGAGTTATTGAAAATTTCCGCCATCTGATCCATAGCCCTTCGCGTACCGTCTCTCGTGCCACCAAAAGACTGCTTTCTACACTGGTTCTGTACCGTCCACTAGGCCGCTGAAGGTGCCAAGATTTCGAAATAAAGTTGGACTGGCATAAAAAATATCATATTCGAGCTATGGCTAGATGGAACCTTTGGCGACAGACGCTCACCGTTCCTGACATATTCCCGATTTTTCACAAAAAGTACTTTCGGGTTTGAGTGTTCTTTTTACACTCTTCCTACCTTTTATTTGCGGTTTTATACAATTTAGTAAGAGCAACGTAAATGTGACAATATAACTCCCACGTTCTGTTGAGTGACAATGCAAGTTCTGTTGAGTAAGACGAAGAATATCTAACAAGATTCATAATTTTCATATCTTCCGATGAAGTTTACACGTGTTCTACCCATTTTCATTCATCAGAGTCCATCAAAATCCTTAAAAATTGCAAAGTTCAAAATTTGCATTCTCAGACCGAAAAAAGTCTACCGATTTCATTTCACATTTTACTGGATTTTTTCCGCTGAGAAGTGTCAATTTCTTAAAAGTCGATTGTCGCGTTAAATTCACATTCAAATGTTGGAAATGTGATGCAGTCGTGTGTGGTTGACTAAATGCAAGCGATTTTTTCTCAATTTTTCGTGTAATTTGGCTGTAAAGGGGATTTATCGATTATTATGACGTCACAAATCTGTTGGCGGAATGCATATTTTTTCAGCATGTCTGGCAATGACCCGATCCAATTGCATTGGATTTTGGGAAATGTCAGTTGAAAGTGTTGCCAGACGCGAAAATAGATGATGAAAATTGAAGATTTTTTTTTAATGAATAATGGTCTAAATATTTTTATTAAATTGTTGATTTTTGGGGAAAGCGTTTCAGGTTCGATGTGTTACTGCATGCGTGGCGTGTGGCACGTTGGTGTAAGCTTAGGAGGGTATGAATTCGGAAGGATGCTGCGGAGACTTAGGTAACTTAAATTTGGTTTAGTGGACGTGAAGGAACACACTCAGCGGGACTGAGGAGGAGGGTTCTCCCACTCTTGCTGGTCTATATCTCGAGAACGTTGCGTCTAACAGAAGAATGATCAAGGGCGATCTTATAGTTTACTCCTTGACCTATAAGAGGATACGTACCAATTGTAATTCTGTTGAGATTTTCAAGGATTATCTAAAATGTGCTTCCAAGTAACGTTGCCGATGTGGCACGATCGTCCCATTATGGTACTTTTGCTTTGAAATTGCTTGAAATTGCACTTTGCCACTTAAAGTTTTTTTTATTTTAGCTAAACACATTTGCATTAACGTTTATTAAAAAATCACAAAAATCGGTAACAAACGCCATCCGAAATAGTTGACCCTCCCACACTATGGTGCAAAGCCACAGCGCGCTAAATTCATACGCCTTATGCTAGACACGAAGTTAAGCTGGATGCTAAATATGCAGGAACGTGTCAAAAAGGCCTCCACGGCACTCTACAGGACCATTGGGTGCAAATGGGGACTGCAAACCTCGAATGGTTCACTGGCTATTTATATCAGTAGTCAGACCCATACTGCTATATGGTGTCGCAATTTGGTGGACCGCACTTGATAAAAGAATCAATATAATCCCACTCGCTAGAGGGGATGTGGGTGATGGTGTCTATTCCAAGGATCTCAATATCTAGCTATCTTTTCGACTACCTAATCACTGTAGCGTCTTTCAGGCTGAAACTATAGCTAGTAAGGAAGTCCTGTCCTGGCTAAAAAACAATATAATATCGCGCACACATATCGTCATCTGTTCCGATAGCCAGGCAGCGATAAAATCTCGGGATTTCGTCACTTTTAATTCCAAGACTTCCCTTAATTGCCGCCTATCTCTTAACGAGATGGCCAAGTACTTTAACATCCAACTTATGTGGGTGCCGGCACACAATGACATTCCAGAGAACTGCGAAGCGGACGAACTCGCTAGAAAGGACACAAACTCCGTGCTCTTTCCGGGTGGAGACCTACCCTCCATGCTTATCGCTACTATAAAACATCTGCTAAAGCTTGAAACGCTTGCTCACACAAACCGCGGATGGACATCTGGCACAGGATGCCTCATTACCAAACAACTATGACCTATGATCGATCCCAAGCGATAGCTTAGCTTAATCAGATAAAACAGGCCAAACCTCAGATCTCTTATTGGCGTTTTAACAGGGCATTGTGCCATCGGAACTCACGCCTCTAGACTAGGCCTTCTCTATAATGATTTCTATAGAAGCTGCATGGACGAGGATGAGGAAGAAACCATCGAACACTTGCTATGTAGCTGCAGTGCTCTCTCATCCCGTAGATTCAGAGTTCTGGGGACCCATTTCTTTGTAAATCTGGCTGAACTGAGCAGCATCAGAATCAGCCCTCTTCTTCGCTTTATCAAAAGCACAAATTGGTTTGGGGAATAGCTAGCCTAAGATCCGCGTTGCAACACAATGGGCCTAGGTGTTTCTGCTGTCGGTATGCGCAGCAGTCAGCTACCTCAACCTAACCTAAGCGGTCAGCCTCTTGGATAGCTTTTCGTTCTGCCTAGAAAATACTACAGTGATTGGACAATCGACTAGTCAAGTGCCTTCTTCCGTTTTTGACCCGTCTGCTTTTCTGACTACTTCTGATTCCCAGCCTTCTCTATTTGCAATGAGTGTCTTATAACAAAATTAAAAGTCTACAACGGGCGCGATATAGCCCCATTAGGGTTAGGTAAGGTTTGGGTGATTGGGTGCGGGCACACCTGTTGCAGGTTTGCTCTTAGCACCCGCCAAGAGAGTGTTCGCCCAGCGAAAAGTGTCTCTGTCTGTCCAGCTGTCCTCGGGTTTCTTATGAAACCGATTGAGCTGGAATTTGGATTGTTGGTTTTGGACGCATGGCGTCCGTTTTTTGGACTTTCTGCAGTAGAGCTGCAGCCGGGTCTGTTGTCAGTGTCTGACATCAGATCCGCGGAGGCATCCCTGTAGTCAAGTATGTCCTCCGTTTCTATTTCCGTCGCGTCTGGAAACGGTTTTTGCTGCTTGTAGGTATTTTCTTTATCATTTTTTCTTTCGTTTGTTGTTTTGTTATTGTCTGTGTTCATTTGTGAGTCCCATTAGTAAACCAGTATGTAGAGTAGCCGCCATAGCATAGCCGGGTCTACTATGACGACAGCCAACACTTACGACAGGCGCTGGCCAGTGTACCTGAAGAAGCTTGTTTGCGGTTGACTTGCCCCTCAACCATTCAACCCTTCGGCACGGTTTGCTGTATGCTCACATCACCACTGAGCTTTCGGGTTGATTGAGTTAGTTCGCCGGACACCCCATCCTTCTGACTGGAGGGGACTCTGCCAGGAAGAAAGCTCACCGTGGTAGAGTTATCCCTTCAGCAGGCTTGTGGGCCGACTTAAGCCCCCGCACCACGTCAACGTGTCCATCATGCGGAGGTGGGAGGGAAAATGTCTTAATGCAAGGCTCATTAGTTGCATCCTTACGATCAATGAGTTTCGGTGAAAGTTGGTTGAAACCCCTTTGAGTTCATCCGTCCGTCTCCGGTTGTCAAACCGAACAAGCCTACAGAGAAACTTCAGTTTATTTTGGTTATTTTGCTATTCATGTTGTCATTTTAGAATTAAGAGATACGGCCGACTTCACAGCTGCATTTTCATCGAGTCCATAGGCGAATGAGAGCCTTTTTGACAGACATGTCAGATATTTCTCTCTCAAAACAGAGAAGAGAGCGCCATATATTTGGACTAGCACGATTAAGGTCTTATAGAAGATCACTTTGGTTTTTCGAGTGAGGGCTTTGTTTATCAATTGCTTTCTTACCCCAAAGAAGCACCAATTGGCAAGATTTTTCTATTCTTCGTTTGACTTCAACCTTGGTGACGTTGTCTGCGTTTATAGCTGTTCCTTGGTAAACAAACTCTTTGACTAACTGTCTATCATGACACTCTGTCCGAGACGTCGGTATTGGAATTCCTTTCCCGTTGACAGCATACACTTAGTCTTGGACTCCGTTAATCCCTCTTTGCGGTCCCCGTCGCAATACCTACCAAGTGCCATTGACATCACGATACTTTCTTCCGATAGTTTCAATATCGTCGCGAGTAGTTGAACGGACTTCTGTATAATTGTTCATCTGGTGTTGGCGTGCGAGTCTTGAGATGTGGATCAAGTCGCATGACAGCGCGTCGCCTTGTCTGAATCCTTTTTTGACATCAAAGGGCTCGTTTTGGTCCTTACAGGACTTTGATGGACACGCTTACAACATATAGCACAGGAAATACATAGTTTTAAGATGCCACCTCTTAAATTGACACCGAAACTAAACCAAAATGTTCTCATTAACTTATTTCAACAGCGTTACCAGATTTAGCAGTTTCCTGCGGTCTTAGCAGGGTCGGATCATAAAAACCACACGCAGACGATTTTTTAGCATTTTTTTAAATTTCAACAGCTTTTAGCATATTTTAAAACAATTGCCTTTATATGAAACATATTTACGTGTTATTGCGGCGAGGCACATTACAAGTATTCATGCGTCGAATAAAGAAGGTATAAACACGTTTTTTTTTAATGCTGGTATACATTTCATTAAGCTTCAACAAAATCATTAAATTAATCAGTAATTCGACCGTTATATCTGATGAATTTAAATCCTTAGGCAACAATAATCTTCCCCCATTTGACGATACTCACAAAATCGACGACTAATATCGGCAAATATTAAAATTTGATAAATATGCATTAGATCTTTTGACATCGGGTTTTAACAACAATGAGATTCAGCCAGTTAAACGCTGTATTTCAATAAAACAATGTTCCAATATAAAGTATCCCCGAAAAATCGAAAATTTCAGAAAAGGACTTCAGTTTCTCTTCTTTGGCACACTTCTAAAAAGCGCTGTTATTCTCTCAGGAGAGGAGAACTGCACAGCCCTTTTTTTGAAAACACAGTCAAGGGAGTACGAATTAATTAAAAACGCTGTAATGACATCCACATCGTGGCTTTGATGAGGTTATGATGATGCGGCTTAAGTTGATGAATTATAAAAAACAGCAAAATTGTCCCAAATGACAGAAGTATTCAACAGATGTGCAGCAACGCATTTGAAGCGCATGTGACATGAAAATGTTTAACATCACATTAATTTACTGACAATGTACACAGTGACAAGTGAGTTAAATTACCAGAAACTAGTGACAGTCGGGATGAGAAAGAGGAAGATGATGAACAAGCTGCTGTTACTCGTGTTTTGAAATAATTGTAATTTAAATTTATTGCTAATTATTTCGATATGCAGGAATTAGCTACTTAAGAGACTGATTGTCTCTATCCATCGATGAATTTAACGCTTAATCTCCAGTTTTCTGGCAGTTGTACTAAGTTAGGTTGGAGTGGTTGATTACCTCAAAAATGGTAGGCACATTTAGGCAAAAGTAGGCCTCTTGTGTCACCACAAGGACCTAATAGATCCCAATCCGCGAACCATTTGGAGCTTTTAATAAAGAGAGGAAGATCTAATGGTAGCATTCACCATAAGTCTCTTATGCCCGATTTCACAGTACAAACTTATCTGTTGGCTTAGCTAAGTACAGGATCGAACTTAAACTTCACTCAATAATATTTTGTGTAAGACCTCATTGGAATAGAATTTTCTGTACTGGAAATCTAGAGCTCTATAGATTTTGGATTGATTTTTATTTACGTAATAATAATAATAATAATATAAAATCAGCTAGCATGGCATTGTCGACTGCCAGATTGACAATAGAAGTAATAATAAGTATTGCATTTATTTATATGTACTTGGATACATTTACCAACATTCTTTGAAGTTCCCTGTACTCTCTCTATATTTTAAAGCAATTTTGCAGTATCTATATAGAGCAGTAATGTTGACTTCCTTGATTAGGGATATCATCTCTTGCTCGGACAAGAAGTCTTTTCCAAGGAAACTTCTCCTCGTTTCCCTTACTATTGGGCACTTGCCTAGAAAATGCATGGTATCTTCTGCACATACTTCAGAATATAGGAACCTCGAATGGTTCACTGGCTATTTATATCAGTAGTCAGACCCATACTGCTATATGGTGTCGCAATTTGGTGGACCGCACTTGATAAAAGAATCAATATAATCCCACTCGCTAGAGGGGATGTGGGTGATGGTGTCTATTCCAAGGATCTCAATATCTAGCTATCTTTTCGACTACCTAATCACTGTAGCGTCTTTCAGGCTGAAACTATAGCTAGTAAGGAAGTCCTGTCCTGGCTAAAAAACAATATAATATCGCGCACACATATCGTCATCTGTTCCGATAGCCAGGCAGCGATAAAATCTCGGGATTTCGTCACTTTTAATTCCAAGACTTCCCTTAATTGCCGCCTATCTCTTAACGAGATGGCCAAGTACTTTAACATCCAACTTATGTGGGTGCCGGCACACAATGACATTCCAGAGAACTGCGAAGCGGACGAACTCGCTAGAAAGGACACAAACTCCGTGCTCTTTCCGGGTGGAGACCTACCCTCCATGCTTATCGCTACTATAAAACATCTGCTAAAGCTTGAAACGCTTGCTCACACAAACCGCGGATGGACATCTGGCACAGGATGCCTCATTACCAAACAACTATGACCTATGATCGATCCCAAGCGATAGCTTAGCTTAATCAGATAAAACAGGCCAAACCTCAGATCTCTTATTGGCGTTTTAACAGGGCATTGTGCCATCGGAACTCACGCCTCTAGACTAGGCCTTCTCTATAATGATTTCTATAGAAGCTGCATGGACGAGGATGAGGAAGAAACCATCGAACACTTGCTATGTAGCTGCAGTGCTCTCTCATCCCGTAGATTCAGAGTTCTGGGGACCCATTTCTTTGTAAATCTGGCTGAACTGAGCAGCATCAGAATCAGCCCTCTTCTTCGCTTTATCAAAAGCACAAATTGGTTTGGGGAATAGCTAGCCTAAGATCCGCGTTGCAACACAATGGGCCTAGGTGTTTCTGCTGTCGGTATGCGCAGCAGTCAGCTACCTCAACCTAACCTAAGCGGTCAGCCTCTTGGATAGCTTTTCGTTCTGCCTAGAAAATACTACAGTGATTGGACAATCGACTAGTCAAGTGCCTTCTTCCGTTTTTGACCCGTCTGCTTTTCTGACTACTTCTGATTCCCAGCCTTCTCTATTTGCAATGAGTGTCTTATAACAAAATTAAAAGTCTACAACGGGCGCGATATAGCCCCATTAGGGTTAGGTAAGGTTTGGGTGATTGGGTGCGGGCACACCTGTTGCAGGTTTGCTCTTAGCACCCGCCAAGAGAGTGTTCGCCCAGCGAAAAGTGTCTCTGTCTGTCCAGCTGTCCTCGGGTTTCTTATGAAACCGATTGAGCTGGAATTTGGATTGTTGGTTTTGGACGCATGGCGTCCGTTTTTTGGACTTTCTGCAGTAGAGCTGCAGCCGGGTCTGTTGTCAGTGTCTGACATCAGATCCGCGGAGGCATCCCTGTAGTCAAGTATGTCCTCCGTTTCTATTTCCGTCGCGTCTGGAAACGGTTTTTGCTGCTTGTAGGTATTTTCTTTATCATTTTTTCTTTCGTTTGTTGTTTTGTTATTGTCTGTGTTCATTTGTGAGTCCCATTAGTAAACCAGTATGTAGAGTAGCCGCCATAGCATAGCCGGGTCTACTATGACGACAGCCAACACTTACGACAG
This sequence comes from Eristalis intricaria, assembly GCA_964034865.1. Lineage (NCBI taxonomy): Eukaryota > Metazoa > Arthropoda > Insecta > Diptera > Syrphidae > Eristalis > Eristalis intricaria. The sequence goes on from OZ035874.1 coordinate 27,264,141, forward strand.
GCGCTGGCCAGTGTACCTGAAGAAGCTTGTTTGCGGTTGACTTGCCCCTCAACCATTCAACCCTTCGGCACGGTTTGCTGTATGCTCACATCACCACTGAGCTTTCGGGTTGATTGAGTTAGTTCGCCGGACACCCCATCCTTCTGACTGGAGGGGACTCTGCCAGGAAGAAAGCTCACCGTGGTAGAGTTATCCCTTCAGCAGGCTTGTGGGCCGACTTAAGCCCCCGCACCACGTCAACGTGTCCATCATGCGGAGGTGGGAGGGAAAATGTCTTAATGCAAGGCTCATTAGTTGCATCCTTACGATCAATGAGTTTCGGTGAAAGTTGGTTGAAACCCCTTTGAGTTCATCCGTCCGTCTCCGGTTGTCAAACCGAACAAGCCTACAGAGAAACTTCAGTTTATTTTGGTTATTTTGCTATTCATGTTGTCATTTTAGAATTAAGAGATACGGCCGACTTCACAGCTGCATTTTCATCGAGTCCATAGGCGAATGAGAGCCTTTTTGACAGACATGTCAGATATTTCTCTCTCAAAACAGAGAAGAGAGCGCCATATATTTGGACTAGCACGATTAAGGTCTTATAGAAGATCACTTTGGTTTTTCGAGTGAGGGCTTTGTTTATCAATTGCTTTCTTACCCCAAAGAAGCACCAATTGGCAAGATTTTTCTATTCTTCGTTTGACTTCAACCTTGGTGACGTTGTCTGCGTTTATAGCTGTTCCTTGGTAAACAAACTCTTTGACTAACTGTCTATCATGACACTCTGTCCGAGACGTCGGTATTGGAATTCCTTTCCCGTTGACAGCATACACTTAGTCTTGGACTCCGTTAATCCCTCTTTGCGGTCCCCGTCGCAATACCTACCAAGTGCCATTGACATCACGATACTTTCTTCCGATAGTTTCAATATCGTCGCGAGTAGTTGAACGGACTTCTGTATAATTGTTCATCTGGTGTTGGCGTGCGAGTCTTGAGATGTGGATCAAGTCGCATGACAGCGCGTCGCCTTGTCTGAATCCTTTTTTGACATCAAAGGGCTCGTTTTGGTCCTTACAGGACTTTGATGGACACGCTTACAACATATAGCACAGGAAATACATAGTTTTAAGATGCCACCTCTTAAATTGACACCGAAACTAAACCAAAATGTTCTCATTAACTTATTTCAACAGCGTTACCAGATTTAGCAGTTTCCTGCGGTCTTAGCAGGGTCGGATCATAAAAACCACACGCAGACGATTTTTTAGCATTTTTTTAAATTTCAACAGCTTTTAGCATATTTTAAAACAATTGCCTTTATATGAAACATATTTACGTGTTATTGCGGCGAGGCACATTACAAGTATTCATGCGTCGAATAAAGAAGGTATAAACACGTTTTTTTTTAATGCTGGTATACATTTCATTAAGCTTCAACAAAATCATTAAATTAATCAGTAATTCGACCGTTATATCTGATGAATTTAAATCCTTAGGCAACAATAATCTTCCCCCATTTGACGATACTCACAAAATCGACGACTAATATCGGCAAATATTAAAATTTGATAAATATGCATTAGATCTTTTGACATCGGGTTTTAACAACAATGAGATTCAGCCAGTTAAACGCTGTATTTCAATAAAACAATGTTCCAATATAAAGTATCCCCGAAAAATCGAAAATTTCAGAAAAGGACTTCAGTTTCTCTTCTTTGGCACACTTCTAAAAAGCGCTGTTATTCTCTCAGGAGAGGAGAACTGCACAGCCCTTTTTTTGAAAACACAGTCAAGGGAGTACGAATTAATTAAAAACGCTGTAATGACATCCACATCGTGGCTTTGATGAGGTTATGATGATGCGGCTTAAGTTGATGAATTATAAAAAACAGCAAAATTGTCCCAAATGACAGAAGTATTCAACAGATGTGCAGCAACGCATTTGAAGCGCATGTGACATGAAAATGTTTAACATCACATTAATTTACTGACAATGTACACAGTGACAAGTGAGTTAAATTACCAGAAACTAGTGACAGTCGGGATGAGAAAGAGGAAGATGATGAACAAGCTGCTGTTACTCGTGTTTTGAAATAATTGTAATTTAAATTTATTGCTAATTATTTCGATATGCAGGAATTAGCTACTTAAGAGACTGATTGTCTCTATCCATCGATGAATTTAACGCTTAATCTCCAGTTTTCTGGCAGTTGTACTAAGTTAGGTTGGAGTGGTTGATTACCTCAAAAATGGTAGGCACATTTAGGCAAAAGTAGGCCTCTTGTGTCACCACAAGGATCTAATAGATCCCAATCCGCGAACCATTTGGAGCTTTTAATAAAGCGAGGAAGATCTACTGGTAGCATTCACCATTAGTCTCTTATGCCCGATTTCACAGTACAAACTTATCTGTTGGCTTAGCTAAGTACAGGATCGAACTTAAACTTCACTCAATAATATTTTGTGTAAGACCTCATTGGAATAGAATTTTCTGTACTGGAAATCTAGAGCTCTATAGATTTTGGATTGATTTTTATTTACGTAATAATAATAATAATAATATAAAATCAGCTAGCATGGCATTGTCGACTGCCAGATTGACAATAGAAGTAATAATAAGTATTGCATTTATTTATATGTACTTGGATACATTTACCAACATTCTTTGAAGTTCCCTGTACTCTCTCTATATTTTAAAGCAATTTTGCAGTATCTATATAGAGCAGTAATGTTGACTTCCTTGATTAGGGATATCATCTCTTGCTCGGACAAGAAGTCTTTTCCAAGGAAACTTCTCCTCGTTTCCCTTACTATTGGGCACTTGCCTAGAAAATGCATGGTATCTTCTGCACATACTTCAGAATATAGGAAGATCTTCTCTATGTGGGATATAATTGAGTTTTAGGAGTTCTCCACGGAGTTTAAACATTGTTGATATTTCGAGAATGCTATGGATGTCTTTGAAGTAGTTTTTATCCTCAAGATTATGGTTCAGCCGGCTATACGTTCTACGATGTAGTGATCTCGTCGCTTCTTCTACAAACTTCATTCTCTGTTCATCAAATCTCGTTATGAGCTGGTATAGTGAGTTCTCCCAGTTCCTAGCTTCCGCATTCAGCTCATCACCACACCCACGAGCTAATTCCAGCCACCATGCTATTTTGTTCCGATCGCGTGTAAGCCCATTATCTTTGAAAGTCGGTTGTCTGACATGTTTTTAACCCTCAGTATATAGTTTACCTGCAGCTTAAGTGTTTTAATGAATAGCGGAGATAGGCCTGTTTCCAGTATGAGCATATAGTTCGGAGACTTTGGAGGGAGATGAAAGGTTTTCTTAAAGAAAAAACGTTGAAGTTATTCAATTTCCTCATATGGCTTATAACCCCGCGTAGAGTATTACTGCCTCCGAAGCAGCTTCAAAAACTTTGAATTTACTGCTGGGCGTAATGTGTGAGTTGCTGAAACAGTTTTTCCACAGTTAAGGCTACTTGTAAAAGGATTCCAAAACACCTGTATTATTTTACCACTTTAGTCTACCACCTCTCTTTTTAAAAATCATTACCTTGGATTTATCCAAATTCACTATCAGAAGTTCTATAAAAGCGAAGGCAAGCCCTCTCAAACAACGGAAAAACAATTGAGAACTTTCGCTGATTCTTTTTCGTATAGGCCGAGGCCTCAAACAACAACAGTTTTCATTCGCTCTTCTCAGTAGATCTTGGTTTCTTATTCTGTTTGGCCAGTGTGGACACTTCGGGCTAGATGGCCTTGACGAAATTAGGCGGCTGTCCCAATAATACGAAGAGAAGCCCGAAGTAAGCTTCAGTTCTTCTCATTAGTCCCAGTTAAGCGGACTTCCCGACAAAGCGGAATCTACTGTACATTCTAAACCTAACCAGAATGACCTTGTCTACCCAGTAGCAGCGTGTCGTCGCAGACAGTGTCACCGTCAACCACTTGGCCGGAAAAAAAATGAAAATTTTGTCATTTTTTAAGGATTTCCTTGTTTCGCGACAACATCTCACCCCAGTTGACATAACATGTCTTCGCCTTTGAGTGGCTGGCACTCGAGATCAACAACACCGAACAAACTGATGTCTCTTGAGACTTACAACTTCGCTCTTGTAGCTCCTATCTACTGAACGGGATTCTTAAGAAGTTCTTACAAAATTCCTTTACCCTTTCCCGTGTATACATAGTTATTTTTTTTTAATTTTCCTCCCCCCCAGATAGGAAGGGGCTTTGAAGACTACACCAAGTACGTACAAGCTTGCGAAACTCGCAATCACAGCAAAAGACAGAAAACAGAAATCAGAAAAAAAATAAGTCGACGCAAACCGATCGAGAGTAGCAAGCACATAATGCAGAAGGCACCTGACTGCCTTATCAATAGGTTCGACAATGCAAACGTGCTCCCTCTCTTTTGTACCACCTTTCAGGAGTAGCCCCTTACCTGCTACTTCAGAACTGATATAGAAAGCAAATAAGTGTACACTTTCAAGGTGATAACGTGGGGCCCGCCGCAACTGAGGCACACTCGTCGGTCGCGTTGCTCAATAGCGAACGTTTGTGCGGGACCGCGCGCCTTCCTTTGTGTACCGTTGAGATCGTGTCTTTCGAAAGACTGTTACCGTTTCCCGTTCGTATGTTTCGGCCATGATATGCATACCCAGTCTAGTATCTATAATTAGTTCTCGATTAGGTGGCTCTGAGATTGTTCCTTTTTAATCGAGTCTCCCGTCCAACGAAGCAGCGACGCGCCGGTATCACACTGACTACGGGCCACATTCCGTGTGTACGCGTATATACTTTTGTTGAAAGAAAAAGTGAATCAAGAAACCTTCGATCGCCATAAGATACATTTTGAGAAGCGCCACGCGAGTAGGCCGGTTTCCGTCGGGGTCCTGTATGTTTACCGATTCATTAGCGGTATCGGTTCAAGTGTAAGTGCTCAAGTCTGTCTATCATGCACAAACCGTTTGCATTTGACGTCGACAACTACATCCATGATGCAGCTGCTGCCATCATCTGTGACGTTTGAAAAGCGCTCGTTTATGTTAGAGTTCCTCGTGAGTAGCCTGGCCATGATGGACAGTCACGTTCAGCATCCGAAGGAGGCGCTTCCGACGCTTCTGCCACAAGATCAGCATCATCTTCATCACTTTCACCACTATCGTGGTGGTGGTGGTGGTGCTGTTGTTAAATCAAATCAGACATCGCCGACGACGCTTCAGCAACAGACGGAACTCTCGCCGGTTCACAATCCGTCGCCGCAACTGCAGCAGCAATCACTGGTCGGCCTGCAACAGCAGAGCATCAACAAGTATGACGATACGAATCCGGAGATGCTGCTCACCTTGATTGCCAGGAATAAGGCACTTGGAGGTAAGTTGTGAATGTCGGGTGAGTTTTGTTTTTTTTGATATTTCTTGTGGCTCGTGGCCAGTTATGCTCCCTGGCCCGGACGCTTGGTCTTGTTTGTGGATTTTAAGTGGATTTTAAAGAGAACTGCTCTTGGAAATGCAATGGGGTCTGGTTTTCTTGGGAGTTCCTGTGAGCTGGATTCTTTGATTGCAAATGGTTCTGGGGAATCCATGGAGGCTCTTTGTCTGCTCCTGGAATAAATTCAGGTTAACGGTAAAGAATCTGCAATCGTGCCTCTTTTGAAAGAATTAAAGGAAAGGGGGCACACATTGCGGTATGAGCGCCTGGCGATTGTCGACGTCGATGTTTCTCTAGCAGATCGTGATTGGCTTCTGCTGAGAGGAAAGATTATTCTCCGTGAAATGATACACTTCAACAAGTGATTACAGTGTTTTCCAGAGATTATATCTTGCAGCAGTGATGTTCAGTCAGTTATGAAAATTTATTGAAAGTGAATTGCTTAGTCAATCAGTGACTAAATTCCGTTTTTGCGGAGACAAATTATTTCTATTTCCCGACGGCACGGCGGCGCGGCGGTGTCATGAAATAATCTCGAGAATAAAAGTTCAAATTTCAAATAACGAAATAACAAAAGCGAAATCCCGTTGATTATCAGATATGTAGAAGGCGAGTGCATAAACGGTATAGCTGGCGCAAATATTTTCCGTGAAAGACTTAAGTCGAAGCGCTTAGCAGCAAGATGGGGACAGTTGGGGTGCTTTCATTACTTCAACGCCTCTGTAGTGACTGGTGGAAGAAACAAAAATCAATATTTGCGAAACTTCAATAGACCAGGCTTTATTCTACTATGATAATATAAAATTAAATTAAATATATATAAAATTGTTTTATTGAAAAATAAATACAGAATGTATGTAGATATATTTATGAATTGCAAAACTTAATACGATATCATAGATGAGACTAAGGCGAAATTTTTCGCAGTAAAACAAAAATTGTTCATATATTTTTTATTAAAAAAAATAATTTTATTGATTTTATATCTCAAAGCTTGAGATACTTCTACAATTTGGAAGCGACAAGGAACGAGCTCATACCATTTGCACTATGTTTCAAATTTCATTAAGATCTGTATACGGGGGGCCAACTATGTAACTCGATTCTAATTCTGTTTCTATTCGAAAGTTGTTTCCGATTCTACACTGCATTGGTACTATGTATGAAAGTAGAATCGAATGCCGGTTATGCCAATTATTTTGTGTAAAATTTCCCACTTTCGATCGAGTATCGTTTTAAATTTGACAGAATACATGTCAAACTAAAAAATGATTCTAAAGAAATTTATTAAGTGTAAATACAAATTTGTTGGTGATTTGATTTTAGTGATTTGTGCTCAATATGGATAGTGTTGCATTGTGGTTTTACCGTGAAGAAACTACGGAGCGGAAAGAAAAAATTGAACGGAGGCGAATCAGGGACAGCTCAAATATTTTGGAGCTCAACAGAAAAAGGTTTCTCCCAAAAAATGTGATTTCATTATTATCCTAAAGTATTTATTTTATTCGAGAGCGGATCTTTTCAGGAGATTCCGGGTATCCATTAGAGCCTTGGATAATAACACCATATAGACTGGCATCTGAAGGTTCGTTAAGGACAGTTTTCTTTTTCTTCGGTTTGGAAAAGACTTATGTTTGAATGATTTTCTTCACCGACAAACAAATTTTCGGTCATGTCTTGATCTGCATTGTGGTCATTTATGGATGATGAGTTATTGATTCCGAAATTTAAGGAGCCCATCCTTCCATCCATGGCTAGTCTTAGGTCCAATAACTCTGAAACCTTTACTTCCAATGGTGTAAGGGAGCAATATTTTGATGGACCTCCACCAGTTCCGGATAATGCCTGTTTATATTGCCCCAGTTTTGATTTTGTATGAACCTTGAAATCAGCCCAAACCTTGAATAAATAAAAATTAACGTTGGATTGAATAAATTCTTTTGCTTTTCATTGCACCTTTTTCCAACCAGCTACATCGCGTTTCTCCGTAAACTATTCGATTTTTTTCTCGCTTCTGTTGACTTCAAATACCCTTTTGATAGGTCCGGATGCTTGCACATATATTCTACGAGGATTTCAAATTGTGAGACCTTTGTGTTAGCTGTTTTTGTTGCTTCCCTTTATAAACCACATTATTATTACTTATTTCAGACCTTGTTTAACATGCAGATTAATATTATTTACATTTTGGAGAAAACAAATTCTTGTTCCTTCCTTACTCGATAACACATTTGATGTCGAACAATTTTTTTCAAATTTAGTTGATTTTGACATTTATTTTCGGATTAGATTGTACTAGATATGCGAAAAGGAAACTAAACAAAATTTGGCAGTACTTGATTATTTCGACTATCGCAGAATAAAATTTGCTATATAAATACATGGTACTGACTTTTCGAATTCGAACGATAATTTTGTAGAATCGAGTTACATACACATCCTCACAAAATTATTCGCACAACGACTTTACAGCCGAATTTATTTAATATTTTGATATGTACAACTTAAAAAGTAACTGTTTTTTTGTATTATACATCTGCTCTATATATTCAATAGTCATATTCAAGGTTCAAACTGATGCAATCAACCCTAAGGGTTTTTTTTTTTTTCGACTTCTCCGAATACAGCACGAGGAAAGCAGACACAAAATTATCCGCACAAACTCAAGCGTTGTGTTATAATTACCGCTCATTCATCATAGCAATCAAGATAGAGGATATTTCTGAGAAAATACAATAAAAAAACGAAAAAAAGAGCAAAATGGGATGAAAAAAATCGCAAACTTCTATAGAAGAGCGAAAGGTTATTTTAAAGTTAGTTTGCGAAGGCAAAACGTACCGAGGGACTGGTGAACTTGTTGGAAGATCCTATACCGTAGTCAGGGATGTTGGCCGTAAGTTCAGAAATGAGGGTTGCTTAGAAAATAAGAAAGGTAGGGGTCGAAAAACAATATTATCGGAGGCAAATGAGAGGCTTATTGTCAAGAAAATCAAGAAAAACCCTAAGACGCCAGTAAAATGATTGACCGCAGAGATGTCAGGAATCATTAAAAAACACTCTCTGTCGAAACAGTAAGGCGGACTTTAAGGTCAAATAATTTTAACGGTAGAGTTGCACGTCGCAAGCCCTTTATTTCAAAAGTTAACAAAGAAAAAAGACTCGCGTTCGCCAAAGAGTATGTTAACAAGACTCTAGACTTTTGGAACACTGTTATTTTTAGTGACGAAAGCAAGTTGAACTTGTTTGGCAATGACGGGAAGGAAATGGTTTGGAGAAAACCAAATACTGAGCTGAATGAAGCTAATCTTCAAGCGACGGTGAAACATGGCGGTGGTAATATCATGATGTGGGGGTGTATGTCTGCGCGGGGGGTTTGATCAAATGGAGTTCATTGACTATAGAATGAACCAATATGACTACCTCGACATCCTAAAAAGAAATTTGCAGCAAAGCGCTACTAAAATGGGTCTAGGGTCAAATTATGTCTCTCAACAAGACAACGACCCAAAGCACACTGCTCACAATGTCAAAATGTGGCTGCTTTTCAATGCTCGCTCGCAGCTCAAAACGCCTCCACAGTCACCCGACATCAACCCCATTGAACATTTGGCTGGGCTGAGCTTGAAAAAAATATTCGAAATCGAGCTATCAGCAGCAAAGCTTCTCTTAAAGAAGCTCTACAACGAGAATGGGAACTTTTACGACCAGATTTTTTCAAGAAACTTGTCGGGAGTATGTCAAAACGACTAAGAGCCGTTATTGATGCTAAGGGTGGTGCAACTAGATACTGATGTGCCACTCACCTACTTTATTTTATGTATGTTTTCATATTTTTATTTTTGTGCGAATAATTTTGTGTTACGTTTAATTTAAGGCAGTTTGTTTATTTTCGTTTTTGCCTACTTGGATTTATTAATATTTGGTTTTTTGTACTAATTTTTAATCTTTTACTAATTCTATTTTTTTTAAATTTTATTGAATTAATTTTTCACGACTAAGCTAGTGGAATTTAGCTTATTTCGTTAAATGAAGTCTTGTGCGAATAATTTTGTGAGGATGTGTAGTTGGCCTCTTGGTTTATTGGAATGTTACAAATTTTTTTGTCGCTCCCATACAAATCGGACCACTGTGCGTCGCTAGAATATATTTTAATTGAGTTCTACTCCCATCAGCGCTAAATTATTCACTAAAAGTTGAACACAACTTTACGATTTTCCTCTTCAGCTTCTTGATTTGCTTTCATTCAAATTGTATAGTTTATTTCAATTTACAACTCAAGAGTGTATCAACTCTTAATTGAACTGAACTTATGGAAATAGCAGAAGTAAAGGGATGAAAGCAGGGATTTTGCTCTATCTCTCTCTTTTTTTCCATTGTCGTAGTTGCTTGCTAATGTGTGTACACAAGATGAGTTGATCGTGATGTCATTTATCGTTTTCGTCTCTCGAAGCGGACAAATATAAGGGTGCTCGAACTAACTAACAGACAGCTGGATGTTGCAGTTAGTTGAGTGCCTGTCCCTGGTCAGCGGGGTCCACGGTTCGAATCCCAGTGAAAGCAAAGTTAAGTGGTAGTAGTCTGACTGTTGGGTATTACAACGGACCAACATGATCTAAGGGTGCTCGTGAATGCACTAGCAGCCGCCCTTATCTAACCTAACCTAACCTAATACAAGATTCATTGCCGTGCCCCGAAAGACGGCCCCTTGATTTAAAATAATGCAAACATTTGGTAGATTATTTTTCATTTGCTTACAGAACGTGTTAATTGCGGGCAATTACATTCAATTGCAGACTTTATTGAGGGTAAGCATTACAACTGTGCATAGTCACTTGTGCGAACTGAAAATGTTCGCTCTCAATTATTGTGTACGTACATGTGTATTTTCAGTCAATGTTAAAACGTTAGCTTAATATGTTCAAATGCACATATATGAAAACCGCATCTTATGAATTTGCTTCTCATAGCCCACACGAACAGCACACAACGTAAATCACAAGTGAAAATTGGATTTTAATTATCAACTGTCGAAAATATATCAAGAGAAATTTACAAACTGTAAGTTGGTCAGACTGAGACTTAAAATAGTGAACAACATCAATTTTCATCTCTTCGGTTTAATCACGAGTTGAGACCAATGTAGAAGTTGATTAACTTCTAGTTTTCCGGCATGTTGAGGAATAGTGAACAAAGCGACCCTAAGTATCTCGGGGTCTTCTTCACTAATACTGAACTTTCCCGTAGGATTGGTCAAGCTGGATCAGTTTTGTCTCAGCTTGGGAGATCTGTATCTGTTGGTGTGAAAGCCAACTTAGCGGCTCAGTGTTTGCTCCAACTCTCACCTATGGTCATGAAATTTCGGTAATAACTGAAAGAGGGTAATGCTGAGATGGGGGTTTCTTCGTGTTGTTGTAGGAATTACTCGCCGGGATAGGGTTAGCAAGATGGCCGTGTACGAGGAACTCAACGTTGAGCAGCTGCTTCTTCGAACGGAAAGAGCTATGCTTCGATGGTTTGGTTAGGTGGCACGAATGCCGCCAGTATCACGACTTCCGAGGCGGGTCTTGAATGCGATTCCATCAGGTAGGCGTCGAGCGGGCAGACCCACGATGAGGTGGTTGGACCAAGCTCATAAGCTCGCCGGGGTTACGCTGGGGCCAAACTCCTGATGAGTTAGAGCCGATGGCAGAGGATCGAGTTGCGGAAATGTGTCTTACCCCCGCGAAACCTTTAGAGATGATGATGATGATGACGACTCTGACAACAAACCAAAATTTTGCGAGGAATCCTCTGACTTTGAGAAGATTTGAAACTTGTCAAAAAGATCAGCGAGAAATGATAATTTTAAAACCCAGTTGGAATCAAACAAGTTATTCGAATTTCCAGATTTTGAATCCTGTAAGAATACCAATAATTCAAGAACTTTTATCCAATACCTTTCCTTTTAACAATCATCTGACCTCTGTGATAACGGAGAGTTGATGGAGTGAACCCATTTCATCACACATGATCGTAAACAGCCGAGAAGTCGCGTGAGTGGTTAAGTGGGTTAAGATCCTGTTAGCGAGCGAATCACTTTATTTAGTTCAGAATGCAACACCTTGGATGCTAGAACTTCTCGATGAGGAAACCAGTGTGCCTATGAAACGTTTATTATTATTAATTTAAAAACACCGTCTAAGCTTTAGCACAATTGTTACAAATAGCAAAACTGCAGATAGCTTTCTTTAAACACGTCGTACAAACACTGGACAGTTGTATTAGCAGGAAGTGCTGTGGAAAATAAAATTTCTTCCTAAATGCTTTCCTCTGTTTTAAAAGGAACAGTTCCTTGTCATGAATGCTGTCGTATGCGACTTTAACGATGACGCGATGAGAAAGCGGTTAGTCTTCTCCATTGTCTTAGACTGAATATTTGGTCGATTTTCAGGGACGGATCGGCACTGGTACATGTCCATTATTGCTATGCGAAACGACTTCAGACGTGCACACAGCATTTTGGACAGAATCTTATAGGCGAGGTTGAGCAGGCATATATGTACCTTAATAGCTTTTCCGATCATCAATAGTTCTCACAAGAGGGATCGCCTTCATTGTGGATGGGGCATGCATGGCGATGTATTTCATCGTCTTACTCCAAGCTGAGCACTTAATTTTGATCAATCGCCCTGTTAAAGTGAAAATATGAAACTTATGTCTGTTCATTATAAAATATTACGGACAGTGAGCTTGTCTTTTGAATGGATCATTAGGGTGGCACTGTACCTGCCAATACCCAGTTTGTATTAACAGAATCCGATGCGTTGAAGCGCATTTCAGGATATCTGAATTTTCGGGTAATTTTGTATTTCCTCCAAGTGCCACATCGGCAAAAACCACTAGTGTTGCTCGTGTCGTTGTTAGCTTACGAGAGGAGGTTATGCTGACTCCAAACTGAAAGTTCCGAGTGATCGCTGTCGTGTACTAGTCTAACACTTGGGGTTGGGTTCAATTCCCGACATAGAGAATTCATTATTCACGGCTCCACCTCTCTAGAACCACTGACAATAAGGGGTACACTTGCCTAAAAAATGGACCAAAGAATGCCATATTTTTAAGAGTTAAAGTCATGTTCCACACCAGCACCAGCAACAGTTTTTTGAGACTAAAAAATATCCCATATCTCCACCACGAAATGAAGCCATTTAAAGACTTCTAAACTGTGAACCATCCCACCGTTCTTCGAGGCGACATTTAATGAATTCCACGCACAAAGTAAGACCGACTTGCCACAACACAACGCCCCGCTTATAGTTTTTTCCTTTGCTCATTTTTTAGTCCTCTCCCACCCTCGTCTAGCACCAGAGTTACTCAACACCATTCACATCGGAAATGAAGTGTAACAACTTTTCCGGTCCTCCCCCCAAGCAAAGCACCCTCCAGCCGGGGCTAGTGGTCGGACGCACACGACCGCCACCGTCACCGAACCATTTCGAAAACAAAAAACCATTCAATATCTTTAGACTACACCACTCCACTTATATTTCATAATTTGAGATACTTGAGTGGTGTTAAAGGATATCCCGTCGTACTTGACTTCCCACCGCATTCAGCACGCACACACACAGACACACACCAGCCAAGGATACGATTAACTTGTTTTCAATTTTTGCAAATACCCCCTGGACAAGCGCTTAGGGTTCCGGGGTAAATTAAAAACATATTTGATAAATATTTGTGTAGCTGGAGTACACCCTCCGGCGCGGCGCGGCGAGGCGGTGTGGGCTTGTTGACGTTGTGTCGTTTTGTTCCGGCTCTTGTTACATGCTCGATACAATCGTCGTTGTTGTCCTCCGCCTTCACTTTTTTTTTCGCCGTGGAACAATGGACGAGAGTACTGTTCACACGGATCTCGTATGTTCCACTTTTTGGATTATATTTTTCGTTCTTCTATTTTTTTTGAAGGAGACCATGACGCGGGCGGTTAGTGGAGAAGTATTTTCGACACGTGCCATTTGGTGTGCACAAAAAAGTGGCAAGCGTGTCGTTGGCTCGAAGCATGGGCGTGTGCAGCGCACATCCCTGAAGGATGTGTGAAGGGTGGAATCGGGTACGGGTGCGTTCGGGTTATCCGTTGTCGAAGGAAGGACACATAAATGTTGGTCTAGTTAATCATGATTAGTTGTTGCTGAGAAGAATGGTGGTTGTGCGCACTCGTAATTGTCTTCCGTCGTCGAAGTGTAATCCTTGGGGGATGATGGGAACGCTATCGCAGAGCTCTTTCTTTGGTGCATGATTTCAGGAGTCGATGGGCTTGATTGCAGAGGTGACCTGTTCTTCGGTGAGAAACTGGTGAAACATGATACGGTGCAGCCAAGCAGCCAAGGGTTGGCCTGAAAGTCAAATGACGTTGCTCAGGGGGACACCATTTGAAAGGGCTGGCTTTAGTCACAGTGTCTCAGGTCAAAATTATGAGTGATTCATTAATCTTTAATCTATCTATCTATATGTACTAAAAATGAATCGCCGAATTGTATAAGTCCCACAACTTCCGAACGACTGCACCAAATTGGATAATTCGTTTTGTTTTGTGTTCTTTATTGTCAGGGTAGGTAGGGGAATACGGGGGGCTGCTAGTGAATTCACCAGCACCAGCACCATAATGATACCCCTAGTCAGACTACTACCACTGATTGACTACTCCAATGATAATGCCGTTAATTTGATCCCAACGGCAACTGGCGACTGGACCAGATTTGAAAACCACATAAAAGCGTATTAACTTTGCTTTCACTTGGATTCGAACCGGGGACCCTGCTGACCAGGGGCAGGCACTCCTTTTTTTATATAACTTTGTTTTATTGAAGGCATTTTTATTTGTTTTTGTTTCATATATATTTTTTGGATTTTTTGTTTCATATTTTTTTTTTTTTGATTTTTTGGTTTGTATGTTTTTTTTTGGATTTTTTTTTTTTGTTTTATAATTAAGCTACCTTAAAAAATATATAAGCTTGCCACTATGGTCAACTATCTTATCCTGTGGAAAAGCTAGCGGTGGCGGAGACTGGTTTTGGGGTAAACACCAGTAAAATCGCCGTTCCTTGGCAGACTTTTTCCTATCTCGAGCGGGGATCGCTATACTGAACTGGAGGAGATCCTCGTGTGTGCGAACGACATTCGGTTCGTATTGGAGTCGCCTGTCCACTATTCGGCGTACGACATGGAAGATGATACAACATCCTTGTGGATCCTGTATAAGGCCAATTGTGTCTAGATAAAGGAATGCTACGGGATGAATCAAGCCGTTAAGGCGCAACCTTTCATGGCACATAATATTGAGGTAGTAAGCCCCAAAGATCAGACGGTTGGAAGAGGTCATAGCTCGTGCAGTATGGCTTCTGATCAGCTTAATAATAAAATTATCTACCCTGTTCACGTTTGCCTCGTTGTACAGGACCTCGTTAGGATAGTACTTCTTGCACTCAGACTCGGGTGTATGATACAGACGGAGACAGCTCCTAAGACACTGCCTCTCGAACACCCTCATCTTTCCCATCTGGGAAGGACTCACGTTGAACCACAATGGACAACCGTACACCATAATTGGCCGTACTAGGACAATGTAGCAGAGTACCTTCACTCTGGTATCAAGTTGGCTGCTGAAAAATAACGCCCTTGCCGCAGCAAGCGCTTTTCTGGCTTTCGTCAGAGCAATATCTACATGTAAGGGGCAGACACTCTACCAACTGCGCCATCCAGTTGACAGGAATTTCATCCTCTTCCCCCGCACAGAACATTCACCAAAACCACGATTTTGTTTTGTCCTGAAAGTTATTCCTTATAAGACGCAGGGTTTTTAAAATCCTTATAAAATCGCAGAATTTGCGAATTTCTCTTCAGAATTCGACTTCTCGACGATTCGAGGGTGAAGTCAAATACTCTGTTCGAGTTATCAAGACATTCGAGTAATCGAAGTCAAATTATATGTAAATTTCAGTCTTGGCGCTATTGCCAAACAATTTTATTCGATCAAATATCCGAGTTATCGAAGTTCGACTGTATGTATATAAGACATTAATGGTTCTATAAGATAAACAATTCGAAAAGATGAACGAATTTGTAAGACAACTTTATTCCTAGCGAGAGTCAATCATAGAGCAGTTTCTTAAGAAGATCGTCTAAATAAGTCTGCTTTTTATACCTCTTATAAAGAACTTTTCCAAAAGAGCTATCTGTGCGCTCTGGGAACGTTGTTTTCAAAGGAAATATGGACGTGCTACAAAGTGCAAACCAAACCTTGTTTCATTCAAATGCCGTCTCGATATTGCTATATGGAGCTCAAATCTGGGGATCTAAAGTTTATGATGCGCTGGAGAAACGGCTACGATATTTCTTAAAGAGGATGGTCCGGTTACCGAAAAACACCCCAAACTATATACTGCACATCGAAACTGGTTCGCCTCCATTTTTCTTGAATACGCTGAAGAAACACTTAAACTGTATTTTAAAAGTACTAGAGATGCATGAATGCAACACACAAATTGAACAAATTGAATTATGTGCGAAGAACGGCAGAGGATGGCTGAAGTAAGTGGAATAGTTGTGACTATTTAAACGAACGAACAGCCCCATATCTTAAAAAAAGAATTCAACAAAATTTTAGAGAAGGTTAGTAGAACTACCTACGTTGAAGAAGCAGAATCATCTTTATACAGAAACTACTGTAGGAAACTTAATCACTTCCTAAACGAGAAATGCTATTTCCTCAAACACTACTCAGTAGAAAAAATAGGTACTATATTTAAAATGAGAAGTGAACTTGTTCAATTTAACTTTATACCACACCGTCCTGATTTACCAACACTCTGCTGCCTGTGAAATATGAAAGAGAGGGAAGATATCTTGCATTTTCTAGCTGTCTGCCCAATTCTACGAGAAATTCGAATAGCAATTTTTAGAAAACATAGCCTGGCAGAAGAAGAAATGTTAAGTATCTTAAATGGAGAACAAGAACATATAATTAGTCAGTAGCAGCACTTCAATACAGAAAGCGTATAATAGACGGAGACTTCTAATATTATAAATATCTCAACTTTACATTTTGTCAACCTGGCAGACGGCCATAGGCCAAATCCTTTGTGGGAGCAAATGAGAAACAAAACTTCTTTTTTTCTTTCTGAATCTTTATTTTACTCAAACAACCTTCTTACTACACAGCGATCTGCTGTTGATCATAATTTCTATGGTCTATGCTATCGACCGAGCTGTATCATTCAAAAACAACGCCACCCATCATACCTCCACCCCCCAACGACCTGATCAACATGTTTGGCTTGGCTTGGGCTAGCAGAATGTTGAAAAACATATAACATAACCGTCCGCAAGTGTAGCTGAGCTTGTGTTACAAGTTCTGCTGTACAGACTGCCCGTTTTTTAGCTTGAGCATAAATGAACGGATGAATGCTTGCTGTTTGATGTATATTGATGGACGGACTTAGGGATAGGTAACTCTTGCTTGTTTTTCTTTTTTCAAATAATATTAAACGTTTTTGGTAGAAATACGTTCTAATTTGATTCTCGAAAAGATGAACATGTCTTATATCGGTTAATTTTTCTAAGATTCTACTGTATTTAATTTAAAGAAAATTGTAGGCGCATCCAACCGCTCTCGTTTTGTCTCAGGATCCAAGATCGGGGCATAATTTAAAACAACGTCATTTGGAGGACGTAAGTATGGAAACACTACCACAGGTTCCAAGAGTTTTCCAACGGTCTTTTTTTTCGTTGCCTTTCCACGAATTCACCAATTAGTCGTTCACGAAGAATTGATCGACAAATCTTATTTGGCAACTGCTTTTCTTAAATTCAAATTATTTGTCCGAATATCTTCTAAAGCTCGTGTTACACTGCTTTCCTCCATTCTCAAGTAATTAAATCTAAAAATATGTCATATCTTAATGCGTAAAAAGCAATTGTCCGGATACAAATTCTAACTTTTCGGTACCCGGAGAGCCGATTTCTTAGTTAAAAAACGCGAAAATTATTGAAGAACCATATGCAATATGCTATATTAAAATTAAGCAAAATACGTTCATTACACATATTCTTCACAATATAGTTCGTGGTCAGTAGGATCGAAAACCGATGCAGATTTACTTTAAGAGATGATCCACGAAGCGCTAGCGCCAGACCCTTCATTCCTATCTCTTCTTTTGACATTCTCGTGATTGTTTTGTTTGCACATTCTGCAACCACTAGATGCAATAGAGGGACAATGAGAACTTGTCCAAATGGCACCGATGGGCGTGTGACATTGGCTCTCAGTTTGCAAGGATATCCCACAGACGCTTTGTTTGCAGAACCTGACCAGTTTCTAGATGTCCAATGTTATGTCCCGCATGGCTGTCGGAAAAAAAAACTGAGATCAATTTGTTGGTTATGTGTGTTCTCTCAGCGCAAGTGCTGGCTCGTGGATCGCAGCTGGATAACACTGCAGATGAGATTTTTTCCATTGGTCCCAGAATGCCCCTCGTTTTGAGTCGTCAGGGTATAGGAAGAATGCTCCCTCTTCTGTTACTAGTTATTCTTGCCATTGTTCTGGTCTATAACACGTACGCGGCAGGTCTTCTTCGTGATGTTAGTAGTAGATAGTCGTTTGTTTGATGGTTGTACTGCTCTGCTGTCCGTGACTGTATGGCTTATCCCTCCAAAATCCCGCTTCTTTAAGCCACAGCTCTTTAACTCATAGCTACATCGTATCATTGTCTGCTGATTCGTTTCGGTTACGCTACCTTATCCGCCTGGCTTTCCAAAAAAAAAGAAAAGCGTCACCTTCGAGACTTTAAACGCGTCGTCGTTAGTGAAACACCGTTCCGCCGCGTCGCACAATTTAGGCCTCCGTCCTTGTGACGCACAGTCTGTATTAGTCACTGCGGCGTCTTCAAAATTGTTGCGTGACTCTCTCAACACCGACTGCCCACAATTCTATTGACGTCACATGCCGGCTGCCATCGGACCGGCATGCGATAAAATGCCAACATAAAGCGCTCTCCTCCTGAAGCACTCTCCCAAGTCCTAATGTCCTTAATTGAGCGAAATTAAAGACACCAATTGAAGCCGCATCGATATGCGCGCACCATCTCTTGGCCCTGGGACCCCCTGGGACGATAACGCTACGAAGTCATTTTGTCGTTTTACGACGGCTATTACCCTTTTAACCTTCCCATTGCTTCACAGAGCCCACAGACGCTCGTCCGTCTTGCCGTCGACAACGCGGCAATTTGTTGTCGAGCAGTCGACGCGGCACGGCACTGTGCCCGTATCCAGGAGCAACGCAAATTTATGACATCTGTGTTGTAATATTTACACACTCACCGGGCGCATGGTGAAATCCCTCCGGTGCTCTTCGAAGCCCTCCCCCTGACCGGGCGAGCCGTCTTAACCTGTTCCACCGCCGCGCCGGCGGTGAGGTACTTGCAGAAGCGATCCCTGGCTGCGTCCATGTATCACTTCATAATCCTCGCTACATGGAAATAAATCCTGTTGGTAATTACGTTAGAGTACGAGCCCGACGAGCTGGCAATTCACCGCCAACACGGGCCGCCCCCTCCTCCCATTGAGTCGGCAGACGAATTCAACAGCGTAAACGTCAGCGGAAAAGCAACTGTCAAGAGGCTGTAATTTAATAAACTTCGCCGCGGGATATTTCTTTAAGCCGCCATCCCTTACGGTCGACAGAGCGGCGCGGCGTGGCGCAGGCGATGGTGGTGGGCCCTAAACAAACACAGAAATACATTTCGTGGGGAGTGTATGCCCTCCCCTCGGTCGAGAAATAAAAACGAATCTCTCAGGTACTTGCGCGGGGAATGAGGAGGAGGGGAACACAAAGCAAATACATTAAACCACTATCATCCTTCGAGGTAGATTGCTTAACGTCCTTTTGAAGTGACTGCGTACCCGGCCCATACCGCGGCGCGGCATGTTGTGTGCTCATTCCGCCTTGAAAGGGTGCTTTCGTGGAATTTTTAACGATTGGCAAATAGTGAACATGTGTGTGTGTGTGTGAAGAATTCAATTTAATTTATGTAGACCAACAATCTAGATCATCGTTGCCGAATGACGATAGGTTATCGATATCGGCGCTGCGTTGACGAACCGACAGGCAACTCCATGTGCTTTGATGATATCAGTAAATGGGCTTCACAGTGCCACCTCATTCGCGCCGCAATCAGTTGGATGACAAAAGTTGATCGACAAATGCATGTGTGTCCATATGAAGGCCATGGAAGTTGTGGGAAATCGTGAGAACGTGTCATGGCTTGATTTGGGGTCGTCGCAAAACTGCAAGTGACTTGCTGGAGCTTAGATCACAATACAAAAATTAATTTGTTTGGTAAACTTGAAAATTTTCAATAAATTTTTTTTTTACAATATTTTACAAAATCAGACCTTACCCTTTGAACCACTTTGGTTTGTGTACCCTGGTGCTTCTTTCCGTCACACAATTTCGCGCAGACATCACACTTCGCGGAAGAGTTACATTAGAAATGGAAACATTTTAATTTCTCTCAGATAGTGTGGCACTCCAGAAATCGGTGAGCGGACGAGACCAGACACAGGACACACTTCAGAATATCGACACAAGTGCAGGCACAAGTGTGCTGTATATGGGCTTCTTTAGAACATTGCCAAGAGTCAAAAAATTCAGAGTACTGTAACATTTATTTAACAAGTCACTCTTTTCTACTCCTCGAGAATCTACTAATATGCACTGCGGTTGAAGTAGTTCATTCTAAAGTGTTCTGTTTTAATGGTTCAACCAAATTGCTTAGATGAATTCTACCAGCTTCGCAACAGACAACACATGAAATGGCAGCACCTTAGACTTGAGGGTTTAATATAGGCACCTACTTACTCTTACTAAAAAAAATGAACAAGCAAGATCGTTGCTCTTGGTATTTCAAAGGCATTTGATGGAGTTTGGCTCTGTATTGACGTATCTCTTCTTCTATGGATAAGAAATCACCTTTTGAACCGTTCAATTCAAGTTGTTTTTGATGGGTTCAAGTCTGATATCCACCAAATAATTGCTGGTGTTCCCCAAGGCTCAGTTCTATCTCCGACACTGTTTCTCATTTTTATAAATGATCTCTTGTCTGCTACGTCTAATCCAATCCATTCCTTCGCTGATGACAGCACCCTCGACTTTTCATACTCGTTCCTGTCACTTAAGCGAACCCTTGATAATCGGACTGTCTAAGCCTGAACAAATCCGTTCGACCCAATCACTGCAGCGCCTCACAAGAGAAACTAATCGCGATTAGCGAAGGCCTGTCTTGGCTAAGATGGTTCGTAATATCCCCCCCCCCCGCGATATCTGTATCTTTGCGGATAGCCAAGCAGCCATTAAATCCCTGCCCTGCCCTGCTAGACTGCCACGCATCTCTTAACGAATTATTCGAATTATTCAGGCAATATGATGAACTCGCTAAACGCGCCAATTGACTGCCAGATGATGGACTCTCTTGTAACATAGGTACCCGTTCAAGTAACATCTACAGAGTCTCTATAATACCAATGCCATATGGTTGAGAAGCATCGAGCCTCAAATAAGACTGTCCTCATCTCGATCCAAATATATCAAGTAACATGATCACCCTGAGGATCGCCCTAAGGAGTCTGCCTACCGCAAAACGACGACAACAGGAGACGCAATCGTCCTCTGTTTTTTTTTTTATAATTTTATAAATAATTTTAAATTTAAAATTTTTTAAATTTTTTATAATATAAGCTTAAGGGATTGGTAATAGCATGGCCCGAAAGTATAGGGGGAGAAAGGGAGAGGAGCTACTTGTGCACATTGGTGCTGTGCCACAGATTCAAGGTCGAAGACTCTTCGGGCTGGAGCTGAGTTGTCCATTATACGCTTTACATGGACCACCCACCTTAGGCGTTAGATCCGTAGACACCTTAGGCAAATGCCACTGTACAGCTCGTATGGTTCGTGGGTTCTGGCAATATGGATCAAATAATGAACGCAGAATTTTCCTGGATAAGTAACCAAGGGCTTCTTCATCAGCTTTTGAAATTGCTAATGCCTCCGTGTCCCGGACCGAGCGGCACTGCGATTAGCAAGTAATATATAAGGTCAGCGTGGTTCTTCGAAAGACGACTCTGTTACTCAATTGCCTCTTGAGCCCATTGAAAATGCGGTGGGGAAGGGTTATTCTGCGGTTTGATCTCGGTACTGATGTTGTTCGTACTGTTTACTATAGAGTCGCGTTCCTTAAAGACCTCATGTTATAGATGACCAATTGTTACGTTCTGTCCAAGATGTCGATGTTGAATGTCTTTTCTTGGGGACAGCGTATGAATCGTTTTGTCCTCATTCACCGCTGGACCCATATTAGCCGCTTACGTTTCAATGCCAACAATCGCCTCGACTGTTCTTGAAGGTTCGCTGTGATCTGTCAATCACGTCAAAGTCGTTCGTCTCGTGTTAGCGTGCTAGTCTTGCACGATCTTCTACAGGATGATGTTAAAGAAGTCACGGGACTCCGTGCCGCCTTGTCGAAATCTTTCTTTCTCATTGAAGTTCTCGATGAGTTAATTTCTGACCTTGATGGAGCAGCAAGAACTCGTCATCCATCGTCATCCTGCACAACCTGATGAGTTTGGCAGGAATGTCAACACTAGACATAGCGTTGTATAGCTTGTCTCTATGTGGGCTGTCAGTTGTGTGTGTGTGCCACAACTCTTCATCTTCTGCTTCTTCTTCTACTGGTACTACAGTCCGGGGTGAACCAGGGTCTCAGCGAACGAGTCTCTCGAACTGGCAACGATTTTACTGGCAGTTTAAACTCAGCCAAATTATGCAAACAATTGCAAAGTATCTGTTAGCCAAGCTCCATTTTATGTCCAATGGATTCCTGTGGGGGTTCCTCAGGGTTCCATATTGAGACGCATTCTATACAATCTGTATACATCTGATTTCCCTTCACTTTTAGCTGTCATTCTGCAATTGCAGATTAAAAAATTTAATCAATCCTTAAAAACCATAAGCAATCTTTATCTCTCGAAAAACGGAAGTCTTGGTTTTGCAGCGGAAAATACATTGACGGGGTAACGTTTGTTAAGTATCTAGGAGCCATCATGGACAAAAGACTGGCTTCTGGGCAACATACGTATAATGTCGTTAGTATAGTCACCATTCAATTGTCATTGTTATCTGTGTATATGCTGGCCCACAGTATTACTACAGATTAAACTTGTGCCCTCCTTGCGAAGGGCAACTGTCTTACAGGGATTGATCGATAAACCAACTGTTCTAAACCATTCTACGACTTATAGTAGTGCACTTTGCATTAGATTAGATTCTGTCATCTCGTGTTTAATGATAATCTGAATCTAATAATCATCGCCAGATCATCATGCATGGTTTGAGAGCATGGATGACTCACACAGAGATGACGTGACCTGTAATACTGTTTCTTATGGGGCTTCCACGAGTCCGAGTTCCAACAAGCCGACAGAATATTCGACGTTTCAGTGTAACAACAAACCAATTTGAGCCTTTGTATGGTTTCTGATGACATTAAGGGCTCCACCATCGGTCGGTTACGGCTTGCTGGAACTCGGACGCTCAACGGACGCAGAACGATCTGCGAAACACCAAACTGACCTTATAAAAGGCCTTTATCATCCCAATTTTGGTCTAGAAAGCAGCTGTAGTGACAATATCAAAAGCGGATAAATAAGGCCTAGATCTATTCAGGAGAATGATTTTGCTTGGGATCGTTAGTCCTTTCTGGACTGGAGAAACCCAGCAATCGACTGAATTAAGCTTAAGCAGGAGCTAGGTAATTAGGGCCGCATTAATAGCTTGGATCCGGGCCGATAAGCAAGCGTTGGGCGATATTGCACGAGGAATAAAAATGATCCCTTTCCTCAATCGACTAAACCATCAACATAAACTACCCTCTTGAATAAGAGAGTGGCTGGCCAACGATCGGGTGAATCAGAGAGGATATGCATGGGCAATCGTCTTTGGATCGCGAAAGGGTACGGTCGTTGGTTTACCCGTCGTAGCAGTATTTTAACTTAAAACAATCTAATTGAAATTGATCCGCAAGCTTTGGTGCCATTCAACCGGTCAGACTGCCACCCAGGTACAAGGTGTTGGAGGTAATTGGTTCTACCTCCAACACCCTGCTCCGAGCGACAAGTTTGCACTTGCTGCCAGCAGAACGCTATAGGCAAACGTCCAATGCAAGGAGCACCTTGAAAATCAGCCAATGGTGGAAGTATGTACCTCTGGCTCAAGTACCCTCGCCAGACGATCGACGCCATTAACCCATCTCAGATGCAGATTGCCTTCTCTTCTCTCATCTTTTTGCCATGCGCTTACATTTTCTATGCGGAAAAACTCATTTCAGTAAAAACAAAAAAACTCCTTGCTCGGGCACGGAAGAAGTTGCTTACCCTTTTCCATTTGCGGACCAAAAACCAGCAACAAGCTCGGCATACACAATCGATAACCAATAACCAGAAACAATTAACGAAATTAAAGGGCGCTTCCACTCCAGTAACTGGCGTGGTCAGCAATAATTTGTTTTCCTTCTTGTGTTTAATTGAAAACAATTTGGATAAATATCTTATATCTACCATAAACGCTTGAGTGTGTCGTAATGAGAGTGCAGTTTCTACCGCCGCGTCGATGCTCGCTCGCTTTCACAAAGTGATTGTACGCGTGGCTTTAATTCCATTACATTCTGAGTGCCTCGAATTAAAATATAATGTTATCACATTTCCTTTATGATTCTCATCATTTTGATTAACATCTAGGTAAGTGCGTGGTCCCATGGCGCAATCTATTCACTTTTAATCGGAAACGATTCTGACGGATCGGCTTTGGGACGTGTGAATCTATGCATGCGACGTCGAATGTGATGGTCATTACATGCGGAATTCAAGGCAGCCGTCTCTTGGTGACAGTTGAATGTTATAAGCTTATTGTGTTTGCTTAGTTTGGACTCGGGACTAAGGAATATTTTGTCAGTTTTGTTGAATTTACTAACGACATTATATCCAGGAACATGTGAAGAAGACCTCCAAGGCTCTTAACTGCTGTAAAAGGGCTATAGGGTGCAAATGGGGACTACAGCCCGGCTATTTATATCTAGTCAGACCCATACTGTCTGTTGAATGGCGTCACAATTTGGTAGGCCGCACTCGAAAAGAGAATCAACCTCACACCACTCGATAGAGTGCAAAGATGCATTAGCGGAGCGTTAAGGACTACCTCCTCCGAAGCACTAAACACACTCTTTAACCCGCCACCGATAGAGCTAATTGGCAGACAGATAGCAGCTACTACGGCGATCGGACTAAGATCGCTGTACAACTGGAAAGAACTACGGTATGGACACTCATTAATCCTCAGCAGGTACACCTATATACCGACAGAAACAGACCTCACTATATTTCGAGAGGAACACATCCCAGCAGATCCTACTGGAATTCTGAACACCAGACGCTTCACGATCCACTTCGGATCTTCACAGATGGATCGAAGATGGTTGCAGGTGTGGGCGTCTATTCCTCTATCCAACTATCGTCCGTATTACCTAATCACTGAAGACTCTTTCAAGCTGAAACTATAGTGATCAAAGAAACTCTGTCCTGGCTTAAACAAAAAACAATGTAATATCAAGCACAGATATCGTCATCTGTTCTGATAGCCAGTCTTCGAGGCGATCAAATCTCTTGACTCTGTCACTTTCAACTCTAATACTTCCCTTAATTGCCGCCTATCTCGTAATCTCGTCTCGATGGCCAGGAATTTTAGCATACATCTTATGTGGGTTCCGGGGCATTGTGACAATCCAGGCACCAACTCTGTACTCTTTCCAGGTGGAGACCCACCCTCCATGCCTGTCGCTACCATAAAACATCTGCTAAAGCTTGAAACACTTGCTCATACAAACCGCAGATGGACATCAGGCACAGGAGGCCTCATTACCAAACAACTCTGGCCTATGATCGATCCCAAACGATCGCTTAGCTTGATTGGATTAAGCAGGACGAATCTCAGATCTCTTATTGGCGTTCTAATAGGGAGTTGTGCCATCGGAACTCATGCCTCTAGACAGGCCTTCCCTACAACGACTTCTGCAGAAGCTGCATGAACGAGGACTAGGACGAAACCATTGAACACCTGCAATGCAGCTGCAGTGCTCTCGCTTCCCGTAGATTCAGACTTCTGGGGCCCACTTCCTTGATAACCTGACTGATCTGAGCAACATTGATTTGCGGAGTAGGCACCCTTGGATCCGCGTGGCAACATAATGGACCTGTGCTGGCCTTGGGGGCTCTGTCACTTCAACCTAACCCAACGACGTTATACGTATGTTGCCCAAAAGTGAGTCTTTTAGCTCACTATCTAGCGGTGATAATTAAAAGCTACTTTAGGCTCCTACTTCTTCGATAATCTAAGCGAACTGAGAGAGACATCAATCAAATCGCTATTAGACTTCATTGACAGATCTGGCTGCCTGTCGTAATAACCACGCCGGCCCATCCCCTTTCTTTTCAGACAGACCCACGTGGCAGTACAACGTGCCTTCTTTGGCCTAAGTGCATCTAAGCCACTTACTATCTACCTACCTATAACAAACTACAAACAAACTTCGAGGTAGTTAAGGACTAACCTTTGCTGCTATGGGCTGATAAGGCAATTCGTTTATATAGCCACCTCTCAAAGGACAAAGCTGACTTAATACAAGATCCTGATCTTCCCAGTCCTGCTGTGGAAGATGAAGAAGTACTTGGTCTCTTCGCGATCTTTGTTCCTGTTTGCGTTGACGACATTTGTAGGAGAAGGGTCACGGACTGTACAGCGACAGGCGTCTCCAGATTCAATGCCTAAGAATATTCGACTTTGAGCCTGTCTCAATAGAGGAAGCCCACATGCAAGGTGGAGCACACAAATCGAGGGGGACCTCAGCCAGCTTGGAGTGCGGAACTGGAAACAGCTGGCGAGAGCTCGAGTCGGCCGCGGATGCATGTTGAGTGAGGCATGAATATCACTTCTCCTCTTCTCCAGAGCTCGGGAGTGTAGCTGAGTCTCTGGCAGCTGTTGAAAAAAGGGGTAAGCCCCTGCGACAGTCTTGTATCGTCCAGCTCTGGGACTTGGAGGGATCGACGCTGCTTACCGCCCAGAGCTCAGAGTTTATTTGGTGTTATCCGGTTTGGTGGTACTGACTTTGACGCTGCCACAGTTCTCCAATCGATCTTCGTTTCCTGGGAAATGGGTGTCTATTAGGAACTTGAGAATCGGTTCACTAGAGTCAGTCGGTTACGGCCTACTAAACCTCCTGCTTGTGAAAAATAGCACGGTCTAGGTGGCCATTTCATGTCTTGTCTGAGACACTCTTCCCTTAAGCCATCAGCTAAAGTCCCATCGACCAATCTTTTGCCATGGCGATCTCTTTAAAATCTGTCAATGTAAACACGCTGCAATGTCCGACGACAAGTCCAACCCTCGTCATGGATACACTCCCAACCCCGAAAATTCTCCAAGACATGGCGCACATCATCCGCCGCACTCTGCTTGGTTTGCATGTTCAAACGCCAGCCCCACTTGAGAGACACTTCTAAGGTCGGCTGACGTTTCAAGTAAATCAAGGCAAGCAACTCCCTATCAGTCGATATCTTATCGGCTCTCCTTCTTCGATTCGTTTTTTTGCTCAGCCTTTCAAATGTTGCCCCTTATCAGCAGCATTCGGGAACATGAGGCATAGATATACACACGATATCTTATTTGTATATCGGGCCGGAGGGTGTTGAAATGCCTGTTTCGCTCTTCTACTTCGCTCCACTGGTCTACGGGGCACGGCTGCCGGCAGAAGTTGTCTTGTCCCATTT
Source organism: Eristalis intricaria (assembly GCA_964034865.1). Taxonomy (NCBI): domain Eukaryota; kingdom Metazoa; phylum Arthropoda; class Insecta; order Diptera; family Syrphidae; genus Eristalis; species Eristalis intricaria. The sequence goes on from OZ035874.1 coordinate 27,291,471, forward strand.
TCCTGTATCGGCCCTTGCTGTTTGTTTTACGGTGGTTCTCAACAAGAATATCCACTTGTTGCTGTTTTTCAGTTTTCATGTCATCGATGCGATCAACAAATCGACGCATCGTCACTCGAAACTATCGCTGAAAACCCCAAGACGTCGACGATAGCGCGCGGTGATACCCGCGTCGACACGCAAATGGTGGGCACTAGATAGTCGGTCGGTCTTCTTCCTCTCCGTCGTCTGAGTTCTTGGTCTTTGAGTTTTTTTTTTCTGTTTTTTTGTTTGCGCCTGAACGTGTTACTACACCGGTGGTTACTTAAGACCATATCTGGCTTTTAATCGATTGGGGAATTTCAAGAGCGATATGCCGTACTTATAGATACAAAGTTTAACTCTTCCTGGTATTTGATGGGAATGGAGAAGCGCGTGTGGGGGGCGACAGTGATTGCGAAAAAACAAAGATGCCTCCGTCGGTTATCTGATTCCGGAGAACTTGGAAATCACATTTCTATTGCTTGATTTTATGATTCTCCAGAGAACTTCATGAGTGATGCATGAAAAGGATAACAACAAGGAAATATTTTTGAGCCAGAGGGGCTTCATTAAAGGTTGGACCACTGGTCCCGCTTGAGTTTAAGTTTTGAGTTAACACGTTGACTGCCAAGGCAATTTTCAGAATTCCGGTCTAAAAAGCCAATTTCATTTAATCATTTTATATTATTAAAAACTCTAATTATATTACATAGTAATCATCAAAAAGCATAGAAAATGTATTTTTCTTAAAAAAAAGGTCTTACGAATTATCCCGTAGTTGGCTAATATAACAGAAATCTCTTCACGGAAGCCAACTACGAGTTAATTCGTGCACAGACACGTTTAGACCTGTCGCTTCGCTAAAGCTGAATCAGATATATGCGTCCATATTCGTCAGTAGTACATGTATATCAGATATTGTAGAGTGGTTCACATTTACGTCTTTCTTGAGCGTGTTGTTTTATAATTATTGTTATAATTAAATTATCAAGAAACGAATATGCATAAGAAAAAACCACTGACTGAAAATGAACTTGAGTACTACGCTAATCGAAGTAATTCAGAATTTGACGAAATTTTCGGCGAGGATGGTAACGATAGTAGTAACGATGGTAACGATTAGTCGTCTCCGAACCTGAAGATGAAGTTGTTCCCGATCCCGATGATAATGATGATGACTCCCAAGCAACATCAAATACGAATGATAATTTGTGGACAGAAATTCAACAAAATCCTAAACTATTTATTTTCCAAGAAAATGTTGGTTTGAAATTGGATACGTCAAATTGTACAGTGCAAACGCTGGTGGACTAATTTTTTCGGAAGAGTTTCTAGCATTACTGGTCGAACAAACTAATTTATATGCTGCGCAAGAAATTGCAAAACGCACAACAATAAAAAAAATCGAACAGGGTATAAAAGTGAACAGACGTCAGTGCTGCAGAGATGAAAGTGTTTATTGGACTTTTGTTACAAATGGGGCCCTGTTCTTTCCCATCAATTGAACATTACTGGAGCACAAGCAAGCTATATAATGTAATGTTTTGGCTCTCAAATATGAGTCGAAATCGATTCCAATTGTTACTTCGTTATTTTTATTTGGTTGATAACACAATACCATCTGCCGACAGGTTATACAAGGTGAGACCAATTCCAACTCATTTCAACAATATTATGCGTAAAAACTATGTACCATATAAAAATATTTGTATTGACGAATCCATGATGCTGTGGCGTGGAAGATTGCATTTCCGCCAGTACATACAAAATAACAAAACACAAATACAGTGTCAAACTGTACGAACTATGTGAGTCCGACGGTCTTGTAATGAAAATTTACAGAGGAAAATCAGAGGAAACTGATCATAATTTAGGTCACACTACTGGTGTTGTGTTACATTTACTCGAGGACTATCTCAATAAGGGATAAACGCTTTATATGGACAATTTTTATAATTCTGGTACTCTAACTAAATTACTAAATACAAGAAAAACTTACTTGTGTCGAACTCTAGGAAATAACAGAAAGGAAAACCCCAGAGATGTGGTAGATCGTAAACTCAAAAAAGGAGAGTGTATTTGGCAGCAAAATGAACCTGTTACTGTGTGCAAATGGCAGGACAAACGAGATGTGTGTCGATGCATGTTGTTGAAATGGTAGAGGTGTCCAATCGCAATGGAAAACTCTATGACATCGAATATAATTCGAGATTACAATAAAGGAATGTCTGGAATTGACCGATCACATCACATGCTGTCGTACTACACATCTCTAAGAAAGACTATTAGTTGGCCTAAAAAGGTTTCACTACATATTATAGAGATATATATACACAATGCGCACACAATTTTTCAAAAAGTAACTTATTCTAAAATAAAACTGATAAAGTTTAGAGAAGAATTCGTCGTCGCGTTGATTGGAGAAGAGATTCAACCAGTTTCGAAAAAGATGTGATTGCAAGAGCTTCATTATTTAGAGAGTCTGCCACCTACCGAAAAAAAACAACGTCCGACAAAGCCATGTCGCATATGTACCCAAGCAAAAAAACGCCGAGAAACGCGTTATTTTTGTCCGGCCTGTGAAGAGAAGGCAGCCCTTTATGTGGAAGATTGTTTTAAAAAGTTTCACAAACAATAAAAATATTCTTTTACTTCTTGATTTTGAATACATTTTTTATAATTATATTTTCTGTTTATTTATTAATAAAATTTCTGTTCATGTAGCCAGCATTGATTTTTTGTTCTCTTCCCAGAAGCCATCTATCCATATTAGCACTGATATACTACGAGTTCAATCGTAGCTGCGCGAAAATGGCAAGTAAAGACAGTACGAGATAACTCGTAGTCGGCGTCCTAGCAAAGAACGCAATCTACGAGTTATCTCGTAGTTGGCAGTCAACGTGTTAAATACATTTGGGAGGGACTGTATATGATGAAAGCAACTGACCAACGAAAGTTGGTACATATTTTCTTCATTTCAAATAAAGGCAGCCTTTCAAGAGCTGTGAGATTGCATCGACTGCTGGACGAGGCAACAAAGGCGGGCACGTTTCGGAGGGATTTTAACAAGCTCGACGTTAACATCTTAAGACTTCTTCTTCTGATGGCGCTACAGTCCGGAATGTATCCAAGTCCCAATGAACAAGCCTCTCGAGCTGCATCTTCTTCTTTCTTTAGTTCCCGTATCTCCTTGTGGGGTCGGCGACCTCATGTACAACTACGTGCCATCGCGTTCTATTTCTAGCAATGTGCAAAGGGGTTCTCTCTCCGCTGTTCGATCTCCAGGTCTACTGCCGTCCTGTGTTAAGTAGTTCTATTGCGTAGCTGTGATGTGTGACCAATCCCCTGCTAATTTCGTCGTAAAAGTTTTCATTAGAGATTCATTCGAAAAATACGGGCCAGAAAATTCGCAATATGTTATAAACTCATCTATCCCCAAAGTGGTGGTCACTTCCCACTCTCCTCAGTAATACATTTAGCACTAAAAACCACCATCGATTGGCGCAGTACGCTTGCTCCAACAAACGTATTGATATCTGGGACTGGATGCCCCATTAACAAACAACTATGGCCTATGACCGATCCCAAGCGATCGCTTAGCTTAATCAGATAAAACAGGCCAAGCCTCAGATCTCTTATGGGCGTTGTGACATCGGAACTCATGCCTCTAGACTAGGACTCCCCTACAACGACTTCTGCAGAAGCTGCATGAACGAGGATGAGGAAGAAACCATCGAACACTTGCTATGTAGCTGCAGTGCTCTCTCATTCCGTCTGCTCGTCCATTTCTTTGTAAATCTGGCTGATCTGAGCAGCATCAGAATCAGCCCTCTTCTTCGCTTTATCAAAAGCACAAATTCAAGGTACCCTTGATCCGGTAAGACAATGGGTCTTCGCTTGGCATAAGTGTGTCTGCTGTCCGTATACGCGGCAGTCAGCCACCTCAACCTAAACTGGCCCAGTGCTGCTGAGGCACTGGAATTCATCTACTGTTCCAACCGATAGACCAGCAAGCACATTTAAACTCAATTTGGAATGTGAATGTGAATTGTGAGTTTTGGTTTCTGTGTCTCTAGCTGTGTCTAGATGTGTGCCTCCCTTTCCACCATTAATGCCTTTTCGTGGGGGTCCATGTGTTTTTTGGGAGAGTCCATCTGATTCTGAAATAGTCTTTTTGGTTGGAGGTTGCATGCCTGTCATTGGAAACCAAACTGACTTTGTGACAGGCCTTTGTTTCGAACATGGCGAAACCTATAACAAGTCAGCATATTCCAACAACATGGTCTTCCAAAGAGAGCTGTACAGTGTTACCTGTTGGGGTCTGGCATTCGCGCACATCTAACCATCTTGTTTCACTTGTCTATCCAGCTCATATCGCATGAATTCTTGGTCGAGTTGGAGGAATGATGTTGTTGTGGTGAGGCCCTTTACTTCCCGAGTCAAGGAGCTTTTTCCCTTCCAGAGTCTGTCTGTCTCATTAAGTTATGACAAGACTTTTGAATTTGCACAGGTTACTAATTAACAATACTTGCAAGAAACATATTTCATTACCAAAATTTCAAATATTACATTAAATATATATAACAAGAAAAGAGATAGATATAGCATATGAAAATATAGATAGTTTTTAGTAAGATAAAAGTCAATTGAATAGTTTAAGTCATGTTCATATTAAGTACTGCAACTATATAAATCAGTTAGTTCATGGTTAAAGCGATTCTCACTGTTAAGGTCTTTTATTCTAGGAGGTGGTTGATTCCAGAGCTGAATTGCATGAACAAAAAACTGGCAGTTGCTGACCGAATATTTATGCCTAGATGGGATAAGATTGTACGTTCTTTGAGATCTCACAAATTTCAGCTTTGGATACAAGGCAAGAACAGTACGAAACTTAAACAACACATTCAATGGGCAGCCAATGATTTGCTTGACATAGGAAGAGACGTGATCGTATCGTCGCAGATTGAAAGCATATCTGGTACAATTGTTAAATGCTACATTTAATTTTCTATTCGACTCATAGTCCAGATTCGAAAAGAGTGCACATCCATGCAAAACAATGGGTAGAGAACATATCTTATTCTTCTGGTGGCGCTACAGTCCGGGTTGGACCTGGGCCTCAACCAGTAAACCTCTCCAGCCGGCACGATCTTTAGCCAGCTGTCTCCAACTGCGCACACCAAGTTGATTGAGGTCCTTCTCCACCTGGGTGCGCCATCGGTTCCGTGGATGTCCTCTATTGCGTTGTCCCACTGGTTCGGAGTCGAAGACTCGCTCTTCGGGCTGGAGCAGTGTTGTCCATGCGTTCTACATGGCCCAGTCATCTTAGACGTTGAATCCGTATACGCCTGACTAGGCTCATGCCGCTGTACAGCCCGTACAGTTCGTGGTTGAATCTTCTTCTCCAATAACCATCAACGCAGACAGGACGAAAGATTGAACGCAGAACTTTTCTCTCGAAAAGACCAAGTGCTTCTTCGTCCGCTTTTCAGATTGTCCATGCCTCCGCACCAAAGAGGAGGACAGGGATGATCAAGGCGTTATATAATGTTAGCTTGGTCCTTCGAGAGAGGACTCTACTACTCAATTGCCTCTTGAGCCCAAAGAAACAGCGATTGGCAAGAGTAGTTCTGCGTTTAATCTCGGTACTGTTGTTGCTCGTACTGTTCACTTGCGAGTCGAGGTAGATGAAGTCCTTCACTACCTCGAAGTCAAAGCTGCCTATGGTGACGTTTTGGCCAAGTCGTCGATGTTGTGCGTCCGGTCTTGATGACAGCATATACTTCGTTTTGCCCTCGTTCACCGCTAAACCCATTACCCATCAATGCCAACAAACTCTTCATTGATGGCTCGCTGTGTTCTGCCAATCACGTCAATGGCATCCGCGTATGCTATCAGTTGTACGGACTTCTGGAAGATTGTGCCTCTATCTCATGCCTTTAGAACATATGCCTTTACTAATTTATTTTCACTTCCGTAGGTAGATATTATTTAGTTGGACTTAAACCACGAAGAATACCATATATTTTGGATACGATGTGGCTTATATGGGTGTTCCAATTTAAACTTTCATTAAATAATACCAGAGCTTGTCTGTTCATTTATGCAGGTTACTAGCCTGGCATAAAGTTTTCAGCCAAACCGGCGCTTGCAACTTCAGCCTGCTCCGGTAAGGGCTTTCACGGGCGCCACCACTAAGAGGCAAAACAAGCACCACTTCCACTTGATGGTTTTGGCAACTGACCCAAATGAAGGTTTCGGCAATCGGTATTATTCCGATGGTGTAGCTGATGCCCGAATGCACGATCTATAGCCATCTGTCTCCAACTACGCACGCCAAGTTGGCTGGGGTCCTTCTACACTCGAAACTATCGCTGAAAACCCCAAGACGTCGACGATAGCGAGCGGTGATACCCGTCTCGACAAGCAAATGGTAGGCACTAGATAGTCGGTCGGTCTTCGTACTGTTTACATGGGTATCGTGGTAGACGAAATTTTTTTTACCTTAAAACTATATAACCGCACAGGATGATGTTGTGGCCAAGTCGTTGATGGTATATGTTGAAGACCCCAAATAAATTGTTTTGCCCTCATGCACCGCTAAGCCCATTTAAGGCGCTTCCGACTCAACGATGGCAGTTAAGGGATGGAATCCTGGATGATGTTGAAGAAGACAGGCAAATCTTGGCATTGAAGAACTTGGAGCGATCCTTACCGACCTTATGGATCTGCGAAAGCCCTCCATCATCAATAGGCTCATAAAAAGCATTCAGCAGGTTTCGTCCATGATTTGCCGCAGTGTGAAGATTTTGTCCATTATGAACAATCTCAGAAATTGTACACAAAATTACTTCTGGGGAACACACAAAACCTTATACGCCAACTTATGACTTCTCCCTCGATGCGCATTTCTCAAACGAAGTTTTTTACTCACTCGAAAGTATAGCTTCCCAACGTGATGTTTGTTGGGGATCGAGGATCGTCTGCTCTGGGGGACACACAGATTCGTTGCAAATCCTTCAATAAACTCTATGCCACGTCGACCTGTAATGACAATTGGAAATATCGTGCTTTGATTATCGTAGGCTTTTACATAATAAAAAAAATGTTTGTGTTTTTTTTGTATTTTTTGTAAAGTCTTCCACGATCTTCAAACGATGACGGACTGGATTTAAATTCACCGTCAACTTTACTTAATGTGACTTAGGTAGGTAGTTAGTAAGTGGCTTGGATGGCCTACTTAGGCCAAAGTAAGCCCATTGTACTGCCACGTGGGTTTATCTGAAGAAAAAGGGGATAGGCCGGCGTGGTTATTACCACAGCCAGCCAGATCTGTCAATGAAGTCTGATAGCGATTTTTTTCTCTCAGTTCGCTTAGATTATCGAAGAAGTAGAAGCCTAGAGTAGCTTTCCTAGCTGAAAAGCAGAAATCGTTAGAAAATACTGTAATAGCGTGCAATCTCAAAATGAAGGGTCCTTTGATTATACCCCCTGCTGTGCTAATGTGAATGTGATTAAATTTTTCCTTAATGTGACCAGTGCCAAGAAGACGGGCAGATTGGGGCAACTTTTGGTTTTTCCTCACAATTACGCCGTCTCATCTCACGGAAGGTACAAGGCAAGCATGTATAAGTGGAACCTTGAGATGCACTCCTTCTGATGCACTAGAAACCATATTGAACCTTAGTCCTTCAAATATATTTGGGAAGCAAATAGTAACCTCAATGCTCTCAATGGTATGAGAAAAACATAGAAACACGGATTTCGGAGAGAGACCTGTGGTACGGCGGCAATATACTAGCCTTTGGAAACGCCAGACATTTCTACACAGACGGAGGATGGAGTAGTAAGTCTTGTATTCTCTGAACATCTTAATTTAAACAAATCACTTCGTCTATCTGATCACTGTAGTGTCTTCGGAAATAATTGCGACTGTCGAAGCTCTGTCCTAGTTGAGGTGAAACGTGATATGATACATCATTACGGCAGCGATTAAATCGCTTACATCTTTCTCCATAAACTCTAGAGCAGTCATAAACTGTCACGCATCTTTTGACGAGGTATCCGAACCGTCTCACATTCGCCTGTGGTGGGAACGAGACCACAAAGAAGCTTATGCGAAAATGTGAAGCTGACACCCTCTCCATAATCGTCAATAAACTGCCTCATTATGGAACCTCTTGTAACATAGGTACTCCCTAAGCCACCTTCAGTCAGTGCCAGATGCATGACAGCCATTACAAGCCAAAACTCCGAGCAAATCCGACCATGACTCGAGCCAAAATGATCAGATAGCTTGACCTCCTTAAATTGATCCAAAATTAGCACCGCAGCGTGGATAATTGCCGGTCACTGCAGGTTTACACGCAAAAAGACTAGGACAATTTTCAAATGATTCCTGCAGCAGCTGTCTAGATGAAGAAGAGGAGGAAAGTGTACAACAGCTTCTCTGTAGCCGACCTGCACTCTCCGCGATCTGGAAAGCCATACTGGGCTCCTACTTCATTGACAATCTAAGGAACCCGAAAACTGGCTGGCTGGCTCAATAACCTCGCCAATACCTTGTTCGTGAAAACCCACGTGGCATCACAATGGGCCTACTTTGGCCTAAGTGCATCTTCTTCTACTAAAGCCACGTAGGTATGTAACCTGCCGTTATAACGCTTGATGATCCTAAGAGAGACTTCAATCAAGTCATTGAACTTCAACACATAGCAACAAGGCGAGGGATTAATTAATCAATTTTACCAGAAAACTAAGCTGTCTCACATCCCCGCATCTTTATTCACCACAAAACCAATCGCGAAGACTTAAACTAATCTCCAGTTGCCTAGGACCGGCTACTCTCCAAGGACCTCTCCGATTCCCAGTCGACCAAGTCCTTTCCCCAGTAATACGTCACGCTTCACGGCATCGACAAATGAACTTATCAACTCGAAGAATCAAAATCAAAATTCACGGTAAAGGATGTGCAAACAGAGTGCGCTCGGCACGCACCCGGCCACCTTGCTGCTGCGTGCGCTGTGCAAACAACTCAGTCGCTAACCACAGTCGCTGCTCGCCGGCATCCCTCGTTTCGACACAGGTGGGCCCATTGTCGTTCGCCGCTAATTGCATGACCGCGCTCAGTCATCCGTAAGCCAAAACAACAAACCCTAGTGCCACGTCACCTGTTTACATCGTTATTCAGCGAATCTCGCAGCTCTCCGGTTCGATTACTCTCCCACATCCCTCAGCCGGAGCAGTTCTTCTAGAGCGACAGCAGCCTTACCTTTTCAATTCCGAAAATGATTCAGTGAAAGTCATCGCGACGGTGCTCGATGCTCTGCCGGCCACCTTGCCACACACGGCCACACGTCGACAATTGAAGGGAAAATCGTGTCATATGCGAGATTTTAAGAGTCAGACAGCGAGGGTGAGTGCGATGATGGGGCCCATGTGCGCCGACGACTGCCGGGCGGGGACGAAGCGCGCACACAAAATAAAAAGGACTCTCGGTACGCTCGGTACGGTCGGTTCACATTTGACGTACGTAATGTGCTCGCATTATGTCGCGATGAATGGAAACGTTGGCGTTATTGTGCCCGTGACAGGAGATGGCGGCGGGACCGCATGTGCTTTTTGTTTGCATTTTCCATTGATGGCATAAGCTTTTGATTTCGGCGACGCAATAACGACCGGCGCGGCGGCGGCGAGCAAGAATCACGGAATAGAGTGCACGGACCTTAGTCAGCGGGACGCGGGGAGGCCAGAGTCGAGGAATTGTGAAGAAGTCAATGAGCACACATCTGGTCACATTGCCTGAGACAATAGATGCCTGATGAAAGATTTCACGAATTTTGTGCGCACCCACACTAGGCGGGTTTCTGACGGAGAGACCAGCAAAAAACATTGAAAGCGACGTTTGTCTTTTGTTCGTGGCGATGGGACGAGCTACGACCGACGTCTGGCTGTGGTGAGGCTCGGACTGGAGGCTGATTTTCACGAATGCACGGACTGGGTCAGGCACATGAATTCAATTCACTGTTAGTCAGCCAGGCAGTCACGAAAATTAGAATGATGTGAATTGACGTGGAGAATAACGGTCATTCGTTTTGCAAAAATAGGATCATCCAGCAAGAGGTGTACTTTTGAAGTACCTAACTCTGTGAAACTGTCCACATTCAGATATCGTAGCGATGACATTAGAAGAGGTGAAAACACAGCTACATGTCGGAATCAGTATCGATAAGATGAACAATTCGGAAAGATGAAAGAATTTGTGAGACAACTTTCTTCCTGGCGAAAGTCTACCATAGAGCTTTTTGGATTTAAGATAATTACGTGTATTTATTTCTCGCCTTTCGGTGCTCGTTTAGAGAATTATTGGTAGAAAGAGAGCAACTGAAATTACATATGAAACATGTATCAAAAGCCTGTGCTCAGTAGGAGGTATGCAGAGCCTAGAAATCCAAGAAAAATGGTTTAGGAAAAAACTAAAAATTAAAAAAATGGCACAAATATGAGCAGTCGATCTCTTTTGAATCTATTAGCCAACAAGTTTAAAAGTCTAATGATATTTCCAGATTCCAGATATCGACTGGGATCTACTACCAGTCCCTCTGGGTCACTACAGGGTTCTGTCGAATTTTGCATCCATTGGATAGTTGTTTTACCCGTTGGTAGAACTTTCGGACGTCACCATTTCCGCGATCGCGCGCTTCTCATGCACTTTCTTTTTCTTTTTGAGAAGCCGCTGCTCTTCCCTTCCTTTAAGTTCGTAGAGCGCACGAACCGCTTTCGTCTTTCTGTCCAGCGTCGCCTTGATGATTCTAGCAAAGATGTCTTCCCTGCCCAGCTTTGCGTTGAAATCTCCTAGAACGATCTTGGTGTCGTAGCTGGGGCATTGATCGTACGTTCTTTCTAGGAGATCGTAAAAGTCATCTTTGCTGTCGTCATCTTTATCCTCCGTTGGGGCGTGGGCGCAGATCAGGCTGATTTTTGGCGAATGTAGCCTTGATGCGGATTGTTATGAGGCGCTTGCTTATGTATTTAAAGCTAAAGACTTCTTGCCTAAGTCTGCCTCGAACAACAAACCCGCATCCGAGTAAGCGCTGCCTTCGCTCTTTGAAGCAATCTCCGAAGTAAATATCGCAGTTTTTCATCCTCTTTTTGTCCGGCCCATCCCACCGCACCTCCTGAATGACGGTGATATCTGATTTATAAGCTTCGAGGGCTTCCGCAAGTTCATCGGCTGCACGTGGTCTGTCAGGGACCTCACATTCCACGTGCAGAACCGAAAATCGTAGTCCTTATTTCGTCCGGACTTTTTTAAGAATTAAAAAAAAAAGCAATAATCCACAATAATAAATACGAATGGTTTTCTTCTTCTTCTGGTGGCGCTACAGTCCGGGCTGGACCTGGGCACCGGCACGATCTTTAGCCAGCTGTCTCCAACTGCGCGCACCATCGGTTCCTCGGGCTTCCTTTATTGCGTTGTCCCAATCGTTCAGAGACTCTTCGGGCTGGAGCAGTCCAGTCCATGCGCTCTACATCGCCCAGCCATCCTAGGCGTTGAATCCTTAGACGCCTGATTAGGCTCATGTCGTTGTACAGCCCGTTCAGTTCGTGGTTGAATCTTCTCCTCCAAAACCGTCAACGCAGACAGGATCAAAGATTGAACGCAGAACTTTTCTCTCGAAAAGACCAAGTGCTTCTTCATCCGCTTTTCAGATTGTCTATGCCTCCGCACCATAGAGCAGGACAGGGATGATCAAGGCGTTATATAATGTTAGCTTGGTCCTTCGAGAGAGGACTCTACTACTCAATTGCCTCTTGAGCCCAAAGAAACAGCGATTGGCAGGAGTAATTCTGCGTTTTATCTCGGTACAGTACGAGCAACGTACTGTTCACTTGCGAGTCGAGGTAGATGAAGTCCTTCACTACCTCGAAGTTAAAGCTGCCTATGGTGACGACGGCCAAGTCGTCGATGTTGTGCGTCCGTTCTTGATGACAGCATATACTTCGTTTTGCCCTCCTTCACCGCTAAACCCATTACCCATCAATGCCAGTAAACTCTTCATTGACGGCTCGCTGTGTTCTGCCAATCACGTCAACGTCATCCGCGTGTGCCAGCAGTTGTACGGACTTCTGGAAGATCGTGCCTCCTGTGTTGGCGTGTGAGTTCTGCTTTTTTGACATTGAAGGTCTCGGTGAGTTCGTTACCGACCTTGATGGAGCAGCGAGAATTCTCCATCGTCATCCTTCAAAACCTGACGAGTTTGGCAGGCATGTCAAAACTAGACATGGCGTTATATAGCTCGTCCCTATGCACGCTGTCTACGCGGCCTTGAAATCGACGAATAGGTGGTGGGTGTCGATCTGCATTTCTGGGGTTTTTTCTAGGATCTGCCGTAATGTGAAGATTTGGTCGATGGTGGACTTCCCGCCTGAAACCGCACTGATAAGGACCTATCAGGTTGTTGACGAATGGTTTCAGGCGCTCACACAAAACGGCAGAGAGGATCTTATAGGCGATGTTGAGGAGACTTATCCCTCGGTAGTTGGCACAGTCAAAGGGGTCTCCTTTCTTGTGGATCGGGCAAACGATACTGAGATCCCACTCGTCGGGCATGCTTTCCTCCGACCATATCTACGGATGAGCTCGTGCATGTACCTTACCAGCTCATCACCAGCTGCCTTATACAGTTCTGCAGACAGTCCGTCTGCACCAGCAGCTTTATTCGACTTTTGTCCCGATATCGCTATCTTGACTTCGTCTAGGTCGGGGGACGGAATTCTCGTCGATCATCGTCAATTGTGTGCGGTGGAACATTCTGCCTGACAGCGGTATTGGAGTCTTCCTCGCCGTTTAATAGTCTACAGAAATGATCTTTCCAGATTCTCAGTATGGACTGCGAATCTGCTACGAGTTGTCCTTCTGCATCACGACAGGCTTCTGTCCGAATGGTTTTACTATGGTTTTAAACATGATCTACATTATATTAATATATGTATATCTAAGCATTTTCCCTGAAGATTTAATAGTTAAAAAATAAGAAATCAAATTTAAGATTTGTGTGAACTGTCCAGCTAGTAGTGCCTCCAAAATGTTAATTTTTGAAACACATTTCTGCATTTAATCAAAACAAGTGAAAACAGATACATACAATGATTATTGCCGATGTTTACTACACAGCTGAAGCTTTCGGTTCCATATCTTGGATATTGGTATCACAAGTTATTCTATCACAATTTTTGACCAAAATACGCCCTATTGTAGAACGACTGGGTGGCGCAGTTGGTAGAATGCCTGTCCCTGGTTAGCGGGGTGCCTGGTTCGAATCCCAGTGAAAGCAAAGTTCCTCAGAGTTCTGAAATGGTTTTCTCGAGTAAAACTCACAAGTCTACTGCGTCTTCGAAAATGTGGATAACCTCACATAAATCAGAACTCCTAACTTTCTCAAATTTGAGTCGCAAGTCGCTCCCAGTAACGGTGACCCAGTAAAGTTCAGATTGCAGCTAGAAACAGAAATCCATTCATCATGCAAGTAAGTTTATGATGGCTTGAAAAAAATTGGACAGCACATCGTCTTCAGGACTGCAGACTCCCCTTTTGTTTTGCGAAGACGAAAAACAATGGCGACTTCATTGTCATCCATTTGGCCGTCCACTGGCAAATTCCACGGATGAACATATTTCATCCCCCTAGGTGGACAGACGAGTGAAGGATTCCAGTTCACCCTTCTTGGAGTAGAATATGCATGAAGTACTCGTACTCGTAGCTGTAAAACAAAACCCTTCGCGGAATATGATAAATGAATGTGATTCGTATTCAAAAACAAATACGCCCCAGGTGGCCTCTACTGCTGCTGGTACGTATGAAAGCTGCATGAAATCCAAACGAACAGCATGGGGAGCGTGACTGGGGCTGTAGTAAGCCTGGTGCTGAATCACTTGTTTTGGGTGAAACAATTAGCATCTTGACATGCCTTACGGCAGCCCATTGGATGCCAAGATGCAAGAGGAACCGACGGAGTGAGAAAGAAAACAAGTTCAAAATTTTCGGCAATTCCAAAAATCCGCACGCAATTCTACGAAAAAGGTTTTGGTACAAAAAGAGGAATCGATGGAACGTAACAATTACAACAAATGAAATAAAATAAAAAAAGAGGATCCCATGTAGCCAGCTTTGCACGTTTCCATGTTTCCATTCTTTTTTTGTTTGCATTCACCGTTAGGTCTGAACTTGGCGTACCATGCCTAATGATAAATTTTGTCATTATGATCTTCTTGAGCGACATTCTATTTGAAAAATAAGGTTTTTATTTCTAAATTTTTAAAATTTAAATTTTAACAAAATAATATCTATAAAAATGTATAAAAAAACGCAAACCAATATCGTTTTCCAATTTAAAAAATCTGTAAACATGCGAAGTAGCACAGAAATGCTGTCTATGCCACCGCATTGTACGTATGGTACAAAAGCGGGGTAAACAATTGAGATCGTGCATAATAAAGGTCGGTGCCCTAAGCTGTTTGTCCTGACCTTATTGAGATGGGTATGGCAAAAGCAGATTGCACAACACCAAAAGCTACTACATTACGCGAGAGGACTTTAGGACTTTTACAAGGAACCTGGGTAGAAATGGGCTGGTGTCCGCCATTAAAAATAGAAGATGAGTACTGTACGAAAAAAAAAATAGAAAAAAAAATATAGGCCCGATAGAATTTCTGCAAAGAAAATAAAACTGAATTGCGGAAGACTATAAAAGATTCAAAATCAAAAGGTTTCCAGTTTGACGGAATCTGAACATTTCAATGAAATCCGTTCCGAAACAATTTTATAGTTTTGCTGGCCACTTTAGATGATTTTTCAAACTGAAGTCCTGGGCGTTACGTCACCTTTTTCGCTCCGATGGGGGCTAGCGGAAAAGTGCTGGCATGGAATGATGCGTCATAAGCCATTCTACTGGTCCATGGCGGCATGGTTTGGGGCAAAAAAAAAGTCTTTCCATCTATCTTCTATCTACCTACTACCTACCTTGGCTCCCAGGAATACAGTACGAACAACATCAGTTCAAACGCAAAGGGACTCTTGCTAATAGCTGAGCCATTTTCCGAAGGACCAAGCTGACTTTATGTCAAAAATAATTTTTACGATCACTGACAATGCTCAAGAAGCAATAACTGTAAAGAGCCTCTCAAACTTGGGCGTTCGAAGTCGGCATAAAGGGTAGATCCTTCCATTCGTAAGAGGACAATACCAACCACAACACGAGTGGCTTCTAAAAAGCTAGGGCAGTATTATTATATACATACTATAAGCTGACCTTTATTATCCTTGTCCTGCTGTACACCGAGAAGCCATAGACAATCTCTAAAACGGATGAGGAAGTCCTTGGTCTCTTCGAGAGGAAAGTTCTGCAAGCGATCTGTTAATGGTTTCCGGAGGAGAAGATTCAACTACCCATTGTGCGGAATATATTCAGCGACTAGAGCCTTCTTAGGTGTGTACGGATCCAACGTCTAAAGGCTAGGCCATGTAGAGCGTATGAACAACTCAGAACCGTCCCGAAGAGTCATCGACTCCGAACGTAACAGAGGACGTCCGCCTTTAATGTGGCGTACCCAGGTGGAGAAGGACCTCAACCTACTTGGCGTGTGTTACTGCAGGCTGCTAGCCAGAGATTGTACTAGTTGAAGAGTCATGTTGGTTGAGGGCCAGGTCCACAACGGGTTGTAGCATCAAACGAAGAAAGGTTTGGCTCAATTTCATTTGAGCAATATATCTGACCGCCGATGACATGATATAAGGTCCAAATGAGTTTATTTCAGTCACAACACCTCTTACTTACTCAATACCTAGATTTCCAAGAATTTCAGACAAAACGTTAATATAAATAATACTCTTTTAAAAAACCTCAAGACATAAATCAATCTTTTGGTCCACAGCGTTTGTTAAATGGCTACGCATGCGCGCGGCGGTTACTCAAAGCTATTATCCAATAATTATCGTTTCAACTGCCTAATCATTGCATTGGCTACAAAAAAAAACTGATGTCATAGAGCTGATGTCCCGAGCGAAGCGAGTCACCCGCCTCATACCTTTTGTTTTTTTTTTATTCATTTTTATTTTTAATTCATTACATACTTAGGTACTAGACAAAAATGCTTAAAACTAGTTAGACGAACATTATTCTAAATATAACTTAATGGCCCTCGGCGGGCACTCTAAGCTAAGCTTAACCTTATACAATGTCTTTCGACCTAGACTAACAACCTTTCTATTTACGCTAAACATAGATATTGACTGACACTTTCAGTTGAAAATTAAGAAAATTTACCAAAAACTTAATGAAAGAACTGTTTTCCTTAAAACTTATATACTAACTTACATACTACCTTAAAATAACTTAAACTACCTTATGCTAAAATTAAATACCCATATATATGGATATATGATAACATATACACGTATATATAATGCACTTAATTAATATATATATATACATATGCATACACATAAGTACATACAAGTGTACACATGTGTATACCAATTATTATTTTATTTTTTTTTTTTGTACAACTTATGGCTACCTAAAAACTACCCTAATATGTGTAAGTCGGCCAAGGGATACAGCAGATAGACCTACTTCTAATCCACTGCAAGACGGAGACCGACTATTCCCCAATTCGGGGATACGCACTACCCTTTTTACCCCGGGTCTAAGGGGTTCGACGCTGGAGTTCTTTCGCTCCCCAGCCACCAGAACTTTCGATATTGCATAGCAACATCCCATTTATCCCGTCTTGAGACCACCGTACTGAAACGGAGGAGATCCTCCTCAGCTCGTTGTGCGACGGAGCGGTCGTGGTTGAGTCGCCAATCCACAGTTGATCTGGCGATGTGGTAGATGAGCGGTACCGCATTAATATCTTGTATCAGTCCATTTTTGTCTAGGTGCCGAAAAGCTTCTGGGGGGATGAAGCCACTGTAACGTACCCTTTCGTGGTATTCTGGATTGGGGTAATAAGCCCCCGAGATCAAGTTATTGACCGAGTTCATCGCTCTAGCAGTGTGACCTCGAATCAATTTCACCAAGAAATTGTCCACTCTTATCAGGTTTGCCCTGTTGTATAAGACCTCATTGGAATAGAATTTTATGTACTGGGACTCTGGAGTGCGATAAAGACGAAGGCAAGCCCTAAGACAAGCCCTCTCAAACAACCGAATCTTTTCCATCAAGCTTGCACTCACGTTGAACCACACGGGACACCCAACAATTGAGAATTTTCGCCAATTCGTTTTCGTATCCGCCGAGGCCTCATATAACGGCGTTCTGAACAGAATGGTTTCCGACTTCCGGAAGTTGATACTCAACTTCCAGTCATCGCAACTTCTCATGAATGAATCGAAGTCACCCTGCGCGAGAGTAGTGATTTCCTCGATCTTTTTGCCTGATCTGTACACGATCAAGTCATCGGCGTACGCAATTACGTGAGGAAGAGAACTTATTAGATCGCTCAAGTAAATGTTGAACAGGATCGGCGAATTAACGGCACCCTGTTGGAGACCATTTTTAACTTGGAATATACCTGCGGAGGTCACGTTGCCATTCTTGACTACGAACCGTCTACCGGTAAGCATGTTACACAGTAGGTACAGCAGTGGTTTGCTTATGCCTAGCCGATCGAGCTTGTAGAAAAGACGTTCTAACCATACGGTGTCAAAGGCCTTCTCCAGGTCAATCAAGCAGACACCCGTACATTGTTTCTGGCTCTTGTTCCATTTGATATCCGACACCAGTTTCGACGCAGCATGAATAGTGTCATGCCCCGCTTTGAAACCCAATTGGTTATCCGGAATTATATTTTTGTCCTTAGTCCAGTTGATCAAGGCTCTATTGATCACCTTCTCGAATACCTTGCTGATGTTCGGAAGGAGACTTATTGACCGGAGGTTGCAAGGATTCGAAGAATCTTTTCCTCTCTTGGATATGGGTTGCACAATCGCAGTTTTCCAATGCTCTGGATAATGTGCATTATTCAAAGCATTGTTAAACAGGATTGTGTACATGTTAACCACTTCCAGGGGGAGGTGTCTTAGCACAATGTTGGAGATCCCGTCGATTCCAACAGACTTTTTCTTCTTTAATGATTCGAAGACCGCTTGGAGTTCTGTCTTCGATATGAACGGGCCGCCTCATACCTTATATAAGGCAGCATGCAACATATATAATACATACCTATGTAGGTATAAAACTCGGTAAAATAGTGTGTAGATATATACGCCAAAATCACCCGAAAGGATTTAGTCCATTTCCTCCAAACTAATTCAATCGTATTCGTCATAAACTAAAAGTCCTCCTTACGTTAAGCAAATTTCATTTGTTTTCCTTTTTAATTGATAACAACCTTGTAATCGGGTATGAATGGAATCGAGCTGTAGTCTTATATCTCCGATAGTACCCTTCAACCAGACCTATCTTAATCTAGATTCTAACACCTTTTTGTATATTTTATAAGCGTCTACCTAAAATATCTCATAAGAGTTAATTTTCATTCGTTTCAAAAAGACAGTCGACTGCTAAATTCACAATCAACAAAGTTGAAATAGTGTTTTTTTGTTTTCAAATGATCCAATTTCCTGAGCAATTTTCTTCATTTTCCTTTCCATAAGAACCATCTACAAGGTATTAGGAAACTTAGAAAGAAAAATATGAATGTAATCGGTAAGGCCGTTCTCAAGTTATTGCGTGACCAAGGGAAATACCGATTCATTTTTGTACAAAGACAACATTTTTTTTAAATACAACGCAAACCATTTGAGATTTTTATTATCGGCTTGAAGTACAATCAAACCGTTTATGAATGAAACTCGACCTCGTTCATATGGCCACCGCGGGCACGATTGCAGCGGTCGATTCGTTGGACCCAATTTTCAGCGACTTAGCCACACATTTCGGCCGAAACGGCCTCTATTTTGCGTTCAATGTTGGCTATGAGTTCTTCCAACGTCGTCTGCTTGTTGGCATAAACCATTGACTTAACAAAGCCCCACAGAAAATAGTCAAGCGGCATTAAATCACACGAATGAGGCGGCCAACCGACTGGCCGATTCCTTAAGATAACACGCTCACCGTATGTACTCTTCAATAAATCGATTGTAACTTGTGCTGTGAGGCGTCTGGCACTATCCTGTTGAAACTGCATGTCTTCCAAGTCCATACCTTCTAATTCGGCCCAAAAATAATCGGTAATCATGGCGCGAAAATGCTAACCATTCACAGTAACGTGACGATCGTTACCGTCGACGAAAAAATATGGCCCAATAACACTGCCGGCTTGCAAACCGCACCACACAGTAATTTTTTGTGGATGAAGTTATTGTTCGGGTGAAATGAAAATTTTCACCCGATCAATAGCGCATATTTTACTTATTGAGGAACCCAAGCCAAGAATTTCCTTTCATATTTCTTCTTCGTTTGGCGCTATAGTCCTGGTTGGAGCGAGCCCACCAGGCTCGGCACCTGCAGCTAGCCTTTAAACCTAACCCGTCCCCTTAAACACAATTACTACGCTGAGGTGTCTGTAACACAATTTGTTTTTGTTTCCTTACCTAGGGTCTAGAAGACCCGGAGCTGGAACTACACATAAAAAGGCTTGAAAACACACTTGACACTCGAAAATTTCCCAAGACGAGATGTCTACTGCTGTTCTGTGATCTTTGACTGCGGTTAATAGCGAAGTAGTTTAAAAATTGTGCAATAATGTGACTTTGTGCCCTCGCGCTGGTACCCTGGGTAGAAATCAAGGGCTAGTCACGGTCTCTCCCTGAATACCTCCAGTTTCGCATTTCAATCTTTGTTGAGGTCCTTTTCCACTCTTTTGACGTGGCGTCCTCTCTTCTCTTGTCCAACAGGTTTCGGAGTAGAGTTGCTCACCTGCTCTACATGGCTTAGCTTGTAGATCTGTAACTGCCTGGCTAGGCACGACTAGCCACGACAAATGATGGAACTTGAAGCGAAGCCCCATCATCCACCAGTCGTCCATTTTCCCTTAATTCGCTCATACCCTCTTCCGACATAATATTTCAATTCATTGCCAAGAATTCAGACACACTCACAAGTTAATGAATACAAATCTAACTTGTCAGGACACTTGTGCTCCTCGCAGTCATTGGTCCGAAGACACTCCGACAACCGAGTCTATGATTCCAATGACAACTCCCCTTGCCATCGGTCGCCTGCTATTTTAACTGAAGTGCACTTAAAATTCGCTGAAACAACACGCAAAATCCTTTGGGGAGACCGTTCCCGAACCAGACGCAAACCCCCGCCACGTGCTGACTTATTATCGACTAACGAAGGGAGAAAACTCCCTAATTTTGGATAAACACACTTGTGCGTCGAAATTGAAAAACCAAAGGGGAACGCACGGCACTCTTGAGAGTTCACGTGCACACACATGCGAACAGATTGCTGTAGAGACCAACACCAGCACCACCATCACCGCCACCAACAGCGACCTAGGCAAACAGAACTTCCCGCGGGCGGTGTTCGTCGGTGGTGAACTGTCAAATATTTTTCAGTACACCCGATGATCAATTGAATTTAAGCGTAAATTTGTTGATTTTTGTGTTTGTGTTTGCATTTGAGACGGAGATGGTTACGGAGACGGAGTAGGGTTGTGAGAGCACACATATTTAATTCATTATCACTGATCCTACCTATTATGACGGACTTGTGGGAATCACTTCACTAATTCGAGTGGACGTGGGGTGGATGAATGACTTTTTGTCATTCATGAGACTTGGGTAAACACAATTTGAGTAATTTTAAAATGATTACAGAAATTGTGAGGTTGGCAGTTGACGGCAGCACTTTATATCTCAAGCGAAGGTATTTTTACATCGCGACAGAAAGATTGTGAATTCTCAGTTTGGAGTTCGGTGTTGGGAGTAGGGGATTATAGGGCTGAAGTTGATTGCCAATAAGTAGATGGAATGTTTGGAGTTGGCGCGATTGACACATCGCGGTCATCTCCGTCAAACGTTCTTTCAGTTCTGGCAGTTCCGCTGCATCTCCTCATGCTGTTATCAACGATATTGAGTGCTGGGTCAGATATTTATGTGGACTTAGTATTGACTCCAACAGGCAACAAGCCTGTGTGGACTTAGGCCAAATAATAAGAAGAAAGAAAGGAAATAATGACTATTACAAAACTGAAGTCAGGAAAGCGAAAAGGAGTACGTGGGAGAAATTCTGCAGAAAATAAAATCAAGGAATCCTCAGCAGCGTTACCAGATTTAGCAGTTTCCTGCTACTTTAGCAGATAAGATGCAGCAGATTTTTTAGAATTTTTAAAATTTCTGCATTTTTTAGCAGTATGTATGAGATTTTGCGACATCAGGTTTTACCAACAAGAGAAATGAAGTATTATAGAGATAGCCGACTTCACAGCTGATTGCCTCCTAGTGCATTGACGAATTAGAGTGCCTTTTTGACAGATATTCATGCATTTTTGACGGTTATTCACGAAATAACGTAAATGCCGTTCTACGATTGGTCAATTTGGTTTAAGAACACGTGATAAAAAACAGTTGTCAAAAATCCTAAGGGGCAAGTCGGGTATTTCATCAATACTTCATTTCCGTACTAACAATGAGATTCAGTCAGTTGAACAAAATATATTTTCACATGTAATTTGGCTTGAAATAAAAACCGTAAACGTTGCAACAGGGACTTCTAAATTAAAGCTGTTGCAACTTCATTCCAACAAATAAAATGTCGTCTTTATTGAATTCGATCGAGAGTAATTTCAGTCAATATCTTTGTAAATACAGTGCTGTCTGGACAGCGTAAACTACGTGAGCACAGGCCGTTCACGTAAGAACAAGATTGTTATCCCATCGTATTTCTTCTTCTTCTTCTGGTGGCGTTACAGTCCGGATGGAGCTGGGCCTCAACCAGCAAGCCTCTCCAGCCGGCACGATCTTTAGCCAGTTTGATTGAGGTCCTTCTCCACCTGGGTGCGCCATCGGTTCCTTGGGCTTCCTTTATTGCGTTGTCCCACTGGTTCGGAGTCGAAGACTCTTCGGGCCGGATCAGTGTTGTCCATTCGCTCTACATGGCTCAGCCATCTTAGGCGTTGAATCCGTAGACGCCTGACTAGGCTAATGTCGCTGTACAGCCCGTTCAGTTCGTGGTTGAATCTTCTCCTCCAAAACCGTCAACGCAGACAGGATCAAAGATTGAACGCAGAACTTTTCTCTCGAAAAGACCAAGTGCTTCTTTATCCGCTTTTGAGATTGTCTATGCCTCCGCACCATAGAGCAGGACAGGGATGATCAAGGCGTTATATAATGTTATCTTGGTCCTTCGAGAGAGGACTCTACTACTCAATTGCCTCTTGAGCCCAAAGAAACAGCGATTGGCAAGAGTAATTCCGCGTTTTACCTCGGTACTGGCGTTGTTCGTACTGTTCACTTGCGAGCGAGCGAGGTAGAAGTCCTTCACTAACTCGAAGTTAAAGCTGCCTATGGTGACGTTTTGGCCAAGTCGTCGATGTTGTGCGTCCGGTCTTGATGACAGCATATACTTCGTTTTGCCCTCGTTCACCGCTAAACCCATTACTCATTGACGGCTCGCTGTGTTCTGCCAATCACGTCAATGTCATCCGCGTGTGCCAGCAGTTGTACGGACTTCTGGAAGATTGTGCCTCTAGTGTTGACGTGTGAGTTCTGCACGATCTTCTAAAGAATAGTGTTGAAAAAGTCACACGACAACGCGTCGCCTTGTCCAAAACCTTTTTTGACATTGAAGGTCTCGGTGAGTTCGTTAACGACCTTGATGGAGCAGCGAGAGTTCTCAATCGTCATCCTTCAAAACCTGAGGAGTTTGGCAGGCATGTCAAAACTAGACATGGCGTTGTGTAGCTCGTCCCTATGCACGCTGTCTACGCGGCCTTGAAATCGACGAATAGGTGGTGGGTGTCGATCTGCATTTCTGGGGTTTTTTCTAGGATCTGCCGTAATGTGAAGAATTGGTCGATGGTGGACTTTCCGCCTGAAACCGCACTGATATGGACCTATCAGGTTGTTTACGAATGGTTTCAGGCGCTCACACAAAACGGCAGAGAGGATCTTATAGGTGATGTTGAGGAGACTTATCCCTCGGTAGTTGGCACAGTCAAAGGGGTCTCCTTTCTTGTGGATCGGGCAAACGATACTGAGGTCCCACTCGTCGGGCATGCTTTCCTCCGACCATATCTACAAATGAGCCGGTGCATGTACCTTACCAGCTCATCTCCAGCTGCCTTAAACAGTTCTGCAGACATTCCGTCTGCACCAGCAGCTTTATTCGACTTTTGTCTCGATATAGCTATCATGACTTCGTCTAGGTCCGGGGGACGGAATTCTCGTCGATCATCGTCAATTGTGTGGAGTAGAACCTTAACAAAAAATACAATTGGACAGTAGTTTTATTGATATTTATGATTTATGTTCTATTAAAAAAAAATCCTTAAATCTTTTCGTTTTTTTTTTTAGTTTGCAGTGATACTGTACTGTGTACTTACAGTGCTTTCGAAAAGGTTACTTTTCTTGATTTTTTGAAAAGTACGTAAAAGTATATCGGAATAGCTTCAGCCCATTCTATTTCAGCAAAAATTGGGATAACTTTGGCCGGCTTTATTATCGTTGATCGACTGATTCCTTCAAGAGATTTTTTTGCCTTGCCAATAATCATTGGCTTTACTTTGAGAAGGCCAGTTGCATTTGTACACTCTAAGAACGTATTCCTGGCCCTTCTCTACTTTTCGGCCTGGAGCCGTTTTCTCACCCACTGGCGACACATGTTTTTTCAAGCAACATCACGAACCCGACTCACCGGCATCATAAATTTGGTTCTTAGACAGCTGAAGGTTATGCATTATTTTTGAAAGGCGTTTTGAACGAAAATGACAGTTTTAGGTGCAGACAATACGCTTAAACATTGAATTGGCTTATATTATATTTGAAGATGAAAAAAAAAACTTATATTTGAAGATGACAAAATAGACAACATTTTACAGCAATGGCCCAAGATAAACATTATTAAATGGGACACCACAGGAGATACTGTCAAGTTTTGGACCCAATTTGTGAAATGTAAAAATGGCGGCAGGTATAAATAATTTTCAAGGATTAACTGAGTTGCCAATCACTGTGCTACTCTTTCTTTAAATTAAATACGCTGGAGGGACAGTATATCGAATGATATAATGTCCAGGTGTGTTCGTTAAATCGAAAAATTCATCGAGAAAATTTTCCTTATACGAAACGTTAAATAAATCTACGAAGCTGTGTTTTTTTGCAATCGTATATACGCCTAATTTTGAAGTGCACAAAAAAAACGATCATCGGTGCTTAATGATTCATCATAAAATCTTGGCAGCACCGACGACATTTATGTAATTTGTTGAGCAGTCAGGGGTGTAGTCTTGGAAGGTGATGGTTGATCTTTGATGGTCACAATCTTCGGTGTAGCGTGACAAGCACTTTAAAAGCAAAAACACTTAATAATTATAAAATAAAAATAAAATTCCGTGAAATGAAAAGAATCGTTTACGAAGCCAAAACGGAATGTATAGCAGAGACACTCTGGGTATACCAAAAATTGTATACTTATGGATGCCAAAAGAATTAAAAATTATCTAATACATCAACCACACCGGCAGATGTAAGCCTATGTGGCAGCAACCTAAACAAGGAATGAATAAATTCAGGAATGAACACACAGAAAATAATGCTTCGAAGCATTGTTTTTATCTGCGCTTATTCCTTAAGCGGCGATGGATATGATGAGTAAGTTAAGCGGATATAGGATTCGTTGTTAGTGTATTTTACATGCAAATCGAAATTTAAGCGTATATACGCTTGCAGCTAAAAACACTATAGATTAACTTCGAGTGCTAACTCTTTTTTTCGTACGTTATATAGAGACACGAATGCATTTGAAAAAATCGATGAGTCTTTATATAGTCATTCGTTTTACTGGTCCAGCATTGTAATAACAGGAGTGCTCTAAAAAACGACGTCATAATTAAAATCGAAGTGACGAGAAAATCGCATACTAATTCAATAACTATAGCCGAGCTTGAGGGCATCTACATCGAACAGCCAGCTAAGAAATAGATGAATCTATCTTTGAGTTGGAAATTAGTTTGTAACTTATATCGTTTCATTTATCCAAAATTTTTATTTTTTTTTTCTTTACTTGAGTTTCATTTCTCTTTATCCTGAATTTGTTCATTGTTTGGTTTTTTTTTAATGTTCCAATCGATAATACTTGTGGGTCGCCGTGGCGTAGTGGGTAAGAGCGTCGACTCCTAGCAGAGGGTGCCAGTTTCGATACCCGAATTTACCACCTATCATAATTCACGGCTCCACCTCTTTCGAGTCACTGACAATGCTCAGAGAGTATTCCTGTCTAGAAAAAGCTTCTCAAATTCGCCTTTCGGAGTCGGTATTAAACTGTAGCTCCTTTCCACTCGTGAAGGAACAACAGCACGCACAACACACGTGGTTGCAGAGAAGCTAGGCCCAGGTCCACCTCGGACTGTCGCGCCGCCCATATTATTATTATTATAATCAATAATAGCAAACTTTTAAAAATAAATATATATTTTTTTTTTGTAATGGCGAAACGTTTCAAGAGGATTTTAGTTTGTGGTTCTAGTGGATTTTATTATCTCTCAGCGTCAACACTGCTGGAGGATACGCTGCTCATCTGAACTGAACGTAACTGAGCTAAATGCAGAAGTCTTTGACAGCGACTGAACACGTATTCCTTCCTTTTGCCGAAAATTACGCCCTCCTACAAGTGTCTCACATGATCACTCAAAAGCCAGATCCATCATTACGACAAAACGAGAATCCAAAAATGTCAAACTACAAAAGTTCCATCCGCAACACAAAAGAATTTCAATTACCACCAACGACCGCATCCCAATCCGATTGTGTGCACCGTCCATTCCCATTCATCTTTTGCACGGTAAATCATACAACCAGCGCAGCGCACTTGACGTCTGTCAATTCCTCAGAGGAAACACTTTGCAGCCGCACCATGTCAGGGATTCGTTTGATATTAAATATTAACAAGCCTCCCATGGTCTGCCGGCCGAATCCGTACGACTTGCAAGCGAGCACGAAAATGACATCGAACGCCGCCGTCAGCGCCAGCCGAGTGCATTCAGTGCTGCAAGTATCATTTATTAAATTATTGGCACGTGCCCACAGCCTTGCGCACTTGAAGTGAGCATAAAAGTCCCGAATAATCAGCTTTCGCCTGTGTGCAAGGACACACTCATGGCTTCAAGGGCGACGCGACGACGGCCACCTAATTTCTTGGGTTTGGCCATCGCTGAGGTCCCACGGGGACTGAGGCTTGCACGTGACTTCATAAAACGTCGAGATGTTTGTTGGGTTTCGGCTAAGTAATCACGAAAAGGATTTGCTAAACTATGGATGGTGTCCTTTGAATTGAATGCGACGGATATTGTGTGCAGTTTTTGTGGAGATTTTCTGCATTTATTTGCATTGTTGATGGAGTGTTGAGAAACGCGAGGTGAACTACTGGGATGTGGGATTTGAGTGGAAGTGGATCGTCATCCCCATGACAGGTGCGAGGAGACAACTGAGACGGTTGTAGAATTCGAAGAAGGGTTCACTTTGCTACACGATTTGAGGCCAAAACGACACAAGGCTTCCCTCTCACTGGCCGATGACTCCTTGGCACATCTCAAGGAGGGGTTCTGACCCCTCTCCTATGTATCCTAGAGGCTGGCGAAGTCATAAAGACGCGAACGATATGACCATACTCATCTCGGGTAAATTTCCTTCAACGCTTAGTAAGCCTCTCAGTTATGGATTAATGTTAGTTGTTATGGATTAGTTGTTTAGTGGGCAGGAAAAGCCGGACTGGACGTTAACCCGTCTAAACAGGACTCGTACTATTCACGAGAAGATGTATTATACCTCCTATAGGGCCCCCTAAGCTGAAGAAAATGGAACTCAGCTTCACTAGTCAGGCCAAACACTTAGGAGTAATTTTAGACAGCAAGCTAAGCTGGAAACCAAACATTCAGGAACTCATTAAGAAGGCGGCGACAGCTGTTTACACATGTAAGAGAATCCTTGGCCCCACATGGGGAATTTAACCAAGAACCCAGTGAGAAACTGGGTGTAAACGGCTGTTCTTAGACCCATCTTAAGGTACGGTATCCTTGTTTGGTGGCCAGCACTAAATAACAAATCGAATCTTAAATCGATTAGCATTGGCATGGCATTGGGCATTGCGATCCACCCCCACAGCCGCCATGAAAACATTGCTACAGCTTCTTCTATGGGAAGCTGGTAGCTATCAAGGCAGGTTTAAGGCAACTGGAGTGAAACAGTTCAGTCAAATCAGAAATGCGAGACTACCAACGCATACAGATTATGCAACACCCGAGTTTGGGTTCAAAACACTCATCCTAGACAGAGAAGATTGGGAAAAAATCTGGTAAACCAGGCTACCTGGAGATCTACACAGATGGCTCAAAACAGACGAGGGCACCGGACTAGGAGCATTCGCGGCATCGCCGGATATATCCCTTTCCATTGCAGTGTATTACATGCAGAAGTTAAAGCTATCCAAGAGGCTGCCCGCCTACTGTCAATGAACCCGACAGAAGGGCTATCTATCGCCATCTACACAAATAGTCAGTCAGTCATAAAGGCTCTGGATAAACCATCAACTAAATCGAAGAGGCTAAAACTTTACCCTCTATCTATTAGGGAGATAGCGGTTATATGCAACCTAACCCTATGCTGGGTACCTGTGCATAGTGTTTTTCCAGGCAATGAAAAGGCCAACGAGTTAGCAAGATTAGGGGGTGGGACTGCCACTGGCAAATAATCAGGACACCCCAAATCCCTCACTCCAAGTAATAAACATTCCTTACCGATGCCTTGGACTCCGTTAATCGGAGATGGATGGGGGCTTATTTGGCCCTCACTTAATCCGAAAAAATTAAATACTCTCCTTAAACTAAGCAGGAATATAATAAGGAATGTAGCGAGCATTATCACCGGCCACTCCCTTATCGGTATCCATGCCAGAAGAATGGGAGCCCCCACACAACGAATACTGCAGAAGCTGTAGAGACGAGGAGGAGGAAGAAACTACGCTTCATCTCCTCGGAACTTGTCCAGCCCTTGCAAAAACTAGAAAAGATATACTAGGCAACTACTTGTTCAGTAGCCTAGAGGAAATGTCACACTTAAACATACAAGACATAGCCAAGTTGATCAGGAAAACAAATTGGCTGTAAATCAGCACACGAGTGGATTTGTCAAAGCAGGCCACTAGAATACCATTAGACAGTCTCCAGGTTTCTTTTATTTTCTTTAGTGTAGTCCCTTTGAATTAAAGAAGAGCCGGTGTAAAGCACCGGGGTAGTGATGGCACAAAGGGTCCAGGGTCTAAGTGGGCCACATAGGCTACAGTCCTAACCCTTACCTAACCTAACCTAAAGGTGCATCAGAACCTTTCACAAGGCCCGAACTATTATGTAGGAGACCATGTCCTCAGAGAAGAATTCAGGGAACTAGGAAGACGGAAACCGACAGATGTCTGGAACAATGTTCATGGCATAAAGCAGGCCGAGACACCTTTGGGTCAATATAAACGAAAGAGGTTTGAGGCATGTATCAAGATGAGCAAGAACAACCTCCGTATACTGTCTGGCTCCCTAACAGGGCACTGGAGACTAAGGGAGCACGACTAAGGAAACTGGGAGTATCAGAAGAAGGTCTCTGCTGATTCTGTGGAGAATCTAATGCAATTCCAGAACAGGGACTGCAATTCAGTGAGGCACAAGCCCACAAAAGAGTAAGATGTCTGGGCAAGCCCCTAATATTAGCGGAGGATTTGAAGTCACTAGACCCAGCTCTCATTCTCAGATTCCTAAAGGAAACTGACTTAGAGAGAATCTCTCGTTTCCACTTTCGCCGTACAGGAGTCCATAAGTCCTGAACACAACTCTGAAAAGAACAGAATGTGCAGGGGGAACTCTTAAAAAAGCGAAATGTATGAAAAAGAGGCACAATCTAAAGGTCGCTGTGCAACCGCTCACCCATAGTTAATGGCCAATAAATCAAGCCCTAGTTGGCTGCGATGTCTGCTAAATAACTCAGCCGATCACGTGCATTTAGTTGCGTGAGGTCTGTTCGTCTTTTGTGCCACTAGGTAAATGTCAAAATTTAACCGCAAGGCTTCACCCAGTTGCTGACGTCAGAGCATGAACAAAGCCACAACCCAGTTGAGTTGACGTCGGGCGAGCCCCGATTATGGATTAGTTGGCAACCAACCCATCCGAACCGAACCACACCCGCATCAGGTCTGCGTCGTCAAGTTTGGCAGCCATCCGTTTCACTGCAACTATCCATCCCCACTGACGAGGACGTCACCACATCCATTAATTTTATTATACAATAATACCCCGTTACAGTGCTGGCTTTTATGGAAATGAATGGCATCCACCAGCGGCTCTGTGTAATCCTTTGATGTATTAGGTCCTGCGAAGGTCTCAGCCGAGAGGACGACAAGTGCACGAATTCCTTCCGCAACGGCCTCGTTTATTCATTTGCCCGACGAGCCGCGCCGCGCCGACGGGGTTGATTGCATATTAGACGATTGACTAGAGGGGTGGAAGGGAAATTTATTGTCAGCACTAATGTAAGTAATTGAGTGCGAAAATGGTGTGGCACTTAAATCTTTTTCTTTTCGGGTTGAAACTGTGTGCGACGGGTTGTGGACAGGGGGACAAGCATGACGTTGAAGGGAATGGGTAATGATCGCACTCTTCGCCCGGTGGGCAGACTCAGTTGCAGTCGCAGTGAGTGGTCGTGGGGTGGCTGTTGTTGTGCTCAGTCACTTGTCATGGTTTTATTTTATTATTGTGCGGCTAAATCACACCCTAGTTGCAGTGCGGAGTGCCCAGGAGTCGACACACGGAGCACAGACCTTGAATGGACGGACGGACGGACGGAACGCGAAATGCTCTTAACTGCTTAAACTGTGTTGTGATGGCTTGGCTGGGGTGCGGTAGCTTACATGCATATGTCAGACATTGCATATGTTAGTGATTCTATTGATCCTTGGAGAATTGCCCGAGGGAACCTGATCGAAAAACTTATGACCCAAGAAGGAAGGTATGTGCTCGGGGATGGGTTTATTGATGTGCTGTAACTGAGGAGATCCCTGGTGGAATGGCTATGAATATATTAACGAAACTAAACCCCTTTCAAAAGGTCTATGAAACCACCCATGTTCTGGAGTAAAATTGAATCAATTTCTGTCGAAAGAATCAATTTTTCCAGATGGCGAAGTTCATTTGCAAATAGAATTTAATAGAAAACTCCTTGCCCGGGTGACAGATTCTGTACTCTGTAGTGTCTGTAGTGTCCTTGAATGAAGAGTGATCTGTGTCGTTGGGGAGGAAGTTGAATGCCTTGAGAACAACTGAGTGCCCGATGACCGGACCACAGTCAGATTGTTTTATATCTCAGGGCTGTGCGTAGTTGCTCCTTTTTAACCGAACTATATCGGGCGGAGTGTTTCTAAATCCTCTGCTGATACACATGCGGTCCATGTTTTTCACCAAACTTAGACCCCGTACATAAGTGTCGGTCTGATGGAGATGAATGTCCAGAAAGCGATTTGTGACTGTAGTCACCATTTGCATTCAACAGCTTGCAAAATACTTCAATATTTATTTTGACTGGATACATACATTGATCTTGGTTTTTTTACCAAACCACAAATTAATATAAAAAAATATGGGTGGCGCTATAGTCCGAGAAGGACCTGGGCCTAGCTTCTACAGCAACCCCTCGTCTTGTACGTGTTATTGTTCGACGAGCACGAGTGGATGGGACCTACAGTTTAATGCCGACTCCGAACAGCGAAATTGAGAAGCTTTTTCTAGACAGAAATACTCTTTGAGTATTGTCAATGACTCGCAGGAGGTGGAACCGTGAATTATCAAAGGTGGCAAATTCGGGTATCGAACCTGTCACCCTCTGCGTAGGAGTCGACGCACTTACCCACTACGCCACGGCGACAGTTTGTGTATAGAGTCCTAAAAAAGAAGACCATCAATCCCCTTCTCCTGCAGAACACTCCAGAATTTACCTCGAGGAACACGTTCATATCCCTTTTTCCAAATCTACAAAACAGCTGCATACTCCGACTCCAGATTAGGTGCATACCCCTGCACCAGAGCCATAGTTGACCTTTCAAGCCTGAGCTTTAAGATCCCGACTCTCCCTCCTAACGGAATCCACTCCAATACCCCGTCTGCCAGCCTGGGATTTGTGAGTAGTTGGGATACTCGCCTGTGCAGATATTTGAGGTGCAACTCCCTTCCAACAGGAAAAGTTTCCACTCGTCCGAAAGGTCAACAGTTCTAGATCCCATTTGCTTCGTCCAAGAGATACCCACGATATCGAAACGATACCTGGCAGCTTCCTCAACTAACTCCAGATGTTTTCCTGTAAGCGAAGAGAAGCTCCATGTGCCTATCCTAAGTCGATGCCGTTTGATCCCCGCACGCACTGTTGTGTGCATGGCGTGACTTCCCACATTGGCACTTCCCACAGGCTCACGAGGCCATTGATGTAGTTCCTTCGGCCTAAGCCCGACCGGCTGCCGAGCGGGACAGTCCGGCCACCAGACGCTCGCATACTGTCACCATTCAGGCCTGGCTCCAAATGGGGCACACCATGGTAGCCCATATCTGAGGCCAATCGTCTTCTTTTTGTCATCATGGGTGGTTGCGCTTAGTTAGCCAGGTTTGGGCTGAAACTAAATTCCTACACCCCAAACCTGTTGCGGCCCCACCACGAGGGGGTGACTATATAATAAATAAATAATAATTATAAATAAATAAATGAATAAATTAAAAAATATATAGTAACTTAATAATAAATAAACAAATATTTAAATAATTACTTAAAAATAAAATTCTCCGATTATTAGGCAAGATAGTTTTTACTTTTTGTGGATGAAGCGCATGTTGAAAGTCTTAGTAAGTGTGAAATGTCAAGAATGTTGGTACATGCTGAACACTGTGGAGGATTCTCTTTTCTTAGGATATGCTGGTGTTTTATGGAAGTGTGACCTAACCGTAGTCTGATGACGTTAAAAACTGCTGCTCTTGATATATTTGGTGGGCAGATGGGAGTACTCCGGTCAACGTTTATTTTAGAATAGTAATTGTTGTAGCAGCTCCAGCAAATAATTTTATTCTTTTTGATGATTTTGTCTATGTATCCATCTTTTTTAGAGAACATCAGAAGTTAACACGGGTGACTTATTGCAGGAATTTACGGCTCTGTCGGCATGTTTGTTACAAAAGCTTGAGTTTATTGAGGCTTATTATTAGACGATCTCGTATGTTATTTATTAACCTGCTGTTGTGGTTATAGTTGGAGATGGCACGCAGAGCTGAGGGTCTGTCCGTGCATATAACAAGTTTCCGTCTAGACTGTGCCACCATATTGGCATGTGCCAATACATGGATGCTTCTTGTTGAAATGTAAACTTACAAACGACAAAAAAAAAAATTTTTTACATATGTCCATTTATGTCTCTTGCACGGATTTGAAACCCCATGAATCTATTCAATGATTAGATCAAACGTCAAGGCAGATCAGCGAGAGCAAACAATTTTTGTATGCGATTATTGATTAGCTTTTAGACAAAGCTGCGTAGATATAAAAGTAATGAGGCTATTAGCAATGAAGCACGTTACCGCTGAAGTTCGATTAATTGGGAGGAAGGCACTAGGTGTGGACCGAATTAACCCGGGTTACATCTAAACCGAGTAACATTTATTTGAAACCGAATTGGCAAAACCGAAGAAACGAACCGAATACATAAAAAGAAACTGTAGACGGTACAACCCGGTGTGAGCATACGATGCCGAACCGAAACCATCGATTTGCCTCATTCCATATTGCTTCGGGTTGTAGGCACCACAGCCTGATGCATTTCGGTAACTTTTCGCGAATTGTGTGCATATGCATAATATTAAGTCAAAGAAAGTAAGTTGCTTTGCGACGTGCGCGGTGCTAGTAGAAGAAAATACGAAGAGAGATAAAAGAGAAGAGAGAAAAGTGAAACAATTTGAACAAACACAGCCGGTATTGGCTTGGCTACCCCGTGTGCCTATCACTTCCCTTGCCAACACAATCGACTAAGGATACACATAGAACACCGAGACCTGACCGAAACAAAATAGAATTGGACAATACAACTCGATTTGCCCCATTCCATAATCCTTATTTTTGCTTTCGGTTCGTCAACCCGGGTTAAGACTCGTTCTGTTTTTATTTTAATCCGGGTTAACTCGGTTTGTAAAACTTTCAGGTAGGCACACCACCAATATGGATTACTTTGAACGAACTTAGCTCTTTTTCTAACTTATGTGGGAAGTGCTATGTTAGAAAGCCTCCTGTGAAGAATCCCAGTCCTTTCAAGAAACGGGTCTGTCATCAGTCACGACGCCCTTTCGCGGTAATCTCTGAGTCCACGGACCCCACGGATTCTATCGGACTTCTTAGCGATTGTTCAACTGAGTCAACTTGGGGTCATTGTCGATCCCTATGTGGACAGTTTGCAACAGGGAAGTCTAGGGAACGACGAGCAGATCACGTGAAGTCTTCTGCTGTCCACTCTTGTTCGAAATCGATGCAATCTGCGATAAGAGGGAACTCCATTCCATTCCACTCCATGACAAGACAAACGGCTGGCAATTTTCCCGCAGCGCATTGCCTACCCGCTTACAAACGTGTCCTACTCTCAAAACCAGTCTCTTATCCCCCACATGTCCATTGTCACCGCAGTTCTGCTTGCTTCAATTCACTCAACGCAACCTCACATAAATCCATTTAAAGCCCTCCTCGAAGTGGCACCTTTCCGCAAGCGCCAGTCCTTGCATCTTTCATGGACCATTGCAATTCACGCCTTGTCTCTGTCGCACAAAAGGTTAACCATCTTGACACGTATTACCTTAAGTCAATTAGGGGAAAAAAGAACAAGACCCCCCCCCCCCCTCCGCACTACCTGCCACCCACCTCAAATCACACGCACACTCGGTGAGTGTGACTGTATGCGAAGAGCACTTAACTGCAAGCACCTGCCACCTGACTGTCTCTAAGTGTAATGAGTCCTCCTTGAACTCTTCGGCAAGTGAGTGGAAGGGAATTAAGCTCTTTTACGAGGCAGGGTACGTCTGGCCGGGTTGCGAAGGATGTAAACAAATTTATTATTGTTATTATGTAAAAGGACTTCGCTCGTTAGGTTAATTTCTTGAGCGACTTCCTTTCAATTTGGTGTCCTTTTACGGTACTTTATGGTGGGCTTTATGTGTTGGCCATTCTTAGGCGGCGATAATTAAATGTGACACTCCGGTGTGTTCGGGCAAGCGGTTGAAATGAAACTCCAGCGACGACCGGTCTTGTAGGGGCTTATGAGTCGTGTTTCACTGTTTCACGTGTTCGCCTTGTGGGTCGAGGGAGGGGAGACTGACGAACACAATGGGGTCTCCGGCTCTACTTAGTGCTTCTGCTGAACACAATTCCGTAATCCTTTTTAGCGCCTTATGAACTGATGTGTATTTTCTTTCTTCAAATGAATTATGAACTTCAGCTCAAGCACTTAAGTGGAGAGGTGATAGACTTACTGCCCTTTCTTCGCACTATTCGAGGTGTGGTCGCGTCCACTTACGTAAGTGATGAACTCAACCAATGTTTGCTATGTTTACGACACCTTTTTGTGTCAGAATGCCTTTCAGTAAAATGCAATAGGTTTCAGAAGAAGCTTTTGAAGAAAGATCTGCAATAAGTTTGGGAATTCTGCACACGGGCTGTAGTGGCTGTAGTCGTGGCAACCACCTTTCCAAAAGAGTTCATTCGAAAATTAGATGATTGGACGATTGAAGAAAAATTGGATTGATCCCATACATGTAGCAGATAAGAAGGGGATGACTACTCAACGACGTTAATTCCGTTCGTATCCGAGGCAGTTGGTTGTTTTTGAAACCAATACTGCTGTCAGGCAGAATATCCCACTCAATATGGAGGATGATCGACGAGAATTCCGCCGACTTAGACGAGGTCAAGATAGCAATATAAAGACTGAAGTCTAACAAAGCTGCCGTTGCGGACGGACTGTCCGCTGAAATCTTTAAGGCAGCTGGAGATGATCTGGTTGGGCGATGCACCAGCTCATCTGTAAGATATGGTCGGAGGAAAGAATGCCCGATGAGTGGAATCTCAGTATCGTTTGCCCGATCCACAAGAAAGGAGACCCCTTTGACTGCGCCAACTACCTAGGGATACATCTCCTGAACATCGCTTTCAAGATCTTCTCTGCCGTTTTGTGCACTCGCCTGAAGCCGTTTATAAATAACCTGATAGGTCCTTATCAGTGCGGTTTCAGGCCGAGGAAGTCGACCAGATTTTCACACTACGGCAGATTCTGGAGATCTGTCTAGTTTTGACATGCCTGCCAAAATCGTCAGGTTATGCAGGATGGCGATGGAGAACTCTCGCAGCTCCATCAAGGTCGGTAACGAACTCACCGAGACCTTCAATGTCTAAAAGGGTTTTGGACAAGGCGACGCGCTGTCATGTGACTTCTTTAACATAATCCTGGAGAACATCGTGTAAGACTCACACGCCAACACTAGAGGTACGATCTTCCAGAAGTCCGTACAACTGCTAGCATATGCGGATGACATTGACTTGATTGGCAGAACACAGCGAGCCGTCAATGAGGCGTTTGCTGGCATTGAGGCGGAGGCGGCTAAAATGGGTCTAGCGGTGAATGAGGGAAAAACGAAGTATATGCTGTCATCAAGAAAGGACACACATCATCGACGTCTTGGACAGAGCATCACAATGGACAGCTATAACTTCGAGGTAGTCAAGGAGTTCGTCTACCTCGGCTCCGCAGTAAATAGTAAAAACAACATCAGTACCGAGATCAAGCGCAGAGTAACTCTTGCCAACCGCTGTTTCTATGGGCTCAAGAGGCAATTGAGTAGTGAAGCCATCTCTCGAAGGACCAAGCTGACTTTATACAAGACCTTGATCATCCCAGTCCTGCTGTACGGCGCGGAGGCATGGACAATCTCAAAAGCGGATGAGGAGGTCCTTGGTCTCTCCGAGAGAAAAGCTATGCGAGCGATCTTTGGTCCTGTTTGCATTGACGGTTTATGGAGGAGAAGATTCAACCACATGAGTCTAGTCAGGCGTCTTCGGATCCAACGCCTAAGGTAGCTAGGCCATGTAGAGCGTATGGACAACTCAGCTCCGGCCCGAAGAGTCTTCGACTCCGAACCCGCGGGACAACGCAACAGAGGACGCCCGCGTTTAAGGTGGCGCACCTAGATGGAGAAGGACCTCAACCAACTTAGCGTGCGACACTGGAGACAGCTAGACAGAGACCGTGCTAGTTGGAGAGGCTTGTTGGTTGCGGCCCAGTTCCACCCCGGACAGTAGCGGCAAATAAAGAAGAAAGATTACTCAATGACAGTTCCTGTACAGTTTCTCAGTCAATTCCTAGATACCGCCCTAACATCTAGCAATTACAACTCATGCAAGATTTTTGTTCAGTTCCATGTTGCACTGAACCTATGGTTTCATTGATAACCCCGTAACCAAACAGCTGCACAGTTAACCCGAGTTCAGGAAAATTTGTTCGTGCTCGAGGTACTTTCCAGCAAGGCACTAGTCAGTGTCGGAATGGTGCTTTATATTTTTTAGGAGACCTTAGAGAAAGTAAGAAAACCAACAGGAATACTGCTCCTAAAACTAAACAGGAATGCAATAAGGAACGTAGGGGGCATTATCACCGGCTACTGCCTTCTCGGCATCGATGCCAGAAGAATGGGAGCCCTCCACAACGACTACTGCAGAAGTTGTAGAGACGATGAGGAGAAACACCTCCTCAGCACTTGTCCAGCCCTTGCAAAAACCAGAAATGATATACTACTTGTTCAGTAACCTAGAGGAAATGTCACACTTAAAGATACAAGACATAGCCAAGCTTATCAGGGAAACTAATTGGCTGTAAATCAGCACAGGAGTGGACTTGTCAAAGTAGGCCATTAGAATACCATTGTGTAGTCTCTAGGTTTATTTCATTAAGTTAATAGTCCCTTTTAAAAGGAGCCGGTGGAAAGCACCTGGATAGCACAAAGGATCCAACCAGGATCTAAGTGGACCACAACTGCTACAGTGGTGGCAATCGCCCAAATCTTACCTAACCTACCCCCGTCGGTGAAATAGTCCTTCGAGCTAGGTTAGGTTAGGACAGGTTAGAGTGACTGGCTACCTTAAATATATCCAAACTTAGGCCAAAGTAGGTGTTACCGCAAAGATCTAGTAGATCCTAATCTGCGAACCATCTAAAGCTTTTAATAAAGCGATAGAGTTCAATAATGCGAATACAGTGAAACTTCTCTTTGCGTCATGGTCAGGGGTATTCAACCCCTTCATAACGGACACCATACCAAACGGACAATCATGATAGTCCCACTCCTGTCTGCCGTAGAGGAGCTTCACTGTATTACTTAGCTTTTTCAAGTCGTATAAATTCTTGGAGATGTGAGGGCATTGTAATTGCAAAGAAGTTGTGAAATGGTTTCTACTTTCTCTACATCCTTGCAACTTCTGAAAAAATTATTTTGGACACCTAGTCTGGAGGCATGAATTACAATGGCACAGTGCCCGGTTATGACGGCGAAGATAATTCTTAAATTCGGACTTCTGATCAGCAGGTCGCGTGAGCGTTTTGGACCGAGAGTTGCTTTGTGATGAGTCCTCTGTGATGTGCCAGAAGATCATCTACGTTTGGTGAGATTAATCTGTTTAAGCTTCAATAGATGTTTGGTTGTAGCGACAAGCATGGAGTCGTGGTGGTGCCCTTTCTAGCGAGTTTGTCATATAAGTTGGATCTTGAAATACTTGGCCATCTCGTTAAGAGATAGGCGGCAATTAAGGGAAGTCTTGGAGTTAAAAGTGACTGTACTCAGAGAGTTGATCGCCACCGACTGTCCGAACAGAAGATGAACAGCTGTAACCTAATATAAAATTGTTTTTTTTTTTTAGCCAGGACAGAGCCTCCTTATTCGCTAAAGTCTGAAATACGCTACAGTGAGAGAGTAGTCCTCCATCTTGTTCCATTTTTAAGCAATTGCTCTCACTCTCTCTCTGAGTGATCTTACTCGAAACATTTCGAACTAAAGGTTAAGGTGAACTTTTGAAGAGCTTGCTTTCCGGGCTTACAGCTGCTGTTTTCCTCTTTTAAAACACAACCGGATGTTGTTTCTATCACGAGACTCTCCGAAGCCCTTGGGTTGGGTGGCTATGTAGGCCATTTTCTTGTTACGCAGGATCTTTTTACTCCCTTCTTCAGTTTCGGTGGACTTCCCTTGCTACTGCGTTGCTGTGCGCTGCAACGTAAGCCAGTGTGCATGTTCTGTCACCTTTTTTCCGACGCACGCATTTGTCATCATACCAAGGGCTCGTCATAGCAGGTGGCTTTTAACTTATTGTGGTGTCGGATATCTCCTCGATGACGTCGTGGTATTGGTTCCAAAGATTGCTGATGTTTGTGGGTGGTGGATGATGGTTTGAGAAGCAATGGCGGTCCAAATCATCGCTGCCGCAAGATGGTTGGATGACCCCGTCTTTGCCAAGAAAGAGTATCCCCGTTCTGCTCGTCACTACCGAAAAAAATGCATGGACATAGTCAGATCTTCAGGTACCAGTCAGACAGGTGCTTTTCCACGTTCCTCCTCCTGCCCCAGCAAGCAGCCCATAAACACTTCCGATATGAACATATGGCCAGCCGTGCAGCCCTTTTGTCTATCTCCAGTCTGCACTCGAAGTCCATTACCCACCCACAATAGGCAAAACCACTTGAGGAAGCTCGCCTATCTCACTTTAACAATCTGCTAAAATGTTCTCGTGCACATGTTACCCGCGGTCAGCCGGTGAGGCATGTGATTACCCCGATCCGGGCATCATATCCCATTAAGTACCATTCACCGATAAATTGAATAAAGTACTTACACAAATCATTCAACTTAAATCTCCGCCGAGTCTTGTCCTCCGATGTCCTTCAGTCCGTCACCCTCCGCCGGTTTCATTCGAATCCATTCCATTCACCGTGTCACAGCGCTGCAGTCGACTTTGCGAAACCAGTCAGGCACACGCTCTTAATGAATTCACCCCTCGAACTCGTCCATCACGTGAGGGGATGCGTTCAACCAGAGCACCCACCACGGTTTTGTAAATAAATAAAAACCGACAAACACCACAGTCAGCGTGACATTTAGATATTTATGCGAGGCCTACCCTCGCCCGGACGGCAACGACTTCATACTTAAGGATTACTGATTACCGAGAGCCTGACAATGATACCCACTGGAGTCCTGACTCGGCCAGCCAGCCCAGCAGGGGTTGTGTGCCAGAATGCGAGTGAGTCCTTGTACAGTGATCATTTTATTTAGGGCACTCAACACACTATCCGGGCTATAAACAAATTACTGCACTTGCATATTCGTCGGATGCGACGGATGGCGCGGAGTGGGGCGCCTTCCATCGGCGATGCTGTCGAACGAACAGATGCGGGGTGAATGTC
The DNA here is from genome assembly GCA_964034865.1 of Eristalis intricaria. NCBI lineage: Eukaryota > Metazoa > Arthropoda > Insecta > Diptera > Syrphidae > Eristalis > Eristalis intricaria. The sequence goes on from OZ035874.1 coordinate 27,331,214, forward strand.
GAATGGATTGGTTAAGTGAGGAATTGACGTTTCGTCGTTACGGAGCTTACTTTAATGTCACTCTCGTGCATTAGCGGGTATTACACGCCGCGCCGTTGTGTCGATGCTGAGGAACGCTTTGTTGGTAAATCTTTTAAGTAATTGAAAAGATAAATATGTGCGCAGAGACTGCGTGGGTCGCACACACGGCCGCACGCACGCAAAGACTTATGTGTGTCATTAAGCCGATCTGTCACAGGGAGAGTTGTGACTATTGTATACATCATTTCAATTGTCAGCAATTGTGGATTTTGTTTTTTTTTTTGACATCTTCAGTGAGTAAAGGCTTTTCGAACACAGGCCGCTGTACATTTTTTAGGGATGTCATCGCCTTATGTATCGCTGCGTGTAATTCACGCTATTTGGTGGCGCCTTTTTTGAGTCGAACCATTTTTCATGAATCTCAAGTGAAAGGCTTGGACAAAAATAAGATGTAATGCCGCCAACCAACACTCATCAGCCAATTCAAACTTTAAATCATTTAATTAGATTGAGCTGGCAAACAAAGAAGCAAATAAGGACGAGGGATGCTAGCGACATCTTCGAGTAGGAAGGAAGGGAAGAGCACCGGCTTCGCCGGAAGAAATCCATGTCCCTCTCATGGAAAAAACCATGAGAGGGACACGATTGATGGGAGATCTTACGGCAGAAACGACATTCTAAAACTCGACCAACCGGTTAGAAGAAGATGCCAAGTTCGTAAAAAGGGAAGAGAAGCTTGCAGATAAGGATGGAACCTAGGATTGGAATTTAGCACAATCACTTCGGCAGACTGTATAACAGACAATGCCGTCAAGTAGAATAATTCATTCAATATAGGCGATGATGGACAAGAATTTCGACCGCCCGAACTCCATGAAGTCCTGGTTCCTAGCGAAATTGTACAATGCTATAAACGATGGCGAATCGAACGTTCGCCTGCTACGGAACTGTTGCAAGTTGAGTTATTTCGCGAGTTTCTCAATTCGGCTGAATTTCACTATTGCCACAATGATAATGAAAAAATAACATACTTTTACGTCAAATGAAATTTGTTGATTCATTCTCGTCTGGAATTTAAGCGCATAAGATTATTAGTTTTAAAGTAAAATTATATATTTTATTTTATTAAATATTTTGCTCTTTTCTGAGTGTGTTCAGTTTTTTTTCTAAAAGTTCGCCTTGTGGAATTTTCTTTTTGAGTTTATTAACCAGACCTGAAAAAGGACAAAATGGTATAAAACATTGCACATTTTGTTTAAAATATTATGCATATTCTTTTCCATCACATGCAAGTGGTTAAAGTTCGATCGCAAATGTTCTCTTTGGAATTTTTTTTTGACTATCGACACCAGTTTTCCGAATTTACAACGAATCATTTAAATCAATTCATTCCATGTCCGATTTTTTATTTTCTGCCATATCTATATTTTTTTTTTACTTATTTGTTGTTTAATTTGTGTTTATTGTACACTTCGTCCATCAGTCACCAAACCATTACATTCACATGATTCTGACATAAGAATCACGAATTTCCGCGAACATTCGCCAATATGGTGATCTTGCAATTCGCCTAGTTTCTGACACTTGAGGCGAATGAGATCTGCGCGACTCGCGAATGGTAATACGAATTTTCAGCATTTAGCGAATTTTCCGTTCGATTCCCCAGTGGTAATAGGGGTAGTAAGCTTGGTATACACGAACTCGTCTGTGGAATCTGGACAGATGGTAGTATGTGAGTAGAATGGCATCTCAGCATGCTAAAGAAAAGAGATTTGACTGTGCCAACTCCACAAATATACCTCTACTGAATATCTGCCGTCTTGTGTAAACGCCGGAAACCCTGCCTAAACCCTAGTTCAGTCCGTGTTCAATACAGCGAAATACACTATCGACCAAACGTTTACATTAAAGAAGATCTTAGAACAGACCCAGGAGTTCCCAGTCGAAACTCACCGTCTATTTATTGACTCTAAGAACGCGTTTGACGGTATGTATAGAGATGAGCCATATAGCGCCGTTTTCAGTTTTGGTACCCTTGCTTATCCGTCTTTGCAGAATGACGATGGATGACGCCCATTGCCTTTACCCAGACCTTTGATGTCAAAAAGGATTTAGACAAGACGACGCACTGTCATACGATTTTTTCAAAATCATTCTGAAGAAGATTGCGTGAAAGTCTGACGTCAAAATCAGAAGCACGACCTTCCACAAATCGGTACAACTGCTCGCATATGCCGATGACATTGAAATCATTGGAATGACACAGCGGTTACCCGGTGGGGCTTATGTGGACTTCGAGAAGTAAGCGGCTAAGATAGGTCTTGCGCTTAATGAAGCTGAGAAGAAGTAAATAGTGTCTTCAATAAAGGTCCACCCATCCACAACGACGTCTGTAGGCAGCTTTACCATTGATGTAGCGAAAGATTTTGCCTACCAATGCTCCGAATTAAATGCAATTAATGACACCATAGCGGAGACAAAACAAAGGATCACCCTTGCCAATTCAGGAATAAGGTCCTCTCTGGAAGGATCAAGGTATCCCATGATAGTCCCAGTTTTGCTGTACGACGCCGAAGCATGGACTCTAACTAAAGCGGATGAGGAAAGGAAAATCAGTCGTATAACCGCTGGCCTTTTATGGCCTGTACAGCGACATGGATTTGGTCAAACGGGTTCGAATCTCTCGTCTCAGTAGGCTAGGTCATTTAGAGCAAATGGATACCAATTCATCACTCTTCCGGTGGCGTACATAGCTTGAAAGCAATCTCAATCACCTGAACGTGCGTAGCTAGCAACTAACACAAGACCTCCCTGGACGGAGAGGCATGTTGGCTGAGGCCCAGGTCCACCCAAGAAAAATAATATTGTGCTTCCGCCACCAGAAGTGGGTCTTGACTATACACTTAAGCCCCTTCTAATTCCATGTGTAGCGAATTTGTCATGCTCCTTAGACCACCGAGTGCTTGCCATACAGGAAATGAGCTGGTTTTTTGCCCAATTATAATTGAATTGATTGAATAAATACATATAAAATACATAATTGCACCGCATCGAGGATAAGTATGTCTTCGACAAGGCAAAGGGCATGGAGAACTGTGGCACTTTTGGACTGGTCGGGAGTTGCGCCTCAAATGTCTGGCAGTGGGGATACTCAAAAGGCCTATAGTGGCAGACAGGGTATTGGAGTGGATATCGTTAGCAGGGAGAATCGGAATCTTAAGGCTCAAATTTGGAAGATCAACTTTGGCTCTGCTCCAATGTGTATGCTTCAAATTTAGAGTCAGGGAACGCGGTTTTCTTGGATGAGGTTGCGTCTGAGATGGACTCCTCCTGGTGGGTGACTTCAACGCTCACGTGGTTAAGAGGAACGATGGTTGCTATTGAACTTTTGCTGTGCAAATGGCAAAATGAAAAAAATGCGTGTCTTCGTAGACCTTTTTTTGGTACCATAGTGTGCGAAACACATGGTTTGGGGAATTTGGTCATCAACTGGTGTTGTATACGCTGCACCTCGCTGATAAAATACCTCTTCTGCCAAAGTGGAAAACAAGAGCGGTTACACTCATACGATGGGAAAAAAAACTACAGAACATTGAGATGCGATGTATCTGAAAGGTTTGAGAGTTCCAATTGGACAGTCGTATTTTGAGGAAAAATGGCGACAGTTTCCCTTGCCTTGCCTCTGCACAGGATGTTTTGCGGAGCTGCTCAATCCCGAAAAGGGCACTGAAGATGGCCGGAGTGGATGAATTAAAGCCAGAAATGCTTAAGCCAATTGGCACCTCTTTATTGCCTCCATTGCCTCCTATAGATTTATAGCTCTCTCGTAGCTTGGGTGAGACAGCTGGCGATTGGCAAACTGCGAAAAGGGAGACAAAATCGATTGCTTCTACTAAAGGGGCACATCAGATGTTTTTCAAGTCCTTTTCAAGTCCCAACAGCAAGTAGCAGTTTTATATGTATGGTCAGTATGGTTTGGTACCGTGCCAAGCATGTCTCCATAGTCAAGACTTCCAAGGCGGGCCTTGGCCAGTTAGGAGACCCAGAACGAGTAGTTGCAAAAATCCCAAAATTTCTCATGAGTTGAATTCGATCGCAGAGAATCGAGTTGTCTGGAGATTTCCCGAGCGTGCTAAACGAATTTTATCGAATTGGTTTTTGGTCATACTGTCTCATTTCTGTACATTCTGTCCATTACTGACTAAGCTGACTAAAGTCTTGTCGATTACCCGGATATAAAGCTGATAAGCCTCCAGAAAACCGACTTGGCCAGTATGAGAAGACACAGTTAACACAATTGACAAAACGTGGTGCACTGCAAAGCACTGAGAAAAAACTGGGGCTCATATGAGAAGCTCATTCTTTGTTTAAAATCCGGATCACCGCCGAACTTTATGAACTATCAATTGACGAACTCATGACGTTGTCTATAGTTTTCTGGGTTCAATTCTTGCTTCAGCCCCAATTGAGCTGATCGGCGTTGAATCAATATTCTGGATCTTCTTCGATACAGGTGCTTATGACGGCTTTGCCAGCTGTTGGAACATAACATTCCTACCTGGTCATCCTTTAAAATTAGAAATAGCAGTCGAAAGCTTAGAAAATGGGTGCAAAAAGCGATGCTCTCAAGGTTTCGTAATGCGAAGTGTGTATTTTTCGAATTCAAATAGCCAAAGGACAACATTTTGAGTTCAGTCCTGCCCCGGATCCTTTTAGTTTCAACCTGAATCGGTTCACTCCCCCATCACCCCCGCGAATGTACACATTTCATAATTGTCTTCAATGAATTCTACATGCGTCATTAGCTCGGGTTGCTGCCACCCACCCTCAGAAGAGGGATTTCACTAATGCCACCATTCTCCTGGAACAATGCTCCCTTGCCATTCAACCCAGACTGCCAGGCACAATACGTCTCGCAAAAGACTTAAGAGATTACTTACCGTGCGTCGTGTCGTGTCCCTTAGAAAATCAGGTACGAGTCTAGATGTATCCCATCGCACTTCTGAAGATTCCAGATTAATCCTCTTGGGACATTGTTGCGTGCGTTCGGACACAGTTTCTTCCTCTGATTGGTACACCATCAATCGGACTTGGCTTTCATTCAGTTCTCCCCTTCTTTTGAGCACAATAGACAAAGGGACATGGATCGCAGGACGATTGATTCCGGGTCCTTTTGACGAATTTGTGAACTCTTCCAAGAAAGAATTGTGAATGTGACTTCAAGGCAAATGTTTGTACAGTCTGAAAAATGAAGGGAGTTCCAAGGAAATTACATGACGGAGGTCACGCGGACGCACGCCTTATTGTCCTTTACAAGAATCCGTTCATCACTCTCCCTCCTATGCTCGTCTTGACAAACATTTTGAACAGCTCCCCGAACAGCTTGCTCCCCATTCGCTGCCACAATTCCCTCGAATGTCCCTTATTCAGCATTCTCGCATTCTGTCATAACGACGCGTTGTCACTTCACTCTATCTGAGGCATTTATCCTAAAACACGGCACGGCAAGGGAGCGACGATAAATTTGAAAAATAAACATGACGCCATCTTCGAATCGACCACCTCCACTTGGCGCCTAATTACACACATCGCCATGCAGTCGTGGGTATTCTCGCCATTTTGGATATGGCAACGAAACGAAACGAAAATATTTAAATTTATGATCCTTCTCGTGCATCTCTCGACCGTTTTCAGTTCCTTCGGTGTCAGCTTCGAAATGAATTCCCTCGAGTTGTAATGCTGTAAGCACCCACCCAACACCGCGCCGGCTGGCATCCCCTTGGCTCTGGTGCTGTCGCCCACTGCCACCCACTGCCACCCACTCCATTCAGTTTACTCCCACATGCCACAACGGTATCTGCGCATAATAAATTGAATTCGCTTTCATCGGAAAACATAACCGTTAGCCATAAGCTCTTTGGGAAATTGTGAAAGATACTTTGTACCTTAAACTCATTTTGTGAGATGTACTCGTACATCGTCTCCTTCATGCTAAGGACTTTGCATTTGTGTGCTCGTTGGAGATGGAAACGGGGATATATGCATGGTCGTGGCTAAGTGTATTCCCATTTCTTGAGTTGGTTTTTATGAACTTTCTTGAGTCTCTTTGCCAAGTCTTGTGGACAAAATGTTCTGAATTGACAGCAACCACTCTCATTCCATTTTGCGAGTGTTTGTTGCAGTCTTTGTGAGCTTCAATGGTCCGAGGGACGATGGGATCTGTCCCGTTCTACTGCCGGGGATTCTCAAGATATTCTTGTTGTTTTAGAAATTCAATAGAATTCTTCGGTCATGCTGAGGAGCCTGTTCAAAGGCCGGAGGTCGATGATTGAAAAGGAAGGAATATGCTTTGAAATCTGTGCGGCTCTTTTAAATTCTTGTTGAATGGACTTGTAATTAAATTTCCTGACAGTGCAGGACGCAGTCAACCACAATCGACGAGGAATTGATTGCAACCGTTGTTGATTGGCTTTGAAGAACCCATTGACTTACTTATTGCTCTGTGATTGTGCTGGGGCTTGTTCAAGTACAGTTTAAAATACTCCAAGCTTACGGTATGAAATAATCCTCCCGATGATGTAGGCGATGGTGGATCAAGCAGTCATTGCTGCTTAATGTCAATTAGAAGATGATAGCGTGCAAGAAAGTCTGCACCAATAATCGGGGTTCGTACGTCAGCTGCGATTACAGTCCATTTGAGCTTACGTCCATTTTAAGGGGACACTCCTCAAAGGTTGATCATTTTGATTTATTGGCTGAGTAACGTTTCAGAATGCTTTTCTTGAATCAGTGATCGGTAAGCGAGCGAGGAACTAAAGATATAACTGATCAGGAAGCGGAAGTGTGAACTTTTGTCTCGCATGTATAAGTCGTGTTTAATGTTATTCTTGTCGGAGGTCCCTCGCTCCCCAGCCACCAGAAGAGGAGACCCTCACGGAACGGTGCACAGTGGTCCCGTTGTATGGGAGAGTTGGAAATAAATCTGTAATTTTTGAACCCGTGAACCGATCTTAATGAAATTTGAAACATATTATATTTATATTTGTTTATACATTGTTTAAATGCATAAAATAATTATTTATTATAGTCGATGACTCGAAATTGGCACTTAAAGCAAATTTGTAATCACTATTTATATATATAAATTGAATTTTACAAGTTTTGGTAACGTACACTTTATTTGGAATTAAAGAAACCAAGCAATTCAGTATAATAAGGCTTGCGCTTCAGTACTAAGTGGCAGCGAATCTTTTGTTTTTGGTTCAGACCTTAAATACGCAATCCAGGGATCAGATGATACCAACATTTGATGAATAACATCTTCATTTGTTGCCGAACGAGAAAATGTTCTACTATTATTAATGCGATAGTACCTATAGTCTTTATTCCGACTTTCCTGCGCCTCCTCTGGCAATTATCTGACGGGCAAGGCCGCTGATGATATTATTTCTGCTCCGTGGAACAGAATCTTATGCACTGTTGCTGGCATATAATACCAGGGATATAAATTTGTAGCCATTGTAGCGGTTTCCTGGGCATAAGCTCCAAACTTGTCGGGGTCAATCCAAAAATTGCTGCATATTGTCTCCAGGATAACACTGAATCTTTTTATGAGTTGCACATCTATTTCCGTTATTTCTGTCGTTGATAAAGGATAATGGGTCTTCAAAAAATCTTCTAGATGTGTTCCCATCGTTGGTTGTGCCAAATTCTTGCTTTATTATATCTACCTTAATACCCATTTTTTGTATGACCTTCTGCTGAATTTGACTCTTCCTTGCCTGGTGTATGGGATGTGCCGTTTCTGTTGTTCTCCAAGCTTTAAACTCCAAATTGTAGGCTACATGTAGCAAGTATTCCATAAAACGGATGCGAGCGTGCAAGGGTGAAATTCCTAATCTTAGAGCTTCTAACTTCAAATCATTCATCTCTGATGATTTCGCGCCACATATAACACATGAACTTGCAGAAGACGTTTTTGTCACAGCCTGTGCTACTTTGCCATCTATCATCGTAAAGTGCAATTCATGCCTTACTTTAATAACGGTCGATTTCACTTTTATAATTGATTCCCGAAAATTCTGAATTTCATTTTCAATTCTGGTTTTTTCTTCTCGTATTAGGTCCATACTTTCTTTTTTAAGTTGTTGCTTCACTGGCCTACAGTAATGTGTTGAGGAAGGTCGAGGATTTTTTAAAATTTCACTACTTTCATCCGATTCCGTCAACTGCAGCGGTACCAACGATGTCATGAACAAATATGAATCGGATGACACTGAATTCAAGTTTGAAAACGTTTGTTTGAATTCACTTTGTCCCGAAGATCCATCACAACCCCACTTAGTCGAAAGGGTTAGACTGAAATTTTGTTGTGATTCGAAAACGCCACAATCTACAGCCTTAAGGATTCTGCATGCTGTATGGTCAAGTAATTGCTGAAGTTGGATTTGGGCATCAGTTTCTGAAATTTGGATGTTTTCTGGGTAGCACTGTATTTTAGACTTCAGGACCTGCTTATATGTCGGCAATATTGAATGCCCAATGTCATCTGTTGCTTTTTTCATAACTTCATATTAGTATTTGCTTAATTTTGTTTGAATTATTAAGGCCAAGGTTCATTAGGACTGAAAACTGATCTGTGGGAACACGTTGGAGCATCAGCAGTAGCATTTATTAATTTTTGCGATGTGGAGGATTTCAATTCTTGGACTTTCTTTTTTTTTTATTTATCACAGCATTCTGCAAAGTCTTTATGTGATCTTCCTCTTTTATCCGATTTTTTGCAAAGTTAACTGAAAAGTTTCCTTTAACCCATTCAAAACCTTTTTGTCACTTCTAAAACTATTTGTTTAATTTGTCACGATGTTACGTTTCCGTAACTATTTGATAAAAAGCTGCCGAAGTTGGAAATATTTCCATCAAAAAAGTAATCGCACAAGAATCTATATTCAAATGCAATACTTGCCATCGCGAAAAACTTCAAATTTGCACAAAAAATGCTGAAATGCAACTGCAATTTTTAAAGTATTTTCGATATCTATATAAAGCAAAACGTTATCTTCCTAATTGATCCTGATGCCGCGTCAGAATAGATATTCCCCAATAACGCTCTAATTTTTTGCCCCATTGCGACATGCATTTATGACACCACAAACAAAACAAGATAAAAGCAATTAGTTTCATAATTATAACAATTTTATGACCCAAAGAATTCTAATTCACAATAATAAAAACATCCTCGGCATCGCGCATAGCGTTTGCACAATACATGCATTGCAAGGGAAATCGTTTGAAAATGCCGAAAAATGCACGACATTGCTCCACTTAAATGCCAAAGTGATCTCTAGTTTTTTCAGTATCGATAGATAATACTTTTAGCTTTCAGAAAAAGTTGGTCTCCCGTTGGAGACTCTTGGAGCATTTTTGTTATAGTCCATCAAACATTGAAATGTTTATATTTTATGTATAGTCCCTTTCCCTCTCAAAATGTGCCTTTACTTAAAAGCCTGGTTTAACAAATTGGTAAGCAATATGAAAAAACTGAAAACGCAGTTTGAAAGCAAGATGTATGACCTTTTTAAAAAAATTACTTTAGGTTCCAATGTACATAATTTTAGGAAATATGACACATCAAATTTGCTTAAAAAAATACGTCAATTTTTGTAATTTTCAAAGTCCCAACTTTGAGCTAACGGTACCGCCAAACGGATGATCCAAAATCAACAAAATTTTGGCTTTCTAGGTTCTGATATTTGTAGAATCGAAAAACATAAGCCATTTGGCCGGGAAAAAATATGTCACTTCGGGTATTTATTTCCACTGCGGGACCACTGTGCGGTGGTGGTTGAGTCGCCCATCCACAGTTGAATGGGCGTTGTAAAAAAAATTAACGGTACCGCATTCATATCTTGTAGTATGCTGTATGCTTGTCTGAATGGAGAAAAGCTTCTGGGGGAACGAAGCCACTGAAACGAACCCTTTCATGGTATTCTGGATTGGAGTAGTAAGTCCCTGAGATCAAGTTATTTGACGAGTTCATCGCTCTAGCGGTGTGACCTCGAATCAACTTCAAAAGGAAATTGTCCACACTTATCAGGTTTGCCCTGTTATATAAGATCTCATTGGAAAAGAATTTTATGTACTGTGACTCTGGAGTTCTATAAAGGTAAAGGCAAGAACTAAGACAAGCCCTCTCGAACAACCGAATCTCTTCCATTAAGGTTGCACTCATGTTGAAGCACACGGGACAGCCATAGGTGAGCATTGGCCGGATGAGGGCCATGTAGCAGTAACATTCACCCTCGCATCGAGCTGGCTGTTGTAAAACAGTCTCTTTGTAATGGCAAAAGCGCCTCAGCGAGCAGCATCTACATGTTTGTTAAAATAAAGATACTGATCTAGCCAGATCCCCAGGTATCTGACTACAGTCCTTTGTGCCAGTGGTTCCTGCGTCCTGAACAGAATGGTTTCCGACTTCTTCTATATAAGTGCATATAATAATATGCATGCATGTATTTCTGTATGCTTGTATGTGTAGTTAAGGTAGTTTTAAGTTATTTTAAGGTAGTATGTAAGGTAGTATATACGTTTTAAGTAAAAACTCTTCTGTAATTAAGTTTTCTTCCCTAACTTTCTTAATATTAATCTCTGCATTTAAGTTAATTTATGTCATACATATTCATTGTTAGGTTAGGTCGAAAAACATAGAATAAGATTACGTTCAGCTTAGAGTGCCCGCCTAGGACCAGTAAGTTTGAAGTAGTAACTAACAATGTTCGTCCAACTAGTGTTAAGAATTTTTGTCTAGAATGTAACTTTATGATGAATGAATTTTTAAAATAAAAAAGTAATTAGAATTTTAAAAAATAGAAGCCAGATGATATTATTGTTGAGATTCATTGATGCTTTAGTTGTTAATACGATGACGACTGGAATATTTGACGACAGGAATATCAGCTCCACGTGCCCCATTCACAAGAAAGGTGATCCTACAGAAATTGAGTGAAATCTTGGACAAGTGCATGAACTCTAGTCCTTCAGAACCAACACGCGATCACGTTAGAAGCTATATTCTTAGATCTTCCATCAAGCAGATCCATCGGCTCAGACTTCTCTGAATACCAGGTCCAGGCTCCCACATCCTCACAGTCTAGACCGGTCACCCTCTCACACACTCACTCATTATCGCATAATTACCATCCACATATGACAAAGTCACTCTCGCATACAACAAAGTATCTGTTGCGCCAGTCGCCTGTCACCTTCTGTTTACCGTCCCCGTGCCGCCGTAACGCACCTCAGGCAGAACCACAAATCGCGTGGATCCTCAAACCAGAGTGCCTTATTTGTATTCCATTTAATTAGATAATAGGCCGAGTAACAAAAATAAAAGTGAAACGTCGAGAGTAGTAAACTGTGGCGCGTGCTCAATTCAAGTCTGATTACACTGAATACACCCTCCTCGGCAAATGGCTGCGTACCGCGTATCGTCGAAACGATCCCTTAAAGTGGCACAGAACCAGTTCCAGGTAAAGACACGCCAAACAAACCCCTCATCGGGTGGATAAATGACATCCTGTCACGCGATTCCTCGTCCACCCGGGGTCAACGCTGTAATGTACGACAGATGGCAAGGTGTAAGGTTCACGTGACATCGAATTGCATATGCAGCGAGCGAGGTGGTGAATCCTTCCTTCCTTCCTCATTGCCTCGTTCCATGCGAAAGGCGGTGGACTGCGACTGTGACTGCGTCTGCTAGTGGCGTAATTATATCCTTTTCCAATTCAAAAAGCCACCTCGAAGAGCATGCTCACGAGGAGTCCCTTTCACGTCGCTGGTTGCTGGGTGTGGTGCGATATGGAACGCAGATTGCATGTTCGAGTGTGTGTATCTTTTTTTAATTGAGGCCATTAAGGCATGGCACAGCACAGCAGACCGGGCTCGCTTGTCCGAGCGGTCTATTAGCTTACAAAACTCGGAAGATACCATCGGCCGTTTGCATTATTCATGGCCCCTTGGATGGGTTGGGTTGCGTTTGGATGGAGTTTCTCCTTTTTTTTCCTTTTCTGTCCATTTTTACAATCGCGGTCGGTCATCACTCGGCGGTCAGTCTCTGCGATTTGTGTTGAGGTATATTAATATTCTGGGGCTAAAAATTGTTCACCATTTCATTTCCAGTGTGGGGACGGCGGCTTTGTCGGACAGACGCAGTTTTATGGTTCCTCGAATGTGTCCTTCTGGCGGGACAATCAAGCATGCATGGCCTTCGCTCTGACTCATCTCTCGCAAGTGTGACATGTAATTTTGGGCATAAACCAATGGCAGCTCTCCCTTCGCAGACGGAAAGAGATGCTGCGGTCAGCAATATGCCAGGATTTTGTGTTCTGACTGCAAAGTATCCTTGACGACTTCAAACGTAAGGCTGGGGCGTTTTATTGCCTTGAGGAGAGGAACGTAGGAGGAGGCTCAAACACGAACTCGACGAGAAGGAGAGCAAAAATCCAGCGATTCACCAACTGAGAGGGTCTTCGAATTCGAACCTCTTGATTCGAGAAGGAGTTGAAGACCGAATCTCGTCATCGGGCGCAAGAGTGCTTGGTCTAGAAAACTGGAAATACCACGTCCAGGGCGGTCAAAGATCGAATGCTCAGGGTCAGATCCTTCACGGATCGCAGGCCATTGACTTTGTATTACCCAAGACCAACCTCCTTCCAATCCAATTTCTAGGCGGTTAGGCTAGTGGTAAAGTTGGAATTCCATTTCTTAATCAGCGTTGTAGCTGTTGTCTGATTGACATAACAGTAAGGTTCAGGTCTTATGAACGCAGGTTCCTAGGTGGCCGCCTGACTATCTATGTAGTTGGCGATAGATAGCCCGTCTATCAGGTTCATCGACAGTTAGCGGGCAGCCTCTTGGATAGCTTTAACGTCTGCCTGGAATACACTGCAATGGTCGGGCAGTCGAAGAGGCAGGGAAGAGGATATGGCCGACGATGTTTTTGAGCCATTGTGTAGATCTCCAGGTGGCCTGGTTTCATTACCAGATCTTTTTTCCCAAAATCGTTTTTTTTTCCTGTCTAGGATGAGTGTTTTGAACCCAAACTCGAAGCTTAAAGCGAGTGTTGTATAATCTGTATGCGTTGGTGGTCTCGCATTTCTGACTATCTCTGTATGACCTAAGCTGTGTGAACTTCTCCGGCGGTTGCACTCCCGTAGCCTTAACGCTGCATTGGTAAATGATGATAACATGGCAGACAATGCCATCGCCGACGAAGAGGTTCATCCTCCGTTCATATCGAAAACAGAACTCCAAGCGGTCTTCGAATCAATAAAGAAAAAGTGGAAGTGGGAGTCGACGGGATCTCCAACATTGTGTTAAGACACCTCCCCATAGAAGTGGTTAATATGTACACGATCCTATCTAACAATGCTCTGAATAATGCACATTATACGGAGCACTGGAAAATTGCGATTGTTCAACCCATATCCAAGAGAGGAAAAGATTCTTCGAATTGCACCCTCCGGTCAATTAGTCTCCTTCCGAATATCAGCAAGATATTCGAGAAGGTGATCAATAGAACTCTGATCAACTAGACTAAGAACAAGAATATAATTCCGGATAACCAATTCGGTTTCAAAGCGGGGCATGACACTATTCATGCCGTGTCGAAACTGGTGTCGGATATCAAATGGAACAATGTACGGGTGCCTGCTTGATGGACCTGGAGAAGGCCTTCGACACTGTATGGTTAGAAGGTCTTTTCTACAAGATCAATCGGCTAGGCATTAGCAAACCCCTGCTGTACCTACTGTGTAACATGCTTACCGGTAGACGGTTCGTAGTCAAAAATGGCAACGTGACCTCCACAGGTGTATTCCAAGTTAAAAATGGTCTCCAACAGGGTGCCGTTAATTCGCCGATCCTGTTCAACATTTACTTGAGCGATCTGATAAGTTCTCTTCCTCACGTAATTGCGTATGCCGATGACTTGATCGTGTACAGATCAGGCAAAAAGATCGAGGAAATCACTACTCTCACGCAGGGTGACTTCGATTCATTCATGAGAAGTTGCGATGACTGGAAGTTGAGTATCAACTTTGAGAAGTCGGAAACCATTCTGTTCAGGACGCCGTTGTATAAGGCCTCGGCGGATACGAAAAAGAATTGGCGAAAGTTCTCAATCGTTGGAAGACACAGGGAACCACTGGCGCAAAGGTCTGTAGTCAGATACCTGGGGATCTGGCTAGATCAGTATCTATATTTTAACAAACATGTAGATGCTGCTCTGGCCAGGGCCCGAGGCGCTTTTGCCCTTACAAAGAGACTGTTTTACAACAGCCAAATTTATGCGAGGGTGAAGGTTATGTGCTACATGGCCCTCAACCGGCCAATGCTCACCTATGGCTGTCCCGTGTGGTTCAACGTGAGTGCAAGCTGGATGGAAAAGATTCTGTTGTTTGAGAGGGCTTGTCTTAGGGCTTGCCTTCGTCTTTATCGAACTGCAGAGTCCCAGTACATAAAATTCTATTCCAATGAGGTCTTATACTTAAAGCTGTACATGTAAACATTCATTGATGTTATATATGTTCATCGTTAGGTTAGGTCGCAAGACATACAGTAAGGTTTAGTTTAGCTTAGAGTGCCCGCCTAGGGCCAGTAAGTTAGAAGTAGTAACAATGTACGTACAACTAATTTTAAGTATTTTTGTCTAGTATCTAAGTTGTTATGAATTCCACAATAAAAATGAATTAAAATGAAAATGACGCTGCATTGGTAGCTACCAGCTTCTCATAGATGTCCATGGGAAGAAGCTGTAGCAATGTTTCCATGGCGGCTGTGGGGACGGATCGCAATGCCCCTGTGATGCAGATACACGGAATTGGATTGGATTTGCTATTCAGTGCTGGCCACCAAGCAAGGATACCGTACCTTAAGATGGGTCTAAGAACACCCTTATACACCAAGTTACTCACTGGGTTCTTGGTTAAATTCCCCATGTGGGGCCAAGGATTCTCTTACATGTGTGAACAGCTGCCGCCGCCTTCTTAATGCGTTCCTTAATGTTTGGTTTCCAGCTTAACTTGTTGTCTAAATGTACTCCTACGTGTTTGGCCTGACGAGTGAAGCTGAGGTCCTTTATCATAACCTTAGGGGGCTCTATCGGAGGTCTTCTCGTGAAAATTACGAGCTCTGTTTTGAAAGGGTTAACGTCCAGTCCGGCTGTTCCTGTCCACATAGAATTCCACTTATGTGCCAGGAGCTGAATTCGGACATGACTTAAGGTTTGGGCGGTGAGAGGCGTTATTCGGGCTTAGGATGCAGAAGCCCTTCTGCCATCCATTGGTCTCGAGTAGGAGATGATGTCACTGACATAAAATAAACGCATGACTTGAATTAAACAGAAAACACTGATTTCCGTCTTTAGATTGTTAGAATGACCTTATTTATGGAAGAACACATCGAGCAACCTCCACGGCATACGCACACTTTTGTAGAAAGTTTGCGTGACCATTCTGATAAATTTCGTTGATGGCTTGTTGACCAACCCCTTTGACTTCATCTAGGAAGCCAATTCTCGTCGCCGAAACGATATACTCTCTCGTCCAGAAAATGTGCCCTGCTGTAATTAAATTGTTTCACGGGCTACATGACATGTGACACTGTCTTGTTGAAACCCGTATTGGCCACATTATTACGATTCTTCGGGATGATGGAGCATAGCTCTTTCTGCTCGAAGCAGGAGTTGCTCAACATTGAGTTCTGCTAATTTGTTTCAAAACAGACCCAGCTTGGATAATCCTACAGGAATGCTCACCATTACTCCTTCAACCACTCGTGAAATAGACACCGGGATACATGAACTTCTTCACTTCAGCACTTCAGCCATTTGCAACACCGAGGTCGACTAAGAGGGCAACTTAAGAGGGCATAATGACAATTCACAACGCAAGCCAATACCCTTACGAGGATTGTAACATCCGCTTGTTAGAAGGCGTCTGCAAACGATTACTCCAACTCTCGCCTGCGAGTGGTGAAGTCTGAAAGTCCAGCACTTGTGACCGAAGTGGGGCTAGAGAGGGAGAACTAGAGTGAGCTCTGGTACAAGCTCATCTCTCTTTATTGGTGGCTGTAGAGAAGCTATTCAATTAATTGGCCAACAACTGGCGTCTTGACAGCCAACCGGCCATCGACAACCTGGAAAATGGTCCAACAATAAACTGGGGACAAGATGATCAAACAATTCAACGCTCGGGTGTGGTAGGTATAGAGCCGCAGATAAAGTCCGTGAAAATCGAACCTAAGCAGCGTACGTTCAAGGGCGTAGTTGTCGAATTTGACGCTATTTAGAGGAAAAGATTCAATCACCTGCTGTACGGGATGTACAGCTGCAGGTGCCTAAACAGAATCGAATCCTACGCCTAAGGTGACAAGGCCATGTAGAGAGTATGGACAACTCAGCTCCGAATTGAAGAGTCTTTGACTCCGAAACTTTAGGACAGAGGGCGGCTGCGTTTAAGGTGGCTCAAGGTGGAAAGGGACTTCAATCCAGGTGGAGAAGGATCTCAACAAACTTAGCGGGCGCAATTGGAGACGGCTGGCTAATGATCGTGCCAGCTGGAGAGGCCACCACCACCCACGACAAGAAAGATGAAGACGACTTCCGATTCCAATCAGACTCCAGAGGCTTCTCAGCTCGATTCTATTTAAAGCTTCCAGTTCGCCAAAGAAAAGTCTCCACATGGAATGCATGCGTTGTCTTGCCAGAGCTGGACTCTCCCGGACCAGATGTCGAACAGATTATCCTTCTTCCTCGTCTGTGACTTCAACGAATGTGGCTGCGGTTGGGGATGTGGATTGTGATGGAGATGGTGAGGCGAAGGCTGCCATAGAACAGTGGCCGGCAAGGAATCTCACTAGCATGGATTTCGGACTTATTTCAGGTCCCTTAAGTCACCACCCATGCCAGCATGGCAAGGCACGAAACTCACCAGCATCATCATTCTTTGTATTCAACAAGAGAACGGGAACCATTATTGTTCGCATAAATAACCCCGACTTTACTCCTTTTTGTTCTCCCGCTCACCGTTCGCAGTATTCTCGCCCCACCACTTCAATAATCCCATCGACCTTTTTGTGGGCAGGCTTGGAAGACGCTATTTTGATTTCCCCCGTCTGTCATTCTCAAATACGCATGTTCACAGCCCACCCTCCCCCAACAGCGTCAAGACACTAGACAAGGTACGATGGATCCACTCCACTCCAGAATCCGTCTATTACTGCTAGGTCTTCTCTCAATCATACACTCCCCCAATACAGCGTTCGAGTGTAGTATCATCACAAACCCCCACGCACACGTATGTAAGGGGGATTGTAAGCCATAAGATGAAGCCCGTAATTGTAGGTAATGCAAACATGTGTGCACACTGGTGGTTGTGGCATATTTCTGTTTGCGAACACACCCCGTCGTCTTTCATTTTTCGGGAGAAACCGATTGAGAGTACCAGCACACATCCACAAAGGAGAATAATGGAGGAATAAAGCACAAATGGGATTTTCAATATTGTCTTTGTTTGCCTTATCGAATCGCCTTGGGGATTTAAGGCGAGCTTAAATTCAACTATCTGCCATATTTTGCTCGAGATGAATTTGGAAATGCCAAGAGTGTCGGGGAACGGAGGAATTAACGTCGCGTCATTATATTTGGCTCAAATTAAAGTTGACTGCGGATGCGGATTGACGAAGAAAGAAACCCAAACCCATTTGACGAATGTGAAAAGTAAAGCAAAGCAAAGATGGGAGTTTAAGTAGAACAATTTTGTCTCGTTGCTTTAGCAGTAACAGGAGGATGAGAGGATGAGAGGATGGGAGAAGCCTCACGTGGAACTGAAAGTTGGTGTTTACTCTAGACGGTGCGCATATGAGTCGAATCATTTGTGCCACATCGACTACTACAAGGAACGAATTTACATTCGCTTCTAAGGAAAAGAAGCAACACAAATGTTCGTTCATGTTTGACTTCGCCGAAAGTTTGTTGAAGTTGTTCGTTAAATTAACTGCGGGGTTGATGGGAGGCGAAGTGCTTCACATTCTCGTAATTGCGATTCACATTCTCGTGCGTCGTCGGTGGTCTATTTCGTTTACCTGTCGACAAGACAAGCATTTAAGGCAGCTTCTCAAAATGGCTTATCTATGATCAGTTCTTGTCGGCATTCGCGCTTACTAGAGAGAGTCCTTCCCGGGCACTGGGCTATTGTCACACAGACAGGCCCAAACCCACCATATGTCCGAGATGTGCTGATAAACAAGATTCATCGATATACTGCCATTCTTTAGCTAGTTAGATTCCCAGTGGCACTATAGTCCGGGGTGGACCTGGGCCTCGCCCAACATGTATCTTCAGACAGCCCAATCTCTCGCCAGTTTGGGGACGGCTCTTAAGTTTCACCCACCAAGCCGACTGAGGTCCCCATCGACTTTTGTGCGCCGCCTTGTACGTGGGTTTCCTCTTTTGCGTTGTTCCACAGGCTTAGAGTCTAAGGTTGACTATGAGTGGATTGGGTAGCTAGAGTACAGCAATATATGAGAATAGATACAGGAAGATCTGCCCAAGATACCGCAGAAAAACTTAACTTAAGTTTTTGCCCTTTTGAAGGACACTTCTCCCGGGGGGATAGTTCTTCAAGTGCAATACATCAATACCCCGGTTTGCGTTGTTCCGGTTTCCGTCGTTTCGATTTGCGTCGTGTTTTATAAATGCTCTGTAACATTAAAGTTTGTGTTTCGGTTTGCAACGATGGCTGCGATTTGAGTCGATAACATGAAAATGTTTGTCCTATCGCGATTTTTTGTGATCTGTCTGCTATCACCTTGAAGTCCATTTTCTGGACAACGTCCAAAAGTCGCAGAGCAGATGCATGAATTGTATTTAAGTACGTAATTCTTTAAGTCTCCTAGAAAGGACTTACGATCAGTGCCCCAGCTTCGACACCAAGATCGTTCTAGGAGATTTCTATGCAAAGCTGGGTAAGGAAGGCATCTTTGCCAAAGTCATCGGGAAACACAGCCTGCACGACATCACATCCGATAACGGACTCAGGCTGGTGGACCTTGTCACGGGACGTAATCTCTCTATAGCTAGCACGCGGTTCCCACACCTCAACATCCATAAAGGGACTTGGCGGTCCCCTGATCAATCAACCGTCAACCAGATTGATAATGTTGCGCTCTTGATGTCCGAACGTTCCGAGAAGCCAACATCGACTCGGACCATTTCCTTGTTGTAGCCAAGGTAAGAACTCGGATATCAAGAGATCAACGGAGTCGAGAAAGGTCACCACGGTTTGAAAGCTACAATCGCAACGTACTGCTAAGATCTTTGCCGATCGAGTCTCCCGGTCTCTCTCTCTAAGTTCGTCGCCACCTGCGCAAACAATCGAAGAAGATTGGAGGCGTTGTCAAGAAGCCATCAAAGATGCTGCCACTGATGTGCTGGGTTGTACGGCACCACCTAGAAAAAACTCATGGTTTTGAAATGGCTGGAAATTTTGAGAATGTTGTTGGCTGGCACATGCAGCGAAGCTGGAAGCCTACAAAGCAACGCTGCAACGAACAACCAGAGCTGTTCGTGAGCTCTACGAACAGAGACGAAGGGACGAGACCCGGCTTCTCAGGAGAAAGAAGAAAGAGCACGAGAAGCGCGCGATCGAGGAGATGGAGAGGTGCTATGGCAGGAACGATATCTGAAAGTCTTACCAGAGGGTGAAACAGTTATCCAGTGGATATAAGGTTCGGACAGAAGCCTGCCGGGACGAGAATGGACAACTAGTAGTAGAGTCGCAGTCGATACTGAGAATTTGGACGAACCATCTCTGCAGACTGCTAAACGGCGACGATGACACCAATACCGCTGTCAGGCAGAATATCCCACTCAGTATGGACAATGATCAACGAGATTTCCGTCCCCCCGACTTAGACGAGGTCAAGATAACAATATCAAGACTGAAGTCTAACAAAGCTGCCGTTGCGGACGGACTGTCCACTGAAATCTTTAAGGCAGCTGGAGATGATCTGGTTGGGCGCTTGCACCAGCTCATCTGTAAGATATAGTCGGAGGAAAGCATGCCCGATGAGTGGAATCTCAGTTTCGTTTGCCCGATCCACAAGAAAGGAGACCCATTTGACTGTGCCAACTACCGAGGGATAAATCTCCTCGACATCGCTTTCAAGATCTTCTCTGCCGTTTTGTGTACTCGACTGAAGCTGTTTATAAATAACCTGAGTAACCACATCAGTGTGGCTTCAGGCCAGGGAAGTCCCCCATCGACCAGATTTTCACACTACGGCAGATCCTGGAAGACACCCAAGAAATGCAAATCGACACCCACCACCTTTTTGTCGATTTCAAGGCCGCATATGACATAGGGACGAGTTGTACAGTGCCATGTCTAGTTTTAACATACCTGACAAACTCGTCAGATTGTGCAGGATGACGATGAAGAATTCTCGCTGCTCTATCAAGTTCGTTAACGAACTCACCGATACCTTCAATGTCAAAAAAGGATTCAGACAAGGCGACGCGCTGTCATGTGATTTCTTTAACATAATCCTGGAGAACATCGTGTAAGACTCACACGCCAACTCCGTACAACTGCTAGCATATGCGGATGACATTGACTTGATTGGCAGAACACAGCGAGCCGTCAATGAGGCGTTTTCTGGCATTGAGGCGGAAAAGGCTAAAATGGGTCTAGCGGTGAATGAGGGCAAAACGAAGTATATGCTGTCATCAAGAAAGGACACACAACATCGACGTCTTGGACAGAGCGTCACAATGGACAGCAAGGACTTCGTCTACCTCGGCTCCGCAGTAAACAGTACAAACAACATCAGTTCCGAGATCAAACGCAGAGTAACTCTTGCCAACCGCTGTTTCTATGGGCTCAAGAGGCAACTGAGTAGTAAAGCCATCTCTCGAAGGACCAAGCTGACTTTATACAAGACCTTGATCATCGCAGTCCTGCTACTACGGCGCGGATGCATGGACAATCTCAAAAGCGGATGAGGAAGCCCTTGGTCTCTTCGAGAGAAAAGCTATGCGTTCGATCTTTGGTCCTGTTTGCGTTGACGGTTTCTGAAGGAGAAGATTCAACCACGAACTGTACGGGCTGTACAGCGACATGAGTCTAGTCAGACGTCTTCAGATCCAACGCCTAAGATGGCTAGGTCATGTAGTGCGTATGGACAACTCAGCTCAGGCCCGAAGAGTCTTCGACTCCGAACCCGCAAGACAACGCAACAGAGGACGCCCGCGTTTAAGGTGGCGCACCCAGATGGAGAAGGGCCTTAACCAACTTGGCGTGCGACACTGGAGACAGCTAGACAGAGACCGTGCTAGTTGGAGAGGCTTGTTGTTTGAGGCCCAGGTCCACGCCGGACTGTAGCGCCAAATAAAGAAGAAGAAAGAATGCTTTAAGTCGGAGGACGTTTATCTGTGAAGGAATATGAAAAACTGCGGGTGCTGTCGTCCGCTAAACATCTTAGTGCATTAGTAGTTTCTTTAAAAAAACCAAAATACCATCGAACCTCCATAAGTCGAATAGTCACTGGAACAAATATCTATTGTGTTCGAACTATGGAATATTCGAGGAATTCTAAATTTCGTGGCAACATAAGTTTTCTTTTTGAAGCCTTTTTCTATTTCGTCGATAATGAGCTAGTTCTTAATTTATTGGTTTTTTATTTCTCAGCGACATTTTGCTGAACGTGTCCTCCATACATTTACATATGTTTTGTATTTAATTACGAGCACAATGTTACGCCTATGTATTTGTAACCAATTTAGGCTTGTCCGTTTTTTCTTATTTCCTATTTTGTTTTGCACGCCCTGAATAGGTCTTGGATTATAAAATATAGAGTGAATTTGTTTACGAAAAGTAACATAAGTGAACATGTCGCAAAGTTCGATTTAAGGAGGGTTTCGGCTTACCATGAGTCGACGAGTGTAAAATAGTATTCTTGGGTCTAAGTTCTGAAACCTTTGTTTTATTTACAGAGGCTTGACAGCAGTCCAAACAAAAGAATTAAAAAAATAATTTTTGTTTTTAAAAATGGAGTACGCGTTGCGTTATCGTACTACCGTACTCTCAGCCTGCAAAAATTTACTCAAAAAGTACAAAAGAGAACGCTGCTGTAAATACGAAAGGAGCTCGCGTCATTCCCATCAAGCTCGCTCCAAGATTGAACCACTCTGTGCTGTAAAACAGTATATTTGTAAAAGCGAAAGCGCGTCAAGCTCTGGCCAGATATATTTACAGTGGACTCTCCCTAAGTCGAATTGTCAAGGGGTACCATTGGAGAGGAGAGAGAGTTTCGACTCAGGGAGAGTTCGACTTTTTATATAGATATGTTTGTTAAATTAAAGACTTGATATCGGAAGACATCTGAATACAGTCCCTTGTGACTGTGGTTGAGCGTGTCGTCCATTTTGAACGTTCACCAGGTGGACAGAGTGAAGAATATTTAACTAGTCGTCGCAGTTTCACGTGAAGTCCTC
Source organism: Eristalis intricaria (assembly GCA_964034865.1). Classification (NCBI taxonomy): domain Eukaryota; kingdom Metazoa; phylum Arthropoda; class Insecta; order Diptera; family Syrphidae; genus Eristalis; species Eristalis intricaria. The sequence continues at coordinate 27,353,787 of OZ035874.1, forward strand.
CTAACCGTAAGGTGTCGAAGGGCTTCTCCACGTCTACAAGTGCATTACTTCCCTCTCGCCTTAGGTTAGGTTTGGGTGATTGCCACAACTGAAGCAGTTGTGGCCCACTTAGATCCTGTTTGGATCCTTTGTGCTAAAATCAATTTGTTCACTCTTGATCAGATTCGAAATGGCTGGATTCTATTGAATACCTTGCTGATAGATTAGAGAAGGAGATCACGCTCGGCTATAGGTTGCACCGTCGAATCTGTTTCAATTCATCAAACAAGATGTATGTCCATCATCTCTTTACCACTTCTGATGGGAAATCTAAGTGCACCCTTACAGAAGAACTCGATCCCCACTCGACTCGATCTTCATAAGGACGAAGACTGCTCTTGGACATGAGCGGGATAGAACACATGATTCCACATGAAATGCCACAACCAGACCAACAATAGCCTTGGAACATGATTAGCTGCAGTCACCTTTATCAAGTGGGAGGAACTAACAATGGAAGAATCTCTGCGAGATGAATGGGCTTACAGCAGAGAACGTACGTGTCACATCAGTAAAGAACCATTTTGTAAAACTCCAAAGTCCATTGAATTCGCAGATGGACACACATCAGATTCCACGCTAGCGCAGCTACTCGTATCAGCCAAAGGACAAGTCTCAGATTGGAGTTACAGTAGAACAAGAAAGAAAGAAAAAAAAACGAAACAGAAACCCAAAAGCAACCTGCAGCATCTATCGATTTCGATAATCCCTTTTCAGATGAAGAATTCTCCTTGCATTCGCCCCCAAAAGCCTCTCTTTGTCTCTCCCCCTCTCCCCCCACAACCCCCAACTGAAACAAAGCTTTCAGCAACCCGAAAATCTAATGGCGGATCATCACACAAACACACACACACACCCCTCCGTTCTTATTCAGTTTTAAAGGTTCGCCTTTTTGACTGAATTCAAGCTGAACGCAACAGGGGTTGGTCGCGTGGTCGGGCGGGGTGGTTGTGGGGCTGTGTGGATTTGTTGCGGGTTGCCATGTAATACACTGCCATCCCATTCGAATGCGTGAATTCAAAGAACAACAGCAACACACAACAAAAAATACAATTGTCTACGAATTATATGGACCCCCAAACCAGTTATCCCTTGCTTGCAGCCCCCCTCTCACGAGTACATAGCCTCGTATATGAACAACATCCCCCGAACAGCCGTTGCTTCCATCCCACGATGTTCGGGGCGAGTGTAGAGTGTGTATGGGTGTGTAAGCTGCCAGTCACTCCATCCACCGCTACTGCCCCAGCCTGCAATGAACTCTAACCTCAGCTGAATTTCCGATCATCAACGGTCGGCCGGACGTCTTCTCTGTGTCGGTTTCCCCTTATATTTCCGATTTCTGTTTCTGTTTCTGTTTCGTATTCACTTCTGTTTTAATAAACACTCATATTAAGAAATCGTTTGGGGGTGGTTAGTTTAAATGTGGAGGGTTGCAAAAACACGACTCACCACCACCACCGCCACCAACCGCCAGCGGTATCCTCAGGAGCATACACATCCATGACAGGGGAGTGAAACTGACTGTGTATCCCAGAGCCTCCCCCTCTCTCGCGTGTGCCTATCTCACTCGCTCTCTTTCTCTCGGAGATTCGTCAGCCAAAAAACCTTTGTGTGTTACCTTTTACATAATTTACTCCAGGGTTTAGGGATTATCGTAGTTAAATTATTTTCTGAGTTCTGACGACGTCCTAACCTACCCACCACGCCATGGGAAGTCAGCTCTCTGTGCTCGCATCTCTCTCTCGCTCTCTGTCTCGCGCGCGCTTTAGGCCAGACCATCGAGATGCACATAACCCCGTTTGTTCAAAAAGCCACTCCCTTCGAATGTAACCCAACAACCAATCCAGAATTGTATTATATTTTCTTTTTTTTTTCTTTTTTGTACTTTTCCTCGGTCTGTATTGTGCGCGTTCTTCTCCTCTGAAGCAGTTGAGAGAGGCATTATTCGAAAACTGAAAATGTTGGAAATGGTCACGTGCACACATTGAAGCCAAGCCAAGAGTGCATGCCACATCGGCACACACACACGCTGGAAATTTGAAAACAACAAAAGCAATACAACGAGAATCGAAAAAGGGGGAAAGTTGACAATTTAAGGGTAGGGCCAAAAAACGCACCCCTTCGTCTGTATTTCCAATTGAAACTTGGAAACTTCAAGTTGAGGGTGTGTTCGTGTTTTCCATCGCAGTTTGTGTATCCCGTGTAGTACATCGTCAATTTTTTGATATTTTTCTAGTTTTCCTTTAGTCTCTGTCATGACATTGACAGCGCGCGGTGAGAAGCTTTAGCGCGCGCGATATACGATAAACAAAAAACACTCTTGTTGACTTTCAGCGTGGTGTCAATGGGCAATGTCGTCGGCGGTCGATGACAGTTCCACTTAACGGTAACGAAGTGACATAAAGAATTTGTTTACAATTATGCAGGTTGCAGGTGAAGAAAGTGTAAAGCGCTTGTGAACATCATCAATCAAAAAATTTTGCGGGGAAGGGGAGTGTTCAAAAATTAAATTTTTCCAAAGCCTGAATTGAATTAGTGAGTAGTGAGTTGCATAAAACCGACGCGAAAAAAGAAAAGGAAAAATTCAAGTTTTATCAGTGTTTTGCCATACAATGGAACTATTAAAGTTAATGATGTACAAAAGTGAGTTTTTGAGCAGTTGCAAAAGTGAAGAACGCGTTCCACCAATCAATTTGGATCAATTACCAGTGTTCTTGCTATGTAAGTACTTAAGGGTTTCTTCAAGAGTCTGCGTGAATTTTGTTGGCAAGCGTGACAACCGACGGCGGCTTACATGAGAACATGCCTAATCTGGTCCAGTGTAGATTGGAATCAAATGATTGTGGCGTTAAAAATTCAAGCAAAATTATACACATGCACAATCAATCGAAATTCTGTCAAATTTCTGTCAGCTGTCATTGATGACAGTTGAATTAAGTGTAAATTGAGGAAATCTCGGACACCGTGAATTGAACTACTTGTTTTAATGAAGGGACTGTAGGCTGAGAGCTCAATTGAAAAAAAAAGTGTGATGTTTGTGACACTACGATCAGAAATGAAGTATTACAGAGACGCCAGTTTTCTACCTCTTTTGCCCCTTGAAATTTTTGACAAGTGTTTTTTATAACGTGTTATAACGTCATAAACCAAATTGACTAATTAGAGAACTGTGTTCACGTTATTTCGTCCATAACCGACAAAAATTCATGAATATCTGTCAAAAAAGCACTCAAATTCCTCAATGGACTGGGGGGCAATCAGCTGTGAAGTCGGTTATCTCTGTAATACTTCATTTCAGGTTTTTCCTCACAATCAATCGAAATTGAGTCAAATTTCTGTTATCTGTCATTGATGATAGCTGAAGAAGTGTAAATTGAGAAAATCTCGCACACCGTGGATTGAACTACATGATATATTTCGTAGTAAAGGGACGCTATTCTGCGAGCTCAATTGAAGAAAAAAAGACGTGTGATGTTAGTGACATTAAAATAACTCTCAATAGGTCTAGGCTCGAATGGCATCAGAAAAGCCATTGAAGTTTGCAGAGCAGCACCGAACTAACAGATTAGTTTGGCAAAACACTTCATTGTGATTCATCTTCACTTCATTGAATTGTGATCCATCTCTTACACTTTCGATTTACAATTTCGCGCTTACCGTTATATTGGATTTCCACAATGAACAAGACATGTTCATCTTATTACAAGAACCGGATGTGTTCACAAGCACTCGTTAAACAAGTGGAATATTTTTCTAAAAAACATTTACCGGCGGTGGAATGCATTGCCATCTCAATGAAAATATTTGACAGCTGTCAAAAAACGTTTTTCTGACTTTAAATGCATCGGCAAAAATGAGAATCTTAAATCAAGTTGCAAATAATGCACAATTGTTTGGTACACGTCAAAGCGTTTATTGTTTTTAAGGCTCTGTCATAAGAAACTGACCCTCCGTTCGTCTGCCAACCTCTCACATCGTCTACTCTGAATTAAAATATAATTACGGCATTGTATCATGGTGTAGATTGCAATTCGTGTTTTTCATTTTTTGACTTTTTTGTATATTAAATTGAATTGTGTTGTTAGCTTAAGCAACAAAACGTACCCTAAATGAGGTCACGAACTAAAAAACTTTTTAGTAAGCTGTCCAGCACACCTTGTTTCCGTACTCTATGAGATCGTGTTTAGTGTCACTACGAGTTGTCTGATTTGACAGATTAGGCTTATCAAGCCCTTTGGCACCGCTGACTGCAGAAATCATACCAAAAAGTGTAGTCCTATAGCGCGTACAATAAAGACAAACATTTTGAAGTATAAAAAAATAGCTATGTATTTGTAGACTATCGGGAAATCATTGAAGTACTAGTTATTGAAATTTCCCCTTTTTCGAATATCAACATTTGCTACGCCGTCTACTCATTGAGGTAGCTAATATAACGTACGTAACAAAATGGACTACACGTAAGCAGGTGTAAGTGTCAAAATGTAGTTGAGACATCGATTTGACGTCAGTTCAGTGACGCTCTAGTTGATAAATGTGGAAACATTCTAAAAGACACTGCAAAACCATTCGTAAAAAATGTGGCAGTAGAATGAAACAAAATTTTGCGTTGAGTTTATTCGAATAACTACGCGCTATTAATCGAGTAGATTACCTCATGTAGCATTCTCTGCCATCTCTGGTTGGCCTCTTTTAGTTGTTTACCATGTTTACCGAGTTGATTCAGTTCGTTTGAGTTGTTTCACATCCTTTCGAAGGATTCTTGACGCTAAACCTACATTCGCTTGCATTTTAATTTGTTGTTAAATTGTTGGAGACGCACTAGAAAACTAGTAACCATTTTAAGTTGAATGGCATCTCGTCCGGGATCATAGGGAAATTATGATTCCATTACATTTTTCGTCATTTTTTTGTGCGCACGATCCTTGGTCTTGTTTGCGTTGATGACATTTAGAGAAGAAGGTTCTACGGATCCAACGCCTAAGATGGTTCAGGCCATGTAGAGCGTATGTACAACTTAGTTCCAGTCTGAAGAATCTTCGACTCTGATCTGAACCTGAACCGGGGAAGTGCAACAGAGGAATCCCACATAGAAGTTGGAGCACACAAGTCGAGGAGGACCTCAGTCGGATTGGTTTGCAAAACTGGTGACAACTGGTGAGAGATCGGGACGGCTGTAGAGGCATGTTGAGAGAGGAAGAAGACGTTCTACGTCAGCAATATAATGATGACCGATCCGAATCTTGATTGTACAATTTTCTTATTTCACGTTCCTTTTGTGGTGGAATATCACCTACAATCGGTGTAGCAGGCTTTAGTCAACTCTCCCTAAAAACTGACAAGGTCGTTTTTCACTAATCCTATTGAAAAGAACAATTCTCGACAAAAACTTATGGAATGAATGGTTCGCAAAGAATGCCCGCAATCAAATTGTATAACCTTACTATTTACACGCAAACTATGACTGGAGGGCGTAGTTGGTTAAGTACCAGCCCTTAGTTGGTGGGTTCCCCGGTTCAAGTCCCAGTGAAAGCTAAGTTAATATGCTTTTATCTGTTTTTCAAATCTGGTCCAGTCACCATTTGCCATTGGAATCAAATTAACGGCGCTATTATTGGAGTGGTCAATCAGTGGTCTGACTGTGGGTATCACAACGGTCAAACATGGTCTAAGTGTGTTGGTGAATGCACCTACCTAAGCCAACCTAACCTATACGAAAACTTATTTTCTGAAAAAGTGATCGAATTGTTAAACAAAATCGCATTGAATTTCAATTCATCGGAATGTTTGTACTATAGTGTAACTTCGATTTTTGTAATTTATCGAGTTTTACGAACGGTTTTTCAAAAATGTTCTTTCTTAAAAAACACTTCTTCTGGCAACTGAAACAAAAATTTACCCAAATTGGTCAAGCCGTACTCAATTGATGATTTACTATACATTTTCCACACCATTTAAATATAGATATAAACAGATGCTACCTACCCCCCTGTCCGGCTTGCTACCTGCGGAGCTATAGCTATCTTCCATCGTTGACAGTCTTGGGCACACTGCTTCCCGTCATCCAGACTAAGCTCTTCAGTCCGCGATGATTTGATCATTAAACGAAGTTATAAAGTACACATCAAAACTGCTGCCAAATTCATAATTTCACGCCAATTAGTATGTTCAAGTAGGTCCTCCTTTCTTTCCCGTCTCATCTTTTGTCCATTTTCATCTTTGGTTGAGTCATAACTTTCCGCACGATGCAATGGAGAACTGATGCCAAAGGAGAACGAGTTAATACTCTTAATTGTTCTCAATTATTTTTGAATTGATATCTCTTGTGTATTGAAGCACTACTATATTGCAAGTTTTGTTGGTTATTGACAGGAGGTTGCAAGGAATGGATTTTCATGACGTAACTTATTCTAACTTCAACTGATGCAGTCGCTCTAAATTAATTTGTTTAGTCATTCAAGAGGCTTCAGCGTACGTATGAAGATCCTACAAAACTCGGTACCGCTTTGAGGGCGTAGAATGTCACTACTAACGAGGGTAGCACCCATTACTCAGTTCGAACCATAGTGAAACAATAGCAGAGAACATTTTCAGATGCTTCAAAGACGGCGCTTGTCTATGGTATTTACTTAATGCCGAGAGTTCTTCTGACTTTCACGTCTTACCATGTACTCACGTTTTGAGAAGTTTAATTGCATCTCTGAACCATCAACCATTACCGTGGAAAGCTTCAATGGGAAGCATAGACTCTGATTAATTTCAGAAACGGCCACTCTGACGATCGACATCTTTAATCTTCAGTATTCACTTCCAATACCGATACCAACACGTCGACAAAATGTCATTTACTTGCAGCCAATGATGATACTTCTTAAATCATCTTTCCTCGATATACTGCTGCGTTTCTCCTGTTCGATGGGTTGTCGATTATGTTTGGCTCCCACTGTGATCATTGAATTTAATTGAAGACCTTGTGTTGTGTCATACCAGTACTGCAAACATAAAGATCTATGTTCGTTGAAAGAACGATTATGCGTTATAGTAAAACTCACTGTTCAAATGCACTAGTCGAGATCTGGAATTAGACCGCGTCACTGCAAGAATGACATCCCGGTGGTTTTTCTAGTAGTTGCTAATTTTGGCGCCAACAATCTATTTAACCCCCTTCTTTTGGCTTAGGATTTAGCTGCTGAAATTTGACATCTTTCCGATATGGGATTTCTTGAAAGTCCCTCCCTGTTGCAGATGTTCTACTTATCATTTTGAATCTTCCTCTGACAAGGCTTGGTGGTTGGTTTCCTTCAACTGGCCACAATGCCAACAGATTTCTGTACCGGTACGACTAATTTTTTGCAGGTGGTAGTTGTTCCGTGCTCCGTGTTCACATTGGGCCATAAGGCCTCCGAGTGGAAGTGGGGCTCTATCATCACACTCCCCTATCAAAACCTACATTCTCCGTGACCTGCGAGTAGTTCACGTAGCATTCTTCTGTTTCTCCTTCTAAGGGCGCTAGTCAGGGGTGGGCATGGGCCAATAGGCTTCTCCAGCTGGCTCGATTCTGAACCAGCTGCCTCCAATTTCGCGCACCAAGTTAGTTGAGGTCTTTCTCCACTTGTGTGCGCCATTGGTTACGTGCAAGTCCTCTATTGCGTTGTCCCACTGGTTCGGAATCGAAGACAACGCATCCTTAAGTCAGCTTTATTGAGTTCTAGAACTTCTTTGGCTCGCCAGTGGGATTGCAGTTTTGTTCCATGAACATCATAGAGTGCTTAACGCACACCTGGTTGTTCCAGAAATGGTTCATTTGTTGATTAATCCATTTCTATAGGTGAAGCTCAGACACCAATGAAGGGTGTCTGAGCACCTGCCAGCCTTTTCGTTACCTTTATGGTTTTGATGTCGTGGCAACCAAATCAGCTTTAGTCTATTATTTTATGCACTGTGTATTTAGTTTTTTGACAGAATCTCTGAGCTATCTGAGAGCATGTATATTTTCATCAGGAATGAAGTATTACAGAGATAGCCGACTTCACAGCTGATTGCCCACTAGACCATCGACGAATTTTGAGTTTTTTGACAGATATTCATGAATTTCTGACAGTTATACACGAAATGCCGTCCACTGCTTGGTTTGAGAAAACGATATAAAAAACCGTTGTCAAAAATTGGCAAGAGAGGTAGAAAACTGGCGTCTCTGTAATACTTCATTTCTGATGAAAATATACATGCTCTCAGATAGATCATATTGGTGGGTTTTCTAATCACTAATGAGATGTGTTCGTTGATTGCAACCAACTCAGCTTGAAATATTGTTGTTTCCCTGCAAAGAGGAATGTATAGCTTGCATCTTGGTCCTATCACACCAGCCCCTACTTTGCTTTCAGATTTCAAACCATCTGCTTACCACTTATGGTATCCATCCTTCACCCAAAGTGTTGTTCCATTGCTCTATACGGCATGAGTATTTCATAGACTTTTTTAAAATTTAACTTCGGGGACACAAGAAATGAGACCCCTTTGACTGTGCCAACTACCGAGGGATAAGTCTCCTGAACATGGCTTACAAGGTTTTCTCTGCCGTTTTGTGTACTCTCCTGAAGCCGTTTATAAATAGCCTCATAGGTACATATCAATGTGGCTTCAGGCCAGGGAAGTCCCCCATAGACCAGATTTTCACACTACGGCAGATCCTGGAGAAGACCCAAGAGATGCAGATCGACACCCACCACCTTTTTGTCGATTTCAAAGCCGCATATGACAGTGTGCATAGGGACGAGCTATACAACGTCATGTCTAGTTTTGAAATTCCAGCAAAACTCGTCAGGTTGTGCAGGATGACGATGGAGAATTCTCGCTCCATCAAGGTCGTTAACGAGCTCACCGAGACTTTCAATGTCAAAAAAGGTTTTAGACAAGGCGACGCGCTGTCATGTGACTTCTTTAACATAATCCTGGAGAGATCGTGCAAGACTCACACGCCAACACTAGAGGTACGATCTTCCAGAAGTCCGTACAACTGCTAGCATATGCGGATGACATTGACGTGATTGGCAGAACACAGCGAGCCGTCAATGAGGCGTTTGCTGGCATTAAGGCGGAAGAGGCTAAAATGGGTCTAGCGGTGAATGAGGGCAAAACGAAGTATATGCTGTCATCAAGAAAGGACACACAACATCGACGTCTTGGACAGAGCGTCACAATGGACAGCTATAACTTCGAGGTAGTCAAAGAGTTCGTCTACCTCGGCTCCGCCGTAAATAGTACAAACACCATCAGTACCGAGATCAAGCGCAGAGTAACTCTTGCCAACCGCTGTTTCTATGGGCTCAAGAGGCAATTGAGTAGTAAAGCCATCTCTCGAAGGACCAAGCTGACTTTATACAAGACCTTGATCATCCCAGTCCTGCTACTACGGCGCGGATGCATGGACAATCTCAAAAGTGGATGAGGAAGTCCTTGATCTCTTCGAGAGAAAAGCTCTGCGTGCGATCTTTGGTCCTGTTTGTGTTGACGGTTTCTGGAGGAGAAAATTCAATCACGAATTGTAAGGGCTGTACAGCGACATGAGTCTAGTCAGGCGTCTTCGGATCCAACGCCATAGGTGGCTAGGCCATGTAGAGCCTATGAATGACAGATGACTGAACGAAGGAAGTCGCTTTTTCCTGTTGGCTGCCATCGATACAACACGCGTCTTGTAATTTTTAAGTCATATTAATTAACTGAAGTACTAAGTATATCTGGTTGCTTTATTACGGGTCAGCAACGTTCCAACACGTTCCCAAAGGCCTGGTCTCAAGTAATGATTGTGAATGATTCATAAACTCTAATTTAAGCTTGGTTAAATTGAAAAGAAGTGAATAGTGTACAATCGGCCAGCGCATCCATTGACTGGCTTGGTTATATCGCAAATTCGAATTCTATTGCAGTCAATTGATGGTGGTCTTGAACTTGAAGCCCATTGTTATGCAATCATTCAAGCCTGAAGTTGAACTGATGCGTGACAAGTGTCACTGGGAGAGAGTTGTTATTCGGTTGAGTTTATTTTTTGTTCATATGCAATTTGTTGTTCAATGGGTGTGGCTAACTGTATGAAAGCGTATTACTCAAGAGTGTGTGCCCACAAAATGACAGAAGGTTGCTATCTGGGGCTTATTTCACAGAACATACATCTCATATGTTGTATGATTCTGACACTTCTGCTGTGGGCTTTCTGTTTCTCAGATTTGTTGTATGAGCCGCTGTAATACAACATGTATCACCTAAAGTTTACACTGGAAATATGGGAAAGTTGTATGATTCTGTTTCACAGAAAAATATCATACAAATCATATAACAGTTTTGTTCCAAATTGATCATACATTTCATACAGCACTTCAAACTGCTGTAGCCACTAAAAAAATGAGTTTTTTTTTTCTAATGAGAAAATACACAAAAATAAGCATTTTTGGGCTTATGATTTGATTATGAATAATGAATGATTGTTCATATTTTTTTTTTAAATTAGACATGTAGGAACAAGAAATGCTAGTTCTTCAATTCAATTTTTTTGGGAACTCCGTTAATTAGTTTTTTGTGTGTTTAATATAATAATAATATAGGTGGCGCTACAGTCCGAGGCAGACCAGGGCCTAGCTTCTCACTCGCGTTGTGCGCGCTATTGTTCTTTCACGAGTGGAAGGGACCTACAGTTTAATGCCGACTCCGAACGACGAAGTTGAGAAGCTTTTTTTCTAGACAGGAGTACTCTTTGAGCATTGTCAATCCACTTATATGGTTTCTGGGTTTCATTCACGACACTACTTAGTTTTCAATGAAATTTGTCATTCAAAATTAAACGTCAAAATTATACACAACACACAACAAAGAAGATATCATACAATACTTGCAGTAGAATCTGAGAAACAGAAAATTGTTTGATGTGTATGACAGTTTTGTATGTTGTATGAAATGTATGTGATGTATTATCTGTGAAATAGGCCTCTGGAGACTTTTATAAATACAGGGTGGCGCAAAATTAATCATCCCATCGAATGATGCTATAATTTTTGCAAATGACGTCTTACGTCAATCATTTTTGACATTTGTGAACTAGACAGCTGCAATTTAAAATCAGATAAGCAATGAAGCACAACCACAATGGATATTGTGCAGGAAACGTTTACTGATCGCGTAATCTTCCGTTTTGAAGATCTTGCATGGCAAGCAAGATCGCCTGATTTCACCATCATCATATCTTTTGCTACTTGAAGTCGGGCGCTTCTACCAACTTGCCTCAGACAATCGCAGTCCTTTAGGAGAATATTCGACAGGAATGCGAACAGTTATCACAGGAAATCTTGGAAAAAAGCGATGAAACGGGCACAAATGTGATATCATCGTTTCGTGTCACAGTGTTTGTAACAAAACTCCTTCGAAACGACTTGAGCGATTCTTATGAAATTTTGTGTGTATATTCAGTAGGTCTAAAAATGAAGAGGGTGCATAAATGATGAGACAACATTTTTCGTTTTAATTTGTTTATAATTCGGCAAACGAAAACGTTGTCGAAGCCGGCATTTTGAATGGCAAGTACCGAGGAGAAGGTGTATTCCTACCGCGAATAGATGTGCCAATTGAATTCAGACGGGTTTGATTTCTAAGTAGATTAGCATTCGCCATTGAGAATCAATACCCCTCAAAGCCAAACGATGTTTGTTTGTGGCTTAGATGTGGGCACACTGTCATTTCACTATACGTGCCATGTTCTCACGTGGGTAATCCATCCAGTTTGTTTGCGTTGGCTACAGATGGACTCACTAAAGGAAGATACTGATCATGTTTTTTTCAACTGTCACAATTTTTGATAGAGAGTTTTGTTATTTTTATTGGCCGTCACCGTTCACAGCGTTCCATTCAGAGCTCCATATAGAGATACCCAACTTCTACATCCTTTGCCCCTTATTTTCATCTGACAGCGTTTTTTATACGCTTTTTGTCCGGGGTCTGTGAATACGTGCGAGCTCTTGAGAACAGATGTGGCACTGCTGATACACTTCCTCACCTTAGTAATGGTGTGAATTAGAGTTCTTATTTGAAAATTCGCTCGTTATTTGAATCAAATTTCGGTGTTAAATTTTCAACACAGTATGGAGGGGTAGACGAACGCTCAAAGTTTATGCTCATGAAGTCGATTCTTTAAACTCCCATTTGAGCAAGTTACAAACTGAGATACTAGGACGTAATTAATGAATGCACAACATAGTGTGTGTATTTTTGCATATGAATAATAGCTAAAATAATAAAATTATTATTAAAGCGTTTGCATGAATAACTTAAAATAAAAAGTTTCTTTGCTCGTACATCTTACAGGAATAGCGACACGAATTAATTGCAAATTTGACAACCATTTTTATGCATTTGTAATAGTTGCAATATCTTGCCATTGTTCTTATCAAATTGTTTAAATTGAATTAATGAGTTTTTCAGAATTCATGCATTAAGCGTATACAGCTGACCTCATTTTTTGAGTTAATTTCTCAGGTATGGTTTATGAACAGGCTGTAATTATACTTAAGAATTAATTTGAGGTCGAATAGTTCCTCTAAAATGGGCATTGCAATAAATTCTTATTCACGAAATGAAAAAAAAAACAATGTAAGAAAATTCTCTTTAAAGAATTGGCGTCAACTTTTGAACACCCTCCGAACAGCAAACCCATGTATGTTACATGGATCGTACATAGATTGTGGGCAAATTCAGAAATATTCCTTCTGCCGCCATTTTTTTTCCCACGACAGACATTTCCCACTAAAATTCACGAATCGGCCACCATTGCGTGGTGGATGCATGGTTTGTGTAAGAGAATCTGTGAAATGCAAGGGAATAATACTTTTGTATTTTTCTCCGATGCGGACCAGGGAAAAATATGGCCAAAGTTGGATATCTCTATTATCCCTTATCTCTGGCTCCATTCCCCTTCCAGTCGTATACACTTAAAATAAGTTAGGTCTTTTTTTTAATTTACTATCAAAATATTCACCGGAAATAATTTATATGACAAAACAACGTTTGCCGGCTATATAAATATATTATAAATCAACAAAAAAAAAATGGCATAATTAATTTTGCGCCACCTTGTATAGCTGTATCCTTTAAATTTAGCAATCAAGCAAATGTCGGAACTAAATTAAATTGTTTGGATTCAATCCGTCTAGACTTTAACTCCTAATTGACTCACTTTATTGGTCGTAAAATCCAACGAACTTTAACTCGTTGAAGCGGAAGCAACGAATCAACCCCCTTTGCTAGTCAAAATTGATTAGAATGAATTTTGTTTAACTATCTAGACGGTTTTGGAGTCAGGACGAATTAAGTTCGTAATAAAATTAAATTTACATCCATCCTATTGAACTGAGACTTGCAAGGAAACTGAGAATCTTGGGAAGACTTCAATCAAGTTTTGCTTAGATTAGGTATGATTGGCGAACTTAAACGAGTTTAAGAAGAGTAACAAGGTGAATGTCGTTAATTTGAAGGTTTCACATTCAACTGACGAGTCTTCGAAACATCTTTTGGAATTGTTTATTTTTTCTTTTTGTTTCAAGGCGGGCATAAAGACGACCTCAGTTAGGTAGATAGAAGTGGTTGTTCTATGAAAACCTATTTAGCACTATGTGGCGTTTTAATGCCACAGCTCTGTTACCTATAAATAAGGTTTATTTCAGATATATTTAAATCCAACCTGATGTATTTAGGAAGGCCATTAGTTCCTTGATATCTTTCGTAGAAATCTCATCAAGCGAGTTAAAGAAGTGTCTACCAAGCGCTCGTTGTCTGGCTCTAACGAGAAGCGGACGTGCGCAAAAGAAATGTGTAAAGGTTTCCTTTTCAGCTGTGTTGTTGCAGCTGCGACAATGTGAGTTGTCGTCATGATCTCCAATCAACCAGTGTCATCTACAGACCGCCAGTAGTCTAAAAATATCATGACGAGTTCGCCGAAGGAGATCTTTATTTTCAGTTTGTTTCTATTCAGGTCATACTTTCCTTGCTGCTGCACAGTTCGTCAGTCTAGTCCATCTAAGGTTAGCTGTTTCTAGGAAGTGTGAAAATATATTAGCCTTGACTGCTTATAGTGAGACCAAAATCTCCTCTGCTAGCTATCGCTGAAGGGTAGATCTTTGCCTAGTAAGTTCACCAGCCCTTTCATTTCCTTGGATGTCACTGTGACCAGGAACCCATGAAAGGAAATGACAGGAAATGTCATTCTTATGCTAATTTTAAATGTGAGGCAATAGCTTTGATGGCTGTTCATATGACAAACCTCTGTCTTTCAAGATATTTGGGTGTATTTTTATTCGACGACTTTCTTCCCGGATTACAAATAGGTCCGCTTAGCCACAAGCTGGAATTGTCGGGCTGTCTATAGACTTTACGGATGTTCTGGGACTGTGAGAACACACCCGCACCGACTCCGCCTTAGAGCCCTCCAGTTAAAATGCGTGCCCACCTTCCATTCTTTCTGGGATTATAACGTCAAAGGTTTTTGATAGATTAGTTCTAGGGACCGTGTATTCCTTTGGCGATGACACCAGATCTCTGGGTATAAGTTCAAGGATAGTGCTATGATTATATTGCTTTGATTTCCAGCATCCAGACCCTCTGAGCCTGATGGCGCTGAGTGCTGTGGTGTTTTTAATATGTGTCTAAGGGTATTCGATGTAGCATCTTCATAGTAGAGGTCGTAGAGCGCCTGTGGTGCCTATGCATGCTGTTCTCTGTACCCTGTAACTTTGTGATATTGTATTTCATCCTAAGGGCCGATCACCATACAAGTGATCCGTATGTTAGATTCGGGCGAACCACGTATACATCCATACTTTGGTTGGAGACCCCACTTTTTACCAAAGGTTCTACTGCAGGCATAAAAAGCTATGCAAGCCTTCCTTACTCGCTGGCCTACGTTTCGCTTCCGGCGTTTCGCTTAGCGCTAGTAGATAAGAAAAAGTGGTTGACCGTTCAGACGGGGAAGCGGAAAGTTGAGTATTTTGGTTTTAGTGGGGAAGAGCATCAGTCGATACCTACGCTGCATTGATCACAGCCGAAAACTTCCCTGATACCAAGATCATCATATCATCGGCGTACCTTACCACTTTTACACCTTCCCTGTCTAATCTTGATGGAATTTTCTTCTCGACAATAAGCCAGAGAAGAGGAGAGATTACACCGCCCTGCGGTGCACCTCTACTGGCTGTGCCTACTACTGGCACCGAGTACTAAGCCTGCTTGCAATCCATTGGCATAGAAACGTTTCTATACCTAGTTCGGGTCGGGATTCAAGGATCGCTTCCGTGTGAAAATTATTGAAGGTTCCTTCTATGTCTAAAAAGGTAGCTAGTGTGTACTCTTTATAGTTTATCTTTATAGTTTCATGGACAAGACGATCTCAAGGTCGGTAATGAACTCATTCTGAAGGTCGCGTGGAACTAATAGTATAACAGTGACGTGATGGGTCGAACGCAGAGAGCTAGAGTTCTGTCGTTCCGGACATGTAGTCACGCTGACATGTTTAACGCCGTTATATACATGGACCTAAATAGCTCCGCGGATATGTCTCCGGGAACCAGTTCCGACAGGGGAAGGAAACGTTCCACGTGCGTTCCGTCGTCGGAACTGTTTAGCACAACTCTACAGGGAGCCGTCAATGTGGCATTTGCTAGCATTGAGAAGAAAGTGCTAAAATGGCTCTGGTTGTGAATGAGGGCACAGCGATGCATATACTGTCTACTGTACAATCACGAACAGTACTTTGTTCAAACGAGCAACTCTTGCCAGCCGCTGTTTCTTGATCATTCCAGGCTTTCTTTGCGGCACCGAGGTCATACATCCATCCTTTTAGACATAGAAGGAGCCTTCAATAAAGTTCACACGGAGTCATTGGTCTCTGTCACAGAAAGTTTTTGCGTGCGATCTTTGGTCCTGTTTGCGTTGACGGTTTCTGAAGGAGAAGATTCAACCACGAACTGTACGGGCTGTACAGCGACATGAGTCTAGTCAGGCGTCTCCGGATCGAACGCCTAAGATGGCTACGGCATGTAAAGCGTATGGACAACGCATGTCCGACCCGAAAAATCTTGGACTCCGAGCTTGTGGAACAACAACGCAACAAAGGACGCCCGCCTTTAAGGAGGCGCAACCAGGTGGAGAGGCCCTCAACCAACGTGGCAGCTGGTCAGAGGCCATGCTAGTTGGACAGGCTTGTAGGTTGACGCCCAGGTCCACCCTGGACTGTAGCGGAAAATAAAGAAGAGGAAGAAGGTATCAACTCAAGCAAAACAGATCTGAGGTTCTTCACCACTAATACGAAAATACCCAATAACTTCCTCATCTCACGATCAAATGCTCTCTCCACCTTCCAGCGAAAAGTACATACATTGTCCTTACATTTGATCCCAAACTAAGGTAGAAGCTAAACATAGATCAGAGAGCAGACGTATCTTTTTACCGGCAAATCGTGTGATCCCCAACCAAAGCTGATCTCATGGATGTACACTACGGTAGTTCGCCCGATTTGGCCATTGGGCCGGCTCTGCTTAAAAATACAATATCACAAGACACAACACTGTGCAAGGAACCACTTACATAGGCACTCTACTGTCAATTCCGTCAGACGCTATGACGGTAATGTCACATCTTCTATATTTCAGGCTCAGAGAGTCTGCGTGCTATACATAAAAACCCTTCGATCATAGCTCTATCCTAGATCTTCAACCGAGAGATCTCGTATCGTCATCGACAGACTTAATCAATCAAACGGCCTTGGCACTCTAATCCCCGAAAGAACGAATTGCGGGCAGATGTGCTGGGATTTTAACTGAGCAACCTGCACTGACGTTTGGATTCACAGGTAATGCTCAAGGAATAATCCGGTCTACATAAAGCTTCTCTAACTTCGCTGTTCGGAATTGGCATAGAGCTGCAGGTACCACCCACTTGTGTTAGAACAAAAGCAAGTTCAACACGACTAGTTGCTGTAGAAGCAAGGCCCTGATTGATCTCGGACCATTGCGCCAACACTTACAGCTCTAAGATTGGCGGCGGAGACGGTGCGAGTGTGTTCTCAGAATTCCTGAAGATTCCCAAAGCCTATAGACTGCCGAGCAATTTTAGGCGGAACTAGTTGCGAACAGGGAAACATGTCGTCAAGCCAAAATGCATCCAAAGTTCTTTCCAAGGCAGAAGGTTGCCGTATGCGTTGGTAGCCAAACAGCCATCAAGGCTATCGTCTCCTTTACTTCATATGCATAAGTAAAGGGTGGTCCAACGAAAACGCAGAAAACAACAAGTTTTCAAAGAATTATCCTTTTTTTATGATAGAAGGATCTGTGGCAATTATGTGTGAAATAAAATATCGGTTAAATGTTCGCAACGGCTTGGCATACCTATATCCGAGGGTACATATTTTCAATGACTCTGAGACATAATTGAGGTTAAATTTCGTTAATATGGGGAATCCTTTAGCTCTTGAATTGTTCCTGGCTTACTGACGTTCACTTTTTCTTTTCAATAACCCAAAAGAAAGAAGTCTAACGGTGTCAAATCACATGATAGCGGCGACCAATTAACATCGACACGACGTGAGACAACACTGCCACTGAATTTCTCGCGCAAAAGACCCATTGCTTCGTTGACTGTATGGCAAGTGGCACCATCCTGTTGGAAGGACATGTCGTTCAGGTTCATATCCTCAATTTCTTGCCACAAGAAGTCCGTTATCATCTCGCGATATTGAACACCCTTCATGGTAACTGCTTGGCGGACCTTATGTTCGAAGAAGTACGGCCCGACGACGCCGCCAGCCCATAAACTGCACCAAACAGTCACTCTTTGTGGATGCATCGGCTATGCAACAATGCGCAGAACGAACTGGTCGAGCATGCACAGGTCTTTTCACATTTCCTACAGACCCGGTTTGCGCACAATTCTATGGATTGAGAACACATTTGGTCGTCTATGCTGACCAAAAAAATCACGAAGTGCATTTTTATTTGAACGCCCATTTTCGTGAAAGACTTCAACAATTCTAACACGCTGCTCAATTGCGTACCTCTCTATGGTTCAATTTGTCAAACATTGAAACGAAGACATGTCAAATTACTCACAATGTGACTCATGTGACTCAATCAACATCGACCACCCTTTAGTACAGGAATGCCGAGCTGAGTAAGCGTCTCTAGAAGACCAGCTGGAAATGTCCCTTATCTGGGCTCCAGGTCACAGTGACATCCCAGCGAATGAGAAGACCGATGTACTGGATAGGCAGGGATCTGGCCATCAAAGATCACTGCGGAGGCGGTCAACAGAGGGGACTTAACAATAAGTCAAGGCTTATATCTCCACGCACTTCCTCGAAATAGCAAGTTGGGCCAGGCTGACAGGCTGTCTTACCTGAAGAAAGATATGCGGTGAGCACAACCGATCCAAAACAAAAGACCTTCTTCGGCGACCTCGTCATGTCTGCTCTTGCGGTCTCTTGCTAGAGCCAGGCAGTGAGCGCTTTGTAGACCGCTCTTCAGCTCACTTGACGACATTTCTGCGAAGGCGTTAATGTTCTCTGCATGAATTGCCCTCTCACCGGATCCACTGTCCTGTCCATAGAAACGGCTAATTGACCCCTCACCGAACCACCATGTCTACCAAACCGACCTTCCTACTCCCAACATCCCTTGAAGCTATAAAATGAAATTGTAAAAAATATTCCCCGCAAACAGATTAGTTATTGATTTCAAAAGTTTTCTTCCAGCAACCATCCCAAAGTGTGGCGGCTGTCACGAGCTGATCCTGGACAGATTCATTCTAAAAGTTCTCGAACGCACCTGGCACGCGCAATGCCTGCAATGCAGCGAATGCCGGGCACAGCTGAACGACAAGTGCTTTGCACGCAACGGCCAACTCTTCTGCAAGGACGACTTCTTCAAGTGATTAAACTCATTCTTGCACCGCATACGTGGGCACAATTAGTAATAATGCATCTGTTGAATTTTTGCAGAAGGTATGGCACCAAATGTTCAGCATGCGACCTGGGTATACCACCGACGCAGGTGGTGCGACGAGCACAGGACAACGTATACCACCTGCAGTGTTTCCTCTGTGTGATGTGTTCGAGAACGCTGAATACCGGTGATGAGTTCTATCTGATGGAAGACCGAAAGCTGGTGTGCAAGCGGGACTACGAGGAGGCCAAGTCAAAAGGTTAGTTTCGGCATCGAAGATTTCACTTAAAAAAACAAATAATTCTCAAAAGACAACAAGTTCACTTCTAATGGCTCAACGCAGGGCTCTATTTGGAGGGTTCCCTCGATGGCGATCAACCGAACAAGAGGCCGCGCACAACTATAACCGCCAAGCAGCTGGAGACGTTGAAGAACGCCTACAACAGCAGCCCGAAACCTGCCCGCCATGTACGAGAACAATTATCTCAGGACACCGGCCTTGATATGAGGGTTGTGCAAGTTTGGTTTCAAAATAGGTGAGTCTTGGCGGGAGGGAGTGATGGGATGGAAGTGATTTGAATTTTGGGACAATTTTTTTTAGGAGAGCCAAGGAGAAACGACTGAAAAAGGACGCCGGACGTACGCGATGGAGTCAGTATTTCCGGTCGATGAAGGGCGGCGGCTCACCGCGTACTGACAAGTTCTTGGATAAGGACGAATTGAAGGTCGACTATGATAGCTTTAGCCATAATGGTGAGTTGGATTTTTTGCGTTTCTTTTTTGTGTTGACTTTTAGAAGAGCGAATTCAATGGACAACGATTGAGTGGATTTCGTGACTCGTGCTGACGTCGTGCTATTCAACAAGAGGTGTCATTCGGAATCAGCTGGTGAATCCCACACATTTCACGAAAGCTGCACATTTTTAGTTTAACCTAAAGCACAAAGTCGGAGGACTCTGATAAAGTATAGGGTCGGAATCGACTCGTTCTACAGACTTCATTAAGTTTTTGCATGATTTCGGGTGAATTTGTGCGAATGACGTCTATGATCCATTCATTCAATCTCAACAAGCAGCAGAAACGAGTTGTCTTCCTCTGCATCTACGTGCAGAGTACGGATCTCTTATGAACATACTGATATCGAATTATGTTCTTGCAGTATTTTCCTCACGAAATTGTGTTGTCGAAAGTAGGCTTCAGAAGCTTCTTACATGTTGAAGAAGAAGTTATTATTTGAAATGTGGTACAGTGAAACCTGCGAAAGTTGGCCAGCTACGGAGCAAGATTTTTGGCCAACTTAGACAAGTGAATATACAATAAAATGCAAACGCCAGAATGGCCACCAGCAGCCGACTATGTTTGTTGCTGGCCAACTTTCGCAGGTTATTTAGTACGAAAGATGAAGAAATAAATCGAAATGTGCGGCCAAGTTCCAAGATAGACAGATGTCCAACATACGAAATTATCTGGAGGAATATTTGTTTGGATTTTCTTTGTGCTAGCATATACTGGCCAACTTCGGCAGGTAGCCAACTAACAAGGGTGGCCAACTTTACAGGTTTCACTGTGTCGTCGTTTACAAACTATTTGGGCGTCTGGGAGGGAGATGGCCACACTTAAACCGTCTGTGACCAAATTTCCGTCATCAGGACGTACTCAAAAATTTATCGGTTTTTTGTTTATATCATTCACCTAAATTTGATTTTTCCTACTTTGGGGAGTCTCGCTGGTTTGAAGGCCACACTTAAAACGTCTGCGACCAGTATTTTCATATTGAGGGAGTAAAAACGTTCATTGAACACAAAGTTCAAATGGTCATATAAAAAATTCAAAATTCGAAAAATTGGTTATATCTTCTTCGCTCTCTTCTTCTGGTGGTGCTACAGGTCCGGGGTGGACCTGGTCCTTAACCATCAAGCCCCTCCAGCAGGCACGATCTTTAGCCAGCAGTCTCCAACTGTGTGTTTTCACCACAAAAAATGCAGAAAGTGTGCTGCAACTAAGCGGAGTTTTCATATGAGCAATGTTCGGAAATAGGCAATTTTGGTGTGCCGTGATAAATTTCTTGTTGCATATAACCGAAAGTTTCGTTGAGGCGGAGTGCATATAAGCGGAGGCGACTGTAGTCCTTTTCACTTGGAAGTACAAAATCGTAGACCCTTTAAAGTTGACCAGATCTTATGTTAGACACGAAGCTAAGCTGTAAGCTCAATATTCAGGAATGTGTTTATTGTCTTTTCGATTACCGAACTACTGCAGCAAATTTAAAGCTGAAACTCTTGGGATTAGGGAAGCTCTGATCAAGGGTAATCTTATAACTTACTCCTTGATTTATAAAATAGAATTAATAAAAGGTCAAATTTACTGTTCTAAGAGAGATTTTCAAATGATGCTTTTTCCCTTTCGGTCATGTTCTGGATCAAGCCGCAAGCAACAACATTGATCTTGGTTATTTTATCGTACTCTGCACCGTTGTCGAAAAAATAAGCAAGCAAAGGCCGGGCAAAATGTACAGACCCCCCACTAAAATGCCCAGCAGAATTAGTATTGAAAAATCGGGTTTTTTGTGTGGGTGGGTTTTTTTCACACCCTGCTTGGGCAAATGCTTTCCTATATCTCGGAATTGGTGGATCGTAGTTCAAAATTACTAAGATCAGTATGCTTATAATTGATCTGGATGTTGCTGATAAAGTCTAAATGTACCGTTATTTCTGTGTGATTTTCGTTTAGTGCCGAAACATGTTTCTGTGGCGTGAATATTGAAAATTTCCGCCGTCTGATCATAATCCTTATCGTACCGCCTCTCATGCCACCAAAAGACTGTTTTCCACACTGGTCCTGTACCGCCATCAGGCCCCTGAGTTTGCCACGATTTCGAAATACGGCCTTATGACGCTTTTGCAAACTGATATAAGGCAATATTCGGCCAGATGTAACCTCAGGTGGCAGACGTGAACCGTTTCTGAGATATGCCCGATTTTTCACAAAAAATGCTTTCGGGACAGAGTTTTGTTTTACAATTTTCCTACACTGGTATTGTTTGGATTTATACAACTTAAGCAACGTAAGCGTGATAACATAACTCAGACGTTCTGTTGAGTAAGCTCGCCCAGATAACTCACACGTTCTGTTAAACAAACTTGCACGTTCTGTTGAGTAAACTTTTCGAATCTACTCCTCTTTCACGAAGAATATCCAACAAGGTTCACCATTTTCATGTCTTCTGATCTACTTTACACGTGTTCTAGTCATTTTCATCCATCAACGTCCATCAAAATCCTTTAAAAACTCAAAATTCAAAATTTGCATTCTCAAACCGAAAAAGGTCCACCCATTTCATTTCTCATTTTACTGCATTTTTTCCGCTGAGAAGTGTTGATTTCTTAAAAATCGACTTTCGCGTTAAATTCACATTCAAATGTTGGAAATGTGATGCAGTTTTGTGTGGTTGACTAAATACAAGCGAACCATTTTTCTCCATTTTTCTAAATTTTTCGTGTAATTCGGCTGAAAATGGGATTTATCGATTTGATGACGTCACAAATTTGTTGGCGAAATACACATTTTTTCAGCATGTCTGGCAATGACCTGATCGAATTGCATTGGATTATGGGAAATGTCAGTTGAAGGTGCTGCCAGGCGCGAAAATAGATGATGCAAAATGAAGAATTCTTTTTTAATGAATAATTTTTTGAATTTTTTTTATGAATTTGTTGATTTTTGGGGAAAGCGTTTGAGGTTCGATGTGTTACTGCATTTGTGGTGTGTGGCACGTTGGTGTAAGTTTAAGAGGCAGTGAGTTCGTAAAGATTTTGCGGAGAATAAGTTAATTAAACTTGTTTGAGTGGATGTATAGGAGCGCACTGAAGAAAGACTGAGGAGGGGTGTAGTGTAGAACTACATAATATACTAAATGAAGCGTGATAATGTCCATCGAACGAGAGAGAGAGATGTTGTCCCACTCACCTTACAATGCTTCCAAGCAACGTTGCCAATGTGGCACGATCGTGCCATTATGGTACTTTTGCATTGGAATGGCACTGTGCCACTTTAAGGTTGAATATGGGACTCTGGTCAACATTTTTGAAATTAATACACTTGCTTCAACGTTTCTTAAGCAATCGCAACAAGCGGCAACATACGCCATCCGAAAGAGTTGAACCCTGGTTAAGTTTTGTTGACTGTTCTTCCTTTAATATTTCTTCACTTCATCGCATCCAAGCAATTATCTTCTGTTGAGTAGTATTATCTCGAGCTTGGTGGTTAAGCAACGGCCCTAATGCACGGCTTAATTTTATATGCTGTATTCCAGCACCTCAATAGTTCAAGAACTGCTGAGACTAACAGCCCGTTTCAGCCTCACAAAGCGGTGTCCCCATTGATGGGACGTCGTGGAGGTTACTCATTCACCCCAAATCAAGGGGATAATTTGAGATTAAAGCTAACGCTTCATCTAGTTTGAGACGACTAACCGAATGAGAGCGTTTGTTCAATAATTCATGAACTTAATTGGTACCCGAAGTAAAGCTCAAGGCATTGGTTCGTCGTCTCTGGTCCCCACGGATAAGGGGATTTTGTGCTAAGCCATAGCTTGTTCCTTACGCAACTCATAGACTTGTTGTGATGATGTCAATCTCTTCGAAATAGGCGCTGACTTACATAGACTTGCGGAATGTTGTGCATCTAGTATTGACAATCTAAGTTAGGCAAGATGGCCTCGAAAAAGTCATGGGACACGTTTGTGACACACTGGACTTTAAAATATTTTTCGGGCAACAATACTTCCAAGCACTGCGGACATTTGTTCACTTTCGACAACATCAATTAATATTTCGTTCTCCAGGTGGTGCATAGACCTATTTTAATGCACCCAGCCTGCTGTCGGCAAGTACTAGGTTCAGTAATTTTGAAAAAATATTTCGTCAGATATTCAAACAGTAAATGTCACAAACTGTCTTTCAGATCAGAACATAATCTCCAGCGTCCTCATTTTCTGTGTGTTTCTTTGTTTAAATGAAAAGATCTTACTGAAACACGCCCATTAGTTGCATCTTTGCGCTCAATGAGTCCAACATATCGTTGGCCTCCTTATTCTGATCAGATCACGTGAGCCTTTTGAAGGAATAGTGGGCCATAATTACTTTGTGATGAGGCACCCACTGCCAGAAGGCCACCTGCGTTTGGTGTAAGTAAGCGTTTCAAGCTTCACTAGTTGATTTGCAGTAGCCATCGTTCGGTATGAGTGTTGTGGTGGTGTACCTTCTAGGGAGTTCGTCTGCTTTACAATTCACTGGGACGTCACAATTCGACACCCACATAAGTAGGATTCTGAAATACTTTCTCGTTAAGAGATAGTCGGCAATTGAAGGAGGTCTCGCAGTTAAATGTGACTGTACTCAGAGATTTGATAGATTTTTTGGTGTTCTCACACTATTTTTTGCCGTCAAAAGAGAGCTGTTTTGCCATTTAAAAATTGAGAGCGAATGACATTTGTTTTGGCGATTTATAAAACGGTTATTAAAAATGTTTAGAGGCAGGGGAAATGTGGTAGATGTCGGCCATCTCGTTAATGAAGTATATCGGCATATTGAGGTTTTAGTAAAAGTGGGTCATTTATTGAGATTCCTTACGCGTCGACCGTAGAATTGCAACGCCAGCGTATGTCATCTTGACAGAATAATTAACTAGACTTCAGAGTCTTCAACGCTGCCTGATGTCCCTCAAACGAACCCTTAATAGTCAGCCATTATTCATAAATGGCAAACTTTCCATCCTGTCCGAAAGATCACATATTTGAAGTCGCCAAAATGTTTAGATCTCCCCCTGCCCCCCTCCCCCCACCCACAGATATCCCTCCTGAGTACGCCCCCTAAAAACGCAACCATCTCAACTCAACTGCCATCACTTATAATTCACCTTTAATTTACTCATTTCAGATCAAAGCAATGACAGTTACAGTACCGTCAACTTGGGTCTCGAGGAAGGCGCCTCACCGCACAGCGTTCGTGGATCGTATACCCGTGGCAGTGGTAGTCCGCCAATATATCCACCTAATCATTCACCTCCAGCCATCGGATCAGGGCACTCCTTTGGATCCTATTCAGACAATATAGTTTACACACACTTAGGTACGTTCACACACCGCGCAAGTCCTCAATTGCAATTAATTCATTTCGCATTTGCATCCTTGCAGGACACTCAGTCAATTCAGCTGCAAAAGGTTCCAACAATCTACACGGGGTACCCGGCAGTGGCATATCCGATTTAAGTAACGATTCCAGTCCAGCACAAGGTTATCCCGATTTCCCACCTAGTCCCGATTCATGGCTAGGCGACTCGACTAGTGCTAATCCGAATTCGACGACACCGGCAGCTGGCAGCGCCGCCATTGGCATATCCACGTCCCGATCTTGGAGCACGTAGTGTTGTGTGTGAAGAAAACACTGGTTCATATCGGTTTTTGTTTTTTCGTTTTTCGTTTTTTTCTGTTTGTTTTTGTTTATCGTCTTATTGAGAGTGGGAACAATGAAGAGGCAGAATGCCTGACAGTGTACCCACTTCATAAGAGTGTTCCAAGCGAAAGCGGGTCTTGCGATAAAGGGTGGCCGATGGAATGTGGATTTTGGCAGATTGAAAGTGACAGTGAGAAAGATAAAGCTTCTTCGGTTCTTAAACAGAAATTAGACTTCTTGATCAAGATGAATATAAAGACTCCCATCCATTCAGGGGATGACATCCGATGCCATTTTTGAGATTTGAAACGAAAAAACTATGAATTTTAGGACTCCAAGGCTAAACCGACTTTCGACACTTGAGTTCATCACTCTGACCTATGATTACGTTCGATCATTGTTCCGACCGAACTGAAATCTCGAGGTTTGGATGAACTTTTACTGAAAGCTCAATAGGCTGCCCACACCCAGTTTGAAGTGTTTTCAAATGTTATTAGCTGTCAATTTTAACATGGCCGCTGAAACAGCTGATTGTTGACGTGAAGTAATAGCGTCGAGAAGACCAGAAAGGAGAGAGACAGAAAATGAGAAAATGAACCTTCAAAATTAGCAAGATTAACTTAAGTTCACGACTGGGTGGCACGGTTGGTAGAGTGCATGCTCCTGGTTAGCGGTTCATCTCCCAACGAAAGGAAAGTTGATACGCTTTTATCAGGTTTTTCAAATCTGATCCAGTCACCATTTGCCGTTGGGATCAAATTAACGGCACTGTCACTGGAGTAGTCAATCAGTGGTAGTAGTCTGACTAGAGGTATCACAATGGACCAATATGGTCTAAGTGTGCTGGTGAATGCAACAGCAGCCGCCTTACCTAACCTAACTTAAGTTCACTCTGCTGGCTTCAGTTTGACCGCCTCTCATAGACGGATGAAATCAAGGAAGTTTCAACTAGTTTTCGATAAAAGCGTGTGGGTTCGAAACCCTAAAATAATAATAACCCTAAAATGTTTGGCGAAATCTCGGAGGTTCGGAGAAATTTAATGAAACCTCACGATTTCGTTTTGTGGAAATGTAGCAAAAGCGAAGGATGGCGGCGTATTTTCGAACGTCATTACATTTGAATATAGGTTAGGTTAGGTTAGAGTGGCTGACTATTTAAAAGGTAGCCACACTTAGGCCAAAGGTAGGCCCGTTGTGCTACCACAAGGATCCTAATCCGCAAACCATCTCGAGCTTTTGACAAAGTGATGAAACTGACTGATGCTGATCTCCCTTAGGTCTGTCAGGTCATAGAAATATAGGGCATCCAAGTGACTAAGTCTAAGACATGAGAGGGCATTGCGGTTACAAAGAAGGTGTGCAATGATTTCTTCTTCCTCCTCATCTCAAAATATGCAAACAGAAACAATCATCGTCACTCGCCTTCATACTGCTTGGGGCCATGTATGTGTACATTTAATGGAGTTTTCCGACGCAGTTATGTTGCCTGACCAGAGCTCTCTTTTTGGTATTCTTATGGCAGTTTTACCCTCGAAGCGGTTGATAGGCTGTTTGTAATTCGGCTAGCATGACGTTGCCGCTACTACATCGCTCGCGTCATTCATCGTTCAAGAATTATATACGGTCACAACCAGAAATGAGGTATTACCAATATAGCCGTCTTCTATAGCCGAAAGTCGCAGACTTTCCAGACCGGCGAATTGACGTTCATACGCTCCACATGAGCTAACCATCTGAGACGAGAGGCTTGAACTCATTTGACCAATTACATGTCCCTCTACAATAATGGGACAAAATATTATGCGAAGGACTTACCTCTCGAAGCGACCAAAACTCTCCTCGTCCGCTTTGATTAGTGTCCATGCATCTACGCAGAGCTGGGATTGTCAGGTCCTTATTAATGGATATCGTGCTTCTTCGAGAGAGGGTCTTATTCCCCAATCGCCTTCCAAGGCACAACACAAGGCCCAACACTTAGGCAGGAGTGATCCTTCGTTTTACCTCCAACATCCACCTTATACCTGCCAAAGGGTTCATGAGTCTTATTCATCAACATACCAGAAATGAGGTTCGTCGCCGAAGTACGCTGAAGAGGCATTTTGACAAAAACAAGTTCAATATTTTGCTGGCATTATTCGCGAGTAAGGCTTCTCCTGGTGAAATGTCAACTGAGCATATTTTACGTTGACACCTGTCAAGATTCACGCGTCAGCTGTCAAAACTAGAATATTGCAAACAAAGGCAGCAAAACAAAAATCTCCCAATATCATGAAAGTAGTCATAAATAATCAGAAAGCTTCCCGAAGTCCTCTCACAAGTCATTAACCAATCTGCACGCCTTTCACAAACGTCAAATCCACGTCAAGATCATGACAAACCACCATTTCACGAACACCCCGCATCAACAGACCCTCCGCCTGGAACATATATACGTTATATATACCTAGCTTAGTCAAAAATAATGTGTAGTGTACAAATTGTTTATAATTTAACAAAAAACAAAAAACCAAAAAAAAAACAACTCTTATTTACAAAGCAAACACACTTTCGAGTTTGCGTATCGTATCTGCTAAATTGTTTGTCTTAATAAATTAAGAAAGAAAATGATAACGATTGAGAGAAGAGAATGAAAAAAGAAAATAAATTAAAATGCAGTTAGTTCCTTTTTAAGTGTTAAAGATTTGAAGTCGTTTATCGTGAAACAGTCAGTAAAGTAATATCTAAACTCGATGAGAGACTACAAAACAATTGTATAGAGACATTCGCTTAGAACACAAAAACAAATGAATTTCTTTATTTCTCTTGTTCATATAAACATTGAGCAAATGTAAATGTATTTATTGAGAAAAGAAAAAAAAAAACAAGGAAACATAAAAAATTTAAACCACTGTGAAATAAGACCTTATGATAATTTGTATGTATGTATGTTTAAAATATACTTTAGAAAATTTAATTCTGGAAATGTATGTTTATTTTATTTTAAACTGTATGCGAAGTTGCTGTTACTCACTGTAAAAAAAGGTGAAAAGGTTCACTGGAGTGGGCAATCACATCCGTGTGTGCGTATCACAATGAACAAACAGGGTTTAAGTGTGTTGGTGAACTGACTAGCAGCTCACAAATGATGTTCGGAAGTTCTAAGAGAAAATTTCTACTTTCAATCTTTGGTTCACGAACTGTATGTGCTGTATAGCGGCCTGCGTCAGAGTTGGAGCAGTGTTGTCCACCCATCCATCCACCTAAAGCGATGAATCCTAAGATTCCTAGATCATGGAGAGTGCATGGACAACTCCGCTCCAGCCTGAAGAACAAAGCAACAGGGGACCCCACGAAACCGATGGGCACACAAGTGGAAAAGGAATCCAGCCAAATTGGCGTGCGAAATAGGAGACAGTTGGCTAACGACCGTGCCATCTGGAGAAGCTTGTTGGTAGAGTCACAAACGAAACCAAGACTGTAACGCCAGAAGAAGAAGAATGGTTAGTCTTCCTCTTCTGGCACTACAGGCCTGGGTGGACCTGGGCCTCTAATATTGGCCTCGAGCTCGTCAACTGATCGAGGCGACCTATTAATGAACGCTCTCCGTGAGATGTTCCAGTCGCCAAATCGCCAAATCTCCATCACAACTTTGAGCGTTGCGTCGCATGTATGGCATGTGACATTATTGGAACCATAACTCCCATATTTATTTCGAACGCCAAGTCGGTTGCGGTCAACGCCACGGCGGCCATCTTTTCTTCATTTTCCACTAATCTTATTCTAGTGGTGGCTCAAGGTCTAAAAGAGTGTACTAGTCAAGGAGTGTACCGTCCGATGAATTGCCTGCACACTGAAGCCTTGATGCTGACTGATCTTATGACGCAACTGACGAATCACAAAACCACAATGGACTATGATAGAAGAGAATTCCGTCCCCTCGACGCAGACGAGGTAAGTACTACCTCGACTCGCAAGTAAAAAAAATGCAAAATTACTCTTGCCAATCGCTATTTCTTTAGGCTCAAGAGGTTATTGAGTACTGGAGCCCTCTCTCAAAGGACTAAGTTAACATTATTTAAGACCATGATCATCCCTGTCCTGCTGTACGGCGCGGAGGCATGGATAATCTTAAATATAGATGAAGAAGTCTTTGGAGAAAAATTCTGGGTTCAATCATTGCAGAGGAATATTCAACCATGAACTGTATTAGCTATAGCCAGGCGTCTACGAATTTAACACATAAAATGGCTAGGACATATAGACCGCATGGACAGCAGTGCTCCGGGCCGAAGAGTCTTCGATTCCGAACCAGTGGGACAACACAATACAGTAAGTTCAACCGTTGGCGCACCCAGGTGGGGAAGGACCTCCACCAACTTAGCGTGTACAATTGGAGACAACTGGCTAAAGATCGTACTAGCTGGAGAGACTTGTTGGCTGAGGCCCAGATCCACCCCAGACTGTAGCGCCATTAGAAGAAGAAGAAGATGATTTACAACTATTTTTTTTTTTAATAATTTCTCCACGTTCGGAAAATGTGAAATGATGCTTGATGAAATTTCAAGCCTTACTGAATATTTTAACAGCTAGATGTCATTGGTAAATGTGACAGCTGCTGAAACATGACATTTGGAAAAACTATCATTGCTATCTGGTCACCCTTCTTTACAAACAGTCTCTGTATTCAGACATGTAGGAATCCTAGGGTGTTTTAATGAATGCTCCTTTTCTTGGCTAGCGAGCTTAGTCGCATCTCAGACGAACAAGACACAAGCTTCCAGAGGATTAAATAACACCAGGCGTACTTCTTCCTCTTTTCGCGTTCAGCCCACAACCCTTTCTCTGCGTCGGAGCAGTGACATCAAGGCGGTAAAGATTAGGCACCGCTTGGCGGTCGCCTTTTGCTTAGACTTCTATTGTTTGATGTTCACCTCCCTAAGGTTTATTATGTTTACCATACGGTGGCATCAAGCCCCCTCATATCTTATCTGGACAAATCTTCTGCACACTGTGCCGTGTAAAGCCGCAGTTTATTTATATTTAGTCTCAAGTCAACGATGTCACACCGCTAGGTGACTGGCCTCTCTGCCCTCTTAGGTCATGAGCTGATCAGAAACCCAAGCACTAAAGTCAAACTCGCACCCTCCCATGCCTGCAGTGAAAAAAAAAAACAATCTCCCTCAAGAAGAGGGAGGGTAATGAGACGCAACCAATCAACAAAATTGCGTATGTCGCGTGCTAACAGTTTTCGCTGTTTACCTCTTTTCCGCATATTTTCGCTATTGTCGCTATTTTTCTTTGTTTCCGTCCCAAAGCAACTGTCTTCGGCAGTTAGATGTAATTTTCCTTCTCTTCGAGAGGTTATGTCGAAGAATGACAATTGCTTGTAACTATCAGCTGAGCGTTCGTTTCTGGGGATTGTCAATTGTGATTGGCGGAAATGGGAAGACTTTACGTTGAATGGGATTCATTGCATGTGTGCCTTTCGTTTTGGACATTTGCTTGTGAATTCAAGACACTCTGGCGCATTGATTATCTTTCACAATTTAACGGTAATGTTGGCGGGGTACAGTAATTGTGGAGTTTATGGAATTCTCTATAACTGTTCAATAGTTTAAGTTAGCATCACAACAAACATATTCTCCTTCTAGAACACAATTGTTTCCTGAAACATTATGGAAACGAATTAAATCAAGTAATTGATGGTTATCATAATGTGGACTTCTTCCAGTAAATAGAAACGTTAGGTTAGGTTAGAGTGATTGCCAGCGCTGTAGCAGTTGTTGCTCCAGTTAGATCCTGGTTGGATCCTTTGTGCTATCACTTCCCGATGCTTTACACCGGCTTCTCTTTAATTCGAAGGGACTACACTATAGAAAATAAAATAAACCTGTAGACTGTCTAATGGTATGCTAGTGGCCTGCTTTGACAAATCCACTCCTGTGCTGATTTACAGCCAATTTATTTTCCTGATCAACTTAGCTCTGTCTTGTATCTTCAAGTGTGACATTTCGTCAAGGTTACTGAAAAAGTAGTTGCCTAGTATATCATTTCTAGTTATTGCAAGGGCTGGACAAGTACTGATGAGGTGAAGTGTATTTTCTTCCACCTCCTCGTCTCTACAGCTTCTGCAGTAGTCGTTGTGGGGGGCTCCCATAAATAAGCCTCGAAGTCCTGCATCTATCTAATTCCATCTATTTCCGGTTAGCGGAGTCGAAGGTATTTGAAAGTAACATGGTGTTTATTACTTAGAGTGAGGGATATGGGTGGTCCTGATTATTTTCCAGTGGCAGTCCCACCCTTGTTCTTGCCGGGTCGGTCCTTTCGTTGCCTGGAAAACCACAATGCCCAGGTACCCAGCATGGGGTTAGACGGCAAAGTGACTATCTATGTAGATGGCGATAGATTGCTCTTCTATCGGATTCATTGACAGTAAGCGGCCAGACTCTTAGATAGTTTTAACTTCTGCCTAGAATACACTGCAATGGTCGGGCAGTCGAAGAGACAGTCAGTCCTGTGCCATCGTCTGTTTTTGTGTAGATCAAATCCATCTGTGTAGATATCCAGGTAGCCTGGGCTCTCATCGCGTAAGACGACGATCGTCTGACGACGTCGTTTCGACGATTGTATTACTTCGTGCAATGCTACAATTATTGATTCGTCGTCTTGGACTTGGTGCTACCTTGGAGGTGGCTACCAATGGTTGGTTCGCATCTTCATCCGTCTCACAGTTCGCTCTGTTCAGCTCTCTATGCCCTTCGACCGCACTAAAGCAATTCGAATTGCTACCTGTCACAGCACTCCGCAGGGAAGCTTTCTGAATTGCTTTTTCCTCCAGCTCAGATATTGGAAATTTTGGACTCGACCACCTTATCGTAGACCTTCCCAAGGATACTTAAAAGAGATAAGCTTCTGTAGTTGGAACCATCTGTTTTGACTCCCTCACATGAGTTTGCCAATCGCAAGGTGTCTCACCGCGTCCCCAGGCCACCTTAATGACACAAGAGAGCCATAAGATTCCCTCTTTACCCATTGCCTTGAGCATTTCTGGCTGGATTTCATCCTAGCCTGCGGATTTGCAGGTTTTCTATCGTTGGACTGTTCTCTGTTCCACTCAAGACTACGGATCTGCCATCCTCAAGACTACGGATCCTGCTCGCTCTGCGCAAGATCTTTTTGGACTTGCCTTCGATGATCTTCCTTCCTCTGAGTTGGCGAATGGCTTACCAAAACATCTGTTTCGCAGATGAAGGGTCGCTTTCCAACTTCTTCCCAAAACCCTTCGAAGACTGCTTGCACAGCAAGTTCTTCGCGCCTCCTTGTACCGCTCACGAGAAGAGGAGTCCCCCAAGAAAATCCAGCCTCTGCCGGTCTTCTTCTTCCCTCTTCTCGTACTCCGGGCGTTTTAAACTACGCAGTTATCTTCTCACTACCCGCCGACACTCCAAGCCGCTCCACTCCACAAGCATCCAGTGCAGAGGCAATGACAGCTTTTGAAAACAGTAGCCATTCGTACTCTGCATCCGATGGAACAGTTGAAATTAGCTCAAACTGTTCAGATCTGTATCGAGCGCCACCCACATGTCCAAAATTAGCCCGAGTTCGAAGCCTAATAAATTGAAGATCTTGGGTAAACAATTTAAGGTCTTCAGAGTCCTCCAAGGCTCAACCAGATCTGTTTTTTACAAGTCGCTCCTTTGTCACCACCTAAATCCAACACGATGGCCTTCCCCTTGCAGTTCCCGCACGATGTACGAACACTTTAAGATCGTTTAGAGAACAAAAAGCGAAATCCAAACAACTTCCGTTAGCTGGCTACATCATTGAAATCGAAAGTCTTTCAACCCCAACCTCACATCCGCTATCATCTTAGGTAACGTCCAACGACCAGCGATCAGTGACCAGACCACTTCATCTTCCAGAGACTTCATGTCTTCCTTCCCACTGGCATCGCACTGCCAACTGAGGCCTGTTTCTTTTCAGGTGAATCTTGAGGTAATCGCCCAAGACATGGTGGCTGAATCTGGAACATAGAGAAAGTGCTGTCTGTGTGATACATGGATACATGGATAAAGGGAAACATGGTTGTTTCGCTGAATCTGAACCCCACCACCTGCACACACACGAGAGACTTCCACCTTTTATCGCAAACTGCTTACCGTAAACATAAACAATGCCCACCAAGCGGATAATTAGAGGCAGTTACTCCACCGTCTAAGGTTGGATGAAGGTGCTGCAGGTGAGCCAACGTCAGTATCGCCACCGTACCCGAGCATGACGCTTCATCGTGGACTTTAATGGAACCGTGCCGAGCTCAAAAGGAATTGAATTGAATTTTCCAAAGTGTCCGTGTGGAATATGTGCCTAGAGAGTGCGACTGTTTTGAATTTTTGAATCGATTGAGAACCTTCTCGTGAAAATGCCGAACATGTGAACAAGTGGATTTTTGTGCCGTTTTGATTCAATAAGTGCTGGTCACTTTCGCGATTACAAGTGATTAAAAGATTCGGAAGCAGTTGGATACGAAGGGGAACATCGCACGCGCTGAGTCATCTTGGGGGGACTGACCAAATCCAAAGAGGAGGGAGGCAACGAAGCGAGACGCCGCGGATGAAGAGGAAATCGTTATACAATGTGTGTAGCCGTGAAGTTAAGATTTTGATTGGAATTATTTTTCACTGAAATTTGAATGAAAACTTGCGGATAAAGTGATTATTTTATTTGAAAGCGGTTCCTTATGTCTTGGTTTTATGCGCCAGGTGCGAGCTTCTATATTTGCGCTCTCGTATGTGTGTAATTGAAATTGGCTCGGACCATTTTTGCACCCTCCGGTGCCTACGCCCTGGCACCGCCCCAGTTACGGCTCTGGATATGAGCCGAGCTTCTTTTTTGT
This sequence comes from Eristalis intricaria, assembly GCA_964034865.1. NCBI lineage: Eukaryota > Metazoa > Arthropoda > Insecta > Diptera > Syrphidae > Eristalis > Eristalis intricaria. The sequence continues at coordinate 27,388,118 of OZ035874.1, forward strand.
TCTCCTCAGGATAACTCAGGGAGACACGATCTAGATCGTATCGATTGTGACAACATCTAGAGCAGTTCAAACAAACGCTCGTGATGGCCAATTGAAATCTCTTGTTGTGCATTGGGCCGTCTCTCTCTCTCTCTCTCTCTCATCACACCCCATAAGTGTCCTGACGCGAGGCATTTACATTTTCGTACGATTTTACAGTGATTTCACAGTTCAGAGGTCGCCTCTTTTTTATGATGGAAACGGATGATGGATAAGGATGTGAAAGGAAACTTCAAAAGAGTCTAGAAACCAGTGTTTGGAGCATGCACGATTTCAGTGATATATTTCTCCTTTTTCCTCGCGACTACGTACTAATCCACATCTCTGCCATGAGGTACAACTTCGCGGCGATGGTTAGCGATTTTCTCTTTATTCCGATAGACAGCCTCTTGAACTTGGGCGTTTCTCTCAGCTTCGACATGGTCTAATTTTTGCTGGACTTTCACTATATATGAGTTTGACTCTTTCCACTCATCTTATGATTTTGTCTTGTAAGCAATTAGGTTTTCGGGGCTTGGTAGATATGACTTGATTCCTTTATTCCCGCGGGGGACGTAAGGCCGCAACATAAGATCTGATGATTGTCCCCAGTTCTTGCCTTCCCCTTTAATAACCTTTTCCACGGACCTCTTCCAAGTTACCTCAGGCCTCCCTATTTTTTTATTTCCTTCAAGGTTACACTCTAGGGCTTGACGGCAGATGCTGTTGTTTGGTCTTCTCAGGGAGGGCGCACCCTGAAAACTTCTTTTTCTTGATGGCAACTCCAGTAGGGTTTTCAATCACTCTTCTCAGTAGATCTTTGTTATTTTTTGTGGCCAGCCAGTGTATGGTAGAAATTCTGCTTTCTATTTTTGACAGCCGAAGAAAAAAAGAAATGAAGTATGGATTTTAGATTTGTTTCAAATATCAGAAAGTCGGTCATTTGGCCTTTCGTATCCTACAGGTTGCATCTTCGCTTGTGCCGCCTTTCTTAGACACAAATCACGATGCGTCCGCTGTATCTGCCACCTGCTCTATTACTTTATTGCACACCTCTAGATAAGTTTTGTTTATCGAATCGTCTTCTTTATTTATTGGGTTTTCTGCCTGTTCCTTATCCCTATTTTCCCCTGGTTCTTCTCTTTCTATTCATCTGTCTAGCAGTTCTTCGCAGAAATGTTTCCGTCCTTCCACTCACTATTATTTTTCCGGCTTATCTTTAATTGTCTTTTTTTGCAATAGATTGTCGATTGGCTAGAGTCTATGTGATCTTATAGACACTCCTATTATCAAATCCGACGGATCGGATATTCCCTTCACTCGTTCGATTCACGTGAACGGATTCGCACTATCATTAAATCCGTCGGTTGCACTATATTATCGACATCACTTCTCTCTTTTTCGAAGTCAGCTGTTCCAAGATCTGAATTTAAACATTGAAATTTTAGTTTTTCTTTCCAAATTGTTTGTTTAATGAACATAATGGATAGTATTGCTCGGTTTTTTGATGGCACAAGACAAAAGTGAACAAATTAACAGTGCGATCATGTCCAACGAGAACTGCTGGCCAGCCAGTAACTGAAAGTGAGCAAGCTGACTCATATGAAGCAAGTTGGATACCTACATACATACGTAGTAGCGAATAAATAATTTTTTTTTTCAACGAAAACAAAACCAGCATATTTCAATGAGAAAAATACTGATTTAGGCTTTTTCGTTCAAACTTGATCGCAAATTTTCTCAAAAATCTTTTACTTCTTCATGGCATATTTTTGTCATGTTTTCGCCTGATAGCCGGATGTTTGTCCGGTTCTTTTTTTTTCTTTCCTGCCCTTTGAGTTGTTCCCTGTTTGTAGTTTTCTTCGTAGAATTTCATTTATTAAAATAATGCTAAACAAAATACAAACAACCTATTTTTTTACCAGCAATCTACTTAAACTCAAAGGCATCCGCAACGATTTTGATGCGGATCTGTTTGTATGGAGTGATTCGATTCGATCGGATTTGAGAATGCAGTGAATCTCAATTCACATTACCGACATGCGGACGATTCACTTCGATAGGATTTCGGGATTGAAAATGTTCGATATCGGTGGACGATTCCCTCCGGCTGATTTGGGAATGGGGGTGAGAGCCTTGCTTCTTGCTGTTGCCATGGGTGTCAGCTTCCGGCCCCTATTGCGAGTGTCGACTATCGATTCTGAAGTTTGGTATTGCGAATGTCGTTCGTAGTCGATATTTGTCAGTCTGTTTCCAAAGGGTGGAAGTACCCCTTAGCCACCAGCTTTTACGTGCAATTTGAAGAAAATCACTTAAAATTTCCTCGTCCGATTCACAACACAACTGATGCAATTTAATATTTTGTTTTATTACTCCACACTAATCAATATTTTATTGAAATTTTATAATTAATATTCACGTAAACAAAACAATATCCTTTGAAAAATGTACAAACAGTTGGAGTTTAAGCTGTCATTGTAAAATATTCACAATATGAACTTTTTCATTCCCAGTGACTAACTAACGAACTATCTATCGACTGAGTTACGCAATACCAAAAGTGATATCAGTCAATAAATCTGTCGACAAGCGATTCGGTCGATAGTCGACACTCGCAATAGGGGCCTAAATTTTTAGCACAGGCTCGCTCATCTCTTTTGAAACTCCTTTGCATTTTTCTGTGTACACTGCGGTAGCTATTAATGTTTCTTACACCTCTTTTGTTCGGTTTTTCTTGTCTTTTAGTCTTTTTTAGAAAAGGAATTCCTCGATATTTTTCATGGTCTCTTCGGTGACCCATGGCTTTTTTTTTCCTTTTCCAATATCCTTTGACATTCTCAGCAGCATCCACAGAAGCCTTTATCATTTGGGCCCACTTATGATCGAAAGCGTCTATCCCTGTAACTCACCTTCATCATCATCATCTTCTGACCTGCATGATCCACCAAAGGGGTCGCGGGGATAAACCACTCACGAGCGATCTCTAGGCAACTCGATCCTCCGGCATCGTCTCTAACTCATCCAGTAACCATGCGAGTTTATGGACTTGATCCAACCGCCTCATCCTGCATCTGCCAAGCGGTTGCCTACCTGATTGAATTGCATTCCAGGCCCGTCTCGGAAGTCGTGATGGAACTTTCGTGCTACGTGACGAAACCAAGCTCTTTCCGTTCGAAGAAGCAGCTGCTCAAGACCGTGTACTGCCGCGTTTCCACCCTATCCCGGCGAGTAATTCCCACAACATCAAGAAGAAATCTTATCGCAGCATTACCCTCTTTCGGCCATTACCCAAATTTCATGGCTATAGGTGAAATTTTTAACAAATACTGCTTTGAAACCGCTACCTTGGCTTCCACTCCATGCTCGGCCTTCTGATTGCAGATCTCCCAAGCTGTGTCAAAACTGAGCAATCCTACAAGAAAGCTCAGAATTACTCCTCCCATCACTCGTGAAGAAGACCCCGAGATACTTAAACTTCTCCACAAGCTTCAGTGGGCCTCCACTAACATGTAGAGTGCAAATCTGTTTTGAAGTTCCAAACTGAAAGCTTGAGTCGTCGCTGTCGTTGCAAATTTATCTCTATCGAACATGTTTGCCTCTTTTCTGACTGGGTTTTCTTTGATGGTACTTTGAGTCTTATGTCTGAGGTCACTAGGTGGTGGTGGTCGCTACCACAGTCTGCCCCTGTTCCAGACCGAACATCCAAGAGAGATCTTTTCCACTTCTTGCTAATAGCAAAATGGTCAATTTGGTTATACACTGTTCCGTTGGCCGCTGGGTGATGTCCATTTTATGGCACTTCTTATGTGTGGACAAGGTTTCTCCTATCACCACAAAATTCTACCAGTCTACTGGCACTTCTGTTCATGGTTCCAAGATCAGGTTTGCCAATTATCCTCTCAAAGGCGCTGTTGTCATCTCCCACTTTAGAATTCATGTATCCCATAAGGAGCAATATCTTCCTATAATCTACACCGAAATGTTATTATAATGTGTAATTTAGTCAAACAAGACAACTCTACACCAGCCTTCAGCACCTGCTGACAATCTGTCAAAATAAGTCCACACCAAGTGTCAGCAGAGGTGAAAGCAGTTAATGCGATTTATTCGCCTTTTTTTACAACAAAATTGTACAAAAGCCAAACTTAACCTCTTTGTGTATTCAACCTGTGTACATAATCACAACAATCATTGCACTGTCCCTCGGCAGACGCGCTAATCCAACCGATGAACGTCACAGTCAGTGAACTGACGTAACTTCACTTAGACTAGTTTAATTGTCCGGCTTGTTGCAATCATTCACAATCGAATGCATTGCCTGATTGAAGGTTAAAGAGTGCATGACTGAGTGAGCGCACTCGTAAACACCGAGGGTGTGTAAATTTCAGTCTTCGTTTTCGTGGTTCTCGAAACAAGTTATTAATCGAGTAGATACAATCGTTTAAGTATTTATGGGCGCGAGTAACTTTCGTTTAAGCAACGAACTAAGCTAGTGGAGGGTGTTGAGAGTGAAACGGAAATTCTATGCAGCAGGTTACTTCTATAGTTGTAGATTTGGGGTGTTAATAGTCTGGTTATTATTAAGACCAACTTATATTTCGCGAGCGAGCGAGGCACTTCGCCTGCCTTTGGCTGTCGCGGGTTTTACCCAAGTTTTAACACCAACGTTGCATCTGTTATCACTTTCTACTTATACCAGACTATCTGTCATCCTCTCCTTCTTGGAGAGCCTCGAATTAAAAAACCGCCTTATATCTGAATCATTGGAATGAACACCTTGCCGAGACTATCCACACCGTCCAGACTATATTCACATCTTTATACGGCTCATAGAGTCACTACGGTCTTCTCCCTTCACTCATCTTTCTCGCTCTAGAAGGAGACGTTGTTTTCTAAAATATACCGTTTGTCATTCGAGATTAAAGTTTATACAAGAAATCCTTAAACAGTCATGTACCACTAAACAGCTGGTTGTAACCTCCTTCAACCTCCAAATTGAAGGAACTTTTTGAAAGATAACCACGAAATCGTGTGCTTGAAATTTGGCTTAGGAGAAAATGTTCAAAAATGTTAGGGGCCAAGAGTTGCAAGTTGTTGTCGAGTTGGCTGGATGTCAACCTATACTGCGAAGATTATACTTTCGTGACACACACGACTTAATCCAATACCTTTTCAGGAAGCGCTGATGTCTAGTTAAATCTGTACTTCTTCCAACTTCTTGACGAGGTTGCCTCTTAAAGTGATCATCGAATTGAGGAGTCACCCATTGTCCATATTCAGCAGCTTCAATCTACACTTATTCGAAGTCGATTTTCAGTGTATCTAAGAATAACGGTGGCATAGAAGTTTCCAGGTGAGCCATGTAATGCGTAGTACAGGTCGGCAACCGAAAAATTCCCCCTATAACCCCTAGGTACTTTGCTGTCTTTGAGAGTTATAGGTTAGGTTAGTTTAGGTAGGTGGGCTGCTAGTACATTCACCAGCACACTTAGACCATATTGGTCCATTGTGATACCTCTAGTCAGACTAATACCACTGATTGACTACTCCAGTGATAGTGCCGTTAATTTGATCGCAATGGCAAATGGTGACTGGACCAGATTTGAAAACTAGATAAAAGCGTATTAACTTTGCTTTCACTGGGATTCGAACCGGGGACCCCACTAACCAGAGGTAGGAGGTCTGCCAACTGCGCTATCCAGTCATCTAAAGAGAGTTTAAGTTTAACCCCATTTATTTTTGGACAGTTAAACTCAGGAATAAGTATTTTGTTGATAAAGAGCCTTGATTGTGCGCCCAGTCGTAGACTTGTTCTATTCCGTGACTTAGACGTTCCCTGAGCGTTGAAGGGAATTTCCTCATACGAGGATGGCCACATCGTCCGCTTAGGCATATACTGTAAACCTCTCTTTATCCAACGTCTTTATGACTTCGTCAACCTCTAGGATCCATAGGAAAGGCGAGAGGACTCCATCCTGGAGGAGAAGAACGTGTTCCACGCGTTTACGCAGTGAGGACAGGACGGACTCGAGTCATGGTTTCGCTTAAATAGATATTACCGGAAACCACCGTGACCAGTCAAGAACTGTTTAATATAATAGTTCAGTTCGCTGTTTTCGATTTACCCAACTTTCAATCCGTGGGATTAGTCGGTACGTCAATCTCCCTTGGGACTCGTTCTCGCATGATTTGTGTTTGGCCTGCCTTGCACACGATTGTCATAGAGTCGTCTAGCTTCTAAAGCAAAGATATCGATTGGTACCATAGAGGATAGTACCGGGATACCGTTCGAAATGCACTGCTAACTCGCAGTGCACAGAGTCTGCACACAGATTCGATTTCCTTCATGCGTGTCAGACCATATTTGTGCCCCATACAGCGGTATAGAAGCCACAAATCTCGCAAGCATTAATCGTTTGCCTTGCTTCGGGTTGCCGATATTCGACATGAGTCTTGAAAGAGCGCCATCGCTTTTGACGATTTCTCGCGAGCGTATGCGAGGTGATGCTTGAAATTTAGCCGAACATCAATCATCACTCGCAGGTATTTTATAAATGGACTGGAAATAATGGTGTGCTCTCCGACTTTTATCGTTATGGTCTCCAGCACTTTTCTACTTGTAATCCGTGGGGTCTAAACTCATATCGCGTAGCCAGTTCCTTATCAGTGCTATTGCTTCGTTGCTATACAACTCGATTTCTTCAAGCCATTTCGCCACGACTACGACAGCAATATCGTCCGCAAAACCTACGATGGATACTTCCCTGGGGACTGGGAGTTGTAATACATCATACATCATATTCCACAATAAGGGACCTACCACTGATCCTTGGGGCACGCCCCCTGTAATTTTATACAATTTCGCCCGTCGTCGGAGTCAACCTATCGGTAAAGTAGCTCCTGATTAATTTTAATATTTAATTCGGTACATTTAATCTTTCGAGGGCAATGTAAAATACGCTACCAGTTCGCCGAGTTAAAAGCGTATGAAGACTCTTCTAAATTACATCGTTGGTTACATTGTTGAATGCTCTCTTCTGTCCAGTAGACTTGAATGACTTCCAGCTTCGAACTGACAACTGCACTTTTCTTTTGCTATGAATTGATGCTCCAACCCGTCTGATTTCTTGCTGAATTCACTTTAAACCAAACTCCTTTCAGTTTCGAATGTGATCTCAGTTTTGCTCAAGCTCACTGAATGGCAAACCGAACGAACGCTGGCTCGCCTGACGGCAAGTCGGAGGAGAATGTGGAGACGTACACCATCGGCGCAGTGCAGAATAAAATCAGCCTTCGAGGATATCAGGTCCACAACAACATCATCCTTAGCAACTACGAGGTGAGTGGTCCCCAATCTGCGCTCAACCAGCTCTTCCCTTATGTCGTTCGTCTTCTAGAACATAACTCAACTGCATGTGAGCGAAAACAACATCGAGTACCTGGACTTGAGCACACTGAAGAAGCTGGAAGTCCTGCAATGCAAGAGGAACTATCTGAACGAACTGATCCTTTATGGAGGAGCTCTTTTGTCCTTGACAGCAAGTTACAATGGTAAGTGCAAGTCCCTTAAATCAAAACTTGAGTCCAACGATCTCCGTTCAGATCTAAGCAAGATATCCATCTCCCCCGCACCGTCCAAGCTGACTTTCCTGGACATCAAATGCAACAAGTTGCAGGAGCTGCCTCAGTGGCTGGAGAAATGCCATCAGCTGCAGACGATGTACGCCAACAGCAATCTCCTGGAGGAGATCCCCCGGGCTCTCACCAGCAAGCAAATCCCCCTCCAAACCCTTCACCTGGGCAGCAATAAGCTGAAGTCGCTGCCAAGCCTGACCAAGGACAAGCTTTCGCTGCGGGAACTCTGCCTTCAGTGCAATCAGCTTAAGAAACTGCCCGAGAATCTGTTCCTAGCCTGTGGCAACCTCGTCACGCTCAACATATCCTACAATCAACTCGATACCCTACCCATAATCAACAAGGACCAGCCGCAGCTGGAGCGCTTCTACGCGACGAAAAACCTATTGAGAGACTCGGTGCTGCACACATTGGCACACCAAACCAGACTCCGAATAATACACGTGGCCTACAACAACCTGACGGAGCTGCCGAGCAATTGCATAAATAACTGGTCCGACCTGGAAGAGCTCGTCTTCTCCGGCAACAAGCTGGGCAGGCTCCCAGACAACCTGTCGCTGTTGCGGAAGCTGAGAGTGCTGCGCTTGCATTCCAACCAACTGCAGTCCATCCCGGACCTGTCCAAAATAAGCACGCTTCGAGTGATCGATCTGGCGCACAACCAGCTCGGCAAACTGAACCTGTCAATGGTGCTGCCCAAGAAAGTTCAGTTCCTGGACCTGTCGTGCAACCAGCAACTGCTGGTCGACTCGGGGCAGCTGAGGAACTTCCAAACCCAGAGGAAAGTCAACTTCATCGATGTCTCGGGCAAAAACCGGTACAGCCTGCCTACCACGACGGTGTTCGACAACAGTTCCAGGTCCTACACGCCTTGGAAGGTGGGTTTCTCCGAGACACCCGGCAATTGCCCGAAGCTTTACATCAGCCAGCTGCGCCTGCCGAACTTCTGCAACACCGACAGCCTCTTCGGCATGTTCGATGGGGAGACACGAGCCACAGCTCTCACGATGCTCCCGAAGATCATTCCGACGATCCTGCTGCAGCAGCAAACCATCAAGGACACCGACGCGGACTACATGAAGTACACGCTAATCTCTGCCTACCAGAAGCTCAAGCAGAGCGACCGGAACTACGGCGAGTGCGCCATCCTGTGCCACATCTCCAAGGAGAAGCAGTGCCGGGAGGTGTCCGTCAAGCCACTCCGGTCGCGAAAGTACATCCTTCGAGCCGCCATGGTGGGGGGAACCACGGCCTACCTCATCCGGAAGCAAGGACCAGTGCACCTTCCACCAACGCCGGCCAAGAAGAAGTTCGAGAGGGAGCTGAACCCACCGATATCGGTGGCCGATGCGGACACCTTCGAGGTGTCTATAAGCACTGACGACGAGTACCTGGTCATCGGCAGCAAGCGCATTTGGGAGACCATGCAGATCGAGACGGTCATGCATGAGATCCGCAGCGAGGAGAACGTCATTCTGGCCGCCAAGAGGATCCAGGACGTCGCGCAAAGCTTCGGCGCCGAGGAGAACCTCAGCATCATCATCGTGAAGTTCCAAAACGTCGAGACCTACGTCGACCTACTCATCCACGAGCTGCGCCAGAATGTCAAGAAGAAGACCGGCTTCTACAGCTGCCCCAGTTGCCGCTGCTCCCCGGACGGGCGTCAGATCACCCCCGGCAACGACCGGGACTCTCCCATTCGGCAGACCGACCAGGAGGTCAGCGAGGTGAATGTTTCTCTGAAGCGCATCAAGGCGGATGCGTACTCCTTCGCCGACTCCGGCCGGTCTTCCATGAAACTGCCAACTGCTGGCGAGAACAATCTGTCACGAAGCTGTCACGTGCTCGAGGAGGAGAGCGAGGACAACAACAACGAAACCGATTCGGTCCTCTCCGAGGAGCAATTCAAGTGTTGGGAATACATGCTGGAGCAGAATACCCAGCTGCTCTTCGACAAGGAGCTGAACAAGATCTCGAACTCATTCGGAAAGAGCAAGAACTCCGCAAGTAGCATCAATCTCAACGACTCCACGTTCGACATCATGAATTCGACGAACAAGAAGAAGATCTCCTCCAGCTTCCCGCAGCTACTCTTCAAGGACATGAAGGACCATTCGTCGTCGTATGGCAAACGCTTCGGCACATCCAGGTCATTCCAGCAGTTCGCATCGATCAAGGCGTCCAATCTCAATGCAACCGAACGAACGACTCCGATTGCTGGTAGCGGCGCTAATGTTGGCTACTTCGGTTCCCTGCAGCACATTATGCCATACAACTTCGAAAACGACTTTGCGGTGACACATGAACGGCAGATCGGCGACGAGAATCTGGAGTACGCAAGTCGCATCAGTCAGTACTGGGGCGTTGCCACCACCGAACTGTAAATTGCTAACTTGTGCATGTATGCTTTTATTTAAATAAAATCCAATCTTTCCATGGTTTTGCATTGTTTACTGTTCTTTTCAAAAACTCTTCTTCTCTTCAAAGTAAAACAATTTAATTACACTCTGAGAATATGAGAGAAATGAAATATTGACTGAGTGATAACTGAAAATAAAGCAAAAACCCAAAAACCTCCCATTACCCAGAGATAACCTATAATTTTCTGTGGTGTGCCTCTACTATTACTATAAAAAATTACGAATGAAAAGTTTAAATTTAAGAAAAATGTATTATACATTACTTTCTTGAATTAGGTACAAATATAAAATAATCTAAAATTAAATACATATTTTTTTCTTAAATTAATGCAATCAATTTCTATAAATTGAGCAATAATTCGCTTTTTTATTCATACGCTATTTTTTTTTCAAAGAAAATGCGTCTAAAATTCATGAATCTGACGCGATTTCCCACAAAATTCACGAATCGGCCGCCATATTGTGGTGAATTGACGAGCGTTGTAAATGTATAACTGAAATACAAGGGATTACAACTACTTCTTCGTTGTGGGCTAGGGGTAAAAATGACCGAAGTTGGATATCTCTATCATCCATTATCTCTGCCGTTACCATTCATAAGTTGTGTATGGAACTGAGTGAAGATCTTGGCGAAGTATTGCCATTTTGGGTGGATATTGTTTTTCCTCGCTCTCTGAATGTGTTTATCACGGGGACTAGGGATGAAAAAGTGTTTAGCCACTGAGTACAAGATTGGAATATTCTAACTATGAATGACAGTGGCTGAAGTGTGTTTGGTGTGAGGTAGAGGTTTTTCACAATAGAATGACTTAACTTTAAGATCATAAGCATAACCTTTGGTGGTAAAGATTAGATTTAACTATTCTTTTCCACGTCACCTAAAGAGGTGGAATATTAAACTCATTTTTTGAGGTATCCCCCATAGGCCTTGTCCGAAATGAAAACATATAAAAATGGAAAATGGAATTCTTGATTAAAATAATGTGAGTGCAGATCTCAGCTGCTTAAATTTCGTGTAGGCCCAGAATCTTCATAAACCGCATTTTCTGACAATATCAAAATAATGTTTATCCTCGTTTGCGCCCAGTAATTCGTAAACGTTTCTGTTATTACTCCCTTCGCCACAACAGACAAAAATAAATTCAGGTATACATTCCCAAATTTTTGATGTTGTTAGCTTTAAAATATATAATACTAGATTTCGTACCCGGCTTTCCCCGGGTTTGTTTCTTCAACCGGTACTTTACCTGTACTGAAAATATAGTTTTTTTCAAAATATCCTGAAGAAATGTGTTTAAAATAGTAAAACGGCAAGAAAATTAAACTTCCTATTATTTTTTATTATAAAACTTGTTTGTAGACCACATTTTTGTTTCAGAAACATCATCAGCGACAATGTATAACTGCCCTGGATCCTTTGCCCTCGACATTGCAACGTACAAATTTGAATTTTATTTTGTCATTGATGCCTATCCCAATCTCTCATTCACATCCCTACTCATAATGAGTACAATTCGTTGACTGTGTGCATACATGTTGAAGTTTGAATTATCAATGTGTGCTGCAGCAAAACGGACGGAAATTACGGTTTTTTCTCAACCATTTATAGACAACGTGGAGGGATATCAAGCGATTCATAAAAAAAAAGTTCTTGGAAATCCCATCTATGTGTAAAAAGAGCATATCTTGTAACACAAATTTTATCTAAATCGGCTAATCCGTTCAGAAGTTCAATATTCACAATTTCAGCAAAATTGAACGATATGTGTGTTGCTGTGTATATGTACATGCATAGATAGTTTGGGTATGACAAAATAAGAAAAGTGCGAAAATTTTTATTGTTTCCTTTTCGTTTGGTGACTCAGGCAGTCGTTCGTATATGTTCGATTGAGACGTAGAAAAAAATTAATGGTTGCACCAAGGCGAAATATGAAAAATTACATACACATTTATATGGAAATTACAACACAGTGGGGGTGTGGTTGATATCCACGACTACGCAGTTTGAAATGGTTTCATACCGGATTGATGCAACCACCCTTATTTTGAGAATTTTATTCCCGTTTAAAAAGTGCTCGTAACTTCCGAACCGTATGTCGTACCGACTTAAAAATAAAATGATTTTTGTTGAAAATTTCAGAGCTCTGCGACGTGTAGTTTCGGAGCCTTTGTCGGTCAGACACACAAACTTACTGCTTTATAGTTAAGACTAGCTGTACCCGCGACTTCGTACGCGTAGACATTGGAATTTTCTGACGCGATGCCTGTTAAGATTACGTTCATGTTTATGAGTCCAGCAGGCATTTTTTGCTCTTATGACAATTCTATGATCGTCCTACGGCATTCTGTCCAATGCCGTTTTAAACAGTCAGCAATCCGTTATGCTGATGAAAATAAACTTGCAAGTCAGCAATTATTTCTCGAGGATGGTGCGCTTTTGATCAATTTCGTCATTGCAATTCCCACGAAAATATATTTAAAAAACAGGTGGACAATTCAATGCCGACAATCTAATTGATGAAGTGATGATCCGTTTGGCCTTTTCTTTTTTTGTGCCAGGGTAGATGAAAATCTTCAAGAGATACTATGTATAATACTAAAAACACCACCCTTCAAATAAAGTATTGACATTAGAACATTTTTATGAAGTACAAACATAAACAGTTAGTGTGCAAATTTTCATTAGAATTAGCCTTAAACGGATTTAAATAAAAGGCAAACGTATGTACGTGTGCATACAACCATTCTTTTTTAAATAAATAATTAATATATGCAAATTTTCCTGCTTATTTATTCGTGAGCAGGCTACGTATAGTTGTCCATGGGAAAGGCATTCATTGCTCAAATCTATACCGGTAAATTTAACTGTTTGACCTTGAGTCTTATTGATAGTCATAGCAAAACATAACTTATTTGGAAACTGCAGCCTTTTAAAAAGAAGTGGGTTGCCCGAAGGTATCATCGGTATTCGTAAAAAAAATACATTCTCATCTGTGCCTGGTCCTGTTATAATAATCGCTTCAATTACATTAGGTCTTAAAGCTGTTACAGTAACCTTGTTCCATTGCAAAGCTTTGGAGGCCACAAATTTCTAAGCAAAATTATTGACACTCCAACTTTTAAGAAAATGATGTGCCCTGGTAGTCCTGCTGGATTCGTAGAATTTAAAAATTCTGTTGAAAAATGTACCGAATCATCCGTATTTACAACGGTGTCAATGGATCAATATATTTGTACGTCACCGTCGATCTAGCTTAAAATGAATTCATTGATTCTGGACGCTGAATCATTTCTTGGAGCCAGAATAGCTCTTTCTCTGAACCAAGAAGGGGTCTTGCTACGAGAGTCAAGAGAAGTTGAGATGAACCACCGAAAAATGGGAAAAAAATTAAATTTATTACTTAACATGTTTATTTAAAGGGTTTTTGTTGAAAAAAAAACTTAATATGTGGTATAGATATAAACTCCGCAGAAGAACTATGAAGCTGTAGGAGAAAACTGCGTTCGAATCCGTTGGGTAGATTCGGAGATTTTGTGTCAGATAAATCATCAAATTTTAACTGCCTTTTATAAAAGTAAGTGATGACACCGCTCTGCACACACCCAACACAACTCACGCATGACACACGCACATGTATGCATGTACATATCCGGTCTTTTATGCAGAATACAGATTACATTTTGCAATCATTATGAAAAGTATATTTATTATTAAAAGTAGTAGATTTATTACAATTTGTAATCTTTAATCAGATTACAATCAATTATATTAATAATTTGCTTACAAAAGTTAACAGATTTCGAGTCCACATTTCCAACACAGCATACATGACACCACCCAACACATGGCACACACACTAACAAGAAATATTCAACTGCCAGTGCGATCTACAGACATCAGGTGCATGGTCTGGTGGATGATTGCATATACTCCTTTTTCACCAATAATGTGTAAAGAATTGGTGGGGTGAAGAGTAATTTGACTCAAATCCCATTATTATCGTGTTTTGAAAGGACAGAGAAAAATGTTATAAAAATCGTTTGAATATGAGTGAAATCATTTTGCCTACGCCAATAAACACACAACAAATTTACATCCACTCAAACCACTGAGATCAGTTTGGTCACAATGCCTCTTCATTCTCACCTCTTCATCTCTCTTATGCGTACCACACCTTGTAGTAAACTAAGAAATAAATCGCTTTGTGTTCGTATTCAACAAGATGTTGGCAAGGGGAGGGAACGGAGAAGTAGGATATTGGTATAAGCAGAAATAAAATACGACTTCACAGCTGATTGCCCCCTAGTCCATCGACGAATTTGAGTGCCTTTTTGACAGATATTCATGAATTTTTGACCGTTATTCACGAAATAACGTAAATGCCGTCCTCTGATTGGTCAATTTGGTTTAAGAAAACGTTATAAAACACAGTTGTCCAAAATTTTAAGGGGCAAGAGAGGTAGAAGTCAGTCATCTCTGTTATACTTCATTTCAGGGTATCAGATTCGTAAAAGTAGAATGACAATATATTATTACTTTGAGTGCTTTCGCATATATTTGAGAACAAAGAGCGTAATATTTCCCCGTACTCAGTGACGTAGTATTTCCTCGCGATCATAGATGAGATCGAGAGACAAACTTACTTTTTCTTCTAGTGATAGTACTATTAGTTGCATATACAATGCTAATAGCCATCATTGTCTGAGGTCGATCGAAGAAATAGAGGGAGAAAGGGAGTTGAGGTATTTACCTGTGCATATGAGCAACACACTGACTCTACACGGCCATAGTAAGAGCGGTATTAACTTACGGAGTATTAGTGTGGTGGAAATCACTACAAATAAAGCTAAATCTCACCACAATAAGCAGAGTACAAACGGCGGCCCTTGAAGTCATACTCTCGTCTTCCCCTGGACATTTACGGGAAGCTTATTACCACGCAGGCAGCAATAAGACTGAGAGAGTGTAAGCAATGGGGAAAG
The DNA here is from genome assembly GCA_964034865.1 of Eristalis intricaria. Taxonomy (NCBI): domain Eukaryota; kingdom Metazoa; phylum Arthropoda; class Insecta; order Diptera; family Syrphidae; genus Eristalis; species Eristalis intricaria. Next base: position 27,403,174 of record OZ035874.1, read on the forward strand.
GCCCACACCAAGTGGCATATGAAGCTACTTCAGAACTCGAAGATCCCCCAAATAATTGGACTACATAACAGAATTTGGGAAATTTCGAAATTAAGCACAAAACAATAGTCCCCTCGAGAATAGAATGGGATGAAGGAAAGGTTTGCAACCCCGCTGTCACGGAAATTTACACTGACGGCTCCAAGTCGAAGGAAGGCAAGGGCTCCGGTGTACAGCCATGCGGCTCCCAAACCACTGCAGTGGTTTTCCAGGCAGAAGGAGCAGCTATTCAAGGGGCAGCCCTCCGGCTATCCCGATGGACTCATTAAAGGAGTAAAATTAAGTGAAAAAAAATATTAAAATATCACTTTTTTGAACCACGAAAAGTTTTCTTGGCATACTGGCCAAGAAGTAGTAGTTTGTGGAACTAGTATTCGTCGCAGCTTGGTATTTACAACCCGATTGCAGATTTTTTGCAGATTAGGTCAACGTATTACTACACTTAAAAGGCTCTTGTTGCCAATGTGCTCGGTAGGCGGAAGTGATTTTTTACAAATTCAATAGAGCACGTCTTCAGGTTTCAGAAAAACTGGGTCTCTTGGAGCTTTTTGTCTACAGTCCAACAAACGATAAAACACACCCCCTGCAAATGTGTGCTATATTAAGATTCTGCTATAATATATTGAATATCTCAAAGCTTCGTTCATCGATCCATTTAATTTTTTTTTTTTTAAAGAAAGCTTTGTATATCTTCTAAAACTAAAGTTCTAGTTGCATTCATTTCAACCATTATTAGCCAAGAAATTGCGACTTTTGTTACATGACTAAAGTCAAAACCGTGTTTTTTTAAATCCAATTCAATGAAACAAATTTGAACATAACTCCAACTTCTTTGTAGCTAATTTTCCCGTGCTGCAACTTGAAAGTATGAAGCACACGTTGATATAAGTCGCTACGCGTAGCTTGGTGTGGATTTTTTTCAAACTCAAAAAGTATTCATCAACATTTTTTTAACAGCAATGTTTGAAGCTACTTATCGAAGGTATATTTGAAGTTTTTTTTAATTTTTTTTGTATTAAATATCCAAGAACAGGACAATAGAATGATGTATACAGAATTTACGTAATGAAGCTTGGGATAAAGACATGTAAACTTCTGTTGGAAATAAAATTATGGTGACTTTGAATGATTGTAAATAAGTGTATACAATCAATCATAATATATAAACATTAAAAAAGCTTTGAAATCATAAGCCCCTGGTATCTTAGACTATCTAGACATAAGACTAAGAAGACCATAGAGGAATTTCTCCAAAGACCTTTTTTTGGCTATTCCTCCACTGTGCGACGCGCTATCATGTGACCTGTGCAACATAATTTGTGCAAAGTCGTGCAGAACTTACCCGCCAACACAAGAGACGCGACCTTCCAAAAGTCCGTACAACGGATAGCATACGGGGACGACATTGACGTGATGGGTCGAACGCAGCGAACCGTCAATGAAGCGTTTGCTAGTATTGAAACGCAGGCAACCAATATGGCTTTGGCGTTGAAAGAGGACAAAACGAAGTATATGCTGTCATCGAGAAAGGCCGCTCTTTGAGGTAGTGAAGGACTTCGTCTACCTCGGTTCCAAAGTAAACAGTATGAACAACATCAGTACCGGAATGAAACCCAAAATAACTCTTGCCAATAGACGTTTCTCTCCGCTCAAGAGGCAATTGAGTAGTAGAGTCCTCTCCCGAAGGACCAAGCTAACATTATATAACACCTTGATCATCTATGTCCTGCTCTATGACGCAGAAACTTGGACAATCTCAAGTGCGGATGAACAAACTTGGTATTTTCGAGAAAAAGTTCTGCGTTCAATCTTTGGCCCTGTTTGCGTTAATGGCATTTGGAGAAGAAGACTCAACTACGAGCTGTACAGCGACATGACCCTGACCAAGTGTCTACGGATTCAATGCCTATGATGGCTAGGCCATGTAGAGCTCATAGACAACATTGCTCCGAACCAGTGGGACAACGCAATAGAGGACGCCCACGGAACCGGTAGCGCAACCAGATCGAGAAGGACCTCAAACAACTTGGCGTGCGCAATTGGACACAACTGGCTAAAGATCGTACCAACTGGAGAGGTTTGTTGGTTGAGGCCCAGTCCAGTCCAACCCGGACTCTAGTGGCACAGGAAGTAGAAGAAGAAGAAGAAGAAGAAAAAGAAGAAGGAGAAGAAACAGTTCAACTAATTGCATATTTATCTGTTATTCCGACACCCACGACACGACACCACACACGTTAGGAGATCTTAGAAGAACTGGTTCGAAACAGACAACCGATTCTGCTTACTTCCTAAATTGTAAGCGCTCGAACTAGCCATATTGACGTGTCTTTACAAACCTTTCAAAAATAACATTCGATTCGGTTTATCTCCAAGACCCTTCTCATCGTGTACCAGACACTACTTTTAACCCTTAGAGTACGGTGTCTATTTTGTAACATAAAAGACAGATTGAGGACACTAAAGTCCCCCACATAAAACACTTTTTTTATTTAAAAGTTGGGATTATGATATTGCAAAGGCTCTTAGTAAAGTCCCCCACTCGGTACTCTAAGGGTTAAATTAAATAGACATCACGAAAAGCAAATGACAAAACTCCGAACAGTAGATGACATCCGAAGGTAGTCCGTTAGGAGAGATTTTGGAAAACACGTTTTTTTTCTGTTTGTATGTAGTTTAATCTAAATCACGCAACGCAACTTTATTCGCATCTTCGACATTCTTCTCTCATTCATTACGTTTGCTTTCTTTAGCCAATATTCATAATTACGCATATATATTTTTAAAATAATCTCAACATCATAACAATTTTTTTCACTAATCGAATAGTTGTTTTGTTCTTTTTTTCGCTTTTTGTTTTGTTTTATTTCGTTTTTTTTCATTTTTCATTTTTCTCTTGCATTGATGATAGATATTTGTAGGTAATAAATATGTACGTGCAATATTTCAATGTGATATCCGCAAACTAATAGTTGTGTGGTTCTTTTAAAAGATAAGGATCGTGATGACAAATTTAAATGAAGACGGCAACATAAATGTGGGCTGTTAAAGGAGGTCCTTTTGCTGTCGGGACGTAATTTGATTCAAAGGTTGTTGTAAACATTCTGACATGAAAACAAAAAGCTCAGTCTCAGCATTTTATCATCCTGAACAACTCTTAGAGAAACATTCATTAAATGATCTTCAGGCTGCGCTAAGAGCTCAAAGTTCTCAGTACGCAGTACTAGATTACTCTGAGGTAGATCCCAGGTCACAAGGATATTTCATTTATTTGAATAATCAGGTTTGACAATATGCTGCAAGACATTGAGGTCTTTTAAAAGCAAGAATTGAGTTAACAATTCGAAATTAAATTACAAAAATGCAGAAATAAAGAGAGAGAGAGAGAGAGAGAGAGAGAGAGAGAGAGAGAGAGAGAGAGAGAGAGAGAGAGAGAGAGAGAGAGAGAGAGAGAGAGAGAGAGAGAGAGAGAGAGAAAAGAATACTATTAATTATAATAATTACACCGTAAGATAAAGTAAGCACCCCTATTGCAAGTGTCAAATATCAATCAATTGACGATTGGTAAATTTGTCCCAACAAAAAAAGAAAAAATCGGTATTGTGTAACTCGATTGATAAAATTGTTGCCTAATGTGACTGAGACATTTATTTGACAACAGACAAGTTCATGTTTTCTTTTCTGTTGTGTTGACAATTGTTCAAATAACCATGAGTTCACTTGAATTAGCTTTGATAGACGATGATGAAGATTTTGATGAATGAGATTTAAAGGAAACGAAGGCAGTTAATATATGTAAGTATGTAGTATATACTTATGAGTAATCTTTTTCAGTTTTGTGAAGAATTCTCACTTAATGAAGGCAGCGTTTTGCAAGAAATAGAGGGAAAGTTAAAGCCAGCAAAAAGGACTACATACATTAGAACATGTTTGCCCGAAATGGATAAGGGAGTACTTAAACTCCAGGACTGAGAAACTATTGGCAAAAGCATTTTTTTCGAAACAAGGATTTAACAATATAATATATTAATAAATAACTCCTCTATATATATATTTGTATTGTAATGAACATTTTTTTTAAGCCTCTGCCTTCGTCGTCCTCAAAAATCCGATTGACTAAAAAATTTACATTTATCAAAAAAATTGATCGAAATTAACACTCAATACCACTTTGGCTCTATTCACAATCGAAAAATTAATAACTATGAATCGTTCATTAATAATTGTCAATCGCAATACCAACGAGTCAAATTTAATTATAAGTAAGTATCGTTTATCGTTTATTTCTCGACACAGGCAATAGGGGCAAGAACTTGAAATCTAAGGCTTTACAAAGAGATCATCGATTTATGAAGAAAGGAAGGAATAATGTAATGCGGCGATTGTGTTTACTGTTTGCAATTCATGCGGGAGGCGGTTCCACAGGCGAATTGCATAAACGAGGAAGGACTGTTCTCCAATGCGTTGCATGAATCATGGTTAAATTAAACACATGCCACCAGCTGAATGTGCAAATGTTAACATGTTAAGAAGGTAATCTGGGCACATCCGGTGAATAATTTAATTTATTTTTTAATTTTTAACATATTACGAAAGTCTAAAAAAACATCCAAATTTAAACCTAACAGACATCAGCACTAAGATGAGGCAAATTACAGTACCTAGCAACATTATAAATAAAACGAACAGTTCATAAATAAACAGTCATTAAAGGCGACATTTAATCTTCTTTTACATTCATAGTCAAGATGACGATAGACAAAGTAATTATTTGTGAAGAATGGCATACTTAAACTTTTAAAAAGACGTTGTTTTATAGACCTACTTAGAACGTGAGCGGAGTGTCTGAGGTATCTCAAGCTAGTATACACATTTGTTTGATAGAGTCAGTTATAGCATTACAACAGGTTAATGCAGAATTAATTTGGCACCGAAGATACTTTACACAGGTACAGCTCCCTAGATATTATTATTTTACTATTTAGAATTATTGCGTGAAAGTTGTGTAAATCAAAAGTGGTTCTTGAGCTGTACCATAACACGGATTTGACCAACCCGATGTAAGCACTAGACATCGTAGGACATAGAAAATAAACAATAGACCGACAATAACACCACCATAATGTTAAATTACACAATGTACATCAACTGGACCCCTATTGTTGAGCCAACACCCTAACCTTTAGTTTGTAAGCCTAGTTGTAATCTCAATTGTAAAAATAATACACGATCATAGTGAGAGCTCATAAGGAGCGGAACTGTAACCACCTGTGAGACCACTTGGGTGATTTGCCCCAAGTTGAACAGGCCAAAAACCGACAAGATCCCTTAGTGCGACAGAAAATTGCTAAAGATGGAGCACTAATTGGCTCCGCCAGTGACAAGCACGAAGTAGGGTTTAAGAGGTTATATTCCCTCATGGGCATCACAAAGGTTAACCCGCTCTACACACGTAACAAACCTTACCTAGATGTGCTGTGGTTTCAAGTGACTAGGACACACACAACACTCCGGCCAGAAACTCAAAACTGAGAAACAACGCTTCAAAGAAAGGCTTCGGTGCGCTACTGGGATCTCCGTTAGCTGGACGTGTGAAATTGATGAATGATGATGATGAGGAACGTGGCCAAAAACAGAGCACAATGAAGACTCGCCTAAGACGTTATTCTTAACAGATGAAACAAACGAAATTAATAAAAACTAAAAGCGCAGAAAAAGATCCAACCTCGAACACCATCAGCCTTTTAGACTCATCTGTCCAATCGTTGTAGAAAGCGCTGCTTTGACATGACCTGTAACTATTGCTTAGGTGTACGAATACAGTGATAACAAGAGAACTTGAAACTTCACTATGTGCTCTAAACGTGTAGGTTGGTCAGTCAATCAATGCAATTGACTAAGATAGCTGGATTCTATTTGCATTAGTAGCTTATCTTCATTGTGTCCTTGAAACTGAGCTCAAATTAATCCGATTGCCTTCTACAGAACAGATGAACATTTTTCTTTCGGTGAGAACGAGGCAGAAATCAATAAGGCGAACCCAATAGAGGCACCTATACTTATTGTAAAATGACTCCAACTCAGCTTGACAAGAAGGTCGTTGCTTAGAAGAACGAGTGAGTGGCTGTGAGGAGGTGGTTCTTTGAGAACCAAATTAGCAGTAAGAGCTATTTTGAAACCACAACTGAAAGTTGAATTTTTCGAGAGATTCAAGGAAAGGTTTGACTGGATCTCGTTGTCTTCCTCTGCCAAAAGACCAAAGAAAGTGAGTCAATGATTGTGTTTCTGCTGTGTTATTACAAGAACAGACTTGAACGTAAGTTCAGCTGAACATTAAGCCGAGTTTAATTTTTTGGTTTAACTCGTTAAAACTGATCTTCAGCTCGTTTGAACTTGTCAACCTTTCCAATTGTTGCGTACAACTACAACAAAAGCTGAATTATTATGGAATTTATGATGTGTTTGGTTTACTTTGTAGGTTTAAAATGCCTTTGGTGCAGCCCTTTGGAGCTTTTGTAGCGCGTGCGCGTACGTGCTGCAGCCTGTGTGTGTTCAAAAACGCATGAGAAAAGAAATGCGATTGTATTACCGCAGATTTCCGACGTTTATGAAAACACCCATCGTCCTTGGCAATCGATGCTACTTTGGTTTGTCGAAACAACTCAAAAATCCTGGCTCGAAGGACCTATAAAATCCTTATTTTGCCAGTGCAGCTGTATGGAGGCGAAAGTTGGACGATAAGTAATGCTACAGAGCTGATTGTTGGTGCCTTCGAATGTAAAATTGGACGTCAGATACATGGTCCATGTGCGAGCAAGGTGAATGAATCAGAAGAAACAACAGCGAACTCTTCGTGGCTCTGATCAGCGAATCCGAGCCTCCTGCTTCGAAAAGGGGAGGACTTGATTTTGACGACTGGAACCAGCGTACCCTTCGTGGTTCGCAGGCCCTACCCCCGACCAGGAAAAACCTTTCTTATAAAGACCAAATCGTAGCGGACCACAGACAGTCTTCACAATTGGAAGCAGCTTCCCCAGGACCTTCATAGATGGAAGGATTAGACCTTCCATGGGTCGCAGGCCTGAGAAGTAAATAAGTATGCTATAAGAACTATAATGAATTGAGAGGCATGATCACAACAAACAATAATTGCAAACAATAAATGTTGTTTCTTGACAGACGCTCAGAATCAAGAGACCAAGGGGTAACACGGCAAATCTCAAGAAAGGCCTTAGGGAATGCGTTAGGAACTTAAACAATTTTTAATCGCAATTCAAATAAACAAACATTGAAAACAAATCAACTGAAACAATTAGTAATTTGATATTTTTTAACGAACTGCAATAAATAAGAGCTAAGTGATGTTTTTAAATAACAATGCAACTTATAATCATACAACCATGTCTGCGAATATCACTTGAACACACTGCAGCTAGTTTGTGTGCCCATTCATCTTCGTTTTGTTAAACTTTCTGTTTTCTGTTCTCTTGTAGTACGGGAATGAATTGTATTCTTTCTTATGTTTTTGTTCTGTTTTTATATGCTTACACACTCTTAACACATATACAAAGAAAATAAAAACAAGAAACATCAGTCGAAGTAATTTAATTATTAATATTTTCTATTTTTTTTTTTTTTTCGTTTTGTTTTTTTTTTGTTAATAAGAATAGTATGTTGTCAAAAAGTTTTTTTTGTTTGTTTTTGTTTTTCTGTATCTCATTAAATCGCTTAAAATCTAGCAAGTCATTCAAAATTTTATTTTATTTATTGTTTGCAAGCTACCTTAATAATTTTTTTTGTTTTTGTTTACTTTTCGCCTATTTAATTTATAGATATATATATATACTATATATATGTACATAGATATGCATATATAGCACACATACACAACAAAACAGACGCGGCGCCGAGTGCATATATGCATATGTATATACTTAAGTGTATGATTTTTTTTTTGTTTTTTTCTTTTTTTACATTTTATAATTGTATTTAAAATTTAAGTTAGTTGTGTTGTACGCTAAATTAAGGGTTTCATTCTCTCTTATAATTCCTCCTCGTCTTCCGCACTCTTCTGCATTCGCCTGTTCTGCTTAAAATGTTGTATTTGTTTACACGAAGTTCTATTTTATTTATTTACTTCTCGAAAATCCTACGCCGATGGTGAGAGAGTTAAGAGAAATACACAACAAAACAAAAATAAAAACGTTTGCATGCCTTTCGCTTCGGATGTTTTAAAAGAGCGTTCTGTATATTTCGTTTTCGCTTAAATCGTGTACTGTTTTGCTTGGAAATTAACAATTGTCTAACAAAAGAGGAAATTGATGTATTTTTTTTAATTTAATTTATATATATACTATATATTTTATATACCTAAATTGATGGGGATGGTTTTTATGGGTGTGTTTATGTGGTGTGGATGTGTGAGTGTGTTTAAAAACCGATGGCACGCTTACAACTTCGTTCCAAATACATCAATTTTTCATATTTTCTTTTTTGTTTACATATATCATAGATTTTAAGAAAGAATATAAAAAAATATTTTCTCATTTTGTATGTAATGTATGTTTTTTGTTTTTTTTTTTTTGCTTTTCTCCTAGGCAGAAATTTAATTTCCGCTCATCATCGATTAATGTACATGTAGAGTTACCTCTTTGCATTCCCTCTTCCGTCGATCTACTTATTTTCATTCAAGGTTTCCCTCCCTCCCTCCGGCTCCTCTCATTTTGCAGTCACGCAGTTCAGACACAAAAAAAAATCATCAACAACTTTGAACAGAATCAAATAAAATAAAATAAAAATGAACAACGGATTAACGAGAAACGAATAATCTTGTCACGGCCTAATTCCTACACTACACGTCAAGCCTTATTCTTGTCCTTAATTTCAGCTCGTGCACGTGCAACTTTTCTCTTTGCTTACGACAGAAATTGAAAAACTACTAAAAATTAAAAAAAATAAAAATAAAGCTGAATGAATGAATCTACGAGCGGCTACAAAATGTACAATTGAATATTCTCTCTCTCTCTCTCTCTCTGTGTGTTCGGACGAGGATGAATGCCTTTCATTCTTTCGATGTCCGACATCCAACATTGATGCTAGCTATTCACGCACGCATGTGTATATTCAGCTTTCAGCTATGCTATGTATCTATGTAATGTCTATAAGTGTATTATTATTCCTCATGTAATATTATACTCATCGTAGAAGTCTTAAAATAATTATAAAATGATCACTTCGGATTTGCATTACTGTTCGATAGCGATGACGATGACGATGTTGAGGCGGTTGGTGATGATGATTCTGTGCCAATTTCGTTAGATGTCTGATTGCAACTACTACAGTTGCTGCCTGTGAGACTTTCGCTATTCTGTTGCGGTCCTGTGGGCGAGACAGACGTCGAAACTGAATAGTCTAGCTTGTAGATGGCTCCACGTGTCACATCCTCCATTGATGCCTCGTTACAGTCGCGACCGGTGTGAGTTTGTGAGCCACAATTGTAACATGACATTTGTTTGCTAACACCAACGGTTAATGATGTGTATGGGGAGGCGGTTAGGAGCGCAGCACTTGGCGGTGGTGGATTTGTTTGAACCTGAGGCAGTACCGTCTGCTGTTGCTGCTGCTGCTGCTGTGATTGTTGTTGTTGTTGTTGTTGTTGTTGTTGTGGTGGTGGTTGCTGTGGCAGTTGTATGACATTCGATGTTACTAGGGGAGGTACAGATGTTGAGGGTGATGAACGGACTGCTGCAACTGGTGCGGGCGGTGGCGCTGTTCCCGATAAAAATGCAATACCGGGATAGGGATAAATTAATTCACCATTTGATGGAATTTGAAATGAAGGCATTCGGAAGGTAGCATGTGGTGATGGTCCGGCTATTCCATGACTATGGGGAATTATGGGCGGTCGCGTCGTCGACGCAATATGCTGGTAAGGATGTGCGGCACTATACTGTTGATGTTGCGTAGGCTGTAGAATAACCGAATTCGATGTGATTACATTACTGAGGACACCTCCACTAGCTGGATTTATCGCTGGTGGTGATGTCATTAGTACGGTATTGCCCAGATTATTGTTAACTGATAATCCACCACTGCAGACCACCGTTGGGCCGCCCTCGTTCACCGCACTGCCCACTTGATTCATACTGTTGTTGTTTGTCAGTGAAGTTTGCAGTATATTGGGACCACTCGTCAGTATGATATCGCTTCCTATATAATGCTGTTGTGGACTAGTTGCGGGTGGGTATATGAGTGCAGCTGTGGGTGTATTCGAGCCCACACTGATCGGCAGCAGCTTGTCTGATCGGCCGTTTATTCGGGCAATGTTGATTTGTTTGTTGTAGTTCATTTGCTGTTGCTTTTGTGTGACTTGCTGCTGTTGCTTTTGCTGTTGTTCACTAAGTTTCATAGTACTATTGTTGACAATTAATGTTGGTGTTTCCGATGGTGATATCTCTACGGGCGAACCAACCGGACTCACTGAATCACTGCCGCCAGTTTTCTGTTGATTCATTACGGTTATCATGTTACCATCCATCTGTGAGTGTTGTCCATCGACTAGCGACATATTCTGTAGAGTGTATCCCATGCTGGATGTTAGGCCGGAGTTGCTAGATGACACCATTTGAAATTGTTGATTCATTTGCTGTTGCTGTTGATGTTGATGTTGCTGTTGGTGTTGCTGCGACTGTTGCTGTTGTTGTTGCTGCTGTTGTTGTTGTTGTTGCTGCTGCTGTTGTTGTTGCTGCTGCTGCTGTTGTTGTTGCTGCTGCTGTTGCTGCTGGATTTGGTTGTAATGCTGAAAACCAATCGTTGACTTGGGTACCCTCGCCATTGGGTGGTTGGTTTGCTTTACGAAACCGTTCCGTATTATGAGTTGTAGGTTATTCATTGGATTTTCATTATTAACCATTCCCTGCAACAGAGAAGAGTTCGATTAGAACAGGCATGTACATGAGTAAACAAAAAAACTACAGATGCACTTAACCACAGTTCCGTGCGTGGGCCGGGAACGAAAACCTAAAGGAACGATGTAACCTCAAATGATACTGCATTTAAAACAAGTGCATTCAAGAATTGCGCCGTCACTTCCTGACCAGGCTCAATGATATGAACAATGACTGATACCACTCCTCCTCCGTCATAGAGCATCCAGAAATATGTGCCCATTAAGAGAAAATTGTGAAGTTCACAATGGGGATTTTTGCAAAGGGTGCATATTTGTAAAGACGTTACTGACACCATTTTGTGATATTTGCATGGTTGTGAAGAAGAAGATCATCAATATCAATATCAATATCATAGATTATCAATAGAGATTATTTTGTTGCTCATAGAACCTCAACAAAATACAAAGGCTATCGTGTACAACTGGTGCAGATGATCTCAAGAGAGCGAATCAAGCCTTAACCTTACAGACGCCCCACAATGACAAAGAAGGAAACCTTGATGGATATCTGGAAATTCTTAAAAGAGTGGACAACATGTGGGAACTGTCAACTGACCAGAGTAAGTGACCTGATGTACCCTGAGCTTAACATTCAGAGAAAAATGGAGCAACAACACCACTTGGATAAATGATGTAGAACAAAAATGCTACACAAATTGGTCGAAATCAGTACAGGCTGGTGTGACATAACCAAGAAATGACAACATCAATATTTCAAGTTGAATTGTTTGCCATCGACGGAGCTGCAGATGGGATTAGCGATTAGCGTCTACCTTGTGAGGTTTCAGCTATTTGTTTTTCTGGTAAATCCCTCACAAGAAAACACACAAGAATAGTTACCATGGTGTAGTGAATTCGTTTTTTTTTCTATCTTTGATCTCTTGTAAAGCAAAATGATTTGTCTTGGCTTTCTCCTTGTGATGTGCTCAGGCGAACATCACAAATTTGATGGTTCTTCTGAAGCTCACAAGCTGTGAGGTTTTGCTCAGAATACGAAAACCCCGTTGTGACTTAAGCTGAAAGTTGATTTCTGTGCCAGGACATGTAAACCATGAAGACTGATATCCAAGCTAAGACAGGTGCTCAGATACCCTTCATTGGACTGTCCCTCATTTATGGATTCAACAATACGGACACTAACCACCCTCACTTACACAAATTAAATAAATGAGACAGTTCTGGAACCGTCAAGAGGGTACTAAGCACTCAAGAATGTTCATGGAACAAAACTGCAATCCCAAACGAGCCAAAGAAGCTCTAGATCTTAACAAAGCTGACTTGCCTGTACAAAAATCTGTAGGCACTGTGGCCAGGCTAGAAAAACTATGGAACACATACTAATCGGCTGCCCAAGCCTTGCCAGAGAATGATTCATCCGTAACAGGGAAAGACTTCCAAGAAATCACCTCTAGAAAAGTTGTCAAATTTATGAAGACCTCTTACTTAAAACCTAGACCAATCGAAGGAGGCACAATCGATCTTTATGTTCACAGTCCTAGTGTGTCCCCTTGTTCAATTCAACTCAATCCAAGTTGTAGCAGATATGTCAATTTGTATGCAACTATTAAGTTAAATATATTACCACGGGTAAACCCACGACCGTACCCTTTCGCGAGCCAAAGACGATGCACATGCATGTCCTCTCTGATTCTCCCGATCATTGGACACCCTCTCTTTAACTCAAGAGGGTAGTTTATGTTGATGGTTGAGTCGATTGAGGAAAGAGATAATTTATATTCCTCGTGCAATATCGCTCAACACAACATTATTCCCTTCCTGTAAGCAATAAAACTGCATTTCACCAGTAAAACAAATTAAAAACCCCTTAGTTGGCTACAATTCGTCGGTCTTCATCAATCATGAGACGTGTATCTCACGCAAAACGTTGGAATTTCCTTTCAGCTCATACAAAGATTTATGGGTCATTGCGCCTGCACAAGATGAATAAACACAACAATCAATTGAGACGATTGTTATGCAAATCATTAAGAATTGATGGGTTTTGATGAATGAGTCGCTTCATCAAAAATAACAAAAGTGAAGCCCATAAAAATTATCCATATTAATATTCATAAACTCCAATGTGTGTCATAGAAATGGATCTTATAATGTGGGAGTCCAGATGAACAACTTGAAGATGAGATGCATACTGTTGAAGAGAGGATCAAATAGAGTCGTAAAAATGCAGGTCTGTTTATCCAGTTTGCTTTGAAGCGGTTTTTAATCGAATGGTCTATCGAAGGAACATGATCACATGATATAACACACTGTTTATTATTGTTTATTATTTCCTGCTCTGTGACGAGGATAAATGGACCATCTCAAGAGCAAATGGAGAAGCCCTTCGTCTTGTCGATGAAAAAGTTTTGCATTCAATCTTCAGTCCGGTTTGTCTTGATGGCCTTTGGAGAATTAAATTCAAGCTCAACTGTACAACGAGACGTGTCTAGCCAGCTACGACTGGACGCCTAGGGTGGTTAGGCATGGACAACACTCCTAGAACCCGTAGAGACTTCGACTCCGCACCAGTAAGAATAGAAATAGACGAGAGGACTCCGAAGTTGCACACAAAGAAGAGAATGACCTCTTTCAACTTAACGTGTGCAATTGAGGGTACCCCGCCAAAAGATCGTGCCGGCTAGACTTGTTGGTTGAGGCCCAGGTCCACCGTGGACTGTAGCATGAGCAGAAGAAGCATTATCCATCAAGAAGACTATCAAATCTGTTTATTTAACTTTGGGATCCACACCATGAATATTGAGTGAATCGAAAATAGACGTAACCATTGATAAAAACGATCCAATACAAGTTTGCAGTTAGGAGATATAGACAAAACGCGTAGCCCCCATGATGGAAAATTATCTGAAGCTCCCGAGAAAATAGACCAAGCGGACTTCTGAAAACAAACAGAGTATGCATCTGCAGTTCCGTGCCTCAAGAAAGGCGTGCAAAGAAAAACCAATAGCCCCCTCGCTTATTAGACGAAAAGATAATGGAGAATTGACAGCATATGCAACTGGGACTGTGGACCTCTTATAAAAGACCAATTTCCAGGGATGCACTGCGGACACTAAAACAATCCTTATGATAACATGCGTTTATTCAAAAACTACAAAAATTAGCTTGATACTCAAATAAACCATATTGATCACCTGGTCCAAAAACTCACTCTCCGCCATGAGGCAGAGCCAATCAGGATCATTCCTGAATGAATCAGAGGCAGTCTCCAGAGGCTGCTTGAAGGATTTCACATAAGACAAGAGAGATCCCAGATATCCTCACTCTGATTCACAGAATGCTCACCAAGGTAGGTAGGAAGTTAGGTAGGTAGAAGAGCTGCTAGTGTGATACCCACGGTCAGACTACTACCACTGATTGACCACTCAGTGATAGTGCTGTTAATTTGATCCCAGCGGCAAATGGCGACTAGACCAGATTTGAAAACTAATTAAGTTTCCTTTCCCTGGAATTCAATTCTTTACCAACTGCGCCACCCAGTCGTTTACGCTCACTAAACAAACAAGCACATTAGAATCCTCTCCACACGACTAGGTATTCACCATTAACGCATTTCTCCGCATTGAGGACGTATTCAAAATCAACAAAGATACGATGTTCGATGCATTGTCAAGTGCGAGTCAATCATCATCTCCGAAGGAGAATTGGAACAGATGACTAGATGGAATAGAGTCCATGGACAACAGAATAATATTCGACTCCTTGTCAGAGGGATAACGCCACGACATGCAGCGTACGACACATTCGCTTATGCATAAGCAATGAGAGAACGCCAAATAAATTTGTGTGAGTAGTTGGGAAAAGCTGATTGAGTTAGCGGGCGAGGCTGAGTTCCACCAGGACTGTAGGAAGAAAACAAAATCAAATCTCTCGGGGTGTGATTTAGAAACTTTCAGTAATTCTTATTCTGCTTCTCCAACCACCATAAGCATTGGTTATTGGCCCACGCGCATAAATACTTTCTTATTTCACAGCAATTTCATTACGCTGGTTGTCCTTGTGGCTACCATTTTTTAATTTAATTAATTTTACTTCCTCAACTTTTATCATTAATGAGCAACACGCGAGTCAACCACTCCTTTAACCATGCAGTCGTCTTATCATGCCATTCGAGCGACAAGTGTTAGTGCAATGGATTTTAACAATTGTTTTGAATCGTTTTTAAGACATTGTAGTATCTTCCTTGCGTGCGATTGCTGTACAGTCCATAGGCGGACAGCCACGAGTTGTACGTCCATGGGAATGTATGGAACTTCAATTCAAGTTCCACGGTCGTGAGAAATTGTCCGCTCCAGGGGATTGTAATAGGAGCCAAAACAGTAGGCACCATACTTTTTGGCATAGTTGTTAACAGAAGTCGTTGTGCAAAATGCGGTCATAGAAACATCTCAAAGTAACACGTCGTTTCCACTGGATATAAACCATGCCCGGTTCATAACCATGGTATAGAAAAACGCATGGCCAAAGCAAAGTTGGACGCAATCTGATTACATTTAGTCCAATCTTTAATCATTACAGAGTAGACTTAGACCAACACTGGCTACACTGTTTCATCAATCACGACATGGCATGAGCTCTGATCTATGATGAGAGTAAAAGGAGATGAGTGAATTTCATTTTTTGGCAATGTTTTTAGAGCGATCTCTTTTCGTGGATTGGCGATTGGTTAGCCGTCTCTTGATGTTAACTCTTTGGCAGTCAACGTTGCCAGTAAGAAAAGCACGGATTGATGTTCAGCTTGTGTTCTGATTGTCGAATGGAAACGGGGTGTTAAGGGTCATTCATATGAGCTCAGTACGAATCGCGAACTTGGAAAACTCTGACATTACATTCATATGGAGTTTTCTCATTCGCAGAGAGCAATGGGTACAATTCGAGAAAACACACATTTCGTAGCGAATTTTTTGGTCGTACATGTGTGAATCGCGTTTTCCTCTCTTGTGTATAGCGAACTTAGGTGGACAGTTCGCAAAGGAAATGATTGATTCGTTAATACAAATTTTAAAATCGTTCATATGGATACTTAAACTAATTATTGTTGAGATTTTAGTCGATAGGAACACTCTGAACAACAGAAATACTTTTTAAAGGAGCGTATTTTGAATATGCTAAGAAGGTAACATTGAGTAACGAATAAAATTGTGCATTCAAACAACACCCCGTATTTATAAAATTTCCCTTTAGTGTCAGCTTCCTAGAAAGTCATATAATTAGACACATAAAGACCTCAATCAGATAAGAACAACTTGAATTTCCTGCCATTTCCTGATTCACTTCACACAAGAAAATAAAACTCACATCATCCAAATTTTTGATGTTCTGTGGGGCAATCATCTCATTGGCCGCGTTTCCCATTATCTGCTGATGTTGCTGCATAACTGGTGGTGGCGTTATTTCCGCCGATGGCCGCCTAACCGTTCGCAGTGGCACTCCGGTTCGCTGTTGTAAATTTCGCACTTGTATTGTTTGCTGTTGCTGCTGCTGTTGCTGTTGGCTTTGAAACATATTATTGCCACTAGTCCGATTTGGACTCGCAGTGCGACTATTTGACGGAGAAGACAATTGACTTAACAACGGCGGAGAAGATTGGGGCTGATGAGTCTGAAAAAAGAAAGGGATGTTAAATCATCATTCGGGCGGGGATCCGTATGAAACGTCTCACCTCTAAAGGGGTGGGTGGATAATTTTGCATATTTGTCCTTACAGGCCATGCATTTGTATGGGGTAGGGTCAATTCAGCTGGAATGGCATTTGATGAAATCATATGTGTTAGACCCTCAACGGATATCTGATGCTGTATAGTGCCATCAGCTGGAATCATCTGAAAATAAATGTACATTTGATATAGTGCAAGGATTTAATACATAAATGTGTGCTGCGATAAATTTGTTCTTGAACCTTGTGTTCAATGTTCAAGTGAATTGAATCAAAATCAGTGTAAGACACTGGAACTGTTTTACAAAATTAAAAACATAAAACAGGTGGAACAGCTAGACTTGAAGCAGACTTCGCATGATCGTGGTGAATGCAAATTGAACATTACTGATACATTTTGGTTACTGCCTTAAACCATAGAATATAGCAGTAAAGTATTTCCGCTTGGAATTTTGTAATGATCGTCGTGCCTTAGAGGTTATGTGAGTCAACTCATATCCTGGGTGTCTAGGTCCGATGCAAACAACTGACACATTTCACTGCACCACAAATCTCGAGTCACTGACAATGCTTACAGTGTATACCTGTCAAGTAAAAAGTTCTCTTTTCACCGTTCGTAGACGGCATAGCACTGTAGGTCCCTTTCACTCTTGCGAACAGCACATACAACACGCGTGTGCTTACTGTAGAAACTATGTCCAGAACCACATCGGATCCGGCTATCCTTTAAAAGCAAGCGATCAGCTTAACTATGAACTTCAGATGAATTAGTAAAACTAAGTCGATGAGAAGGAGAGCTCCGAGGAGGACTGACAGTCAGGCAGCAGTCAAAGCACTGTCATTCAACGAAATGAACTCGAGGGGGAGGACAGCAAAGACATAAATATTCAAGGACTATGCAGAACTTAGCTATATACCATTCAACTACCACATTCCTATCATCTAGCTCAGCCCCATCGAACCCCTAATTACCAAGCTCAGTCCTGATACACACAACACAACCTACAGCTGCATTTGGCGATAAAAATTGATCAAGAACACGATGGGGTCTGGCATTGTTGATACTTGTCTACCAATCAATCCACACGACATGATCTTTGCTTGGGCAAAGAGAGCGATCCCTTGAGCAAAGTTTCTGGAAACGGAGGCAGCCGTCACAGCCAAACGTTCAATATCGTACAGCCACACACAGTTGAGGAAAAGAGACTCAAGTAAACAGAAAATGGATCAACGAACTCAGGAAGATGTTTTCAAATGTCGCAACTTATCATCAACGAAAGTTTTATATTAAAGCCTCTGATTTTGTATGAGTTCACTTTCAGCTAGGACACATTGGACACATAGGACAAGTTGTTCTACCTTGTAAGTTGGCCACCTGCCGAAGATGGCCAGTATACAGTAGCGCCAAGAAAATTCCTCCAAATGTATCTGTATGTTGGCTACCTGTCTAACTTTGTCGTAATTTTTGATTTATTATTCCATCTTAGGCAGGTAGGTAGGAGGAGCTTCTAGTGAAGTCAAGAGCACACATATTGTGATCCATTGTATGTTTATAAAAATTAACTGGACTAAATGTTAAGACAAACATAGCGGTAAAATCATTTTCGTGTTAAATCTTGTTGGGATTCATTTTAACAGATTGTGAATAACTTCAGTGTTTCTCTGGTTTTCGTGGAGAATATAAAACAGACACCCTTATAAATTGGCCACCTCTATAAGTTGGCCAAAATGCTTGCACAGCAGCTGGCCAACTTACGCAGGTTTTACTGTTTTATATGTGTTTCTGACAAATTACCTGTGCATGTATTTAGGCGGAGTGAGAATGGTGCCAAACTGCAAATTCACGGGAAATCTTAGACTGTATGAACCCCTGAGAGGGGGTGCCCCCTCTCAAAGTACCCATCTCCACCACCTCTTTCACTATGGCTATACACGGTGAGTGCATCAATATTTTTAAATGAATAAGTTAAGGTTTACACTGATGCATAAACTACGAATGTTTCAATTTCCTAGAAGAAGAACAAGTTGCACAAGACTTGTACTCTTAACTGCCAACATTTAATCCCTTCCGATTTATTTTTTTGACATTGAAAATCATCTCCGAACAATCTGTCAGATAATCTGTCTTACAAAAAAGGTGACTTAAATGAATCAATGCCAACAATGCAAATAGAATGTAAATCGAATATTCACGCAGTAATGTGAAACGAAGTTCGTCTGGTTTAGCATTTCCCCTCACTCAACTGAGGAATGGCATTAAATACTTTCACTAGTCTTTGGAATATTCAAACCGCAGCGATCGTAACATTCACACTCTTATCTTGCCGTTCATTAATTAATCTAGAGCAAACATGTTCAGCAAGTTTGAAGCACTTTGCAAGAACTGAGCCACGTTGTAGAATGGATTATACTTGCGAGGATTGTTGGCAGCAAAGTTGGAGCGGACGAGTCTTGAGAAAAGATAAGGTAGGCAGAGATTTTTTGGTGCTCATTTCAAAAAGGTGGACAACATGAGTGGTTGCTGTAGGAACCAGGCCATAGTCCTCTACGGGCTGTAGCGCCATGAATATTATTATTATATATTATTTCAAAGAGGTAATAAATTAGATGGGCATACGAGTTTAAGAGGGATCTGAAGATAGCCTCTACATGAAGGCCTAGTTTTGTGCATTCACGCAGGAGTAGGTGACCTACATTTTTTATGCCAGCTTGGAACGATGAGGTTTTTCTTGCATTGTCAAGAGAAGCGGTCAAAATAATACAAAAGAGGATCGTAAATCAATGTGAACCAAAGTGAAAGAGAATGATCTGGCAAAGAACCTTTAAAAGAGAAGAAAGGGGATGATCAACCAAGTTAAGAAATCGTATTTGAAAACTTTCTATTTGACATCCAAGGGTTGTGGGTACGTAAATGAGAAAGTAGGAATGTATGTTACGGCGACCACTTGTGATGAAACCAAACCGGCTGTAGCAATCGGACAGTAGGACCAGGAAACTTTCTCTTTTTTTTTTGCATTGTATATGTATTTAGGTAAGCAATCGAATGGATTTAATTCCATAATTCCAAAGAGTAATGTACAGGTCTGTCCTGTTGTAGTGGACGATTTTTTTTTTGTGGGAGGTTTTTGAAAACACTGAAACGAATCGATGCCCTTGCTTAGTGTAGTATCCGGTTCGAATACCAGTGAAGGCCAAGTTTTTATTTGGTTCTTAAATGTGATCCAGTCACCATTTCAGTGGTACTAGTCTAACCGTGGGTATCACAATGAACCAACATGATCTAAGTGTGCTGGTGAATACACAGCAGCCTAACCTAACCCTACACTGGAGCGATCAGACCAAAAATCTGGTCTAGTGGAAATCCTCCGGAACAAGAGTAGTCGCTTCTGTTATGAGGAGATTACATCATTAGCTCTCACCACCATCCCCCATCCTAACAAAAGCGCGACAGCGGCGGAGGTGCTTTGCAGTATCGTCGTCCCCACAGGCGTCGCAGAGGGTTTCATCGCTTGCTGAGAGAAGGTGTAGTGGTCCGTTAGTACGGTTGGTAATGTCAGCAGTCTTTTCTGTCAAGTCAGCACACAACTAAATTCATATTCAAAGAATTGGGTGGACGAAACAATGCACAAAAGATTGTCATGCAATGGCTTTTCAAAGAATCTGAATCACAACCCTCAGTGAATTTGAGTATGGTACGATG
Organism: Eristalis intricaria; assembly: GCA_964034865.1. Lineage (NCBI taxonomy): Eukaryota > Metazoa > Arthropoda > Insecta > Diptera > Syrphidae > Eristalis > Eristalis intricaria. The sequence goes on from OZ035874.1 coordinate 27,423,531, forward strand.
ATTGGCCTTGAGGGTCCCGGAGAAGAAGATTCAACTACTGATTTATCGCTTAAGTTGGATAGTTTTTGTATTCAGCAACTCGGCTCCCGCAGGAAGAGTATTCGGCTTGGAACCTGTAGGATAGCACAACAGAGGAACCTTGCATTTAAAGTGACGCACGCAAGTGTCGAAAGACCTCAACTTATTTGCAATGTGTACATAGCCAGTGATCGCAAAGAACTTTCGGGGTTTGTTAATTGAGGTTATTTAAATCCACCGCACAGTAGCGCGGTATAAAGAAGAAAAAAGCATACAAGACAGGCTTCTAAAGAAAATGTGTGTATAAAATTAGCTTTTAAGGCTGTTGGAAAGACTAATAAAACGATTTTTATAATTATTTTTCAGAAGATGAATAGTTCCACACGGTTCCCACAAAGGTTGAGTTCACGCAATCAGTTCAGGTTCTGTACGCAGTAAATCCCAAACGTCAAAGGCTGGGTTCCATAACGAATGTTTAGTCATTGTCTGAAGTGGTCTATGATTGTACTACATAGAAGTTAATTACATTGTTACGATGCCCTTAGATCTAAAAAAGATAACTGATCTACAGATTCATCGTAAAGTTTACGGAATGAGATCTGGCTCACTTAAGATTACACTGAAAGATGATACTAGGTATTTTACTGTGAAATGTGCTTATAATGAACACCAGATAGATTCTGCCTGTGACCTACTTTCTTGAGAAAGAAGATGTCTCCTCAGCTTCTCCTCCCCCAGACACGATTCCACAAAAAGGCCAAAATTTCAGTTAAACAGCTATCCTACCAAGTGAAGTGAAACAAGACTCGTCAGAAAATGAAAAAACGTTATATACTGTGTGCTTTAACAAGACTACTCCAGGAGCTGCATGAAAGCTAAGCAAATGCGAAAAATTCCCCGTGTTACATAAGCAAGCCTGAAGTTCCCACACTGAGGTCTAGAGCACATAAACAGTATCAACCAAATCTGACCTAAAGTGACTCGTGACAGATTTCATCTTGTTCGTATTGCATCAAACTAATCTCGTCTGGCTTGCTGTACTTCCGACACAGCCACCTGACCTGACCTAACCTAACCTATGACGCCAAGTAATCTTTGTTTACACAAAAATATTCTGACATTCAAAAATCAATACCGACATTCTATAGGATTTCCACGTTTCCACGTGGCAGCGGTCTATCTAGTCCTTCAAACGCTGCAGAAGTCTGGCGCCATTCTCTTTCCGAACCGACTACAAGTGATTAAGACACTATGAACCCCATCTCTACAAATGTCTGCCTTGGATGGTGACTCATTGCGGAAACTTCGTCGGAATAACAAGGCACTCTCATGTTATCTGTAAAAAAAATTCTAGGTCGCCGCAGTCCAGAATGATAAAATATATTTTAAGAAAAAGAACAGAGCATACAAAATTACCTTTGACAAGTGGGCCGGAGCACAGCTCATCTGAATGCCGCCTTGTGATATTATTTGCAGTGGAGCCTGCATTGTTTGATGTTGACCCGCATGCATGTGAAGCGTTTGATGCTGCTGCTGCTGTTGTTGCTGCTGGTGGGGCATCATCATATGATGGTGCTCCGGCGGCGTCGATGGTCGCAGCTGATCTCTGTAATCACAAACTAAGCTATTCCTCTTGATCTTCTTGAAGATCTCCGCGCATGTTAGATGTTGGTCAAACGTAAACACCGGATGATTCGCAGCCATTGTATACACTAGAAGCAATTCCTGCAGAGTATCAGGATCGTCGACTTTGCTGAAATCCCTACGGCCCCAGCCGTCTAACGTCTTGAAAATCTCCATCACACATGAACGATTGCACGCCCGTATAAGAGCCAAATACAATGCCATCTTTCTACGGATTTTCTTATCAGTCGGTTCGCCCTTGCGACAGACGGCGATATCAATCGCCAGATCTGTGGGATTGTTCGCACGTAACTCCATGCCACGCAAATCCTGTGAATCCCGACGACCCAATTCCTCCAGACAAGTGCCCAGGAAACGCAGCTCAAATGGGAGGCACATATTCAAAAGGGCGCACATTGTGTCAATCCTTTTATAGCTCTCTAGATCCTTAAACCATGAAATGAGATCCTTTTTACAAATCATTTCCAGAGATGCATTGATATTATCGCACGGTATCACTGTTAGTCGCTCCTCTGATAGTGGATAGGGGGACAGAGAACACACTCTCTCATGCACACACAAAGAATATTTTGCTCAAAATTGAGGAAAAAAAGAAACAAATCAAGAAAATTTTCACCGAAAAAAAAAAGTCAACAAGACTAAATGTTTTCTTTGATTATTTTAAGACAACTCAACATATGCAGATAATTCTATCGAAATTTCTTCGGCTTCATTTATGTACTAGTAGTTATTCCTTGTTGTTTTTTGTTGGATTGAATCTTTTGTTGGATGCTTTTTTGTGCACCCTTCGCAAGAGATGAATGGTGCTTCACAATTTTTGCATTTGCAAATTTTCTCTTTTTTTCTTTTTTGTGTGTGTCTTGTTTTACTTCGGCGCGTGTTCTTTTCTTTTTCGTTTTCCCTTTTCCCTTTCTGCCTTTTCTTACTATTTTTTTCCTTCAATCAACCGCTGGTGCAGCACAGTTTAAACAAAGTAATATTTTCATTCACAGACTTTCGGATTCACGGATAAAAACGTAAACTGTAGCCAGAGCGACTAATCGTTTTCGCAATTCTCTTTTTACATATATGCGTGCTTTAACTTCTTATTTATATATTCCACTTGTTTTCTTGTTCGTCTTGCAGGAGCAATAAAATGTTGCAATTAAAATGAAAACGAAACAAAATAATAAAAGAAAATTGAACCAACACAAGTTATGATAGTGGGGCAAACAAGCTACTGCTGGGGCTTTTTGTTACTTGTCCTTTTTTCGTTTTTGCTTCTTTGAGCATGAAACAATTTTTCACTGTGCGATTTCTTGTAGTATGTAGTTTATCGCGTTTTTCTTTTTTGTAAATTTGCTGATGTATGTATCGATTTGAACTGTTTTATATTCACTGCAAGTGATGACATGTTGTGAACTTTGTCATTGTTATGATAGTTGTTACAATTAATTTATTGTATTTGAAATTTTCAGCCTCTTTTAATGGAAGGGAATTAAATTATTTTGTCCGTCCGAGACAGTTCGACGATCAAAAATTCATTTTCGACACATCGATGTTTGAAACCTCGTCATGTTCGTAGTAGACATGATGTTCGAAACTAGATGAATTTCGAAATTAAATATGGTTGCGGTCAGTCAAGAACAAAGTGTTCTCTTAAAAGATGCTGTTGATGTTTCCCTATATGGTGAGTACGGTTGTTTCAAAGGTTATTTTCTAAGAAATATTACGAAAAGAATTTGTATTTGAAAACATAACTCTAGCTCATGAAATTTCCTCAAAACTGCGAGTGTTGTACAGACCTAAGGATAAACAAAGATCGACAATGAAAATCGCAGGCCTTTAATCGCAGGCCATGAGTGGATTGCGATAAAATTGTATCCACACGATAATGAATTTACAGATATGTAGTGAATATAAAGCTACACAAATTTAACCTGCTTTAGAACGTTATAAATTTCAGAACTGACAAGAATTCCAACCTAGGTAAGATCTTAGCATGGATTAGGGTATACAGTATCACAATTTGATCCGCGTCTTCATTCTAAGACTTTCCCATGGAAGGACGTGGCCCTTTACAATAGAAGACTTTAAGATTTTACGCTGAAAATATACACTAAAATAATGTGTTAATGTCACAGAATCATTGACGTTTCCATAAAGTTGGACAGCTTTTTGCTACGACAATCCATTCAAGCCTTAAGAAGTTTTGAGAAAAATTGAGAATCTATCAACACTTAACCAAACATTGCATTAAATACAGCTCATGGGCATAATAAATTTATATCATCTACATTCACCTCAAACATGTTAAAAAAAAAAATTCTGCGAATAAGATCTTAGCGCAATTGACACACGTCCTTAGACCAATTTATCCAAACACATCATATGTCAATCGCTGAACGCTACCATAACCCAATAACTGAACAAATATGGGAATGAAGTTGAATAAACTCAGCTAAACGTCAAAGTAAAAGAGAATTAGTGGCAAACTTCGGCATTTTGGGTTAAATTTCGTTTCTGATTCGTCATTGTCAGGAACAATAGCGTCAAAGTTTTGCAAAAAAAATTCAATACAATTCAATAAAAATAATATAAATATTCACAACAATGGGTGGTCCAGTTATTCAAGATATTGAAATGGAAAACACCGAAGCGGTTACCGAAAATCCAGAAGAAGTAAAAAAGGACAAAGATGTCTTCACGATTCTGGAAATTCGAGAGCACATTAGGCAAATTGAAAAATCCATCGTTAGCAAGGAATCAAGGTGAAGATGATATCCCATGAAAGCTTGTAATGTTTATTGAGCATTGTATCTGCTTTCAGATTTATTTTGCGAGTTATACGCAGTTTGCCTAGTACACGTCGTAAAACCAATCCCATTGTGTTGAGAAACATGGCGATTTACATCTATCCAGCCGGACCGGAACGCGATACTGTGCTTGGTTTGATTCCCACTCCACCGGCTGGAACTCCAGAGCTGGAGGGATTGAAAAATCGCGCCGCAACGAAGACGCCTGTTCCTGAAGTTGATGCATACTTCTATTTGCTTGTTTTGTTGAAATTGATTGATGAGAATATCTTGGACAAGGCTTCAAAATGCTCTGAGATGTTGATGAATAAGATTCTCTGTCAAAATCGACGTACTCTCGACTTGATCGCAGCGAAATCATATTTCTATCGTTCTCGTGTGGCTGAACTGTCCAACGATTTGGAGAGCATAAGGGGTTTCCTGCATGCTCGCTTGCGAACAGCAACTTTGCGTAACGACTTCGATGGACAAGCAGTGATCATCAATTGCTTGCTTCGCAACTACCTTCACTATTCGCTCTACGATCAGGCGGATAAGTTGGTCAAGAAGTCCGTCTACCCAGAGACAGCTGGAAACAATGAATGGGCTCGTTTCCTCTACTATCTTGGCAGAATCAAGGCAGCCAAATTGGAATACAGTGTCGCACACAAACATCTCGTGCAGGCTCTTCGCAAGGCTCCTCAAGCAACTGCTGTTGGTTTTAGGCAAACCGTTCAGAAAGTCATCATTGTGGTGGAGCTTCTTCTGGGTAACATTCCCGAGCGGCAAGTGTTCCGGCAGCCAGCTCTGAGAAAGTCCTTGGGACCGTATTTCCAACTTACGCAAGCCGTTCGCATGGGAAACTTGCAACGTTTCGGTGAGGTGGTCGAAAACTTTGGACCAAAATTCCAACAAGATCACACCTACACTCTCATTATTCGCTTGCGTCACAATGTCATCAAAACGGCAATTCGTTCAATTGGACTGTCGTACTCAAGGATTTCGCCTCAGGACATTGCCAAGCGTCTCATGTTGGACTCTGCCGAGGATGCTGAGTTCATTGTTGCCAAAGCTATCCGCGATGGCGTTATCGAGGCCACTTTGGATCCAGAGAAGGGTTGCATGCGTAGCAAGGAGAGCACTGATGTGTACAGCACACGGGAGCCCCAGTTGGCGTTCCACGAACGTATCTCGTTCTGCTTGGATCTACACAACCAGAGTGTGAAGGCGATGCGCTATCCGCCAAAATCGTATGGCAAGGACTTGGAAAGTGCCGAAGAGAGACGTGAACGGGAACAACAAGACTTGGAATTGGCCAAGGAAATGGCTGAGGATGACGATGATGGATTTTAAACGTGTGCAAGACCTTCCTCTTCTTTTTGCCGCTCGTTGAGAACGTTCATTTTTTTGCTTTGTCGTTTTATATCAATAATTTAATTCAAATATAGTCAGATGCTGACAATTATCTGGTATATACTAACAAATACCCGTGTTTTTATTAGATACGTGTGTGGGATGTGTGATTGATATTGGATTGGTATTTGACACAGACTACGTGCATACTTGTCACGGTCAAGGTTGTGCCCCACTTCTACCATTATCTGTGGGCGTTGTTGATGTCCCTGTCCAGAAAAATGAAACGTCCATTACCCGCTTAACAATTCTCAACTATTTTGGTAGTCGAAGTTGTTATTTATTTAAGACCGTCTGTTTCTGCTAAATTGGAAAACGTTTGTTTTTTCTTTCAAATTAAATTTTATTGTATGGCCCAATATTTTTGGTTTGTTCTTCATGTGTGAACACAATCAAACCAGAACCCTTTACGTGAACAGGCCACAAACATGTGAAAAAGAGTTATTTTCCAAATTCAAACCACACTGTTGTCCCTACGCTTTATTGATGGTCATTGCAAAAGACATTTTTTTGTGAAATTGAAATGAGAACGTAACAAAAGTCGTGGACTGTTTTAAAAGTGCAAAGGGGCCAACTACTGTTTTCAGTAGATTTAAAAATATTGTAAAAAGCGAAGCGAATGGAAATATGTCCGAAAGCACGAACCTTCTTCAAAGTATTAGAAAACTTAAAAAAAGGGAATGAAATCGGTAAAGCCGTTTTCAAGTTTTCAATCAAGCCAGGAGAGACAAAGATTGTCTTGATTTTTTCAAAAATTTATTTTCATAAGAATGTTTAACCGCACGACCATATATTCATCGCACGTCAGACGAAGAACCTCTCATTATCTTCCTCATTTTTTAAATTATACAATTTATTAATTTATATACGTAAGAACCCTTCTTTAGATTCTTGGTCTCTTCGAGAGAAAGTCCTTCGTATGTACTGATGGTATTTGCAGGACGAGACTCAACGACGAACTGTACGGGATGTACAGTGACATCTATCTGGTCAAACGAGTTCGAGTGTCTCGTCTCAAATGGCTAAGTCATGTAGAGCGAATGAACACCAATGCGCCGGCCCGGAAAGTCTTCGACTCCACCCCAAGGGAGAACGCGATAAAGGAAGACCACGTCCACAATTTGCTCATGCAGCTGGAAACAGATCTCATTCAGCTAAACGTGCGTGGCTGGAAGCACCTAGCACAAGACCGTGCTAGGTGGAGAGTCATGTTGGCTGAGGCCCAGGTCCACCCCGGTCTGTAGCGCTAGCCAAAAAAAAAGAAGAACAACCTTCTATGAATTATAAAAGTTTGAAGAAGAAAAGGTGAATGAAAAGATTAATTTATATGATAAGATAGAAGATGTGAGGCCACAGGTCCATTATGATACCCATAATCAGACTACAATCACTGATTGACTACTCCAGTGATAGTGCCGTTAATTTGATCCCAAGCGAATTGACTTTGTTTCACTGAAATTGCCTCAAAAAAGAAATGTCAAGTTTTTGTCAGAGTTTGAAATAGTTGTAAGTTTATGGATCAGAAGTGACAGATATAATTATTATTTATTTATTTAATAGTGACGGCCGTGTTCTTGTGGGTCTGTGCGTTGACGCCTGCACAATTGAATCTCGCTGCCGGGGTTCGATTCCCGGTACGACCAAAACAATTTTCACGGGCTCACCTCTTTCAGTCAGTGGCAATTCTCAAAGAGTAATATTTGAATAGAAAAGGCTTCTCAAACACGGCTGTTCGGAGTCGGCATACAATTGTAGGTCCGTTTCACTCATGAGAGGACAATAGCACGCATAATAGAATCTAGACCATTCTCTTCTCATATTATTATTTATTTATTAACAATTTGTTTGCTTATTATGGTTCTTTGCTCCTATGGAGCACATAGACAGAGATTATGCGAACGATCACTACGCGCCTCTGTCTCCTGCCACCCAAGTCACTTCCAACTTGGATTTGCCAACCTGTCGAAGCCCCTTCTCCAGGGAAAGCGTTGACCATCTCGACGTAGAGCCATCCATGTAATATCCGTTGCCGGTCCATCCAGCTCCACTATCAATGTTGAATCTCTGCTGCGATGGGTTTCTCTGAAGCTCAACAGCGCAGCTCCTCGTTCGTGATCCATTCAAGCTAGAAGACCTTCAGGATCCGTCTCAAGCATTTGTTGACGAAGACCTAGTGTTTGCGAACGGCGATGATGGTTATTTTCCAAGTCTCGCATTCATATAGCAGTACGGATTTCATTTTGGAAGCTTGAGCTGGTTGGACTTCCAAACGTTGTCATGTGAGTCTTCGCATCATATATACATATAACAAATGAGAGATGTGAAGAGGTTTTATTCCAAGAATTAAGCCTGAGACTTAAGTCGTATTTGGAGTTCGAACTCGAAAAAGGACAAGCTTATTCGAAGAAATTTGGTTGCGACTAAGCCCATGCCTTCTTTAGTTAAATTACGTGCTAGCTGAAGAGGCTTGCTAGCTGAAGAGGCTTGCTGGCTTAGGTCCAGGTCCACCCTGAACTGTAGCGGTCTTAAAGAATAAGAAGAACTTGGCTGCGATCCACCAATCTGCTTCTATTCCTACGATGATATGATACGAGAGGTTAGTCAAGCAGTGTTCTTTCGATAAGTTCGTCTCAACAGACTTTTTTCCCACTTGATTGGGTACTATTTTACTCAATTAATTGGGGATAACTGCATCGTGTCGCCGTGGCGTAGTTGGTAAGTGCGTCGACTCATTCGCAGAGGGTGCCAGGTTCGATACCCGAATTTACCATCTTTGATAATTCACGGCTCCGCCTCTTTCGAGTCACTGACAATGCTCAAAGAGTATTTCTGTCTAGAAAAAGCTTTTCAACTTCGCCGTTCGGAGTCGGCATTAAACTGTAGGTCCCTTCCACTCGTGAAAGAACAATAGCACGCACAACACAAGTGGTTGCTGAGAAGCTATGCCCAGGTCCACCTTGGACTGTCGCGCCACCCATATTATATTATTATATTATAACTGCATCAAACGTGAACCAAATCCTGCATTTTAGCATAGATACAACTTACACAGTGTATATACGGTGGATTCTCCCTTAGTCGATATATTTTACATACAAAAAACTCCCACTTAGTTAAACTCCCACTAACTCCAACAAATTATGGTATCCCCGTGACAATTCGAATTACTCCACTGCAACTGTAAAAATGAGGTCGACGACATAAGTTTAAACGACTAATAAATTATTTCAAACTTACGCGCCTGAACAAACAAGATATCCGGTTTGCCTGTTCCAGTCAGTACTGACACTTGGCCTTTATTGCTGTGTGTTTTAGTACACAGCAATAAAGGCCAACCTATAAACAAAATAATAATAAAAATTTCAAATCGCCCTTTTTGAACAGAATAGACCTTCAAAACCAAGTCTATTGAGACTACCCGACAGTTTTGGACGAACTAAAACCTCCTTGACATTTCTGAACAATTTCCAGTACTAATTTGTTCAGAAACGCCATTGATTATAACAAATTATATAAATGTTCAACATTTTGTATTCTTTTTTATTTTAAAACAAAACCTAAACGTGCCAACAGAATAATAGTGTATTAAATTAATAAACAAGCAGCTTCAGTATAACACATAGCAGAGCAAAATAATGACACATTGTATACCACTTTATTATGACATGACTGACTCAACTACACCGAGCCACATCGAATTTCACCACAAACTTTTATTTCAAAGGGCACACACGTGATTATACATACAAAATTTTGCAGAGGACTGCCTACAACGACACAACGTAAACAAATACCTGTCGAGTGGCAAGAGGCCACAACCCGGGCATCTCTCCTCATAATCATTCTTTAGCTGCAACCAACCAATCGGTGTGTGATGTGTTTGACCATGTTTTGTGAACTCACAATATATCTCAAATAATCAAAATGTTTGTAAACAAAGAAATACTATTTTTAAAGTGATTCTCGAGAGTGAAACAATTATGGAAATTGAGCACCACAACATAGGGTTGCCGTGGTCACTAAAAAACATTCCCATTTATTCTCATCTACAAGTGAAATTGTTGTTTGGACATGAAAGACAGAAATGAAATTGCGTTTCGGCGAAATAATAATTGTTTGTGTTGTTTTAAAAATTCATACACAATAGTGTAGCTTGTTCGTATGTAAAGAAAAGAATATCGAAAAAATTGTCTAATTTGAAAATAATTTCAATCGAAACACTTTTATGCGCATTAAAGCACGATGTCGTCCGGAAGCGTACGCAATTGTATTAACCGCACTTTATTCCCGCTCAAGTCGATATCTGACGTCGTTGAGTTTTTTCGCGAATGCCTAGAGACTCCACCAGCAGATGGAGAACCGGATCTCACGTTATTATCCATTGTGGCCGGTTTTGTTGAGATTTCCTTGACTACGGGCAAATTGGCGGCAGCAGCTGTTACTGAAAACTCGACAGCAAGTGCATCAAATACAGACGGAAGTGATGACAAATGCACAAAATTTCCAGTGGTTACCTATGAAATGGTTAATTCATTATACACAAAATATCAAAATATACTGACATTGGTGCAGAAACCGAAGGCAGGACGTTGTGCAAACCGTGACGTGATCAAGAGGGTGTCTGACGTCATTTGGCATTCGTTGTTTTGGAGTAGCCACAAGGATCGGGCTCATTTGCAAAATCTATACAGCTACCTGTCAGCAAATAAACTGGATTGTTTTGGTGTTGCACTTGGTGTTGTTGCCGGATGTCAATTGCTTGGCTACAAGGATGTACACCTTGCCATATCCGAGGATCATGCATGGGTAGTTTTTGGTAAGAAACGCCAGGAGGCTATAGAAGTTACTTGGCATGGAAAGGGCAGTGAGGACAAGCGAGGTCAGGATGTGTCCCATGGAATCGAGGCTAAAACTTGGCTATATTTGGCAGGAATGCCAGTGATTTGTAATCGATACATGGAAGTTGCATCGATTGTATCTGCAATAAACATTTCACTGACACCTAGTGTTGATTGCTTGGAAGTGGCCGAGTTGCAGCAGCGTCTTCTGTGGCTGCTCTACGACATGGGACATCTCCAGAAATATCCTATGGCACTTGGTAAGTATTTCATAGATGTGTTCCAATTGGATTTTGTTTTCACAGGAATTTCTTATAAATGTGACAAAAATAATTTTGCGGCAGGTGCTCCTGGTTGGAATGACATCGCAGACATTTACGTTCACCATAAGCATGCTGCTTGTCGGGGTGTATTTGTCTGCACTTGTCTCATACCTTCCATTAAAACAGTACTCGTCAAACATTTAGCCACGTGCAGTCAAACGTGTTTGCGCTCCTGCATGACGTGCTTTGAATCTCCTGGGCCAATCCAATTGGAGTCACTTTATGACAATTACCTTGGCTGGTGTTTGGAATCTGCTGTGATTCATCAGCAGTGTCTGCTGATGCCAGAAAATCTCGATCATAAACAAATCATAAATATCTTCTCTAAATAAATTATGTGCTAATTTCTTTTTAGGCAATCTCGGAGAACTCGAAGAAGTATGTCCAACAACAGGCAGAAAAAGTTGCGAAACACTATATATAGAAGCAATACAATCGGCCAAGTCCTACTACAACAATCACCACGTGTATCCCTACACTTATCAGGGTACCTACTATTATCGAATAGGCCAATACAGGAAAGCATTTCGAGCATGGGCAAACGCTGGTGATGTCATTCGTCTATACACATACAGTTGCCGAGATGATGAAGAAGTATACAAGGAACTCTCAGAGATTGCCAACGAAATGATACCGTTCATAATGAAAACGGAGAGTTCTGGACATTCTGGACGAAGTATACTTCGTGATTCCGAGGTATTCGCCAACATTCTTAGATTCTACGATGGTGTCTGTCAGTGGGAGGAGGAGAGTTTGACACCAATACTACACATTGGCTGGGCTAAGCCACTTGTGAATACTATTTCGAAATTCGACTATGATATACGATCGCAAGTTGTGATAAATGTTGTTGCGGACGATAATAACGAAGGCCAATTGAATGCTAAAGAGAGCACTTCCACTGAGGCTAAAGGAGGCTATAATCGTAACGAGAATAAACTCGTCGAGGGAAATAATAATTCAATCAATGACGGAGAGGTGAGTGAATTGTTAATGATGGAGATTTTATTCGATTTTTAGTTTTCCTTGTATTTAATTTTGTATGTGTGTGGAATGATTACGATGTGAGTGACAATACTCATATGGAATCAGTCTCAATCGTAGGCTTACAACTATTTCTTGTTTTGTCCTTAAATGGATAAGGCGAAGGATTTTCTTGTTGGTCGACACGCGTCAAATTCAGCTTGGATAACATTCAAATCAATAATTCTGTTGAAGGAGGAGTAGCATATCCTCGCTTAGAAAATGCGTAGATACGTGATTTATCTTGAAGCTTCCATCTCAGTCAACAAAAGTTATAAGCAAAGCTGTTGTCTATGTATCCAAACTTTGTTTCAGAACAGAATTAGAATGATTTTGGGCAACAAAGTCAGCATGCAATGGAGTTGTAAGCATGTTTTGGAAGTCAAGCAACAGGGCGAACAGTTTTGTAAGCTCTTGCAACCGGCCGAAAGAGTCGAAATGATACTTTTCATCTGCAGCTGATAGGCAAGTCATTTTTTACACAAAGAAAGAGAGAACTCTCAGTCTGTTAATAAGGGAATAGAGAACGAGCATGATTAAGTTTCCGCTTACAACTTAAGAGTCTAATTATTGGTAGTGTAAAAAGTTAAGAGGGGATGCTAAAAACTAGCGGAGAAAGGTCTCAAACATCTTGATATATCCAACTGAACCACCTTGCTGGAGATCGGGCTAGCTAGAGAGACATTGTTTGAAAGCCGGGTCATTTGGACTATATCGCCTCATCAAAGTAGATGAAGATGGAGAAAGGCGACCGAATCAACATGTAGCTACAGGCCACCTCGCGTGTGAAAGAACAATATCACCCACAACTTGAGTAAAAGTAATAATTTGGTTGGCGCTACAGTTCTGAATTCAGTCACCTTCAACTCCAAGACTTCCTTTTTTCTCTTTCACAACCCATGTGGTGAAGACATAGACACCGCCTTAACCAGATTGTGCCGGATATTCACACAAGATGTGCTCAGAAGTCTCGTCCTATTCGAAGCAAAGGCGGCGAACCTTATCGGGCAAGCTTATCTCTTAACGATATGGCCAATGTGTCCCGGGACTCTGTGACATTGCAAAGAATTGCGAAGCGAACTCGCTACAAAATGTACAAGGCCTATACTCCTTCCGGGTAGTAATAAACCTCCCATGCCTATCTGCTGCTATGAAACATCTACTAAAGGTCGAAGCACTTGCTCAAGCAAATGGTAGATGGTCAACTGGCACAGGAAACCCAATTAACTCTGGCCTATGCTCGACCCAAATGATCGCTTGTCCAGATCAGAATGAGGAGATAAGAACCATTATACCATAAACTAGGCCTTCACTACAACGACTTCTGCAAAAGCTGCATAGACGAGGATCAGGAAGAAACAATTGTATACTTGCTGTGCAACTGCAGTGTTCTCTCATCCCGCATCTGGAAGCCTGCTACTTCAGTGACCTTGCTGAGAGTAGCATAAGAGCGGCCATATTCTTCCGTTTATTAAAAGCAACTAGTTTTGCGGAATGTAGTATAGACCCGTCGATCCACGTGGTAGCACAATGGGAATATGTTAGCCTAAGTGTGGCTGCTGTTATTCCGTATACCAGTCAGCCAATTCAACCTAACCTAACCTTCAGCTCGTAGCGGGTCAAGACCTATCTTCTACAGAAACCACTCGTGTTGTGTGTGCTATTGTTCTCTCACGAGTGGAAGGACAAGTCTTATGCCACCTCCGAACGGCCAAGGCGCTTTTTCTAAACAGCTATTACTCTTTCAGCATTGTCAGTGACTCAAAAAAGGTGGAGTCGTAAAAATTAAGTTTGCCGTACCGGCAATCGAATATATGTAGACCCGTAGGTTCAAGTGCGAGTCGACGCACAGACCCACAACGTCACGGTCACCAGAATCATAACTTGTGTGGTTTCTCGTTAATCCACGCTAAAGTCTGTCCCGATTGTAGTGCTGCTCGAACAAGAAAATGCCTTTCAACTCTTAAACGTCCCTGCCAACCAGCGTGCCTAGCAGCATCTGATTCGAAATAAACACCACATTTTAGATGAGTCTGTAGTTTGTAGTTAGCATGGAGCAGATAAAATAAAAGATAACACATTATCTTTTCAAAGACTGTTATAATCACATAAACTCATCTTCACTGTCAGCGTCTAATTACATACATTTTTTATTCTATTCTAGAAACTACCATCACCCGAGAGCAAGAACGATAAGAAGTCGGAGCTACCGACCACACTAGCAGATCTTACCGCCGCCTGTGGCGAGAAGCTCCTAAATCCAGATTTCCTCCTCCAAGGCGGTGGTCAGCTATTCGCCACCGATCCGAAGAACTCATCCACCACATCACCAGAAGAAGCATCCTCAACCCAAGAAGTTGTCGCAATGCAAACATCCCCCAAACCCAAATCAGTATCAGATACCTTACCCAAGTTAATTTTACCCCGTCCATCATCGTCACCACTCGACATGTTGCTAGACTACGACGAAGATCTTGAATTCATGCCCAAGCAGCCAGTAATCATCCTATACAGTCAGAAGATGCAAGGTCTCAAGGAATTGCTACTGTCTGAAAAACTAAACACGCATGCAATCTCACTGCAAGTAACCGCTCAATCTGTGGCCAATAAGAAAGTGCGTGGCGCTGAGAAATCCAGCGCTCAGGTAAGTGTACAATCGACAGAATCCTCCTCCATAGCTACGAGACCCAAGAGGACTCGTCGTGAGTAAGTAGCAGCGGGTTGGTCCATCAGGGACAACGTCAGTTTTGGGTGCATAAGTTATTGTCATTTGCTTATTTATTTGTGTCTCCTGTCTGAAAGAGGGGTGGACAATCTCCAATTTGTTATAGCAGCTCAAAGCTGATAAGAAAATAATGTTAAAATTTTAAAGAAAGATTGCAACTAAACTAGAGTGCAACAGAAACTACATTTTGCATGTTATATTTTTTTATGAAGATTAAAACCAAGCAAGGATAATATAGATTGTTAATCTGTGCATCGTGATGATATCTATAGCAATATAGATTGGAGTTATTTACTTTACGTCTTTTATCGATCGTTTCGAAGTTTAACTTCGAAATGACATCACTTGGGTGATTATTTATACATACATACATACATATATATTTTTGTAAAACAAGCAATGAGAAGGGGAGAGAAAAAAAAATTTGTAATGCAACATGAAAATGTTCGCACATTTGTTTTTGTCACAAATGGTATATGTTTCTTTAATGGGTATACACAAAAATACAATATTTATTGCACACTATGTAGTACCTTAGGTTTTATATAATCTCTATATCCGTAGGCTTTTGGTGGTATCTAATACACTCAAAAGCAAACAATTTTTCCGTCGCCTAAAACAGTTTTGTTTGCCTTATGTGTAAGTTTAAACATATAATTTTTTCTATTTAAGAAGAAAACCTATTTGTCATATACATGATGAATCCTTAGATACCGTATTACTAAAGGAAATCAAAAGAAACTTATTAAGCTTAAGTTGAATTAGCACCATACGCGCGCAACCAACCAATCAAAATAATTTACTTATAGAATCGACTTGTTAAGATCAGCCTTTGCAGTATAAACCTATATTCATATTCAAACTAAATGCATATTACAATGTTTTATTTTAAATAAAATAGTACAGTTCAAATAAACAAAGCTGCTCTACATCAAGCAGCAAAAATCACAGGAAATGTTGTTTTGTTCTTTTTATTGGTGTATTCTACACACGTGTGTTTTTAAATCTGGACAGGGCCTGAAAGAGAAGCATCGACTGTATCTTTGATTATTCTTCAACTATCATCTTCACGAGGATCTGGCTGTTCTTAAAGCTTTGCAGACAGTTTGCAATCTTAGATTTTGGTAAACATTCAACTAAAGGTAGAGGTAGTGGCAGATGCAATTATTCCACTCGTGACTGAACAATTGTATGCACAACACGAGGAGCTAGGCTCTGGCTCTCTATGGGCCACAGTATATATAATCGGTGCAAACAGTATAAGTCACGCATTCTTAAAGAGCTTGCCCTTTCTATTTCAATGGAACGTCATTCGGTTGTTCTCAGAATCGTATTCTTAGTATTTTTCCTTATCTTGCAGAAAAGGTGTACTTTTAGTGTGAGGCTACAACAGTCAACCATCAAGTTCGATCTGCCTGTTCCAGTTTCGCACGCCAAGTTGGCCCTGCTAAACTTGGGTGCTCTAGCTTAGACGCGTTGATTCCGTGTTCTCTTGTCCTACAGGCTCGAGTCGACAGTTTTGGGCCGGAGCTTAGTTGTGCATGAACTCTACATGCCACAGACACCTTAGGCTTTGATCCGTTGACACCTGACTAGGAACATGTCGCTGTACAGGCCTTCAGATATAGATCTCCATAGATCACAAGCAGAACTTTTCGCTCGAAAACATCTTCTCCCGCTTTTGAGATTGTCCATGTCTGCGCCGTAGTTGCAAGACTGGGATGATCAGTGTCAAATATTGTCCTTCGAGAAACGGCAATATTTCTCAATTGCCTCTTGAGCTCAAAACAGCAGCTGGCAAGAATTATTCTGTGTTTGATCTCGGAGTCGCGCTAAACGAAGTCCTTAACTACTTCGAAGTTATAGCTACCCAATGTACCTGACCAAGATGTCAATGGTTGTATGTCCTTTCTTGAGGACAATATAAACTTCGTTTTGTCATTCACTCCCAGACCCATTCTAGTCGCTTCCGTCCGAATCCCAGCAAAAGCCTCATAGACGCCTTTCTGTGATCTGGCAATCTCAAATATCTTCGGATCGTAGTAAGTAGAAAGTAATGGAATAGAAAGAAAATCGGCTAAAAAATTAATTTTGAACTTAAGCGTCCCTCTGAAAGTGAAGGTGAACTGATGAGCATTCCGGACGTATTGAGTACTGCGAGTGAATTCATGGCAGGAAGAAATGCAAGTAAGCTGGTCTTACTTAAGCATCGTTCGTAAAAATAGCGTACATAGAAAGGGACATAGAGTTCCAGTCTCCGTGATATTGATATTTCGTTAAAGTTTAATCTCTCGGTTTTGGTTTTTATCTGACAGGTGCAGAGAGGTCTCGGTGGACCAGACTAGAAATGAGCTGTATACTCAAGGTCAGGTTTAATATATACCCCATAAATTGAAGCCAAATCTGAGAGGGTGAAATTTATCTTGCATTGTTTGAGGAAGACTAGACAATTCGCAGCATTTATAATTTAAATATATTATGAGTTGGCTTGAGCGACAATGGACAGCATTGAGTTTAAGAAATTAGAGTTGTTCCAATTATGCGGTCAAGATCGAAATTCAATGAGCTTAAAATGCGTTGACGTTCAAATTCTACAGTCGAAGAGCAGGGTCTTGAGATTCGACACGAATCTGAAAAGCTGAGAGTTCTGGCAACAACTAAGTAGTGAACTGAATTGTAAGAAGCAGAGACATGAGATCATTTATAAATATCAGGAGGAGTGTTGGAAAGTGTCGGATTTACACTGAAAAAAGGGAAGTCTCGTATGGCCTTGAACATTGTTAGTAATCCGATAAAAGGAGATATTCTAATTTGCGTTTCTATTTTGAATACCACGTCCACGTACCACGTCGAGTCGGAAATTAGTCAAGTGGTGGACATGGTTATTGCGGCTCGAGTTACTCAGGTGGCATTCGACTCAAGTACCAGAAACCCCAAAGCAATGACTCTTAAGACTAGTAATTCGCTATTAATTATATTTTGCATTCATGCTTCTTACCATCAATGCAAAAAAAAAACTTATCTGTTAATAAAACGTTAACGAGTCTTGGGTTTTCAATGACTGTCGTCGATGATGACGCTGACGTCTTCAGCGAAACTGTAGCTTCCATGCATCTTGTATTTCTTACATATAACGAAGAGAAAAATAAACTTAGAGGTTACAAGTATTTAATTATATCGGCTACATCCTAATAATTGTCCAGATCTGCCAACAAACAAATAACAAATGTTTCATGAGACCCTATGGATGCAAGGTAGAATGAAAATACAAATTCTTTCAGTGAATTTGTGCTGAAACGATCAAATGCATTTTGTCAGCAAATTCCACTCACTCAAAAAAATGTTTGTGCTTCATCTTCACTCCAACATCATCAGCACAAAAATTCCTACAAGTGCGCGTGCATTCCAGAGCTACTTTCTCGCAGGTGCAATTAACATTTCGGAACATCCAACATTTCTAATGGATTTGTGTTCATGATAAAAATTCTCGCCTTCTTCCTTTCCAATAAACCAAGCCTCCAAACCTTTTTCGAAGTCCAGTCTTGTGTTATACCAAATCCAATTGCAATGTATACCATTTACAATTTTTTTGCTGTAACTGTCTCAGTGTTATCGATATCGAATGCTTGCCATGTTAACCAATCTGAACCGGTTCGAATTTCTGTATTTTCAATTGGCAATGCCCCAACGCCAAAGCCCTGTACAGTACGGGAAAAAAATTCAACAAAACGAATTCAGTGTGGTAACAAAATACTCATTTGTGCATAACAAGGAGGAGCTACCCAGGTATCTGTGAAATGCGTCGAGGCATATTACACTTCTATACACCGCGAGACAAAAGTAGTACCACACTAATATTAACCTATTACGCATCATTTACGGCAAACAATAATCGCGAGTGCATTATACATTTGACATTTGATAAAACTGTAATTATATCATTTAATTTTGCATACAAAACTCTTTCAAAGTCCAATTGAACTGAATTGTGTAGCCGTACACGTGATAGCGTCATTTGTTTCTCAGCTGTTTCCCGCCACTCAAGAAATTGTGAGAAATTCTTACGTTTCATTGTGTGTTCTGCTGTGGGACGTGATAACCGGGTGTTATTTTCGATTTTTCCAAAACGCTAAAAAAACTAACATTTAGGCAATCGGATTGCTCTAAAAACTTTATCTAAAGTGCTAATAAAACATTGAAATTGCTTTGTGCAACAAATTTAATAAACTTTTGATAATATTTGACGTTCAAAGCTGCAAAAATCAAATAAGCAGCAGCTGATTCGGTCTTTTCAGACAAGGTCTCTCGCCTCGCTCTCGTTTTGCAAGTGGTATTCCCAATGTGTTTTGTGTATAAATGTGTTGTGGTGCTTTAAAGCAAAAGAAAAAAAAAATAAAGAAAAATAATTTTTCTTTTCGAAAAATATCTACAAGCAGTGAATAACAAAATAATTAAACTCTACTCTCTCTGCTAAAAACATCTGAAAATCATTATATTGAGAGAGATTTGAAGAAATATAGTGAAGAGAAACACGTGAGGACCACTAAGATCAGATGTGAAAATTCGTGGTACGCCGCCCAAAAAATCATCCTATTTGACCAGAGAAACGGCACAAAAAAAAAAACCTAAAGAGAAGACCATTAAAAGCGAATAAGACAAGAAGAGTTGTATTTTCATCGAATAATATCTACTGAAGAAAAATTTGTACTCAAGTGAAACGGAAGTCGGCGACATTATGTCCTCCGTAGTAATAAAATCCGAGGAAATAATCGTGGATACCAACGAGTATAATAGCGACGACGTAGATGAGGAACTTAAGTAGGTATCTCTTGTTGATATATCTTATATTTTACTCATCTTACGAGCTCCCTCCTCCACCCATTTCATAGATATATTCATCTCTTTGATCCCCAGTCCCAATCTGAATCCGAATCCCCCCATGAACTCCCTAAATATTTGTGGATCAGCAGTTTTCTGTGATAGAACTCTGGTGGCTGGCTCCCTTGTGTTCAGAGCTGTGTGCGCCCTCAAATCCGGGCATGTTATTAATTTATGTTTTACAATGTGTGTAGAATATTAGAGATTTTCTTTCTCTCCTTGTCTTGTATTTTATATTTCGTTTTCATTTTCGCTTGTGGGAACGATGCGGCGTGGTGTGGTGTGGCGTAAAGTGGAGGAGACTCATTCACTGCTGCAGCAGCGTATTCCTATTGATTTTCATAAACATACAACAAGGGCAGGGCTGGGTGTGAGGGGACATTTCACTGATGGCTGGATTGGATCCACGCCTTTGGCGTGTTGTATTTTGAGTTGTGCACTCTGCCTGCTGCTGGCGTACAATGAGTTCGTTCAGGCTCGATGATGTTTGAAACGCCTTTTGCTAAAACCGCAACGATTTCCTATTGGCTGAAAAAAAAATGTGTTTTGTTTTTTATTATTTCTTTTTTTTTTCTTTTTTCTGTTGTGTCTCTTGCTCTTCTGCTGTTCCTCTCTGTTGTGTGTTTTGTGTTAGCGAAAAAAAAAAAACGACAGAAATTGAATACATACGCACTTGATTTTCTGTATGGAGAACGATGGAGACACGGAGTCGGTTTTTGTGAGCGCGAGGTGTTGTAAAAAGCAGCTGATTTTGTGTATGGGAATTATTTTCATGTTTGAAGATTTTCATCTGGCTTTTACCCCAAATTTGCTGCATATCTTTAGATTTAGTATGTATTAATAGAAGGATGAAACTACACTCATACGTGTGGTTGGTTGTTCGATTCCATCTGTGGACGCGAGAGCAAGCGGAGAAAATTCTGTTCGGTGGCGACATGTATTATGTTTATTGATTTAACATTTTCTGCTGGGGAGAGATTACCTACAGTGCTGCAGTTCGCTTGGTGTGAATCTGTTCATTCAGAAATAGTATGTGCATGACCCGCAGCCGGGGAAAAGTGTGCCGGCAACATGGTAGCGCTGTTTGTTAGTTTTCTCTGGAATTTGGATTTTCTTTATTATCTGAAAAACAATATGTTCGTTCCTTGGGGTTCTATGGCATGATATTGTTGTTGATTGAAATTGATTTTTGAGTGCAACACTCAAAGCAAGAATAATGTAAGGTCAGTATGTATTCAGAAAATCGATGGTCGAGACAGATAAATGCTGAGGCAAAAGGCTGTATGAATCATCATCTTCCACAAGATGGTGTGTGAGCTGAGCACACAACGAAACCGATTAATGCTATCCAAGTCAAGAAATGCCGAGTCCTATCCTAGCATGCTTCTAAAGCTACCTCCGACCTTATTGGTCTTGAAGCCTGAACTCATTGTCACCTGGCACTCTAGCAGACTTTGTATATTTTCACGGTACAGGTTGACTACTTTCATTGGACCGGCATCTTAAAAACCTCCCCCTGCGTCATCATGCATAATAGTTTCATGGTACAAATCGGGCTCAGGTATACTATAGTTTCAAATTGCGCACTGAATTCAGTGGGCATGAGGTCACACAATTGTTCGTTCGAACAAGTATTACGCATTTCGTGAGTACCTGCGTTTCTCATTGTTATTGGTTGTTGCTGTTGCCTGATTTTTTTTTCACCCTTATTCCAACAGGCAGTACATCTTTGAGAGATTGTTTTTGTGGATAGGAATGATTGTACAATACAAGGGGCTTTGTCATCGATGTTTTCTTCGTCGGCGTGGTTTTCGGGTAGGTCTCACAATTGCAACAAGCTGCTAATGTAGAGCGAGCCAGTTAGGAGGAGTGTGTACTTGCATGGCCAACACAGTCGACTTACACCCCAAATTGTCCTCTCAGAAAGAACATGAATGAACGCCACCTTAACAAATGAGGAGTATCATCGAGCCACTCCACCAACAAATTGCCACCTTCCATAAAATTTGCTTTAGAACTAAAAATAAAATCATTCAATCTAGCCGAAGACACGCTGTACCTGAACCGTTTTGGCTCGCACACGACCCCATTCAAACCCAGATCTACATCCGTATACACATTCAATGATTTGTTTACTTTGAACTAAGCTCCGGAGCGGTCATTAAAGTGCTATAAAAAGTGAAGGCTGCAAAACCTAATTAATCCGCATAACAAAATTCAGGGGTTCCTTGACCCGCACACAAAAATACACACAACCCCTCATCGCAATGCCAGCCCGATAAAAAAAGAAGCCTTTCTCATTGCTCTCCGCACAACGCAATTACAGTAGTCAATATTATATTATCAATGCCCACTTCAAATAGTTCAGATGCACGAAGCTCGGGCGGTGTGTGTAGTGCACTTCTTCACTGACTCTGGGAACAGAACATGAAATGATTTTGAGTTCAATTTGCCGCCTCCACTCTCTCAGTCGACGCTCTTTCACATGCACAATTTTTTGTTTTTGTTGATATGTTTGTTTTGCCAAGTTTGATTCGCTGATATTCATCAGCTGTTTTGTGGCGCCTGAAAATGAAACTGTAAACAAAGTTACATGGCAATTGTTGTTGCCTTTTGCCTTTGTCATTGGTTTTTGTTGTTATACATGGTAATGCGAGGGTACACATGAAATATTTATATTTAGATAAGCTTGCCCTGATCGCCTAGAATTAATGCAAATATGACGGTGGGTGACAATGCAAGTGCAAGGGAAATTGTGCCTACCTGCAGCGTAATTTTCCTTTTTAAAATTTGCGAACACTTTCCTTTGACTGCTCAGTACATTTGCGGATCTGTCTTATTGCTTATCATGTTGTTTTAAAGGAACTCTAACTCTAAAGGAACTCCTCTCGCAATTTCAATTTCGACTGATCACCCTTCACGAAATATGAGAGAGTTTCTTTCTTAATTCATAAAGGAACGTCTAGCAAACGGTACGAGTATTTGGATATAACATTCTGATTGGAAGTAAGCGCGTTTTGAATAAATATAATATTTGTCATACTCCATTGATCAATAGGTTCAGAGTTCTGCTTCTAGTCACAAAGTTGCAGTAAGTCACGAAGCCATTTCGATTCATTCCTTTTTCTCGGTATCCGCAGAAAAACTGCAGATGTCGATGATTAATCCTAGACGCTTTATGCCATTGCTTCAACTAGTGGGGGAGTCATTGGGGGAAACCCAAACCCTAAGCTTGTTTTGATATACTCACCTGCATGCTGTTAGAAAAGATTTACGAGTATTCAACTGTAAAGAGCTTTGCAAGTACAAGGTCCTCGTCTGCAGACGTCTTTAAACGTGTTGCATTTTCTTTTACTTTCCGCCTGATTTTGGGAAAGGCCCTGAATGAATGGAAGATTTAATCATCTGAGCGTACGTGCATGCATGCTCTTTTTACCCATATTGTTTTAAATAGCTGACGAGTGCTAAGTACAGTAGACTCCCCCTTAGTTGCATTGTCACGGGATACCGTAATTTGTTCGAGTTAGAGAGAGAGAGAGTTTCGACTGATGTATTTACATTTATAACGCATTTATTTTCTTTCAAATGTGCACCAGTAACCGGCCAGTCACTAGTATCGGGCCAATTTCAATTCAATTGTTAATATTAAGAAAATTTGACATTATTAACTTGAACAATAAATTGTGATTACAATCCCAGGCTCATCTAATGTTTTAATAAAGTCATCACAGATCAGTACCAAAAAAATATTCCTGATTCTATGAAGCAAGGCGAACGCAAAAACTGCGTTTTAGAGGTAATGATTGTTAAAAAGAAATAAGCTATTGCGAAACAATGTGTATAAGCACTTATCCATGCATTCTAGTCAGCTTTACGAACCAAAAAAAAAAAAAACAATAATGTATGCCTTGCCTCCAAACTTGACTCACAATCTTCAGACAGCTGACGTGAGTGTATTTTAATGTCTTAAAAAGGATTGGAGGACAGTGCAAAGGGGCATATTCAATATTGGACGCGTTCTCTCAAAGAAAGACTTCTGTCCAATTTTAAAAACTGATCTTACAAATACCGAAAATTTGGTTGAAGCGATTTTCGAAAATGTCGACTCATTGCATTTAATTCGAATGTTGTGGTGGTGCTTGGTGGTCAAGACATGACAGTCAACAAGATTGGCTATTTGAATGAATGAATCGGTCATCCTTGAAGTCACAGACAAACCAGAACAACATGGTTTACTGTCTCTAAAATATTTAATACCTAAGTGTGTGTACAGGAGTTTCAAGAGTTGATCTCTTCCTCGCTTTCAAGAAGAAAGGATGTGGTCGTGTAAAGAAATCATCAGATCAGATATTGGATCAAAATAAATTAACTAAGTTTCATAATTTAAGGCTCCACCTCTTTCTTAGTTCTGAAGAGTACACGATGAGCACATCGGGCTGGAAGATGCTCTTAATACCTTCGCCGTTCAGTTCGGCAAAAAACTCTAGGTCACTCCACTCGTAAAAAACAATAGCACGCAAAGCACGAGTGGTTGCTGGCGTGAATCCCAGATTTGTTCGATACATCTCCGATTTCAGTTTTGTCAAAGGATTCTGAACCCACAACTACTTATAAATTTAACGTTAAGTGCTTGGCGTTCGTTAGTGGATTCCACAGATCGAATCCCAGTAACTATCTATGGAGTGGTCAATCAGTGGTAGAAGACATACCGCTGTTATCACAATGGACCACCACCTTCTAAATTTACTGGTGAATTCAGTAGCAGAGGCCCACTACCGACAGTAAATTTTTCGAAAAATGAACGCTAAGTCCTCAAAAAAAGGGGAGATCGGACAAATTGTATATCTAGACTAAGGCCTCTGAATGCAAACTCGCATGGTTCCGCTTGGGCATAACTCCATGTTGAGTTAGGAGGATCGCTTCGATCTTCACGCAACTTCTTTTCGTATTCTGGACGTTCAAGTTTCGTTTCATTGTCTACCGCCAAAATGAACAGTAAATAAAAATTGAAAATATTCTCCTTTGTCCTTAAATATAAAAAACTGTGAAAATTAATACATAAAGTATGGGAACAGGTCTATTGGCGACATCGAGGTAAAGTGATTGAGTTATATTTGAGTGATCTTACTAAGCTGTTGCGAAAGAGCCTTGCCGTTGACCAACTTTTTTGTTTATGCTTTTCAATCGCAACATTTCTTACACACAGATATCCGCCCGAGTACTTATTTTTCATTCCAATTATTTCTCGTTTCAGTTTAACGTTGGAGGACACAGGGGGAGAAATATATCAACATCGCATTGGGTACTCGAAATCCCATCAAAATCAAGACTCATCGCATGCCATGACAACAATAGTGTCGTCGCAGCAACACCATCGAAACGAAATGAACATGAGCAATGTTAATGATCAAATGGGTGTCGGAGGCAAAAACCCGTCGTCCAAAAACATTCTGGAAAGTGAGAAGCGAATCCGCAGAGAGATTGCTAACAGCAACGAAAGACGGCGCATGCAAAGCATCAATGCTGGATTTCAAAATTTAAGGGCCTTACTGCCAAGGCACGAAGGAGAGAAACTAAGCAAAGTAAGTTTACCTTTTCCCTTAAAATCGTACACACGTCCATGACTTAGTGGAGCAAACATTGCAGACGCGATCCTTCTTGACTGCATTGAGATTAAATCACATTTTTGTTTGCTCTTTTTTTCGTTTTTCTTAGGCCGCTATTCTACAACAAACATCCCAGTACATTTGCGATCTTGAAAATCAAAAAACCCAGCTGCTCGCTCAGAATAGTCAACTGAAACGAACACTCGGTCAACATGAATTGGCACTGAGTGGATATGGAACAGGTAGCGGCAACGTTGACGATGGATGCACTGCAATTAAAAAACGTAAGCTAACAGATAATGTTTTATCGCTGCAACCAATTTCTGATTCCTCTGACGAAGGTCTTGGTTCAGTGTCACCGGAGCCAACGACACTATTGCAAAGTGGTAACCCTGCAGGCGGAGTACCAACAATTGGTTTGACAAAGACTCTCCATGGAAATGCATACGTAACGCACAGTGCCAAAGAGTTGCTCGAACTTAAGAAACAGTTGGAAAAGGAGCGTCGAATGCGATCGACTATTGAAGAAGAACTACGGTCAATCAAAAGGCGATTGTACACAGAGAACTATGTTATCCGTGAGGTAATCGATCATACCGATAATGTTCGAGAAGACGAAGGACATGTGTCATACATTGGTTTGAATGAGAAAAACGAGCATACAGAAGTTGTGGTGTGCTCGACGATTGAAGAGATGAACGACGATTGTGCAGAGATTATAAGCGAAGAAAATATTCAAGAAGAGATCATTCTGACACAAGATACTGAAGGTGTGAAATATACTGACAGTTCCACTTTCCAGCCAATACTTCAGGCAGCCATCAAAGCCAAACCGAAAGTCGAAGTTGAACGTATCAATGAGACTGTTATGAAGATCAGTCCCGATAAGGATTCGCATATGACTCAGAATAAGAAGAACAACAGTGCTAGTGGTAGTAGTGGTGCCAGTAGCGGAAACAGTGCTGGTGGTAGTGGCGGTGGTGGTGGAACACCCATTGGAATAACACGATCACGGCAAAATTTGGAAACGATCGTCGAAGCTATACGACACCTTGAAGGTGATCATCTATTTGGTGAGAGCGCTGGACAACAAAAGAAAGCACAAAAATCACAAGAATCTCCATTGGCACTAACAACAAAGCAATTGGTCTCCACAGGTGCACAACCGCTCCAGCATCAGCATCAGCAGCAACAACAGCGTAAAACAATTGCCGAGCTAAGTCCGTTCCTACATATAAAAAATCCAAAAATTTCATCAGCTAACATCGTGACAATTGTGCGAGGAAGATCGATTGCATTAAATCAAAGCGGAGAGAATCCATTGTCAATATCGAACGTGACAAATCCATCCACTCACAGTAGTAGTGTAGTTACATCAGCGATAAGTACATCAACTACTATGCCTTCTAGTAATAGCAACAACAACAGCAGCAACAGCAACAACAATAATACTACTAATAACAACAATAACAACAACAACAGCAGCAGCAATGCAAGCAACAGCACGAGCAGCAGTATGATACCAACGAATAGCGGTGCAGTTGTACCTACAGCTATTGTGAAAGTGCAAACACCATTGACATCATCATCAGGACCAATTGCTGGATCACCATCACATATCACAATAACAACAGCATCACATAAACAATGTCGACCGGGTGTCATAGTTGCCAAGCAAATATCTTGATTGCATTGCAGCAGTAGCAGCAACAGCACGACTAGCAGTACCAATCATCTGAATAACAGCAGTACGAGTACCACCAATAAAGATACTAGTAGTATAGCTGGCGTTAGCAATAATATTAGTAATATAAATAAATATAATAAAAATATTAGAAGTAATATTGTATCGAGCAAAAACAGCAGTAACAGCAGCAACAAAATCAGTGATGAAAAGATCACTCACATGAAATGCAACAACAGCAACAGCAACAACAGCAATGCCAACAGTAAACATAAAAATAATAAGATTATTATAAACAATAAAAATAATAATAACAATAGTTGTGATAATACTTATACGAAATATAAGGAATATCACGTCATCAATAGTAAAACAACCACAACCACCACCACCACCACACCAACATCAACATCAACAGCACCAACAACAACAAGGAAACAAAAAGATTCTTCTTCGCCTAAATCTTCTTCTTCAACTAATACAAGCAAAAATAATAATAATAATATTAAACATAATAATAGTAATTTTAATTTAACCAGCAACTATAAAAATACGGATAACCTAGCATCATCGTCTCTTACGCCATCGTCCTCCTCTTCCTCCTTCAGTTCAAATGCGTCATCAATATCCCAACAACAACAACAACACCATAATCATCATCATCATCAGTACATGCAGTTCAATAGTAATAATAGTAATAAAACCACCACAACAACAACAACAGCAAAGAACTCTTCGCATCAGCCATCACAAAATGCTGCTGCATTGGTTAAAACATTGAAGATTCATAAAAAATTGTAAGACACACAGATGTGAATTTACGGTTTTTTTTCTTTCTTTTTTTCTACGTATTCAGTAAATCCAATATTTATTTTGAAAATTGTAAAATGGTTCAAATCTTACAAGACAACACAGAAAACAAAGAACACAGAAAAACCGAAAACGGAAAGATAAAAAAAACACTCAGATTTAAGAGAGGTATACAAAAAATTAAATAAAGTTTAAACAAATTTGTTTTTGTTGAGAAGTACAAACATGACTCTTTTATTGAGTATTTTTCATTGTTCGCTTTGCTTTCTTTGCCTTTGTCAATCATTAGTGAATTGGTTTGTTTGACAAAGGCTTTCTTCGGTCATTGCTTTGCTAATTTTTAGAATATGCTTAGAAACTGGAAGGTCTAGGGACCAAGCATTGCTTCTTCTTCTTCTCCTGGTTGAGTATTTAGTCAGGGGTGGACCTAGCCTCAAAAAACAAGCCTCTCCAGCTGGCATGATCTTTAGTCAGCTGTCTCCAACTGCGCACTCCAAATTGGTTGAGTCCTTCTCCACCTCGGTGCGCCCTCGGTTCGTGGGCGTCCTCTATTGCGTTGTTCCACTGGGGACCACGACGAAGACTTCAGGCTGGTGCAATGTTGTCCATGCGCTCTACATGGCCTAGCCATCTTAGGCGTTGAATCCGTAGACGCCAGGCTATGCTCATGCGGCTGTACAGTTCATGATTGAATCTTCTTCTTCAATAACACAAGTTTTTCTTAGTGTGGGAAAAGATTGATTGAAGACGTTATCTAGAACCCGCTGAATGCGATGAGAATGATTCATTCCGATCATCTAGTTGTCTGTGGGGATGTACATGATTTGGCTC
This sequence comes from Eristalis intricaria, assembly GCA_964034865.1. Taxonomy (NCBI): domain Eukaryota; kingdom Metazoa; phylum Arthropoda; class Insecta; order Diptera; family Syrphidae; genus Eristalis; species Eristalis intricaria. Next base: position 27,452,098 of record OZ035874.1, read on the forward strand.
AAGGCTCCTCGCGGTGTCTTGCACTCGTTCTTTCACTAATATTTTAAATTTGTCATGTCTATAGCAGTTCCCCTTCGTTAAGAACTTCTCAACCAGTATCTCCCAGATTTTACTGGGACGCCGGATGGTCCATCTTCAGTGCTGGCGTCTACCCTAAGGATCTAAACATCCAGCTATTTTTCCGATTACCGAACCACTGTAGTGTGTTTCGGACTGAAGCTATAGCGATCAAAGATGCTCTTTCCAAACAATGTATATCAAGCATATATGTATATCGCATTTTTTTCTCAAAATGGGACTTACCCAGTATACCATATGCAGGGGCTGCGGGGATAAGGAGGAAATAGATCCTCACTACCTCTGATAATGCCCTAGCCTCTGCATATTGAGACAAAGAACGCTGGGAGAATTCTTCGAAGACCAAGAATTTGCAGAAATTCCACTAATTTCTATTTGTAGGTTCGCCAGGATTTCGGGATGCCTCGAATAAATACTCACCAACACCTGATGAAAGGCGACACAATCTCTGAACGGCTATACAATCAACGCACCATCACCTGGAGTACGAGTAGGCTTAAAACCCCCCTTGGGCATCACAATGGGTCAGATCGAGGACCTGAGTTAGTCAACGCTCACGTGACCTGATTAGTATGAGTAGTTCCTGTCTCAGAACCCTCATTGGTGTTATAAACGGGCACTACGCCATCGGAAAATACAGCCACTGTAACAAGTTCTTACACGTGTGTGACTTGTAACACTTCTACTTAGGTTAGGTAAGGTAAATGGATAGACGTGGGTGGGCTCGTCTCGGTTAGATCCAAATGGACCCGTTGTGATGAACATGTGAGAGGATGTTAGGTTAGATACATGGGTTGACGCGGTGAGGCCCCGTCACGCTGAGATCCTGTGTGGGGTACCTCCATGGGGTAAACCTTCCTGTCGTCCTACTCGTCGGTGTTGTACTGGGGATGTTAACCTTCTAGTTCCTACTCGTGTTCTTCAGATGTTGTTGCACCTCCCTAGTCCAGCCATCCGGAAGTCCTGATGACCCTGAAAATAGATATTAGTGGGATTTCAACCAGTTTCTGGAGATTCTGAATGAATAATTCTCCCAGTGTTATGGGGCATTGGCAAAGATAGTGATTAGTGTCTACTTCGTCTACATAGCCTCTGCATATGGTGTCATGGGTATGAGCAGTTAGCACTCCGACTACCATCCCCAGCAGCTTTTTGCTGCATTGTAACAGTTTGTCGGTTTTTTGCACTATTGAACTGAGGCCATAACGTTCGAGAAGTCTCACAGGTGGTTACAGAGTTCCACCTTTCGTTTGTTAGCTCCATGCTTTTGTCATCCATCATCATTCTTGACATCTGCAAGAGATAGATCAATGCATGGGACCGCCTGGGATGGGTCGGCTTCGGCCTCTTCATGAAAAGTTCATTCACTTCGATTTATGGCGGGTATGTGTAGTTCTATACATTGCACCGTGTCATACTAGTTCATTAGCTCAAAGCCTAGAGATGCATGCATATAGAATTAATGTCGTGTGCAGAGACGTTGGGTTTTTGGATTTTTATTTCAAGTCTTGACATTGGTACTCCTATAAAGGTATAGGCCCTAAAATCTAATTAAAATCGGAATTTCGACTAAAGAATCAGATTGAGCTCAGAAATTCCGTCAAGTGTGTTCCAAACAAAATACTTGTTCGTGTATAGCTGAAATTCTGGGTGCGCTTAGCCCTCAACCACCCAATCTCCACGTCTAGGACGATTTCTTGCTGATTGTCCACGCAGATTCGCAGAACATATTACTTGAGGTCTACTCGTCGCACAGGTTTCCCCGGGCTGGTGCCAAGACTAGTCATATTAGCAAAGGATCCGAAGATACTTAGCTTATCACTGTAAAGGCCTACGGTTCATGATCGTATTTTGTCCGATAACCAATGCAACCAAACGTAGAATTTTTCTCCTGAAAAGACTAAAGGCTTCTTCATTTGCTTTCGATATTATCTGTCTATGCGTCGGAGTGGGGTCACTGACCTTGCTCAAAGAGTAATAACTGTCTAGAAAAAGCTGCTCAAACTTGGACGTTCGGAGTCAGCATACAACTGTGGGTCCTTTCCACTCGTGAGAAAACAATAGCACACTAGGTCATAGCCCTCTACAGGCTGTAGCGCCCATATTATTATTATGCGTCGGAGTGGGGTTGATCATGGTCTTGTATAAAGTCACGTTGAGAATTCATAACTTACTAATTTCTTTAAATTTTCTGCATGGGCATCCTCCACATGCTAATGAGTTTGATACGAATGTAGATATTAGACTTGGCGTTATGTAGCTTGCCTCTATTCGTTTTGTAATGTGAGCCCTCCATATCGAGACTAAAGCCAAACAAAGCTGCTGTTTCAGACGGACTGTCTGCAGAACTCTGTTTTAACGTTGGAGATGGAATGGTAGAGATGAGCTGGTACATGCACCAACTCATCTGTAAGATATGGCCGAAGGAAAGCATGCCCGACAGAGTGGAATCTCAGAACTGTCTGCCCGATCCACAAGAAAGGAGACCCCTTCAACTGTGCCAAATACAGAGGAATAACTCTCCTTGTTATCTGTTATGAGATCTTCTCTGCCATTTTGTGTTTGCGCCTATATCCCAATAGATACTTACCAGTGCAGTTTCCATCCACTTTCGGCCAAATCTTCACAGTACGGACGATCCAGGAATAAACCCAAGAGATGCAAATTGGCACCCACCACCTATTCGTCGATTTCAAGGCTGCATACGACAGCGTGCATAGACGACCTATGCACCGCCATGTGTAGTTTTAACCTCAACTAGCTTGGCGTGCGACATTGGAGGCAGCTGGGAAAAGATCTTGCCAGCTGGAGAGCCTCTCTGGTCTTATGTAGGTGTCACTAATCTGAAGCCAGTCAGATCGAGTTATATTGTTAACAAACGATTTCAGACATTTACAGGAAATTACACTTACACTTACTTTATGCGATGTAAAGGAAATTTAATAGTAATAATTACATGGGTAGCGCTATAGTCCGAGGTGGACCTGTGTCTAGATTCTACAACTACGCGTGCTTTTGTTTTTTCACGAGTGGGCATTGTCAGTGACTTGAGAGAGCTGGAGCCATAAATTTTGAAATTTGGTCGTGTCAGCAATTGTAGTTATTGGAGGACTCATCGCAGAAACGGTTACCACATATTATTCCTTGATAACTATCAGACTTTTCTTGTAGATAGTCAGTCCGTCCAACAAGATCGTCCCTACCTACTCAAAAGATATCAACACAGTTCGTGTGCACCGGGATCTGTGCTTCGGGAGTACGAAATTCTTCTTGATGAATGTTGAATTTGAATGGAACAATCCTGATAGTGTCATTTCTATCCTCATCGACGTTTAAGATTGATAAATTGATTCCCCAGGTTCTTGGAATCTACTAGCAATCCCGTAGCGTGCACGAGGGTCTTCTTCTGTTGGCGCTACAGTCCAGGGTGGACCTGGGCCTCAATCGATAAACCTCTCCAGCTGGCACGATCTTTAGCCAGCTATCTTAAACAAAAGATCTCCTTCGGCGAACTCGTATTGATTTTGCTAGATTAGCGGCAGTCTGTATAGGGAACTGGCCGATCGTGGCAGCTGCAGCAAGCTGAGAGGGAGACCTTAACACATTTCTTTTGGACACCTGCCCAACTCTTGCTAAAGCCAGACAACGAGCGCTTGGTAAACCCTTTTCCAACTCACTTGATGAGATTTCTCTATTCCCACTCAGCCACCAAAATTGAAAACGTTTTGAAATAGTCTGATCTTTCTAGACGATCTTCTTTACTTTTGAACTTTAAACGTATATTCGACCCATTCGTAAGCAAGATAATTTTATGCACAGCCACGTAGAATAGAGGAGCTAATTCTACGTCGGATATATGGTCCCGTCTGCGAGGAAGGTGAATGGAGGAGAAGATATAACCGCGAACTCTACGAGCTGTAACAGGATTTGGATGCAGTCCGGAAGGCAAAAATCCGTCGACTGACGCGCATGAACAGCAACGCTCCAGCTAAGAGGGTCTTCGAATCCGAGCCTCCTGGTTCGAGAAGGAGAGGAAAACCGAAGCTCCGGCATAAAGACCAAGTCATCGCGGACGCAAGGCAGCTTGGTCTTGATGACGGGAAGCAACGAGGGCAAGTAGCTTTAGCTCAGGTAAAGTGTGTAAAAACTGTTAATTATAAATTATTAAATAAGATTATTCAAACTGTTAGTGGCAGCAACAGAACAGGAGCATTACCGACATTCCGTGGAAAGCGCATCTGTGTTCAACGAAGCTGCAACTAGGTTTATCAGAAACCGTGAGGTTGACAAACCCTGAGAATGTATGGGGGAACCTGATAAGTTTGGAGAAAATTGTTGAAACCCCATGGTTTCGTTCGGTGGAAACGTGCTATAATCATTACACACCATAATGGCCCACCAAATGAGCCGACACCATTCAAAAGAATAAAAAAAATAATAATTGTGAGGTACATCACTCCTAAAGCTATTTGATTTTATTTTATTAAAAATTACTAATTTACAATTTCGTGAGGAATCGGCTTTGGCAGCCTATGGATTCATATCGGTTTGCAACGGGCTGATGGCGTTTTTCAAATCCCTACTAGCAGTTTTCCTCAATTCCATCGCGGAGTGTTTCAACTGAAGCGCGCATTCGGGATTCGTTGAGCTGGGCAGGGCGGCTAGTTCCTTTTCGAAAATACTCGCCAGCACCTCCATCAGTTCGATGAAGCCAATTGACAGTGCTGCTCTACGTATTCGATTGAGCTCTTTGTAGAAGTGCTGCGTCTTTTCGGGAATTTTCTTTGCGTGCCTGAGTACTTTTTGTATGTCAGAGTGTAGACTAGAGTGCTTAATCCAAATTACAAAGTTTTGAGAGTAACTTCGCTTCTCCGACTTGACGGGGAAACCAGAGTTCTCACCCACCAATAGGTCATCGATCATTCCGAACATTCGAAGATCTCCTAACCAAGGGATGACGTGGCTTCCTTTTGGCAGAATGTTGAGCATCAAATTTGACTTTTTCTTAGTGTCAGCAAATGTGTATATGAATCCAAACCAGTTATCCGCCAGAAGTACCACTGCGGCCATGTTTTCGATTTTTAATGCGCCATGGAGTAGGACGCAGATGGATTCCTTTAGTGTTTCCGATTGGACTGCAGGCTTTACGCTCTCCTCCTCTCCCTCGCCATCCGCTTTTGAGTAAAATGATTTAATCTCGGTTTCTAGCTTTTCAAATTCATTCAGCGATGACGGCGGTTCAGATTTTGCGTTTTTAGGGAACTTATCCGAGGAGCGCTTGGTGGATTTCTCCTTCTCCATCTTCGGCACAATCAAATGCCTGCTAAGCGACGCCGGCGACCCAATATCCGAGAGACCCACATAACCTGAGATCATTATACTGTTCGAGAGTATCAGAGACTGGTCCGCGGTTAGGTTGTTGTTCCAATTACACAGAGTCGGTGGCGGCCAGATGAGTATGGGGCACTCCATTCGGAAATACCCGCCGCACTTCAAAATAGTCTCAAACGGTTTATAACTACTATCACATAATTTTTCAATCATCTCGTGCATTATAGTCCTTCCCAGCTCACTCTTGCGAGGGTTATTTGTGCTTCTGGTCTCGTCTTGCGAATACGGTGACGATGGTTCACTGAACCTGGGCAGAAACAGCACTCCCTTTAATCCACTCACATCGAGAAACCTTTGATAGACCTGCACAGCCTTTGTAAAGTAGTACTCACTGTTGACACCCATGCAAATGAAATTAAGTTTCGTGTTTACCAGACCGCTTAACCACGGGAATGTGGTTCCTTGTTGCTGAGGCGGGGCTAAAAGTGTTCGAATTGTAAATGCCAGAGATTTCGAACCGAATCCTATGCCACAGTCTGTGAATACGACTACTTGGGAGAGATTCTGTGCACCCCAATTACTGGACAGTATGTCATTCACTCCCTTCAGCAGTGTCTCAATGCATGAGCTATCGAAATGCGATTGTTTCTTGACCGCTTGTCGTATCTGATCATAGTCACGGGTAAAATCCACACGCATATCGAACTCTGTTGAATATGTTACGTAGGAGACAAACTCCAGCTTGGAGTTATTCGCCAAATGCTCCAGAAATTGATTAATCCCTTTAACCGCGAGCTGGTAATAAGTGAGGGCATTGTCCTCACTACGACCGGGAATATGCCGCTGCATTGAAAGTGAAACATCGAGGGCTATTATTGTGGGCATGCTGATCAATTGAATATTTCCAAGTACAAAATTCCCAAATGTTACGACAATTAAAAAAAATTAAGCACTAAACCTTAAAGTACCATAATACTCAGGAACAAGAGATCCCAAACAAAACACAGAAACAAGTTGTATGACATACGTATATATAACAGCGCGGATTGAACGAAATTCCACTCTCAAGGCGGAATCAGTCAGAATTGACAGATTGCTTCCCATTTGACTTTTACGTGTCTGACGTGAGACATCAATGAATGGGTGTGTTCGTCAACTGCGACGCTGCTTTTTATTGAATGATTGCTTGAGTCCCAATACAAAATTGAGTACGTCTTGAACTGAATAGACTTGCTGATTGATCATAATTTCTAAAATTTCTTTCAAAATAATTGAAATTAGTTCCTCGGGATTCGCTTCCAGAACAAAATATAAAAAATATGTGGACTACCATGGATCCATTGCAAGAGACCTTGCCTATCCAACGTATCTCAAAATAAAATTATTCCCAATGTTCTAGATGTGTCATGCAATCTTTCTCTCAGTTTAACCTTCACTGAAATCATCTGGCAACGCTGTATGTTATCACTAGACTGACTGATACTACTTCTGATGTGCAGTATAATTGAATTATAGTCAAATGGATTTGTTAGTTATTATTTCAGTTGTAATCGTGGAATAACTACAGAGAATTGACCGGTTATTATCGCTATGGACGAACTGAAGATGGATCTAGCACTTGCCGTCAATTTGGGCATATCGACGGCAGCGTATTTCATGGCCTTGCGGATTATCCCCCACTTTGGTGACATTTTAATCAAGGCAAACCTATTTGGCCATGATCTGTGTAAAAAGGATAAGACCAAAGTGTAAGTCTGCAGTCGCTTACAGCGAATTGAATTTCATAATATAAGCATGAGTTCACCATAGGCCGGAATCTCTCGGTGTGGTCACAGCATGTGTGTTTTTGGTGGCAATGTTCTGCTTCATACCAGTGCCCAGTTTTTTCCAAAACACCACAAAGCAAAAAGGATTTTCCCATGAAGAGGTAAGCAAACTTATCACATTCACCTTCTAGATTAATTGATGTGTCTGTTTTGCAGTTTGTAGAATTAATTGCCGCTCTATTATCCATTTGTTGCATGATTCTGTTGGGATTTGCTGATGACGTCCTCGATCTGCGATGGAGGCACAAAGTAATGCTTCCCACAATAGCAAGCCTTCCACTCTTGATGGTTTACTATGTTAATTATAACTCAACAACTATCATTATACCAAAGTTTGCGAGGCCCCTTTTGGGAATGTCTTTAGATATAGGTCAGTTCTTTCGAAAATGAAACGTGTCTCAATGTGTGCTCAAGTGTATATTCATTCGATTATTGCAGGTTTACTTTACTACATATACATGGGAATGCTGGCAGTATTTTGTACAAATGCAATCAATATTTTGGCGGGTATTAATGGCCTAGAGGTGGGCCAATCGATAATAATCTCTGCTTCGATTATCACCTTCAATCTGAGTGAACTGTTTCTCGGGAACCAGGTGCAAGCTCACAAATTTTCACTCTATCTGATACTGCCGTTCCTGGCGACAACACTGGCCTTGTGGAAGTTCAATAAGTAAGTTTAAGTCAATGGCAAGAACGTGTTCATGGTTATCTAAATGATTCTAATGCGATTGCTATATTTATATGTAGAGCGTTTGATTTTCTTTTCTATCGATAAATAGGGGATGATTGATTGAAATGCCATGTACCTATGTATGGCTACCGGAAATTAGATTTGACTATTTTGTTTCCTTTGAAGGTAACAAGTAAAACGTCTTGTTGATTTTTCATTTTTCATTCAGAGGTGAGGTGAGGTTAGGTATAAGTGTCTACCTGTGCAGTTATACGTTACCCCGTAGGTCTACCATCCATAATCTTTACTGGTTATGCCTCATAAACCCTCCAATAATCCGGTAGGATAAAGGAAAATGTCTGCTATGTGAATATACATATTGGTCAATCCATCGTCTGCTCACCAGTCTTCCAATACAACTTGGAAGGAATGCTGATTGAGTTTTTCTCGAAGAGAGATAGGAGTCGGTGACCCTTTCGGGGGGTGGTGAATTATCAGGAGTGACATTCCGTCCACATTTGAAGTGTTTGGACGATCTGTCTTTCGAATATGAATATCGATAAGAACAGCACTTTCTAGTCAGCAGCATTGAAAAACCATTTCATAACAAAGAATATGCAATGGTTACTTTCCTAGCTTTTAATAATGTCCAGTTTGAAGCGATAAGTAACGTCTCAACTGGACAGGACAGGAAGTATACGAGACTGGATAAAGAATGTCCGTATTCCGTAGAAGCATTCAATATAACCAGAGTAGTTTTAAGGGAAACATACTTTCCTCTCTTCTCTGGACACTAGTTGTAGATGAAATTATTAAGGAATCTAGAATTGCTGGGTCACTGGGCATAGTTGTATTCCAGGCAACGAATTAGCTAGAACAGGGGGGCTGCCACTGGACCCACCTATCCCTCACGTCAAATAATAAATACCATCAATACCGCCAGTTGTAGATGGATGGAATTAGACACTTATAGGGTTGGTCTTTAATAAATCCAAAAAAAAAAATAAATATCCAACTTCTGCATGATCCGCAGGGATGAGGAGGAAGGTGAATTCACTAGCCTTACATAAACAGGAGACATGAGATCCGAATATAAATTAAGTACAGATGAGTCTCTAAAATCAAATAATCAGCTTTTAGCGCCACAGCCGTAAAACGTTTTCTTCTAAATTGGTGAACTGCAGAAATAATCTGAGAGTGGTAAAAGTTTGTAATAGAAATATAGTTATTCAAATAACCTTGTTATACTCAAACTGTCGAAGTTCCTTAGCGGCATCACAAATTTCAAATAACCTAGCTTTGAAGGATTTGATTTGCTTAAGCTTTATTCAATTTTTGTTAATTTCGCTTTTATTTTTTTTTATTTCCAGATATCCATCGCGAATATTTGTTGGCGATACATTTTGTTATTTTGCCGGCATGACATTTGCAGTGGTCGGAATTCTGGGACATTTCAGTAAAACCTTACTACTCTTCTTCTTGCCACAAATTATCAACTTCCTATATTCCATACCGCAGCTGTTTCATTTTGTGCCCTGTCCACGGCATCGGCTTCCGCGCTACGATCCCAAGACTGATCTCCTGCACATCAGCACAACGGAATTCAATAAAAATGAACTGGGAATGTTGGGCAACTTATTTGTGAAAATATTTCGGACGTTCAAGCTGATATCGTGGACAGAGAAACCCGATGGAACGGTGATCACGAATAATTTTACGCTCATCAATTTTCTATTGGTTGTCTTTGGTCCAGTTCACGAGTCGATTCTAACGAAAATGCTGATGGGAGTCCAAGTAGCGTGCACAGTTGTCGCGTTCGCCATCCGCTATCCAATGGCAAGTTATTTCTACGACGCATGATTTTTGATTTAATCTACAAGTTCTACAAAATGTGATTCTAAAAGTTTGATAAAATATAGTCTACATTATGTTGTAAACATAAAGAATGGATAATCTTATTATTTCGGGTGTTTAATGAAGCAAGAGGGCATGGGCCGGCGCAGGTAGGCCAATCCCAAGGCAAAGTTGTTGATTGCTCTCAACTAGGCGAAATGCCAGCAACGATCTTTGTAAATGCACATGTCAAGCACACTCTTAATAGCCTGGACAACGGAATAAGGACAACGATTTTCGGTACTGTACGTGGAGTGTGTGGTAACTTAACAGACCATGCAGCCGATGAACTAACGGAGGCCCTAGAAGCCGGTAAAGCAGACATTACCGCCATTCAGGAGGTGCGCTGGGATGGGCCGTGCAAAAAGAGAATGAAAAACTGCGACTTCTATCACGGCGATCGTTACAAAGAGAGTTATAGGTTGTTGACCATTTTTTAAATGTAGATAATTACGGTACAAAGGTGATAGGCATAGTACATAAGCTAGTTCCATAAACATTCGAGTTGGAGTTCGACCGTTTTCTAAGTTACAAATTTGCCAGCGATTCTTAAAACTCAAGTTATACTGAATTTGATCTTGGCAAGAGGGTCAGTTGCTGTTCGCAGAAATTGGGCTGACAGCACGTAACTTGAAACAATGGAGTTGACTCTATACATTAAGTTACTTGCTGGCACCCCTGAGTTAACCACGGGCTTCTTCTTCGTCATGTGGCGCTATAAAACGCCGTTCCTATGGAGAAGCTGCTCCAGGCAGCACGTTATCTCTGCACCCCTGAACGACTTGCACCTCAAGCTGGTTAAGATTAATTTACTGGTGGCCCTCTTTTGTGCAGTCCAGCAGTCTCAATTGATTAAAAAAAATACATTTATCATATTGCCATTTTGCAGAGATATTTATTTCGTATTCATATATGTTTGTAGGTTGTTGCTAGAATATATCTTTGAAGTATTTACAATTTAAATCATATCCTTTACATGAGAACTCTTATATATTCGGCTTATATTTGATACAGTAAAACTTCATTAAAGTATACGATACAAAAGTGTTTTCATTTATTTTCTCTTGTCATCAATTTATTCCTAGAAAATATACTCCCTGACAACTATCTTAATTATTTGCGTTTTGTTTTGTGTTGTTTGATTTATTTTTACTTCTGCGTTCTGTTCAATGTTTAAGGTGAAGACTTTAAAAATATATATTTTAAGTGCTTTCAGACTAAAAGTATTTTTTTTTTTGAGATTTTATAAAGAAACACTAGTTCTATCAGCAATAATATTATATGCATATGTATTCATAAAAAATACAAGTGCATGTGACTACTTATAAAGTAAAAACAAAGTACAAACTATATTTTGCGGCTTCGGATGTTTAAAATTACAATGGTTAAGCCTGTGTTCATCACACAGTCCATTTACACGCACATGGCAAGCGAAACGTATAGGTTGCATCATCCGATGAGATTAAATGCGAACAGGATGAGGAAGAACAATATTTATTGATTGAAAATCATTATTGGAATTCTTTCATACTGACAACGGTGAACCAGAGGCAATAAACATGTTTACTAAAATTGTACAAGTTAGACATCAAGTCCTAGGCAAACAAGGCCCATGAACGCTCTTGGATTCTGTTGCGAGTGTCTGGTGAATAAATGCGATACAAGCTTACCCTCCCGCATAGAAGCGGCCCTCTTCCGAATATTTTCTTTGCCTATGAACTTGGAGTTGTGATGTTCACTGTTCACATAGTGACAAGGGAGTCAACTCAGTCGAGGAACTGAGTTGCAATAAATTCGAGATGAGACTTGTCTTGGGACGGACGAATATTGAATGAACTGTTTATGTTCGACCAATAGTTCAAAAAAACCTACGAGAACAATCAAAATCATGATCGGAAAGCGCGTTTTTTCACAAACGTCAGACTGACCAAGGACCTAGTTAGACATGCTTATTTATGCAGATTGGCGATCGTACTAACTTAGGTGAACTGCAGTACCTTTTGTTCTTAAAAGTAGATGTCGGGCAGTCATTATTTGTTGAATGCCTAAAAAGCGCGATTGGAAGAAAACATTTCTACTTGAGAGACATTCTGCAGCGTGTGTGTGTTCAAAAACGCATGATAAAAAAAATGCGATTGTAACAGCTCCGATTTCCGACGTTTATAAAGATACCCGAGCTCAATTAGCCCCTGTGTCAACACCCAAACAATTTTACATGAGCATACACCCACATACCCGGGTGTTCCATACATTTTTGTATGTCCACGGGAGTCGGAAGAAGGTGGCTGTTTCTGTCAGTTGTGTTTAGAATTGTTTGATACTGGATAAACACCAGTCAAACGAAAAATCTATATTGGTGTAGCAACGGATGCACGCGGGTATATAAACCCGCGTCACAGATTGCTCACGAACAGTTCATCGTCATCACCCACTCGATCAGTGGTACCAACAGAAGTATGAGCTCATATATTCCGAAAAAGTACAAATCGGGTTGTATCTAATTCCACTTCTTATAATAACGAAATTGAAAGTCCTACATAAAAGCCAAAAATGATACTCGATTACAAGCAAAGGAAGTGTTGAATGCGAATATGCAACGAGAAGAAGAACGAACCTTTGTCTTGGTTTTATAAAATTGTGAATGGTTGAATTTGCAACATTTGTGATCTACAAACCGTACAAGCTTGTTCCTACAACAATTGGGAGAACAATTACCCATGGCAGAAAGCCAGAATCGTTCACAAAATGCACAAATCCTGCTAAATTTTCTATCACGTAGTGGAATTAAATGTATGACGGCCACCCCGTAACTCCGACTATTGAAAATCTTTCAGTAAAGGCTCAAGATGAACGTCACAATTCTAGCAGGATGAAGCAAAAAGGAAATTGTTACATATATCCCAGAAGAAGACCAACACCAAAAGCCTGCAAAGAATGCAAAAATGCAGTTTGTGTTGATCATTCGTGATAGATGTCCTTTTTCCAAACAAAAACTATAAATCGCAAAAACTGCTTGCAAATAATGACCCAATGGGAAAAAAATTAATATATTGTGGAGCCCCCTAAGTAGAATTGTCACGGGCTACCATCACTTCTTCAAGTTAGAGAGTTTGACTTTGAGAGAGGTTTTTGTGGATAGAAAATTGAGGGAAATGTATGTAAAATATGGCTAAAACTTTCAGTTAGAGAGAGTTTCGACTGTATATTAAACAATGAAAAAAATAACAACTCGATAGGGCACCTAGAACTCAAAATATATCAATTTGGAAATGGAAAACACACCCGGGTGTGTGGGTGTTGACACAAGGTTTAACAGACAATGTATACTGTTGTGTTTATAGTTAACATTAACTACGTGTATGTGCTATAAAAAGTACACCTTTTCTAAGGCGGATATTACACGCGTCAAATTGGTTACAAGTTTCTTCAATTTTGTAGGCAAGCGAAGTGACAGACGAATTTGTAAAGTCGTGAGTACAAGACTATCACATGTAAAAGCCGCCCAGCAAAAGGACTAAACATTTGTTCACATTGCAGTGCAACCGTTTTTTCAGAACACTGCGGTTTGTATGATGAACTAAGAGACAAAATATTTTTCACACGAACTGGAAGAGGGTTGGGAAAGATTGTCTATTATTTTTCAGCAGTAATTCGCACCCTTGTTGCCCCTATTACGAGAATCGTTTGAATAGTTTCTTTTTAATCAAAGGCCAGATGATCGAGTTGTTTCGATGTGTGTCGCACTGTCGTTAGTGGTGATTGAGTTTTATAACCACCGCAGTCATCTTCCAATTGTTCATTAAGGAACATCTTTTGTAGAACAAGGTTTTTGTATGAAATAGTACTCAGTCTAATTTATTGCACCATGCACATTCATCATATTTCCAAGACTTGATTGGATTAAATGCCACGGCACACAATCGGTTTGCAATAAATTCCAACTCACCAAAAACAAAATAGGAATTACGATGATGAAATATCTTGACTGCACACTTATTGTGCTCAATGCTCCATCATGTGCTCCTTCGACGAATTTAAATCGTAAAAGAAAGGTAAATCGGACCCCTGGACTATGTGTGTGTATAAATCTTTAATATTAATAATTAAATGATATACATCCTTATAAGAGAACGCCTTCAATTAACTTAATCGTACGAGTTATGGATTATGAAAAAAATAAACATATAAAAAGGCACTATAAAAATAATTTATTTGCCCTTAGTAGTCTAGATTTGCTGGGGTTCAGCTTGCATTTAAGTTGTTGGATTAAGTCATAGATTTTTAAAGCGGGACCAACTTTCATTCCAAGCAATGTTATGATTTCATCTTTAGACAGTTCAAGTAGAACTCTACCATCGATTTTATTTCGACTGAAGATGTCACAATGGGCAATGCAATCATTGATGCGAAGAAACTGAGATACATCGTATACATTCCATGTCTCTGGCATAAGATCACCACTGGCCTGACTGCATATTGGATCTTGTGAGACATCAATTAGGCGTGGAATGTACTTGCTATTTGATACAGTTGAATTCTGTGAAAGAGAGAAAAATTAATAATTAATGTAATATAATGTATGTATGATTAAGTTTAATTGAACTAAGAAATGAGGGGTATCTTATATTTTTGCACATCAGTGTCGGAATCTATACATTTTCACCAGAGAAATGCTCTGGTGTCTTATGAATACCTTGCTCAAAAGAACCGTTCATATTTCGAGACCAAGAAAGAATGATAACACGTTTTGATGCCTTCAGTTGTTGTGAAATGTAACTACTCCAGAAAGAGCTTTCTGTTTTGACCGAAATAAGCAAGACTAAAAAGGTGTGGTGTGGTAAAAATGACGAGTGCGACAATACTATACTTTTGTAAATAGATTTAAACGGGTGTGTTATAGAAAATCACACACCCGTGGCCAGACTCGCATCCAGTTTCCTTGCTTTTGCATAAATCCCAATGCTTTCAGGGGGCACACCTTTTTTTACTCCCAACCTTTTTGTAAGCTCATCTGGGGTTTGACATGATTCTTCGTTAAGTAATGTCTCCAAGCATTCGTCTTCGAAGTGTTTCGCTTGGTTAGGGAGTTCATTGTTTTCGGTTTCAATACTTACATTTTTATAACATCGAAACCAGAACAGAACGAAAATTAAATTTCGATAGCATATACTGCTGCTCTCTCTTTCCAAATACACACACGTTGTGTTAGTTGTCTTGTTCGCAAGGGAGTTGAGACGTGCTAGGGGTAGCCCGCGTCTGGTGTGCTCGGGGCTTGGTTTTGGATTTTCTTTCTCTTTTATCTCTCTTCGTTTTTTCTTTGAGTTGCTTTATTCTTATGTTCTCATGTGTGTGAAAGAGAGGACGCATGTTGAGAGAGGTTAGGAAACAGAAAAAGTTCAGAATTGAGATCTCAATTGCAGCGACTGAAAGATTTCCTGTGTGAAAGTGGCTTGAGATTACAAAAGGGAATTTGAAAAAAGCGCCGACGAATTTTAGCGCGCGTGAAAACGGTGTTACGCAGAGAAAAAACAAAATAGGAAGAGCGAAGGCTCACTCGAAAGCTAATACGATTTATTCGGACTGCCCCTGAACTTTTCGCTACTCTGTATACCTCGTAGTTAATGCGAAGGAAATTGACGAAATTTAACGGGTCTACTCATCTATCAAGTAAATGTCTAGGTTATCCGCTTTTACAGGTGATGCATCAGCTGTGAGGTTAAAGCGAAAAGTGCGGGAGGTTCACCGTTCCGAGAAATCGTATCAGCTTTCGAGAGAATAATCGTATTTTCAGTGTTGGGTTCCTTGACTTTGAAATACCCTTCCGATGTCATTTCCCAACCAGGGAAGAGCGAGACACAAATGAACCCACCAACTACTCGACATCCATCCACGTCTACAGGGATGGATCGAAGATTGAAAAAGGCACAAGCCCAAGCGTAGGCTTTTTCTCCGAATTGCTAAACATGTATTGCTTCATCAGATTCCCTGATCACGGCAGTGCTTTTCAAGCGGAGGTTCTTGCAGTCAAGTTAGACTGATATCAATGTTGGAAATACCATCGGCGACCAATCTTACTGACAGTCAAGTGGCCAACAACCGACCCATCCCCGACAATCCTATCCAATCCTAATCCACCTCTTCCAGATGTCAAGAAGAAAGTGGAAGACAAAATTATAGAGCTAGCAAACGGACGGTGGGACTCTCAACCACCTGTGAGACCACTCGGATTCTATGGTCTGGTTCAACAGTGCAAAAACTCCTACAACCCGACAAAAAGTTTCTGCGGATGGTTAGTGTTAACTGGCCATAATCATCTGAAGTAACAAAACGCCACTAAGCCAAGATTTATGTGCAGAGGCGGCTGTGGTGTTGAAGAAGAAAAAGAAGATACTCCTCACTCCCTGTGTCACTTCCCCAGTCTCTGTCTATTGAATCACTGGATACTTCTTCCTGAATCTACAGGAATTATCAGAAATCCCTTAAATCTCTTTTTTTCAGGTTCATTAGGATTTCGGGAAGCATGTACAATACAGGAACAACAACATAATAAGCACGAGGAATACGAGAACGAATAGGAACTTGGGGGTTATTTATCCAACATTGACATCAGTGCGACCAAGACAAGTGAGAGGTGGCCTACCCACGCACCTAAAGCCTGTGTGGGGAATTGAGAGAAACACAAAAAATCTTTTACTATCGAAACGTAATAATTTGACCATTTTATGGGAAGGACATTTATTTTCGCATAAAGTCCAACATCGAAAACCTGTTCAATGTAAAGCGAAGGTTTTTTTTGGTTCTGTGTACCTCCGACCAATTAACCATCACTAGAAAAAATATGCTTTACTTCGGTTTCTCTTTCAGCACTGCAATGTTGTAGGAAATACTTCTCTACAAAAGGCAACAACTTTTGAGAAGAGTATGGACACTATTCCTATGACTAAGCACATCAAAGTTATCCCTGACCCGGAAAAGATCGCCAATAAACAGTTCAGATGTCTAATACAAGAAGAGAACGCACAGAGGACACCGACATCAAAAGATGGCGTACCCGAAAAGGACCCCAACCAACTTGGCGTGCAAAACTGGAGACGCCTAGCCAGAGTTCGCCTTAGCTGGAGAGGCTTTTTGGTTGAAGCCCAGCTATATTCAGGACTGTAGCACAAACTAAAGAAGATGTCTACTAAATAAAGATTATTCGCAGCAAAGAACTTCTGATTATGTCTCCAAACAATATACAATGGATGCCGCAGTGACAAATTTGAATTTTTCACAATTTACGATTGCTGGAAATTAAATAAAATATCACAAGAATTATAAAATAAAAGGCTTACCCCAATATAACTCGTTGCTTTTCGTTCAATTGGTGGAGCCGGAGAATTCGAACTATTGTTCAAAGCAGTTGCACTCTCCGTCGATGAAATTTTACTTCGTTCACCAAACTCTGGAGTGGAAGGTTGTGGCGTTGATTGATTTGAATGCCTTATGTCGTCGTCCTCCAATTCCTCCTCATCAACTTCGTCGTCATAATAAAGTGGTTCTGATTTCATTTCAATTTTGATACCCAAACGGTCCGATGAGAAATTTCTTTCGCCGCATTGGTCGTGCGCCTCTCTCTTAATGTTAATGGGGCGTGCTACATTTTTACCACCTATGATAGATTCACCATTTGAAGATTCAAAAAAGGGAGAGAAAAACAATTTCACTATTTACCACACGAGTTATCAGTCCGAACGATTTTCTTTCTTTTCTTTTTGTGCTTCGGTTTCACGGGCATTTTCAGTGTGATCTTAGAATGCACCGGTGGACCTTCCAACTTGTGATTAACTAGGACACACCACCCAACCGGGTACACGTCAGGTGATTCGCAATCAAGCCACTGATCGTACTCATCAGTCCATCCGTCAAAATGGATTTTCAGCAAACGACCGACAACTCTGGCCACTGTGGCCACACATACCAAGCGTGGATCCATTAAATCGGCACATTCCAAGCTCATGCCAATCTGTGGAGAGACGATTGCAATTTTATGTTGTACACCGGCTCAGGGTGGAGAAAACTTACTTCGAATCCGTGATTCGGTACGGCACGATGGAATAGGTGTTCTCCCGCTGCTATGCTGTTTGTCTCTTCCAAATAGGCGCTCCAGCTGAACGTTTGTGGATCAAATCCATTCGGTGGTGTTAAGCAGATACTGTGCGTCTCGCAAAATCCAACTGGGAAAATGCTTGGAGATTTCTCATGATAACAGAACCTGAAGAAAGACAAATGTTTTTTTTTTTCAATTTAAAAAAGGGGGCGGGAACATAGAGTCATCAATCGATGGAATTAATGCTTCTTATCTTGGGACGTAAATGTAACATATGCGGTGTTGGGCCGGAGGGAGATAAGTGTGCGCATGTGTCACAGGAATACTTTAAGGGGAAATTAATTTCGTTAAATAGTCGTGTACCACTTGGCATGACTAGGTCTTTGTGGATGACCAACCGGGGTTGTGGGCGCAACGTGTGGCTGAGTCATATTCACAGACTCGCACAGATTTTTTCTGTATTCGAGGCAGGCCGACAAAAGCTCCCTCTGAGTAGCTTTTCAAACCGCCCTTCGTTCAGCGTGTGACTGTTTGCTGTAATATCTATGGAGGTAACTATGGTCAAGGAATATGGGCGGTGGCTCGGGAAACATGGTGTGTATCTCATTTGGGAGTGGTACATAAAAAACAGTGTCAATCACACGAGAACAAATCGCGCACTGGTCTAAAATACATGTGCGCACATCTAAACTTAAACGTTTGAAGATGAGAAGCCATTTTTCTTGACACTATTGACACACATAAGCAATTTACTTCGCTTCAAAGAAATCTTCATTTGCGTTGCAGATGTAGTTCTTTAATTTGTACGTCACGCACGAGGCTATTGGCTCATTTTGGACTAAGTGCATCCCCCTAAAGATGCAGACAAATGAACTTAACCTAACCTAAAGCAAAATAAAAACACATCACAAATCCACTTACCAATCAGAGCCCGTGGCATCAGGCTGATATGAGTCGATCCTGATCATCATATACCCAAACTTAAGCACCGCCATAACAGTGGCAGCGCATATAGATGACAGATTCAACGGATCAACAGCTTCCAACTTCATGCCCTCCATGAATCCGTTCTTCTTTCCGTCGATATAGTACTCCTCGAACGTGAAATTCATTTTGAACAATTCAATCGTTGCATCGTCATCATGCACTTCAATCATTTGTTCTCTACCAGCTGAAACCAGATATTCACCACATGACATAACAGACCTCAATCGACCGAGAACAACAGATCTTACCTAACATCCTCTCCAGATAGTCCTGGGGAGCAGCAAGATTATGGCCAACAGTTGTTGCCCACCCGACTGGATGTATGATGGGTGAATCTTCGTGGCACCAGAAGCCGTCATCCGAGTCGAAATATTTGACAAATAACCGTTTGCCTACGATTTTATTAACCGTAGCCAGTTTGACTTGTGAGATTTTGTCCTTGTCCACACACTCCAGATTAAGGCCCAAGTGAAACCGTGAGTTCATACTATCACTGATTTTGTTGTAGAAACTCGATGGAAGTGTTCGTGCTCCCGACAGTCTTTCCACGAGAAAATCTTTCCAATCTTTGTATTTGCTTTCTATGGTGCGAGGTGGTATCAGTGGCTTGCCGCGCGTTGCGCACCAACCGACCGAGTGAACTTCGGACGAGCACAGGTTCACCCAGAAGTCGTGTGAAGATTCATCGAAACCTAAAAGAGAAAAGCCTATTCAATGCACAGAAAAGCGGATGAGAGATAGGAAAATCTGCCTGTACCTTCGTATCTCATCAATGCCTTGTACCCACAAATATTTAGAATTGTTGCCACCCAGAAGGAGTGAGGCGTCTGTCCAGGCTGCACCACTTCCTGGCTCTCGCAGTCTGTATTCTCAACTTCAACCTTCATGTCGATGCCAATATTATCCCAGACATCGTATCCGGGAGCATGGGGAAAGCACGTAACGGGTGCTACATAAAAATTTGACTGCATCAACCTCGGTGTCCAATCGTACGAGTCCCTTGCGTCGCCCTGTTTCCGACGGACGCTGCAAATCTTTTCACTTTGTGGGCACGGTGATGGAAGACGTTCGTATTTTGGTATTTGTGGTAAATCATTGTGCGGAATCGCATCGCGATACATGAAGTTCTTCTGATTAAGGTTTTCGTCACTATCAACCTGATCGACAGTCTCAGGCGTGTCCATGAGTTCGCTGTCGTTTAGCTGTGTTAAGGATTGATTTGTTATTTTAAAGCGGTAATTTGAATTCGGACTCTTAACGTGAGATACGCGTAAGGCTAGTTCAATGTCAGACCGTTGATTGTTTATTGAATTCATAATACATTCATCTGAGAACGATGATGGTGCAGTTACTGAGGCCAACGTCGACGATGGCATTGTCCCTGAGCCTGATGATCCAATCATTTTGTTGCAGACTAATGAGAAGAGTTCACCTCGGGCGCAGGACATGCTGCAGAATCTTCTAGATTTGGTATAAAATGTGTGTTTTACTCCAATTGCTCCACATCGCTCACAAACAGCTGGAAGATACAGAAAAACAAATCAAAATAAAAGCGAATAATCCAATATGTATGTATTCTCTAATGTGCCCTCTGTTGCATTGACAGACGATCGAAGAAACTATTTTCGATGGATGCGTCCTGAATATACCACCTTTGAGGCGACAGGAAGAAGAACTTATAAGACTCATTGCGCGAGAGAGGTAAAAGAACAATGATTCGCATTGAAACAGAGTAAACATTTGGGCATGGCTGTGCGGCGTATCTCTGGTTCGTGGTTCACAACTCCAGATGCTTTGCTGATTCACATTGTCATTCCCCGTGAAATGGATTGTTTGTGTAAAGTAAAGCAGTAAATGGCAACCGCCACTCCATTAGGTTCAAACGAATGATGTGTATTTGTGGGAAGTGGAAATGTACTTATCTGAGGCTTACAACTTGTGGAATGGAATTCTTGCAAAACGTTGAATAGTGTGCTTTTGAATTATTGCGTATGTATAAAGTGTTCGTTACTAAAATTAAGGAAACAACATAAACTCAATTGCATCAAAGACTGTATTCATTCAAGAGCAGGCTTGTTGATAGCACTTAACTTGTCACTTGACTCATGCTAAGAATTATCTTAAATATGAAGTGCATTTCATTTTTTTTTATTTGACATTTGTCCTTAGTAATGACGTTTGTCTAGTAAATGACTTAAAATTAAACTTTTCCGATAAAACGTTTACAATTTACAAACATTAATATGAATGGCGTTGCTTCCTGTAGAGCGTCAGGGCCTTGCTGGTGTGTGCCATTCTTCTTTTACGAGTGAAAGGACCTACAGTTTTATCCGAACAGCCAAGTTTGAGAAGCTTTTACTAGACAGACGATAAAACGATGGATGCTATGGGAAGTGCCATTGACTCAGGTGTCTACTAGGTTAGGTTAGATACGTGGGCTGCTAGTGCATTCACCAGCACACTTAGAACATATTGGTACATTGTAATTCCCTGTCAGACTACTAACACCGATTTACCACTCCAGTGATAGTGACTGGACCAGATTTGAAAACCAGTTAAAAGCGTATTAACTCAGCTTTCACTGGGATTCGAACAGGGCTAACCAGGGGCAGGTACACTACCATCTGCGCCATCCAGTCGTTAAGGGTGTCTACTAACTTGGACTAACCAAGCCTAGGCGGATTTCCACATCCATTTAGAATGTACATCAACATGACTTAATAACTCCAAATAATCGAATGAGGCAAAAACAAAAACAATGTCCTTGGAACACAAGGTTTTGTTCAAAATCAGTTTTAAAAAACTAAGCGACGTCAAGTGGAATGTAAAATCGGGATAACCACAGGCGGTACTAAGAGGACAGATTTGTGTAACACTGAATGTCAACACAGTCTGAAAGCCAGCACTTATGGACACTTATCAGCTTCTTAACAGCACACACAACTGGTTTGGTTTGAGAAGCTTTTAAGCTGTGAAATTGATTTTAATCGTACCGGGAATCGAACCCTGGCAGCGAGGTTCAGTCGACGCACAGACCCCCAACACCACTACTACCACGTAGGATAGGTCTCTCACAAAAGGATTTTTGTAGAAACTAATCAAACCTACACATGTGACTAGTTCCCCAGCATAATCCAAAAAAAGTTGTCAAGCCGGGCATAGTTTTAAATGAAAGTCTTTAAGAAACTACTTGCTCACTCTGTAGCACCAGGAAAGCCTCTATATAATAGCGAGTTTTCGAGGAAAAAACCAAACGGTCGCCTTGCCATACTAAAATGTCGGAAAGCAGTGCAGAACAGAAAACAATGTGACTGGATTAGTTACCACCAAGCCTAGCCCCGGAGAAGATTGACGGACCGGAAACAATGGCAGGAATCAGCGGTAATAGCAGAGCAGGTGTACAAGCGGCTACAAGTGCACTGCTCTTTGTGACCTTTTTGAAGAATCCCTGGTACAAATTGACGTCCGCAGATGACAGTGGCTGCAATACACGAGTTAGGACTCGCGTTGAAAGAGCAAACCGTAAAAGGCGAATAGAGCACCATTTCAATCTCATAATCACAAGTATAAGGCAATAAAGGCCAACACATCAGACATGCTGGCACAGAAGCTGGTAAGGAGATGCAGAGAGCGAGATATCCTCGGTGAATTCAGTGACTCTATGCTGTGTTCCGGTGTATGCTGGAATCCAAAGAAATGAAAAGGATAGTCTCGCGAAACTGGACTCAGAGCTGGGAGAATCTCTGGCTTCCTCGGACTTCCGTATGCACTCACGCCACTCAGCTCCATAGAGAAAAAACTGAGACGAAGCTCTCACTGGCTCAGTCTGAATACTACGGACAAGAGCCTGACCGTCAAGCTAAGCGAGAAGAGGTCAATATCATTGATCGGCTTTATTCGAAAGGACGTTCGAATGCTAATAGGAGTCCTCCCGGGACACTGAGCCATGGCTACAAATGCAATGTGACTTAACATACCTTACACAAAGATTTTTGCGGAAGCTGCAGAGAGGAGAAAGAAACAGAATCCATCCAGAATCTGCTCTGCGAACCTAGAAAGTGTCTTCTTCTCGTTGCTATGCTACACTTTCTAGGTTAGCACTTCTTCTTGGAGCTGGAGGACTTAAGCGGTGGTGGTTTGAAAAACTTCCTAGAATTTAAACACTAATCTGGCTGGCTTAGAACTGCAGTAGATCTCACGGTAGTTTCACACTCCCTAGCAAGGGTACAGTGGACCTAACACGTTGGCCAGAAGGACCCACGACCACAAGTCCGTCAGTACATCCACCCGTGTTTCAGACTCAACTTTGGGATTGCTGCTGTTATATAAAATAAACAAAGCCTTCTACCGATTCTACGAAAGAGTATTAAACCTTAAAAATGGATTTAGGATGATGCATATTTATGTGGAACAATGAATAAGAATTGCAAAAGGTATGAGCATGCATGCCAGGAATGTTGAATTTGAGGACATAAACTTGCAGTAGGAAAAGAATGAACACGCCCTCTGAGGGCGAACATAATTTGCATTACACGCTACAAAAGACAAAGTATCGAATTGATTAAATGGGATTGTGAAGGGTTTAGTTGGTATTTTTATCAGACACGATTGAACACGAACTGTCGGCAATGTGTGTATTTTCTCTAGAAAAAATAGTAGAATAGAAGACATTTCGAATACCAAAATGCGGTGTTCCTCGAGTAGAATCTGACGGGGCCTAGCGAAGAAAAGTCTGTTACAGTGACTTACAAAATGCTTATACTGAACCTAAAATGTATTTTGAATAATTGTGCCAAGAATCAGTCCCCATCACGTAGTAAATAACAATATTACACAGATTGTGATGATTTCAACTAAATATATACAGTTTTTACAAGGTTAGAAACACTCAATAGAAAAACGTGCTTATACACGAACTTTTTCGTCTCAATGACAGATATCAAATTGTGTATGCATCAGCATAACGTTTGAATGTTTTGTGAACATTGAGATCATCATTCATCATTAGATATAGTAGAATACAAAGAAATAAACCAATATATAAACTAATGCAACACAGCAAATAAAAAAGGAAACAAAATCAAAAAGACCTACCCATGCCATCCTTTTGTATTGGTATTACGGATGGATCTATATTTCCTTTGTAAGCAATTGGTGTTTTTAACACCAATCCAGGACGACTGACAGGTTCGATTTTTCGCGATTTTCTCTGATTTCTTGCCTTGATCGGAGCTAAGAGTCCCTTATCGCGTCGATCAATTTTAACATCTCCAGTCATTGTTTCAGTACCATCGTATGAATTGCTGTCGGTTGTCATTACGAAATCGTCGATGTTTATTATTTCTTGTTTACTGGAGAGACCAGATATGTCGTCGTCTTTATGTTCACCCATTCCATCGAATACTTGCGTTACATATTGTGTGCCACCATGCTCGATACTCTCATCTTGATCGATCATTTCTGGATAGCTCTGGAATGCAGGTGACTGCTGCAATACTTGATGAATGCTACCTACTTGTGATATGCTATACAAATCATTTGTATGTGGAGCTGTTATGATTGTTGTTGGCTGTACACGCAGTGTAGCCGATGTAACCACCGACGATGGTGTCCCCTGAGCACTGTATTCTCCCCCAATAACGCTCATCATTGGATTCATATCCTGTGTCGCATATATTGATTTACCGAATGTATTGAATTTTTTTTTTGTTTTATGTTTTATTATGTATTTGTTTTAGGCAAAGACAAGCATAAGACAACACAGAAGAATGAATTTTTGCGAACGCATTTTTTTGTTTAAACAATTTTTTAATTGCATTTTTTATTATTATTATTTATAGTTGTATTCATTTGTAAGGGGAGGAGAAACGTGTGTGGGACATAAAAGAAATTAAAAATAAATAAATCAAATTATGTAGAAAAATTTTGAAATCTATTGTAAAAGAAATGAGGAAACGTTTACTTGGGCAGGACATGCAATTAAATATTTTATGTACAGTAAGTGACATGAAGCTGGCAAAATCGCAATTACAACTATAGGAATATCATTTCTTTTTTTTTTTTTTGTTGTTTTTCCTTTTTTTGCTTTGTTGTCATTTGTGACTGCTTACCATTGGAGTTTCCTGTTGAGAAATATCCTCCATAACGGATAGACCAACTGACTGATGACTGAAGTATGATGTCGCATCTTCGAGGGACAGCGGATCCGGGTTGTAATGACTTGTCCACATCATTCTGAGTTCAGAAGGATTCATTATGTTAATTTCTATTCTGAAACGAAATTATGGAATTTTATAATGCGCTGTGCTATTGGAGAAGGTTGAGTGTAAAGGGAAATATTTGAATTCTGATGTTCTTTCTGATCCTTCCAGAGGTCGAAAAAAGGAATATAAACCTAAGCTAAGTATAACTGGAGATAACAAGTGATCTGGGGAAGGACGAATGGCAATAAGCCACCATGTTTGTAGAAAACAAATGCAAGGCAACACAGCGAGCCACAATATTATTTGCAGAAGTACGACAAGTATATTAATCACCACCGTTGGTAAGTTGGGAGAAACCAAACTTCAGAAGTCATGGCACGATTAAATTGGCGCTATATCTAGTGCTCCTCGTATTTTATAGAAAGTCATAAGCTTTCAATCATGAATTGAGTTTTTCGGAAAGATTAAACTCATCAGTTGTAGCCGCAAAACAGTCAAATCGAATCTGGAAGGCGTTACACATTGTAGTCGCTTATCGATAGTATCTCTATCAAAACTTCATAAGCAATACAAACCGATTCGTGACTAGAGATAAGAATTTAATGAACCCTCAATCGAATGTAAATACACTCAATGGTTGCGTAAAGTGTGGATCACTAGACAAACTAATAGGAAAACAATCCGAGCATCGGAAGCTTGACCCTCCTCTGTGGTTGTTCCGGTTGAATGTAGTCACACTTTACACACAACAAAGGATGCATCGGTGAACAAAACCAAAACCAGTCTCCCACAATGTGACAACTAAAGACATCTGTTAAAAAACGACAACAAAACAAAACAAAAATTTAAATTTCATTCAATACATTCCCATTGCTTGTTCATGAAGTTCCTTTCCGTTTCACCTCATAATAATCAAACACATCCTGCATCTGCTGTCAATTGTTTGCTTCAAAAACACTTTAAACCGGTCGCTGCCAAAACGATAAACACACATATTGGAACAAGTTAAAACAATGTACATAATCGTGCAAGGTGCTCGATTGGATTAGGTCATTAATGCACAACATGCCCGGCGTGGTCGTTGATTCCCTTAAACTAATTCGATGTAGCAAACGAGCACACGCCCAAGGATAACAGAAATCACTCTTAAAGGTAGTCACACTCAGCGAAATCTTCAACAAAGATCAAAGGCACACACGGGACCGATTAATTTGATCCCAGTAAAAAGGATGGAGTGAGTTCCTTTATTTTACTTTTTCCCTGTACAAGTTGTTCCGATCAATACGCATCTACATATGTATTTCTTTGTGTTAGAAAAACATTTGGCTTTGTCTGGAATACCAGCGGGTTTCTTAGAATTTCTTGCGTTTTCAATAAATCCCCTTCGATGTACATCACCATACCATAGATATCCAACTTGTCATTTTTCAAAGTAAATTAAATATATAGATTTAAGTATTCAAACTACATTGGAGACTAAAATAGGTACCCGACATATCGCACTCGGAACAATCAAACATAGAAAAAAAAACAATTAATCCCGTGTTTTTGAAGCCTGCAAATGGGAAAAAACCTACAGAAAACATAACATGCGGAACATTTACAAATAGTTAATGAATTTATTACTTTGCTCATCCGAAGTTACCCCCTGAAAAATGCAAGAAAATTTTTCTTTAGAAATAAAAACGTGAGACCGAAACACTGAGGGGAAATTACAAAAACGAAACATCAACTAACATTTTATCCAAAATCTCGTTGGCGTTCTTTTTAAGCAAACTGAACGATATTCAAATATATTCCACACATCCTCGCATCACTTGAGACAATAAATTTAATTATATATCTTTTTTTTTGTGCCTGAAAAATTGTTCAAGAATTCGCGGCAAACCGAGCTAAACGAACACAAACTTCACTGAACGTGTAGAACTGAAACAACTAGTAATTTGTGGTGAATAATTGAAAAAAGAATAACTTTTGAAACGTGTTTACTCGTGTCGTCTCGTTTTGGTGCATGCTGGGAATTGTGTTCGGCTGCTTCCACTAAAGGCGTTTACACAAAATTCTAAAATAACATGAGGGCAGAAACGCAATTTCAACAATGGGGGTTAAATTCTGCCACTGAGGGGTGTGTTACACTTGGTGGGTAGTTTGGTATAGATATATTTTTGTAAAAGGTTTATGAATAAAATACGGATTCCTTGGAATGTTTAAATTCCTATCAGTCTGTAGACCGATTCTGATTTAACTTCTTAACTGATCTTGATAAAAGAAATTTGAGAAAATGAGCTGATGACAGATGTCAGTTGTAAATGGTATAATAAATGTAGTAGATGCTTCTAAAATTGAGTGTGAGTAGTAGGATGTGGTACACAATTCAGTTGGAGTCGCGCTTTTCTGGAGACTCATTTTTCATCAATGTGTAACTGATTTTTGCTCTGCTATTGGGATACTCTGATGAGCAGTTGAAGAGTGCGATGCGTATTTGGTTTTAAGGACTGCATATTTCAGGTAATTTGTTTAAAGAAAAGTGCCAATAGATTAATCAACCGCAGCACTATAAGCAACTCCTCGGCCAAATTCTTCGTTAACTGGGATCTACATTCAGTGGAATATAGGCAATGCATGGTACCTGCCTGATTAACTTGGAGAAAGCTTTCGACACCGTGTTGTCGGACATCTTCTCAAGCTCGTCAGACTCGACATAAGTAAACCATGCCTCAACATGATCTATGACAGGATTAAAGGTAGAGAGTTTATCGTGAAAAGTGGCGACGTAAATGCAACAGGGGGCGGTTGGTTCGCCGATCTTGTTCTCAATATTCATTGCGGATCTTATAGCCATCTAGTGCATATCAAGCTTGAAGGTCGAAGCAATAAACATTTTTGAAACGTGACGAAAGAATTTTGATTTTGATTTTGTGAGTTTTCATCCTTTTCAGGGACCCGCTGTGCATGGCATCATGCGGTATACGCATAAATTGGCGAAATTTTGGCCCAATTGGATGGCCGTTAGATGTGAAAAGTGTTGTTAGGTATATTGGCACTTGATGGGATCAATATCTGTATTTTGACAAACATATACATGTTGCTCTGACAAAAGCTAAAGAATCCTTTGCTGTGGCAAAGCGCTTTTTAGAGCAGCCAACTTGGTTCCAACGTAAAGGTAATCTGCTACATAGCCCTCACCTCGCCAATTATCCCTGTGTGTGTTTCAACGTGACTGTGAATGCTCAACGTGAGTGCTTCCCAGATATAAAAGAAGGTTTGAGTTCGGACCTTTATCCGGTTATATCGTACACCAGAGTCACAAGAAGTTCTATCCTAACGGAGTCCTGGAGGATAGATAGGAGACACATTGCACGAACTATGACTTCTTCCATCAGTCTGATTCTTGGGGCATTTCGGACCTTCAATGTCAAAGAAAGGTTTTAGACAAGGCGAGGCGATATCATGTGACTTCCTTAACATCAAGACTGACACACCAACACTAGCGGCACTATCTCCCAGAAGTCCGTACAGCTGTTAGCATACGCGGATGCCATTGACGCGATTATCAGAACACATCGAGCCTTCAATGACGCGTTTGCTGGTATTGATACTGAAGCGGCTAAAATGCCGCTAGCGGTGAATGAGGGCAAGTATATGGCTCAGGAAAGGACATACAATATCGACGTCTTGGACAGATCGTCACCATAGGCAGCTATAGCTTCGAGGTAGTGAAGGACTTCGTCTACCTCGGCTCGGCAGTAAATAAAATGAACAGCAGCAGTACCGAGATCAAACGCAATGTAACTCTCGCCAACCACTGTTTCAACGGGCTGCAGAGAAAAATTGATTAATAGAGCCATCTCTCGAAGGACTAAGCTTACTTAATATAAACCCTTTATCATTCTACTCCTGCTGTACGACGCGAAAGCATGAACATTCTCTAAAACGGATGAGGAAGTCCTTGGTCTCTTCGAGAGAAAAGTTCTGCATGCGATCTTTGTTCCTGTTTGATTTGACTGTTTTTGAAGAAGAAGATTCATGCACGAACTTTTCGGGCTGTACAGCAAGATGAGCCTAGTCAGGCTTCTATGGATACAAAGCCTAATATAGTTAGGCCATGTAGAGCGTAGGGAGAACCCAACTCCGTCCCGAAGAATCTTCGACTCCGAGCCCGTGGTACAACGCAACAGAGGACGCCCACGTTTAAGTTGGTCCACACAGGTAGAGAAGGACCCTAACCACCTTGGCGCTCGGCACTGGAGGCAGCTAGCCAGAGACCGTGCTGGTTAGAGAGGCCCAGTTCCACCCGGAATTTGAAGAGAGAGAGAGAGAGATTGCTTTGTCTACACACGATTGCCCTGATCCAAAAGCATGTCCTGTCATCTTGTATGTCGTACGCCGCACAGCGGGCTCAAATACGAACGGTATGTTGGTCGCAGCCACAAGGATCCCATCGATCCCCAAGGACGGCAATTTTTCTCCACTTTCTTAAATGACCTGATGTTAGGCATACATATCAAATATACGCCCTGGTGCACTTGTCCGTACTGTTAAAAAGTTTTATGTCAATCGAAAGATTATCGTACTTTTTAACTCTGCCTTGTATTAACAGTACCAAAGCGACCTCACTTTGTGTGACTGTACTTTGTGCACTCTGTATCATAACCACACGGAATCTGGTACCATCCATCAGAGTCTAGCACACTCAATTTCAAACAGGTGCTCCAACAGGTTATGTGTACTGGTCATGACATACTAGGCTTTCATCCCTTATAGTGACGATGTTTGTTTGCCAAATGACCGTTTGTGTTTATTTACACCCCTTTACGCGCAGTTCTTGGAATGTTCTCCACCCGTGACCTGCGCACTGCGGACGAGTGCATGTCACAGTTACAATCAGGTTCCATCGATTTTCCTTCACGGAGTGTAGTTCAGAAAGGGTGACACACATTAGACGCAAAGTTCGTGATTTACAAGTCCGTTTTTTTCTCGCGTAAGGAGTTCGTTGGGAAATCTAACGAGACGGAGGAGATATAAATTATAAACTGGCTTCGGAAAATAGAATCAGAACGCAGAACAGCAAGGTCCATCCAAGTCCGGGGGCCGCCCGAAGTGTTTGGGCGCTACCCTTGACTGCATCCTGCAATATGGTAGCTGAGGAGGATAATGCATCGCACACGAATCAGGAAGTCGATCATTCATCACTCGAGGAGCAGTGCGACAGTAATTTGCTCAAGGACAACGTTGACGGCATCATGACCAACGCAGACGACATATTCGAGGTATTTAAGAACGGCGAGGTTAGCGATGTGGAGCTGCTGATAGAGAAATACGGATTGGAGTATTTGTCGGCCAGAGATTGTCATGGCTACACCCCAGCGCATTGGGTCGCGTTGAATGGAAACGTGGAGATGATGCGGTACCTGATTGAATGCAATGCTCCAATCGATTTGCCGTGCCTGGGAATTCAAGGTCCCCGTCCGATTCACTGGGCATGTCGAAAGGGTCATGCCGATGTCGTGCAAGTTCTCCTGCAGACCGGGGTTGGCGTGAACGTTGCCGATTTCAAGGGCCTGACGCCACTGATGACAGCATGCATGTATGGACGGACAGCCACCGCAGCATATCTCCTGGGGATGGGAGCTCTCAATCACTTGACGGACATAAACGGGGACACCGCTTTGCATTGGGCCGCCTACAAGGGTCATGCGGACCTGATGAGGCTTCTTATGTACAGTGGGGTCGAGCTGGAGAAGACCGATAATTTCGGATCCACACCCCTGCACTTGGCCTGCCTATCGGGGAATACGACGTGTGTGCGGTTGCTGTGTGAGAAGAACCGCCTTGACCTAGATCCAAGGGACAAGAACGGTAAGACCCCACTCATGCTGGCTCAGTCACATCGTCACCACGACATCGTGAAGATCCTCTACAACGAGGTGAAGAAGAAGTCGCGTTGGGTACCTTCGATTTCCGAGATTTGGGGAATGCTCTTCGGCGGAGCTGGGGACACCAAGGGACCATTGCTGTTGTTCTTGTTCTCCGTCCTGTTGTGGGGCTATCCAATGTATATGATAAGGGTTAGTAGTTGGCTCGATTTGCAATCCCTGAATTATATTCATTAATTTTCTCTCCTCGCAGGCCATCCCCATAACGTGGAACATTCTTCGCCGCTCGCACTACTGCTTCATCTACTGGAACGCAATCATGTGGATAAGTTGGCTGATCGCAAACCGCCGGGATCCTGGCTACATTCCCCTGAGTTCGGATGCATACTACTGTGCCATCAAGCAGATCCCATATTTCGACAAGTGGAAGAAGAGGAACGTCATTCTTACCCGATTGTGTCACAGCTGCCGATGTCTGAGACCGCTTCGCGCAAAGCACTGCCGCGTGTGCAACCGATGCGTCTCCTACTTTGATCATCATTGTCCGTTTATACACAACTGCGTGGGTCTGCGAAACAGAATGTGGTTCTTCTTGTTCGTTTTGTCTGTGGCCATAAACTGCTCGTTCACGATATACTTTGCCTGCTACTGCGTCATGATCGAGGGCTTCACGTGGCTGTATGTCCTCGGCCTCATCGAAGCCGTCGTTTTTTGTGGCCTCGGTTGGATTTTGACATGCACATCGGTGAGTCATTCATTTTTCACTTCTCGCAATGCCTATCACATTCGTTCTTTTCAGATACTCCACGCATGCATGAATCTGACGACAAATGAGATGTTCAACTACAAACGATATCCATACTTGAGGGACAAGCGCGGACGCTATCAGAATCCATTCTCTCGTGGCCCAATTTTGAATCTCCTCGAGTTCTTCGTGTGCCTGCCAGACCATAGCGAGGACAACGAGTTACTTAGCGAGGACAACATTTGAGAATTGAATCTCCGTTGCACAACAATTAAGTTTTTAGACATTATACCGATTTTTTTAAAAGTTTTTCTTGTTATCTTTGCACGAAATCGTGAATGAATGCTTGCAGGGAGATCCAGTGTGCGGTCTGCACGTTTGTTTGAATTGTTAACGTTTTATTAAATAAATCGCATTTAAATCTATTCCCACTAAACAATTACTTTCTTACTTATGTCAACCACGCCTGCGCGCCATCTCGTTAGAATTTCTGCTACGCTTTTGAGTTCTCTCCAACTCATTCCTAAAGAACTCGATTCCTCTCCAACTGTTCTGCGCCACATTTGCCTAGGGCGTCAAGCTGTTCTGCCTATGTGGGTAAGCGGATTCCATTGCATGACGTACTTCGCAATGCAGTAGACTTCACGCCATAAGGTGTGCCCATTGCCACTTCTCCTTGTGATGTTTATAAGTTCCTGGTCCGTTCTCAGGTACAATAGCTCGTTGGAGATACTGTTCGGCCGCAGAATCCTAAGGATATTTCTTAAACATCTGCTTACGAAAGATTGGAGCTTACGTGTGGTAATGGTGTCCAATGTCCAGGTGCTTCATCCATATAGCAGCACCGATTCCACGTTAGAGCGGAATAGTGGCAGCTTGATTATCAAGCTGATAACATTGCTTTTCCGGATCGTGGGCAGCATTCCGAAGGCAGCCTTAGCCTTCCCGATTCTGCTGCTCACATCTAGTTCGGTGGCACCGCGTTTAGCCGAGACCACACTTCCTAAATATAGGAACCTGTGAACTTTCTCGACTTCCTGTGCGGCAATGTTCAGTTGGGCTCAGTTGTCAGAAATGATAAGGGTTTTCGCTTTTTTTGCCTCAGATTCTAGATCCGATGCGAAAGTAGTAAACAACGTCAGCGTAGTCTAGGTGTTTAAGGTAAGATGTCATAGTTCATCGAATGAAATAATTTCCTTCCATCAATGCTGCACGGAGTAAATCGCTGATTACAATCAGAAACGGTAAACAATTCAGGTTTATTATTTGAAAGGAAAGTCGTAATGTTTGATTTCAGGTAAATTTCAGGACCCATCTCATAAGATTTAAAGCAGGATATTTAGTCAAAGAACTTAAATTTAACCACGTTTGACAGAGTTCTACCGGTGGATTTTAGATTATGACAAAGTTAGTGACATCCAATTCGTGGCCTGGATTTGAAACCCCTATTCTTCGGATGTCAGCAGACCCCCATTGGGGCGTGTGGAGCAGTTTAAGTATCACGGAGTCTTTTCACGAATGATGAGAGGAGTAATGTAAGCTTTTCTAAAATTTCTTGGTCAAGTCGAGTTTTAGAAGTTATAGCTTAGAGTCTTAGAAGAATTCAAGAAGACAGGGTACAGAATAACAGACTGTGTCCACTTAGACATTTAGTGAAAAGGACCCTTCTTTTCATCGTAGTGTTAAAAATCAGATTCCTCATTGGCCTATGTGATAAACTCATAGAGTTTGGTGGATTGCAGCAATTCTAACTATCCCCTTTCATATCATAGATAGATATGTATGTATTTAGAGATTAATTTTTTAATTTTATAGTAGCTGCGGCTGCCAAAATGACACAGTTGTATTCGCCGATAAGCTGTTTTTCGTTTTGCTGAGTGGAGTGTGCAACCGTTTCTTCTTCCTCCTAGTCACTGCAGAAGTCTTGGCTTGTTGTTACCAATGAGAGAGAGTGAACGGATGTCGGTAGAGTAGTGTTAAAAAAATGCTATTATAGAGAATGCACCTCATCCACACTCCATACATTTTCGGACATTTTCAATCCGAACCAAATTGTTTGTGGATGTTTTGAAAGAAAGAAAGATAAGTTGTATCCAACAGAAAGTAAATGCTTGATTTTAAATGACCAAAAATAATTTACGTTTATCTATAGAAAACAGCAGTTCGAGGCAATGTGTACTGTGTAATATCATGATAATCCAGACATGGTTAAAATCTTCACCAAGGAACATCATAAATTTCTTGAGAGAATTTTGAAAGAATTCTGCTCGGATTTGTAACTGCTGAGATTTCGACAAACACTCTTCAACTTCTTTTATTTTTTCTGGTATTTGTTGGTCTTCATCTCCTACTGGCCATTTCAAAGGATGACGCGATCAGGAAATTCTATTTCCAAAAGTTTACCATCAAGCTCAGCACTAAAAAAGACTGGAGCAATGAATCCATAGTCTACAGACTGAGCAGCAATGCGGTAAAATGGTATACAGATGGATGGAAGAACTGATGAAGGAACAGGGGCAGGGGTATTTGGACCCCGGAAAAGTACCACGATAACATGGGCAAACGCACCAGTATCTTTCAAGCAAACGTCTATACTATAGACATATGCGCTCAAATCAATCTTGACAGGAACTATACCAACGGCGACAAAGCAATAATGTGAGACAGTCGGGCACTAGACTCCTATCCCATCAAATCCAAGGTTGTGTGGGAACGTCTACAGAAGCTTAAGAAGCTGAGCAGGACCATCAGAGTATAACTCTGCTGGATACCTAACCATGCAGAGATAGAAGGCAAAGAAATATCCGACTCCCTCGGTAGGAAAAGACCATAGGAACTTTTTATAGGGCCCAAACCATTGTGCGCTGTAAGAGATCATGTCCTCAGGGAAGAGTTCTGAGAACTGGAAGGAAGGAACCGCAGATACCTGGAACAACGCTAATGGCATGCAGCAGGTCAAAAAAACTCTTGTGTACACGTAACCGGAAGAGGTTTGAGGCATGTATCAGGATGAGCAAGAACAACCTTCGTATCCTAAGAGGCTTTCTAAGAACAGTAGGAGCATCAGAAGAAAGTCTCTGCTGATCCTGCGGAGAATCAAACGAAATTCCAGAACATGTACTGGGATTTTGTGAGGCACTAGGCAGCAAATGACAAAGTTCTCTGGGCAAGCATCCAATATCGGAGGAAGAATTGACAATTAGAACCAACTCTAATTCTCAAATTCCTGAAGGAAACTGACATAGAGAGAATACCCTCAATACAACTCTGAAAAGAACTGGGACTCTTAAGAAAGCAAAAATATAAAAAAAATATACCCTCAACAATAATAAAATATACCCTCAACAATAATAATAATACTGCCGGTCAAAATATATGAATTCTAAGCTCATCAAATAAAGCAAATAACTGCTGCAGGAAAGGAACTGGCTTCGAGGTGAAATAATAACCTTAAGCCAATCAACTGTTAGCTGAGTTGTCATCTGAATTAACATTGTGTCATTTACAGAGTAATGTGAAATAAAAGTTTTCGTCAGTACTATTACGCAATAATTTCAATCATTGCACAAGTCATTCGCAAAGATATTGTTCAATAAATTCGTCCAGCCAATTGACACATTCAAATACATTCTACAAAACATGCGCTCCACTTCATTTTTGCTTAACAGCCAGTCAGTCTGTAATCAATTCAATTTTAAAGACGTTTACGACATCAGTTGATGACGCCATACGCAAGTTGCTGTGTATAATCAGAAATAGAGTTGACAATTTGTACAGTTTGTTAGAGGCATGACGTGTACTTCCAAGAGTCAGCGCCGGTTAAGGACTTTGAAATTCAAGAACATCGTTCTACTGAATTACGTTGTGTTACAACGAAAGCGCCTTAAAGACTGCCGAAACTTATCGTGCTCATCTTATTCAATTCCACAAGAAAACATACGAATTTAATTTGAATGTTATGATATTATATATAACTAGTTATTAATACGATTATGAAAAGAATCAATATACAACGCATACAAAATTGCTTACGAGCGAAATCGATAAATGAGCGCTAGGTTATTCGCATTTTATACCATTCCTTCCATTGGAAAAGAGCCCATGCATAAATAATGGTATAATTCAAAATGGTTTCTTTTATTGCTGTTACCTAGTTCACTAAACTTTCAGTGCAAACTCCTTTAATTACAATTATTGCTTTGTGAAGATCTTTAATTAAATAAAAGGAATTTATTCTCAAATAATTACGTGCAAACGTGAAGTTATTGTCTCATAATTTGTAAACAAAGTGATCATACAAATTAATTGCCGATTTCTTAAAGTTAACCGCTTAAACGTAGTGTGCTTTTATTTTGGTTGATTCATTAATCCATCTGAACTTTTCCGGCTTTCTCAATTTTATAGTAATATTAATTGTGATTTTGATATAGTTCAGTAGAATTATGCGTCGCCGAAGTGAGAGGAAAAAATCAGCGGAAGCGTTGTCGCCGCCACCAGTTGTGAAGCGTCCAGGCAGGCGTTCGCACAGATCGACATCACAAGCTGAAACTCGTAAGGCAAACAAGACTGAGGAAGCAAAGATCAATAATGATGTTGTTAGTAATGATACAAAACAGCAGAGTTCCAGCAACAGTAGTGAGAAACCCAATGATGCCGAGTCGATATCAAGCGGAAGGTCTGCATCGCCCACAGTCGAGGAAAATAAGTCTCCGGAAAATCCACCAGAATTGGAGGTAATTCATAATGTCATTGAGGTGCCTTTTGGTGCTAGATTCAAATGAGAAAAAAATTAATCGATGTTTTAGTCTATGAACTGTTATAGTAAATCACTTTCCTTCTGTTAAGAATGTCTGGCTACAGTTATTGTGGTAGTTCATGCTTTACAAACATGTGCATTTTGTTTGTTGATACCCTCACCCTATAAGAGACTACTCACGACAAGTAGACGCCAGAGTTAGAGAGTTAATTTTAGTTAAAAGCATTTGTGGTATTGCATTTTGTAGGACATGTCTTCCCATTTGCATGCGCTAATGCCAACCAATAGGTTTAAATTGACATGACATCTCTAACCGGTTAGCAATATCTAGACTGGTATATGCAAAAATTAATAAAGTTCTTATCAACGAAGCTGAGGCACAATGTGCGCCGTTTTGTATTCCTTAAATAAGTCCAATAACGCAGTGGTTGTATGGTTGTTAAACTTTTTGTCAAGCATTATCATCGTCCCACATAAAAAAGGCCTCCCACCGATTTGACAGGAATCACTGTCGATTCATGATGTCTCTTGATGTGTAGCCCAAACCGCTTCTGCAGAGTTATTCTGCACATGGCCTTTAGGCTCCGTTGGCAATAGGTTTGCAGTCCACAGTCTAGATTCCCTACATACTCCGTCGGTTGACTTTTTTCACCAAAACTGGTACACCGCAAACTGGACCAAATATCATGCCAATATATTTCTCACATGAAGATACTACTGTTACTGTTACTGTTCTTCCAAAGCGGAGGATTTATAGTCGGTCACAAAATATTCATCTTTGAGTATATTGTGTCCTCTTGTGTTCACCCCCAAATCCAAAGTTTTTCTAAATATGTACATCAATATCACTTAGGAGTTATTGCAGAAATTCTTATTCTAATGCAACTATGTAACTTTTACCAGACTATACCAGAAGTGCCAGTGGAGGAAAAGAATGAAGACGATTCGAGCAAAAATGCCTGCGCTGACGACAGTAAAACAACGAGCCCAAATGAGGAAAAATCGCCCGAGATTGAAAAGGCTCAAGAAGAAGTAGCAAACACAGAGGCTAAACAGAGTAACGCAGAAACAACTCCGGAAAATAAAACAAATACAACCGATGACAAATCGAATGGGGTTCCAGCGGAAGAAGAAGATACGAATTCAAGTAAAGAGCCAATTTCAACAGCTGTTGAGAAGCCAAAATCTGGTGAAACAGAGAAAACGGAAAGTGAAGCAGCAAAAATAGAGCAAAAGAAACAGTCACCCGTTAAGCAGGATGAAGATCATTCGCCAGAAAAAACACCAGAGAATCCACCAACACCCGCAGTTGAGCATAAGAAAACGTTTACTCGGACAAGAGAACGAAGAAATCAAGTGGTTACTAAGCCAAAAGATGAACCAGAAAACGATGAGAATGAAGAGGTCAATAACAAATCGCAGAAGAATTTGACGAGTTTTTCAACACCTTCAAATGACAAAACGCAAAGCACTCGCAAAAGACGATGGATGTCGAAGAGGACTACAGATTCAAGTTCCCAGATTCTCGCTATATCCACAGACTCCCTTAAGAATTTGATATCTGATGTGCATCCGGTACCATTGTGCGATGTGAAATTGGAGTCATCATCCGAGGTTGAGGAGGTAGAATCAGAGCGAGAAGATGGAGAAGCCTCTCCGACTCCATATAAATCGCGAAATGAAAAATCTTCCATTTTTGACAGGGAACGTAAAACTTCGAAAAGTTTTGATCAACCCTTGCAGCGAAAGATTTCAGTTGTAAGCGATGGCTATGAGTCAGCACAGCCCGTTCCACCAAGGAATGACGCCAGTTGTATTCTTTATATTACTAATTTAGTTCGCCCGTTTACAATCCTCCAACTGAAGGGGTTACTAGCTCGAACGGGGAAAATAGTGGAGAATCGCTTCTGGATTGATAAGATCAAATCAAAGTGTTACGTTCAGTATGAGACCGAAGAGTAAGTTGAGAACTTGTGAACTTGTGAATCATGTCGTGGATTTGAATGCAATTGTTTGTTATTTTATTCTTCTAGTGAAGCTGTTGAGACACGCCATGCCCTTCATGGTGTTCGATGGCCAACATCGAATCCGAAATGTTTGAATGTGGACTTCGGCACCGAGGCGGATATGGAAAAGGCAATGGCATCCACACAGGACAGTGTTCCACTGTACGGTCAAGAGATGGGTCGCGAGAACCGCATTGTTGGCACAGGATGGGACAGAGATCGTTTTGAATTTGATGAAAAAAAGGTAAAAAAAATGCATTAAACAGGAAGTTTTTTCAAATATATTAATTTGGCGTTTGGTTTTGTGGTTTTAGGTTCAGGTAGGTAGACCAGTTCGTGAATGGGACGTTGGTAAGAGGGAGGAACTCGAGAGTGAAGCTGAACGGACAAGAGAACGGGAAAAACAGCGGGTGGGTGAAAGAGGAGACCGTGTGTCACATAACGATAGAATGGAAAAGGATAATATTCGCGGCAAGGAACGTGGTGAAAGGGATCGGGATCGAAAACGTCGATCCGTCGAAGGCGAACATCGTCGCAGTTTGAGTACATCCCCCGGTATGTATAAAAAACGGATAGGTGGACTAAGAAAAGGCTTGCTAACATCTTGTGTGGAACGTTCTCCTTACAGCCAGAAAATCAAAGAAGAAAAACAATGACCCACCACTGCGGCTGCTTGATGATTTATTTAGAAAAACAAAAACAACCCCATGTATATACTGGTTGCCACTGACACCTGAACAGGTATTTCATACACTTAAATGCGTAGTCGAAGTCATTCTCAAGCAATTCCATGTCTTGTTGCTCTATAGATCGCTGAGAAAGAAGCATTCCGGTTAAGACGCATTGCTGAACACCAGGAACGTGTTAAGCAACGAGAACTTGAAAAAGAAAAAGAACGGGAGAAGGAGCGCGATAGGGAACGTGAACGGGATAAGGATCGTCGACGCGAAAGAGAACGTTCCATTGGTCACCGAAGAACAAGTAGTCGCGACAGACGTCGCTATTAGACACACAGACAAAAAACAGAAAACAGAAAAAAAAAACAAACAAAAGAGAAAACAATGCGTTATGTATACCTACATAGCGCAAAACAAAACTTTGATAGTATATAAATGTTGCAACCACAGGTCAAATTCAAAAGTTTCATACAACCAGAAAACTCTGAATACATGATCTGTGGTTGTTCCTTTTAAACGTTTTAATCCCATAATTATAGGATTTCTTTCCCAAGTAAAAAAAAAAAAAAAATGATTTTATGCAACACAATTAACCAACTTTCAAGCTTATCCAATCACATTTCTTGGACTAACTTTGAATTTCTTTCTTCCATTTTTTTCTCTCAGTTTCAATAACTTATTGACTATCTCCCTCTCATACAAGTGTATACTCTTTTTTTTTTTTTTGGTTGCGTTGCATCATTTTTTTTGGGAAAAAAATATACATAATATATATTTTCAGTTTTTTTCGTATCTGAGTTAGTTAAATAGTTAATAGACGAACGCGCGTGGATCTTTCTCATTGTTCTAATTCTTTAAAATATATATGACGCAAAATCAATGCCACCGCTAAGCTAAACAAAAAAAGGTATCAGCAGTTATCCTTGTCGCCTATCTATGTAGCAGAATCAAGGTACGACTCGTGTTTGTGTACATACATATAAATTGCATGTTTCAGCATTCATTTTCAGTCATTGTTTATAACAAACAAACAAAATTGAAATCATTTGTAGGCAAGGTAATGTGTGTCATCTCATCAGAATATTGCTTTGACTCGAATTTCTTGCTGTTTGTCGTCATCTATCCAACGTCGCTGGAGCTAGATAGAGAGTAATGGCAAATCATCAACACATGTAGTTGATGCGAATGTGTATGTTGTCCGATACCGACACTTCAAAGAACATCAATGATAAAAGGAACACAGACTATTTCTATTCGTAAAACACAAAATAAACCCGCCCTCAACTGGAAGTGTGAAGAAATCCAACACAAGACTGCTGCTAAGTGAGTGTAACTGTGTAACAAAAGCAAACATTTCTAAATGTAATCAAATATTTAAAAATATTTAGAGTTTTGATTTTTGAATTGATATCCATACTGTGTAACATAAATTTTCTGAAAATTTAATAAAGAATCATTATAACATCCCCTACACAAAAACTGTATAATTTGTACCTTCCGATGATCCTGTTCCTGATTTTGATCTTTGGGTGGCTTTGCCGAGGTGGGTTTGGAAATCAACCAACAAAAATGGTCGGTTGTCAGATAGAGAGGGCAAGAAACGTTATTGTTGCTTTTTTGAGGGTGGGCATTTCGAAAAGAACCCCCTATTAAGTAAGATTGGCGAGTGGAACGTTTGACGTGAGTTTTTTTTCGTTGGCGAATTAACGCTTTCGTCTTACTATGGTTGGCGAACCTTACAATCCGAGTAATCTCTTACTTTTCGAAAAATGTTTGACAGTATTTCTACGACTTGACAGAACTAAGTAATATTTTATTTAGTTCATAGGATCAACAAGATTTGTTTTGTTTGTGGTAACACAACGATCCTAAGTGTGGCAACCATTAAGGCAGTCAGTCACTCTAACCTAACCTAAGTCGAATAAATCAGTGGAGTGGTCGATTAGTGGTAGTAGTCTGACTGGGTGTTCCTGTCTGGCAGTACGTGTCTGAGTGCTGTTTAACAACCTCTAATAAAACAAAAAAAATAATAAAATAAACTGATCCTTTACTAGACCTTTTGATGAAGCGATTTTATCTCCTTTTAATTTTATTCATGGCTATGCGCGGTAGTGTAAGTATGATCAAGCTCTTGTAAGGCCATTGAGATTTGACATTGAGAACATAAGAATAAAGCAATTCAAAGAAAAAAGCGAAGAGAGATAAAAGAGAATAGAAAATTCAAAAGTAAACCCCGAGCACACGAGACGCGGGCTACCCCTATCACGTCCCACCTCCCTTGCCAACAAGATGGAAAAATCGCAGACGAAATTTTTCTGTTTGAAAGCGGCCTAAGTAAGTTTAGCTTTCCGTGGGAAGACCCTGTTGCCCTTGGATCAAAAGTAATAGCAATTGGCAAGAGTATTGTGTGTTTTGATCTCCGTATTGATTTTACTTCTGGTCTTACGGTGAACAACGTAAAATACTTAACTACATCAAAGATTTAGTAGTTTATTGAGAGATTTAGGACAAGTCGTCGATGTGCTTGCCTTAGTGTTAATGCAAGATTCATTCCGGATGATTCCGTCCCCACACCAGCAAACGCTTGGTGGAATCTAGCACACAAGTTTGCTCACGAAACGAGCAATAGGTATACAGGTGTCATTTTGTTTGCGCGCCTGAAACCATGTCCAAAAACCTCATATGTCGTTTTCCGTTTCAGGTCGCGGCAAACCAATCCGGGTTAGATTCTAGAAAAGAACCATGAAGTGCAGATCACATCCTCTTCTTTGATTTCAAGGCCACATGATATATATAGCGTGGTAAAAGACAAATTAAACACCAACATATCAGCATGTACATTTCTGTTAAGCTGCTCCATTGAGAGCGATAACGAACTGACCGAGATCTACAATGTCTAAAAAGTTCATAGACAAGGCAACGCGCCGTTACATCGTTCTTGATAAGATGGTGCAAAACGAAGACCATCCGGAAATCCCTACAGATAAAGGATGATATTGATGTGATTGGTCAACCGCAGCCAGTCGCAAATGAGGCGGTTTCTTTTTGACTTCTGGGATAGATCCCCCCAATGGGCACTTATAAGCTTAAGATAGTCAGGGGCCTTATCTTTGGTCCATGGTGGAAAATACTACAGCATCAGTAACAAGATCAAAAGTTGAATTACTCATGTCGACCCATGTTTCATTGGCTCCAAAAGGCTTATTATCTAATATTGTCGTTTCACGGGAACACAGCTAACTTTATAGAACACATGGATAATTTCAGTTCTGCTCTACGGCGTAGAAGCATGGACAATGTCAACAACGAACGTAGACGAAAAAAAATTATTCATGCGATCCATTCCTTTTTGTGTTGATAGCATATGGAAGGAAATCTGTACAGCAACATTAGTCTAGCCAGGGGGATACGTGTCCAACGCCAAAAGCTCCTATACAAGGAAGAATCCAGATATACTTGGGTCCAGCAGAAATCTTTGAATCAGAACCAGTGGACCAATGCTGCAGAAGACCCCAGCTTCCAACATGACGCTCGAAAATAGAGAAGGACGTCAAGCAACTGGGTGTGCGCATTTCGATGTAACTAACATTAACTGGAAAAACTTGTTGCTCTGGCTGTGGGTATTTGCGTCAAGCCCTACGAAACTTTACCTCGGTGCCCGTAATCGAAAAAAATGTTCACGGTCCCACCTCTTTCGAGTCACTAACAAGAGTGAAAACTATCTAGAAAAACGTCCCTTCCTTCCACACGTGAGAAAAATAATAGAACGTACAACACGAGTGGTCCCTGAAAAGCTAAGCCCTCTACGGGCTGTAACGCCACCCATATTATTGAGAAACTGGCTATGTGGGCTTACATTTCCTGACATGACGGATATGTTTATAATTCAGGACTCGACTTCGACCTAGTCATCGACAAACAGCGTAATTGCTTAAAGGTTCTCAAAACGTCTCCGACGTGTCCATGAGAGTCCAACATGAGTGGCTATTGTGGAAGGTCCAGTACCATTACGAGTTGTATCGCCATCCATATTAATCCAATATAATTAGCAAAATAAAATAAAACTTTATATTTTCTAAAATTTATTTACACAACTCAAAAACACTACACTCTAGCCGTGTCGTAGAGTGGTTGATCTACGATTATTCTATCAAAACCTAGGCGCGTTAAATCGATTGTCCTGTAGCATCCGTCGATAATAAGCTCGGATACACCACGGCCCACAGCAGGCGTCTGCTGGATCCCATGCTCGTTGAATCCAAAAGCTAAATATAAATTATTGTAATACGGATGGGTTCCAATGATCCCATTGTTGTCGAACTTATTGTACTCGTAACTATCTGTCCAGATACTTTGTACCTTTGCAGATTTAAAAGCCTCCACGCGGTGTTCGAGTGACGGACGAATTTTGGTATCAAAGTAAGCTTGCCCATTCTCCAGGTCGACATTTTCATTTGACTCACTGTCTTCGCGTCCGCAAAGATACTCCCCAGTTACCCCATGTCGCCTAAAGTACACTCCATTTGTATCTTTCAACATTGGGATGGAGAAAGTGGGCATGTTTTTGCTTTCACCGTTCAGTAGAAACGCATATCGATTCCTCCGTTCCACTGGGAGTGGGATACTCAATAGTTCATTGCCAGTACCTACTCGTGCAAGGCGGCCAATTGCTGCGGATTGTGAACCAGCTGCAATCACGCATAAGGCAAATTTGATGGTTTTCTCTTCCCCATCAGGCGTGCGAATGACAGCCTTATCGAGGGCCTTGAATGGCTCGCCTTGTCCACCATCTATTATTACATTTGATTGTGTTTGGAATTCAAAATCGGTCACTTCGGCTTCAACGAAATGCGCTCCATACTCGAGTGCTCTGGTCTTATAACCCATCAGCAAAGCCAAGGGATCAAACCAACCTTCCCTCTCGAGACCATGATAGCCTGTAAATGAAGGAAATTCGAATTAGGTACAAAAATCCATTATTTATTTAGCTCACCGAAAACAATGCCATCTGTGTTTAACCACGGGAATTTCTGTTTAAGCTTCTCCGGCGAAAGCAATTCATGTCGCACTCCCATTTCACTTTGTATCTTTGCATTCGTTTTCACTATTGCAGCGTTTTCCTCAGATGCCAGCACTAATGTCCCGTAAGGTGTATACCTAAGATTAACATATCCCAGGTGCTCTTCTGCGTCCCTCAGGAATTCCGATCCATACAAAGCCATTTGAATATTCTCAGG
The DNA here is from genome assembly GCA_964034865.1 of Eristalis intricaria. Lineage (NCBI taxonomy): Eukaryota > Metazoa > Arthropoda > Insecta > Diptera > Syrphidae > Eristalis > Eristalis intricaria. The sequence goes on from OZ035874.1 coordinate 27,496,475, forward strand.
AACAGAAAATTGCTGACTAAGTCCGTGGACAGGCTGAACAGTTGTTGCATTTCTATACTAATTGAAGCTTAGGATAACTCTATTTTCGAATTCAATTCATACTACTCACTGTGGAACCCTTTTCAACGACAACTACATTAAGCCCATCCCGCGCCTTTTTCTTTAACCAATATGCAATGGAAGAACCAACTCCACCTCCTCCGATAACCAAAACGTCACAATGTGTTTGGAAAACTCTTGGAGGTGAGAATATATTCGCGTCTGAACTCTCCTTTTCAGCAGGCTCTTTGATTGTTGATTCGGATTCGGTTTTGGTTTTGGTGGGAATCAGCTTCCGCAGGAACTTTAAATCGTTGCCGAGAATGTTAAAGGTTCTTCGCAATGGGTTCTTTTCAGAAGGTCCATTTTCACTGGACAAACGTGGACTGCTTGATATAAAACGGTGGCTGTATGAATTCACTATTCTTCTTTGCATTACACTCCATGTCCGAGATAAGAGGTGCATATTTGTGTGATGAATCTTTTCAAAACTGCAGTAAAGAGTTGGTGTTATGTGAACAAAATTTGAGATACCGGGAGATGCCAGGAACTAGAAAATGTGCTGCACGCAACCAGCTGACAAACTGTCAGTGGTGTATTTATTTTTGTGTCGCATTTCTTCACGGGTTTGTAAAGTTATACAGTAGCGGTGTCGTTTTCTTCCATCTACGAGTTGAGTTGGTGTTCTTCGATTTTAAAGCATATTTTAAAGATGATATCGCAATTAGAGGCCAGAGAATAATGGGTACATGAAAAAAACGTATGTCTGACAGTTAAATCGATACATTGTGTCGTCACTTGGAGAATACTCACAATCGTTGTTTCTTTGGACTGGAATCTAATAGATAAACAAGCAATTAAAGTTACGCTCAATAAGATCTTGATCGTCCGAGTCTCGCAATATGGAGCAAAGCCGCGGACTTTGTTAAAAGCGGAGAAAGTTGCTCTTGGTTGCTTTGAGGGGAAAAAGCATCGGGCGATTTTCGGTCCCGTCTTCATAAATGATGAGTGGAGGAAGAGATATAACGACAAACCATAAGAGCGTTCAGCGACATCGACTCTTATGGCTAAGAGTGGAGATCCAACGATTGAGATGGATAGGTCATGTAGAGCGGATGGAAACGAATGCTTTGCCCCGGAAAGTCTTCGAGACCACCCCGAGGGACGGCGCAGTAGAGGAAGACCGCGACCCAAGTGGCACACGTGAGGAGAGGGACCTCAACCAGCTATGCGTGTGAAGTTGGAGGACGCTAGCTAAAGATCGAGCTGGCTGGAGACGCGTGTTGGTTGAGGTCCAGGCTCATCACGGAATGTAGTGCCACCTTAAGTAAGTAAATCCACAAACCTATCAAATCTATTTGTAATAACTTAGACAATGTATCGAAAACTAAGCAATGTTTTTTTGGTGGAACGTCTTCTTCTTCAAGTACCGTAATTGAAGCAGCACATTGCATCAACAATAGAAATCTAATAAATACAAAAATATCGATACTCTCAGATAGCCAGGCATTGCTTAAAGTCCTTAACAGCCCCACATTTAGCTAAAATACTCAGCACGCTGGCAGAAAAAAACAGGATCAGGTGCCAGGATATCTAAATCACGAGAGCAATAAAAAGGCAGACATCCAAGCAAACAATGGGGCTACAAGTTCTTTCATTGGGCTTTTCCCTCTTCATGGATTCTTCAACTGGACAAATAAATGCCGCTTCCAATTCTGGATCAATCAGGAAGGAAGGACTCACACACTCCAAAAAAATCATGAGGGTTAATCCCATATGAACCAAGGTGGCTCTAAGCCTACACAAGATCGACCTTAGGATACTATGTGGTGCACTTAATGCCGTATCCTTATACAACTAGAACCTACACAAAAAGCTGTAGAATATACCAAAAGAGCACAGCAGCTCAAAAAACTGCAGACATTGTGGACAATGAAAGAAGTCCATGGAACAGCTACTAGTCGAGTGTCCAAATCTGACACCAAGCAGATAAAAAAAAAAACTAACAGAATCACATTATCAGGACTATTAGGTCATTCCATCTAAAAAGATAATCAACCTTCTCAATATAGCTCTAAAGTCCTAAGATAGAGTTAGGGGGCAAATAGATCAATTGTGGTGCAGTGCTATGCGACTGTATAATCACTCCCTATTCTCTTCAATTCAATAATAGTCCCACACTCCAACTTGATTGCCGGCATTTAATATCTTGTGGGATCAACGACGCTATACATCTCACACTAGTGAGTCGTGAGACACGAGCCGTGACTGACAAGTGTGTCACTTTATCGCTTAAAAAAATACATATATATATTTATATATTTTTAGCGTTGCTGTCATAAAATAATACCTACGTTCGGGTCAAAAAAATTCACATTAGGATTTACTTCAGTTACAGTTAAACAAACTTTCGTTTAGTACTGTCCAATTGGTTTTCATTTTCAAACGACCTCTGGACGCCATTAGACGATAAACTCCACTGAACGATTCCAACAAGCAGATAAAAGTTTTTGTGTTACCTAGAGAGCAAAAGAAAAAAAAAAAAAGGAAAAAAATATCCAATTAAATAATTAACAAAGCGGAAAATTAAGAAAGTCCGGTCGAGTTTTGTGGAATAAATTTGTTTACATTTTTTCATTAACAAGTGGTCAATATCAACATTACAAATATGAATAAATACGTGCTGTATTTGGAACACTTATAGCCAAAAAGAAAAAGTTGTATGATTTGATCAATAAAGAAATCCCAGCTGAGGATTTTGTACATATAGTTTTCTTTTGTGTTCACTGTGCGACGAAAACAAAAAACCGAAAAAAAAAACAAAAATTACCAAAATAGCCCCCGTGACGGACGATCATCACATAATATAAACTAACCACCAGCTGTGCATATTTATACGAAATCAAGTGAACTTCGCCAAGGTTTTTTTTATGTTTCGGGTTTGCCTGAAATCAAAGGACGTCGATTGAATAATCAATTGCTAAACTTGTGCACAGACTATAATATCTTTTATATTCGGTAGAGTAAATTTAAAAAATAAAGATTTCTCACAACAGTGTGATGTTCGATATTCTACAAATTGGAAAAATAAGTGAAATAAAAGCAGTTGCAAAAAAGAGAATTATAGTGCATCCGTCTACGATGTTCAGAAACTTTTGCGGACTCAGAGTCGCCGCCATGATAAACCACTATTGCAGTTCTCCCCTGAGCATTGCTATTTGTCTGAAAAGATCAGCGAGAAATTTGATTTGAGTTTGTTTTCAAACAAAACAAAGTATAGCTGTTGTGCTCCATTAAAGAAATTGAACAAAGTTTATTTGTAAACACAAATATCTAGTAAAATATATGTCTAGTACGTGCATTGCAATTCTTTTGAACCGCGGAAAAGAGTAGAAGGTAAAAAAAATACAACTGGAAGGAGATTTTTTTTAGCAAAATCGTGCTACAAAAACCGTAATTCAATTCGAACGCAAAAGAAACAAGTGCTTCGAAGGCCCCTACTACAAGCTCTACGGTATGCAGACGGAATAAAGATAATTTTTTCTTTTATTTTTATTTTCAATTTGAATATCCACTACTTCACGCATAGAGTAGCATAGAGTAGTTGTGTTGTATTGTTTTTTTTTAAAGAAGAATATCTCTCAAAGAAGAGTTCGAACTACAGGATCCCATTTGGATTTCGTTCGAAGAGAATCGTGCAGATTCAAAACAAATAAAATAAATAAGTGACTCATAAGGGAACCAACTCTATTTTGGTCCTGTATTTGAAATCAACAGGCAACAAAACAAACACAGGCAAAATGAAATTGCTTGAGAGTTCACGGTTTGAAGCAATCAACAATGCTTTGTCAATCCAAACTGGGGATAGCACTATTTTTGGACGCATCGAGAGCTACTCATGTAAAATGGTAGCAGCGGATAAGGCTCTGTATAAGCGGTTTACATCGGAAATCCATGGAATTGGACCGCATGATTTGCAGGCATTGTCGCCGCCGCAAACTCTCGCTGATCTATCACCGAATTTCAATCGGAACAGCCAGTCGGGGGATGAGGGTATCATTTTGTGTGATACCATATCGAGGAAGACATTGTTCTATTTGATTGCGACTCTGAATGCGGCATTTGAACCGGACTATGATTTCTCTGACGCTAAGGTAATTGACTGATATTATTTGCATGTGTGTATGTATTTATTGTTTGTTATATTTTGTTTTTGCTGAAGGCTTATCTGAAATAATTTTAAGTGTAGGCAATGAGGCGGACTTTGGTTATGTCTTATGGTTTGTTTGTGAACCATTGTCTCTGGTCGACTGTAGGCCTCTTATGTTGATTTGCTCTGAATGAATTGGACGTCTATCATTTGTAGATCGCCCTGTCCGGTATAGTACGATTCCAGCTTATTCTAATAAGATTGAGTACGGTTTTTTTTACTAGATTCAGAGAAATAGAAAAAAAGGGGAATACAAAAATCAAATCAAGGAGGTCAAATGAGTAAAGATGTGCATTGGGTTATGCAACAGAAGCCGAATGCAATCAGTTGAATATATTCGGGTTCATCGTAGAGATTTAATTTTAGCTTGGAGCAGTAATTGACCCTATCAATGACCGGTAATCGACGGCTATGAAAATTGAGCGCTCCTAACCTAGATTAAATCGATTGGCATGATCGGTGTCGTTCCTACATAATTGTCTTTAATCTGCCGGCTGCCGCATTTCTTTAGCAATCACTTGTGTTGATCATATTCACATAAATGAAGATAACTGCATTACTACACAGAATCTTCAATGGAAGCCTGTGTCAGGGCACTCCGACACGACTCATGTGGTTTGCCTATTAGACTCCGTTGTTGTCGTAGCAGTCCAACCACAATAATTAAAATGCGGGTAGTGCGAAAGTGCGAAGATCCCGGTTGGACCTGGGCGCAGCTTCTACCGCAACCGCTGATGACGGACATGCTATTGTTCTATCACGAGTTGATGGGACCTACAGTTTAATTCCGGCGCCGTTTGGCTTAGTTGTGAATTTATTTTTCTAGACAGAAGTACTCCTAGAGCCTTGTCAGCGACTCGAATTATGAAAGTTGGTCAATTCGTGGTTCGAACCTGGCACCCTCTGCGTAGGAGTCGACACGCAAAACAAATACGCCACGCGATCCAGTCTACTCACAAACTGCATTCAATTAATGACAGTAAATATCCCAAAATAAAGTCGTTAAACAATCACCGATCAGCGAAGAAATCCAGGTATTCTACAGTTGAAATTATTAACCGGTCAACACCTTTGTTGTGTTTGTATGTATTTTACTTGAGAGAACACTCTTTAGTCAAACAAATTCATTTCACCCACACTTACTCCACCATTCACTCTACGCAGTAACATTTCTTCCAGTTGCAATCATTATTCTCCGACCTAAAACAGTGAAGCTGAAAAAAACTTTCTCCTCCTACATCATGCATTCATTAACCTATTGTACTACTGTGACCAACACGAACACCAAGCGTACAAGCGAAACAAAAGGTACCGAGCGCATAGCAACCACCGTCTGGTTAAACCGAGAAGAAGCAATCCCATTAAGCAAAGTGTGAATTTTCAATCGGCCCGGCCTGATGACAAAAACTTTCAGTTTTAATGTACAGCCCAAAATAGATGAAAGCTATATCGGGGCATGAATAAACAGAGATCTCTAATCAAAAAATAAATATTTGTAAACCGAGCGTCTATTGCAGAACTACAATGGCAGCTAGTCATAATGGGCGCGCATTTGTCGGCGCTAAACAGTAGCAATCACGTTCATGTTTTAGGCGCAAACTTAAGTTAACCGCAGTTGCCACACCTTGTGAATGCGTCATGTGCATGGTGCATCTGATAATGTGCTAAAGTTCGGATGTCAAAAGGAAAAAAACATCAATTTGTTGATGTGAATAAAAAGTTCAGTCTTGTGATAAATTCGAAGGCGTGTACATAGTGACACACCAATTGTCAACATTGCAGAGATAAGTTAATCTTGCCTTTGCACAGCAAAACCAGAGGAACTGGCATACAGACGTATGCATTGCTCTTCACCGCTTTATTTTTTTGGTTTTCGTATTTCGAAAACAACATTTGTACTCATTCTCTGAAAGGCTAGACATGTTCGTGCTGAGCAGCCGATACGTTTTAATGACTCCATGTCGTTATCTACATGAATTTGAGCGTGACATAATGTAAATATTTATGATTGCGTGATGTATTGTATTCAAGTAACAAGTATACACACGCAGACTAGACCAGAGCGGCTCAAAGAATTCCTATAAAATTGCATAAGGTTTTGTCTGTTAATGAAAAGAAGTTGTATTCCTTCGTAGATGAGTACTTGTCAAACTGATACGCCTTCGTTGAATGGAATACGTGGGCTCAGTTCCTAATTAGGTATGCAGTAAACGTAACATAACCCAACAAACTTGTTTTTTGTTCTGCTATCGCACAATCAGATGTTTTTTCTTTTCGAAGACGTCTTTGCCCAAACAATTGCCTAGCTGGGAGAACAGGTTATGTCTGTGATCGATGGCACAAACAACCCTCAGTCAATTTAAGGGTAGTTATTGGGAATCAGGTTTAACCACATAGAATAATGCAAATACCTAATTATTTTTTTGTTTTTGTTTCTTTCCAGTCTCATGAATTCAGTAAGGAACCATCCGTTCATTGGGTCATGAATTCGGTGCATTCGAATTTGTCTGCACTGGCTGGTGATCAGTATCAACTGCTGCGACAGTCTTTATGGTCGGCTATTGACGATGAGATAAATTTATCAGAATGTGACATATACAGCTATAATCCAGATTTGAGTTCCGATCCATTTGGGGAACCTGGATGCTTGTGGTCGTTTAATTATTTTTTTTACAACAAGAAACTTAAAAGGATCGTATTCTTTACTTGTCGCGCTATTAAGTAAGTAAATAATAATCTCCATCGAATTTAATAAATTACATCAAGTGTGATGAGTAGAGAATGATGTGTTTGAAAGTTTTATTTTGCATTTATTTACTAATACAGTGGACTCCCCCTAAGACGCATTTTCACGGAATACCATGATTTCTTCGACTTGGGGAGAGTCCACTGTATTTCAAATAACCCCATCTAAGTGTGCTGTGCTGTTGAAATCTAAAATGCTGCATGATTTAAGCTTTGTATTCCTCATCCGGAGATTGCTTGTGTGACATTCTTTTTACAGATAGCGAACATGAATTCAACAAATAAGACATTTCTTGGTTGCTTGAAGATTTGAACGAAAGTCATATCATGTGTGAACTGAAATCAAATGCTCCTCAAGGGATTTGAAAAACACAAGATCCAAAGTTTACCCATGTAATTGTGTCCATAATGGAAGAATCAGTAGGTAGTGTGACCCTAGGTGTTTGCACACAAGTCTTCATCGCGAGAAAAAAGACAAGTCAAACGTTCTACTACCCCGTCGGTCATCTTGTGGAGATTGGGACGACTTTTTTTACAAAATGTAAACCCCTATACAGTGATGATTGCTCAGGCTCGGAACCTGCATGGGTCGCCGCCCGACAAGTAAGTAAGTACCTAGATGAACAAAAGCAAAGAAGAAGGTGCCTGGGACAGAACTTCAATGTTCACGTTAAAGTGACTGTTAAATTCGTCTGGATATTTACTTATCAGGCCTGTGACCCATGGAGAGCCCGCCCTGAGCAATTGCTGTCTTCCGGTTTTGGGCCCGCTGTTCCCAGTCATCAAGGCCAAGCAGTCGATGGCTTGGTCTTTATACCGGAGTTTCGCGCATCCCCTCCTCGAACCCGGAGGCTCGGATTCGACGACCCTTTTTGCTGGAGCGTTGTTGTCCATGCTCTCGATGTGGACGAGCCAGTGTAGTCGATGGATTTTTGCCTTCCGGAGTACATCCACATCGTGGTTCCTGGAGTTCGCGGTAATGCCTTCTCTTCCATTCACCTTCCTCGCAGACGGGACCATATATCCGACGTAGAATGTTTCTTTCGAATAAAGAATCAGCACTGCCATGTTGCTTATCGCCCAGCTTTCGGCTACATATAGTGGGACGTCTAGATATTTAAATTAACTTATTTTTCCAATTTTACAACATCGGCTAAACAGAAAGCTGCCTGAGCTGAGCTGAGCTGAGTTTGACGGTCAAAAATAAAATTCCTTAACAATCAAAAACCGACAACTGCAAATCAGTCAACGAAACGAACAAAACCCAATGATTGTAGACAATATTTTAAAAAGAATCAACGAGTTTAAACAAAACAAATTATTTATTTGTAGCAAAATGTTCTCCTCTATAAGTAGCACAATTTATCAGTGACAACCAAAATCATCTGCCCCGATCTTGGTCTCTTGGTACACTGTACCTTATTTCGTCCATCAGATGTGTCGTTCTAATGGTTTTCACTTGGGTTTAGGGATATTTGATTTTAGTTCTGTAACACGAAGCGAGTATATGAGTTCTACATCAATTAAAAAATACAAATGGCGGCATGCATGTGCAACAGAGGGACTATGAAAAGGACTCCTGGGGGTGCAATATTAGATCGGATGTGGGAGAGGCTATAATCTGAGCCAATGCAACGATCTCACGGCTCCGAATAGAGATTTCAAGGAACATTAAGATGTTCATTCCTAATTAAGATGGAAAATATCTTCATCTTTACGAATAGCCCAATAGCAATTACATCCCTGGCATCGTTCTCTATAAACTATTATATGGTAATGACTACCGCGCATCTCTTCACGAGATTTCCGAAAAATTAAACATTCCCCTGTACTGAGTGCCACGCCGTAGGGATATCCCGTGGAACTGCAAAGCTGATGAACTAGCTAAACGCGCCACTAGACTTCCATTTGATGGATTTTCTCGTAACGTAGGTAACCCTATGGATACCTTCAAGTTACAGATGCACATGGATGACTTGTTGAATCTCAAAAGAAATCTGGCCAGATCTTGTCCCAAAAGGATCAAATAGCCTGATCTCTCTCAAGAGATCCAAAATTATCACTGCGGTGGGAATAATTACCGGACACGACCGATAAGATTTTCATTCAAAAAGACTAGGCCTATTGTCCAACGACTATTGCAGAACCTGCCTAAAAGAAGAGGATGATGAAAGCATCCAATACCACCTCTGCAACTGTCCTGCTCTTTTCTCATCAAGGAAAGTCACTAGAGGCTCCTACTTCTATAACAATCTAAACAACCTCAGTAAAATACCGGTTGATGCATTAATAAAATTTGTTCAGAAAACCAGCTGCTTATAATACATCACGGAAACCCTCTTTAATATGAAACATCCAGTTGGTGGTACAATGGGCCTACCTTGACATAAGTGCATTGATGTCAGTTCCTAACAATCTACTTAAGATGAATGGTTCAATAACCTTGGTTGACAGACAGCGACGAAATGTGGTACACGGATGGGTTGAAATGGATGTAGGTTGCAATACATATTCCAAGCAGAGCCTGCCTAAAACGGATCATCAGATTGCATCTACATAACCCTAAAATATCTGTATTCCCTGACATCCGAGCAGTTCTTGCCGCGTTATTCACCCTGATTCCCTAAGTCGTTTGTCGTTTTACACAACTATTTTACACACAACTATTTTTCTTCTTCGTGTCGTTTTTTCTTTGAGTTCTACATTTGACTTCATTGCTGTCTGGGATTGGCATACCATGCTAGATAGTCTGGTTAAGTATATATATATATATATAGGCTGGAACGTATCTGAATGCTGGGTCATGAAAACATGAAGGACATACGCATAAACAAAAAATATTCCTTTATATGGAATATCATTCTTTGTGGGTTTTTAGATATACAAGAGTATCTCAACAACTGGTCTTCCAAAAGTTTCCAACAGTTGCGGAGTAGCCATGAAAGTCCTTAACACACCAAGCAGTTCTTAAACTGCAACCCTAAAATGACCAAAGAAGCAGTTAAATAACCCCAAGTCAAGATTGTTGTGTAAAGCACTCACAACTTGAATCTTTATGGCGAAGCAGTACAGGCAATGTATTGCAGAAACTGAGAATGTACTAAAGAGACAATGAAGCATCTATTATTCGAATGATCAAGCCTACAACTAAAGAGACTCATAATACTAAATAAGGCATTCTTAACCGGCTGACTTTCAGAGCATCCTATTTCGGTTATAAGATGTCTCAAAAAATGAACACAATAGATCTACGACCGTGCTGTACATGTGATTTCAAAAGACATCCCATTATGTTCTATTCAATTCTTCTTCTTTATTTGGCGCTACAATCTGGACCTGGGTCTCAACCAACAAGCCTCTCCAAACAAAACGTTGCCGCACGACGAGTTGGTTGAGATCCTTCTCCACCTGGGTGCGCCACCTACAACGCGGGCGTCCTCTGTTACGTTGTAGTAGCTCTAGAAGGACTGCGCACCAGGTAGCTCCTTCTGCTCTGGAGTCTCGGGTTTCGCAGTTGGCCAGACAGTTTTCCAGCTCCTCCGCCTCCATCCATAAAGAGAGATGAGCCCTGGTACAGGCTCACTCTCCCCCTTTTCTCGTCTGCAGCCGCCATCGACGTCCCATGGGGGTAGGTTACCCTATCTTCGATCGAAGGTGCTCGGCTCCCAGAATGAACCACGAGGAAGTGAGAGTAGGAGTTCGTTGGTAGAGGCTAAGTGCAGATGCTTGGCATAACTCCTGATGAGTTAGCGACGATGGCGGAGGGTCGAGTTTTCTGGAGATCTCTCGTGCGTGGTTATGATGATGTATTAAAACTGTGCTATGAGCCACTACACACGCACTCCTGCTTGCTGAAATATCTGCACATAGAACATGCATAACACCTGATGTAAACTTTTTGCATTATTTATCGCTATTATTTTGTTGCCTTATTCGACTGTGCGTGCTCGGTACCCTCCTTCAGCATAGTTCTCACAGCGATCTTCACTGATCTTCTGCCACCCGCGCTTTAATCGAAGACTTGTTTCTGCATAACAATTTACATAATGATCCATTGCCTAATATTGCAAGAGAGATACTGCTATGGTGAATTGAGGAGTTTCTCTTTCACTTGGAGTTTGACACGCAAGTAGAATAAAGTTATAACGAGTAGATCTTCGGGTTAATTTGTATCATACCATAGACAAATTAAAGATAAAGACATTCCATGAAAATTACCCGTTTTCTGCAATACCTCCACTCATCGATGCGTCCTCCCCACCCTGCGATGGTTTTTCGTGCGACGGTCTAGTTGTTTCTCAAAAGCGCGATGGCACAACGCATCACTCCTTTGCACTGTCAATACAAGCAGGGGTTATTCCACACATCCACACAAAACCATTTGCTTCCTTGGTGGATATTTACAGATACCCGGACGAGGACAGAAATCTTCACAGACGCGGAGTGACGTGTGCATTTGTAAGAATATTGGTCCATATAAGCAATCATTGTAAACATACCCAAGGATGAACAGTTCGGTAGAGGCAAGAGAAGAAAACAAAAACACAAACGGATGGTTGTTCATCAGTGGCAGAGGGATATGTGCGTTGTGCCATAGCGCCTTCGAGCAACAACCAGGTCGTCTTTATTTTGAATTTGTCTATGATCATACATATTTTCTCCCTTTCATTGTCGCCCCTATTCCATTTGATATTCTGATTTTTGATTCGACTAAGCTTCCGGTGTGGCAATCGGCTGTATTGGCATATTTCTTGGTCCTTCGAGCCGGATGTCCTATTTTGAGTGTACGCAGATTGTTCAATTTCTTTCTTCATATATGCATGTGCTTTCCTACTTTACAAAGTGTTTATATGTTTCTTTAAAAGAATATATACAATCCAATCACTAACAATACGCCATTTTTTTCTTTGCAGTTCTTTGTATGGCGCAGACACATCTGATTTTTCTATGGAAGAGGACGGATATTAGAATATTATTCAGCTAGAGATAAACAATAATTTGCTGACTGCTCTTCTGTAGCGGTCTCCGTATTTTCTTTAATATTAAAACAATAAACACGTATTTTTTTTCAATACAATAAATACTCCTTTTCTCATTGTTTCCTGCACAATTTTTTTAGCTTTAACAGTAATGTTGTGAATATTGCATTAGTGCACTGCTAGCGTTTAGTGATGTCGCGTGTAGCGTAGGCGATAGATTTTGATTTAACTTGATTACTTAAAGATTATCAGAACGTTTGAGCCAGACGGGCGTTGTGAACGGCTTGGATTTTGAAGACTTGCGAATGATGAACATTTTACAAGCAAACAAATTTTAACCTTAGGAATTCAATTTCATTTTATTGTTATCATTATACACATTATATACTTAAGACACGAACGATAATCATCATCATCAATATATCTTATTTGAAAACAAACAAAGTATCTTACTTATATGTATTTCTTTTAGCCCTTATGTACATCAGCGGATTCGTTGGATTCACTGATTTATCTCCCAGTTTGTCGCACTACCGTGCAGGGCAGTTTTTAATTGTATTTGTGTACGCGAAACATTTGACTTAATTTTTCTTTTTGTTCTCAATTCAATGATGTATGTATAGTCACTAACCGATTGCGGATTGGATACGTTTTGTAATGGTGAATACACATGATATCTATAAGACATTTCGAAATATATTGAATTTGATCGTTCAAGTGCTAGTGTTTTTTTCTTTTTGATTTGACACGTGAATGAGTCGATCCAACTTCTGCATGGAGAGGTGACAACTTCGGTTAGGGTAGGTAAGTGGGTAGATGTGGTGGGGCCACGTCTGACTTAGGTTCATCTGGACCCATAGCGATGCCCATGGGTGATGTTAACCTTCTAGTACCTACTCTCGTCTTTCAAATGTTTTGCCCATCAAGTCCAGCCGTCCAGAAATCCTGACGAATCTGAAAACAGAAGTTAGTGGGATTTCTGCCAGTTCCTGGAGATTCAGCAAGATGAATTCTCCCAATGTTCTATGACTGAATACTGAATGTTTGCGGAATGATACATTCTTCTTGCTTGATTCAAGGGTGACTGTGTGATATTAATTCGGGGTAAGTACTTTTCTTCATACTCCTTCCCGTAAGATGGAATAATGTGACATATTTTTAATGTGTAATGTGTGTGTTATGACCTCCTGACGACAGTCGCTGTACAGCTTTTTTACATCATTCACTTTCCATTACTTCATGATCGTTATCTCCCCTGGTCTATTTCACTTTGTGAGCGTTAACATTCTAGGCTTTGTTCTTTCCTCACTTGCTCTTTAATGAACTCGTCTAATCTTAATCTGACATGAATCGTTTTTATGTTCCTAAAATCACGTGCTTTTGCAAATAAAGATATTTACTCAAGAAGAAAGATTCCATGATGAACTTTCTTGTTCTTCCTGTCCGTTCCGGTGGTTGGCAATCATCAATTCAAGTTGTTCCTTATTTGTCTGTCCTCTCAGACTCCCTTCACGAATGCCGTTGTAATACCTCAAGTCGAATGTAATACAACGTTCATTTGTTCCGCAAAGACGCAAAGATTGCGCACATCTCTTTATGCAACCAATCCATTTTGCAATTTCCCGGTTAGTCGGTTTCATATAAACTTCACTGGCGGTCTTTCTTCACACAGTTCGTAGATGTATTGCCCCTGGACATATTTTTCTTGCGCATTCTCACTTGTTGCTAATCTTTGTGAGTCATTATCTCTTCATTACCTGCTTTCTAGTGTCAATGCTAGAATTGTTTTTATTCTAAAACAAAGATTTTTCTACACTCAGCTTTCCTTCTTATCACACGGTTCTTTTCTACTCCTTCTTTGGACAGTCGGGGACCTGGGCCTCAACCATCTAGCACGTCCTTGTGCTAGTTGCTTCCAGCTACGCACGTTCAGCTGATTGAGGTTCTTTCCAGCTGTTTCGACACGGGAGGAGTAGTCTTCCTTTACCGCTTTGTTCCACGGGGTTAAAGTCGAAGACTTTCCGTGCCGTAGCATTGGCCCATTCGCTCTACATGACATAGCCATCTGAGACGAGAGACTTGATATACATCGCATACAATTCGTCGCTTAATCTCCTCCTCCAGACACCATCATTGCTCCTGAATCAAACAAGAATCCGGCGCCCGCTTTAGTTTGCGTCAATGCTTGTGTGCCACACAGCAGGACTCGCACTATCAAGGTCTTATATATGGATACCTTGTTCCTTTGAGAGAAGAGTTCTTCCTCAATTGTCTTCTTACCCCAAACCGGGCAAGCACAAAGCGATTGGCAAGGGTGATCCTTCGTTCTGTCTTCGCGGTGGTATCATTACTTGTGTTCACTTAGAAGTCTAGGTAGACAAATTCCTTCACTACGTCAAAGATATAGCTGCCTGCCAATATTGACGTTCTGTCCAAGATGTCGGTGTTGATGGACCTTTTTTGTAGACAGAATATACTTTGTCTTAGGCTCATTTATGGCAGAGCTTATTTTAGGCACTTCTATCTCGATGCTCACACAAGCTCCACGGACAGCCCGCCGTGTTCTTCCGATAATGTCAATGGATCGGCGGACTAAGCGAGCAGTTGTACTAATTTGTTTAAGATGGTGCATCTGGTGTTGAGGTTTGCGTTACAAACGATCTTCTCGAGAACGATGTTAAAAACAAAGCTTGGATGTTTTTCTTGCTTCGTTCCCAATTTTCTAGATGCTCTGGCGTTCCTTACAAAATGCGAATAGTTCTAACAGTAAGCTGTCTGTTCAATTATTCTGTTTGAAGCAGGTATGAGTTTCTCGCGTTCTTGATTAGAGCTTCCATGGATAGTTGGTTCTATCGAGATCCCAACTGGAGATGGCATAACTTTTCAGGATGCAAACCAAACGTGTGCTTCCAAAAGTGCTTAAGAAAACCGTGACATTCCTGTTATCCCTTGACAGAAAGGACAGCAGACGACTTACCGACGTAATAACGGGTCACTACAGCTTCGCCAAACACCTGAGTGTGTTTGACCTAACCCTCTGCGGCGTCTGAGGAGAAGACGACTACACTGCAGAGCATTTGCTGTCACTGTCATGCCTTTGCTTGGATCAGGTGGCAAGTTTTCAGTGCTGATGTTGTGAGAGTTGATGATGTTGGCTTTCCAACACAGAAGCGCCCGCGGCCTGTTCAACCGAAGAAGAAATAATTTTTTAAGCGCTTTGCATTCATAGAAACGACTGACTAAACGTGTGAGTGTGAGATATTGGTATTACGACTGCGAATTAAGAACCTTTGATTACTACTAGTTCACGAATTGTAAAGTTCGGCAACCGCAGTATGTTCGTCAATGAAAACATAGTACATCGGACGTTCGATTCGCCAACCTTATTGGGGTCTATCCGTATAGATCCTGATTGATTTAAATGATTCCTCCGCGATTCAATTATTTCCTTGGCGACTTGTCAAACTGAAATCGCGAGCCACATCGTGTCAGTCGCACTAACTACTGCACTGTTAAAAAAACGCGATCTCTACCCATGAAAGATAAGAGTGTGAATTTTGTATAGAAGTCATGGATGCCCACGACCAACGAAAATTTCATGGGAATGCAGCGCTAATGTTTCCGAAATCCATAGTTCGCTAGACTAGGGCTCAAGTTAACAGCACCGTAGAGTATATGGGCTCGTAGGTAGTCTTACTTTCTTATTTCCATTACTTCAGCAATAGCTGCCGTCAATTTCTTAAGGTCCACCTGTTTCCAGTCATTAAGTTGTCTTCCTCCGACGATGACCTGGTCTTTATACCGGAAGGTTCGATCTTCGTCTCCTTCTCGAAATAGGAGGATTCAAGCCACCTTTTAGTTGGTGTTCATGCGCTCTATGTAGCCAAGTCGACGGATTTCTCCTTTGTGGATTACATCCACATCTTGTTCCAGCTCGTGGAGTTCGCTTGCATTGGTTTGTGAAACTCTAAATCCTAGTAAATGAATCTCCTCCAACATCTCTTCACGAAACAAGAACCAACGCAAAGATAATCTACTGAATACAAAACACCATCCTACATTCATTTTGTTTGTATTTATCTAAAACATAGTTATCAAGTCAAAAAATATATGCATAGTCTCCATTCTCATATATGATTGCATCTTTTAAAATATCATTCAAGTGCGAGCCCTTTCTCGCTCGTATCAATTCCATGTAGATTTCATTGAAAACACCAAGTCGCCTGAGGATGGCTTCCCGTTGACTAGGAAAACGCCTCCATTGTTGTAAATTTCGATTTATCTCGTTGCCAATCATATTGCGTATCTGCTGGACACAATTTTGAAATGCAACAGCCCACTGTAGGTGAATGGAAATTTATTAGGAATTTAGGGAAATAGGGAAAGGCAAACAATGTTTTCGAATGGCACACCGCCTACCTTTGTCTGTACGCAAGCGTTAATGAGTGACTTCAATTGCTGTTCTGGCTTCAAACTCGTTAAAATGAAACCAAAAACATTTTGAACTGTTACCTTCATTGTGGTTGGAAAAACATTCGTTTCTAATGATCTGGAATAAAAAAATAATGAAAATAAAGCTTTATAAAGAGTGTATTGAATTCGTATTTGATTAAGTATTGAGGATGTGTAGTGTTAATTCTTGTAGATCCTCTTGGTCTTGCAGAAAGATTTCGTACTCAACTTTGAAGCCCAAGTTGAGCTTTTTGCCCTTTCTTGAGGTGGTGTACTTAAATAGGGGCTGAAGTGAAAGACCTTCTGAGATTCCTTTATGGATGTGGAAGATGGAAAAGGAAGGTCTCACAGTAGTAAAATATGTTCTATTAAGAGCACAATAATAATAAGTAAGTAAGTACATAAAGTAAGTTTTGTTAGTTAGGGGGGCTTCTAGTGAATTCACCAGCACACTTAGACCATGCCCATTGTGATACCCACACTCAGACTACTACCACTGATTGACCAATCCAGTGATAGTACCGTTAATTTGATTCCAACGGAGCATGGGGACTGGACTAGATTTAAAAAAGAGGTAAAAACGGATTAACTTTGCCTTCACTGACATTCGAATCCCAAAAACCAAGGCTTGGCACTTAACCAACTGCCTCATCTAGTCGTCTTAGTGGATGAGTGCGTCGACTCCGTAGCCAGAGTTTCCACATTCGATACTCGAATTCTTTCTGTCCACCTCTGAGTAGACCAGTACGTTGGAATGAACCACAACCTTACGGTTCGTTGGGGAACCACAAATGTATTATGAATAGCTGCCTTCATAAGATATTTGAGCGGAATCAGTACAAGCTAACTCAATCGCTTTGTTTCAAGGTGAGAATGGATGAATGGCTGGAAGACATCCAGTTTCTTGTGCACAGAGTTCACTCTAAATTAGAACTTCACAGAGAAGACTCCAAATTAGAGCTACAGATATAAGTGTAGCCATTTCTGATCAATTGGTTGTGAAACCGTATGGACAGAATGATACCAAACTAATGATTTCCATTCGACTGGCTATGGAGTCGTGCTGTTCTGCTGCTGGTTGAAAACAAATTGTAGAGAAACCTTTTATATGAGTATTCAACTTTTTGTCGTAGTAATTCTTCAATGATACTATCTGTCCATCTCTTTCAGTACATCCTCTGCCTGTCAACTGCACGCAGAGAAAAACGTGTTCGATTTACAGGCAAAAGGAAGGCATGCGGTCGAACTTTCGCATAGGGAAAACTGCCATTCTCTTTGTACTTAGCAGTGGATAGGGTAAATATTCGTTCTCCCAGTCACAATGATGCTAAAGTAATTTTTGCATTTGGACAATTAGGGGCCAATTTATTTTGACTCACATTCGCTTCCCGAAGATAATACTCTTCGGCGATTCATGATCCAGAGTAATTGACATTTCTTGGTCTTACCCACATGTTTCCCAAAATCTGCCAACGATTGGGTGCTTGTGTTAAACTAAATTTGTTAGAGTTCTTCAAGGACTGGGAAGCAAGCATCAAGCCATATGGAGAATTTGAGAAGACGAAAGCATCCCCGACGGTCATACAGCTTCTTAACACCCATACTCCCATTTATCGTGCAAGAACTGTACATGTCTAGGTCTGCTCAATGTAGGTCGCCTGTATGATCCTATCCAGCATAGTGTGAAACGTCCAAAGCCGCCCCAGTGCGGCTTGAGCAGGCAACGTGAGCTCTACAAATAACACCTTTGTGGAGATCTGACGTGGACTCGCTCTTGGCCACCGGTACTACTTTGGTTGTTCAACTGGTTCTTAGCTCGATGGATCTAAATCATGCCCTACAGAGGTATTGTTCTGCCAGCCTTGCTATATGGAGCCGAAATCTGGACGATGAACATAACAGAGCTGATTCTTGGTTCTTTCGAAAGAAAAATTCGTGTCTGTGAATGGAGAAAAAGACAACCGCGAACTCTTTGATTTCTACAAAGTGATTGGATTTCTACTGACCTAGTGAACATGAGGATGTAGTCGGGACAGCAAGGATCCGCGGACTACACTGGTTTGGTTGGACACACATAATCCATACTCGAGCCTATATGTACGAGAATGAGAGGAAAAAGACCGTGACTCCGACATAAAGACCAATCGCGGAAGCAAGACATCTTGGCCTTGTTGGCGGCTGTAAGCGAGTGAGGGGAGAGACTGAATCTGTAGGCGTATGGATGGCTAGAGAATAGCCGAATAACTTATTGTCACCCTCCATAAGTCGCAGGCCTGATGATTAAGTAAGTAAAACCAAATTGCATAAAATAAAATGTTAATCAGTAATAAATGGAATGGAAAGTCTCATAGACTTGTGAAAAGAAAACTGTTCAGCCTTTTACTCACCTATTCTGTGGAAACACCATCAACGTTGGAAGCTTTTCCATAGTGTACTCCCACGAAAAATCATTAGCTGTGGCGTCTATCCGATAAAATTGGAGGTTCCTTAGGTCCATAATGTGTGAGACATGCAACAATGTTCGAGACATCACGTAACACAAGGAACATTGCGGTGAATAAAACAGCATAACCGAAGTCTGAAATCAAATAAGAAATTACGAAAGGTCCTAAAGAGCATCCACTCCTTGTTGACCACTCACAACATTCGTCCACTTAGTTATTTTCGAGAATTGTCTAGAATCGATTTCTTTTATTCGTATTACAGGACCCGAAGACGATTGGCTAAGTTTGCTGTCTATTGTTGCTGATCTTAGGTGCCGGCGCAGCTTTCCACTGTAGAAATCTTCGACAAATTTCATTGCACTGCGGGTGGAGATCGGACCTTTCGAAAGGTATAGGGATTCGTTCTGCAGTGGAAATGATTAAATAATACTTGATAACAAATTATGTGCTGCTTTTTTTTACTTACGTCAGTATCTACTATTAACAACGCAGGCGAAGAGCCAGGATATTGTTGAATTCCATAGGACCCAATAAAATTCCTTAAATAATCGTTGTACACTGCACTATCGAGCATGAGGAATGTTAAAGTACGATTTTGTAGCAGTTTAGGCTCCATTGCCTTGGAAGGAATCTGGAAGGGAAATAGAGCTGCTTTTAGTATGATTTAGACACAAAAGGGATGTTGCAACTTTGTAGACAAAAATCCAGAAAGCATAAAACCTATACAAAATTAAAGCAATCAATTAAGTTAAGAGAAGAGTTTATAGTCAGTGCCAGAATTAAGTCTTCAACAGGAGCAATATATTCACTGCTGCCAAACCATAGTCATCGACGACCCCTTAACGAACGTATACATAGGAATAAAGTTGCCTTTAAAATCTGAAAACAAAGCACTGAGCTACTGAACTAAAATTATCAGAACCGATTGATCTTCATACAGATCTCCATACCATAAAATGCTCTAGATGTAGACAACGATACGATACCACGATCAAATGAATCCACAAAAGTTTGTTACGATATCTTTCTATTACCCGCAACAAGGCGAACGCGTAGTTGTTTGTACTCTACAGATATTCGTCTGCTCCCACCATCTTTGTACAATGAGATAAAGGATTGTTATGAACTGTCGCGATTCACTGAGGTCCATCAGTCACCACAAGGTCAAACTTTGCTGGGTCCCGAGCCACAGCTCAATACCAGGAAACGAGAGACCGGAAGAATTCGCCAGACAGTGTACTATACCGGACCATAAGCCATACAATACTAAAAGAACCCAACTCGTCTTGGCCCGAGAGGGATGACTGTCACATGACAAGATCAAGAGGCTACAGCTTAACAGCGGCAACACAAAGAAGTTTCTGGCGTTGAACCGTAACATTAGTGATCACAGGACACTGTCCCATCGGAACAATGCTTTGGAAATGGAATGAGGAATCCGGGGATCTGTGCCGGAGCTGCGGCGACGACGAAGAAAGGCAGACCATCCAACATCTGGCTTGGCACTGCGCAGCTCTCCAGAATCGGCGCCTAGCTTCGCTGGGCCAAAGATTCTTCACAGAGACTGCGGACTAACCGAATGCAGATATATCGGATCTTCTAAAATTCGTAAAGATCACGGGGTGGTTTAAGCCATCACGTGCAAGAATAGGTGTATACTCCACAAATCAAGGGATTCACAATGGGTCCTAAGACCTCCGAGTGGAAATGATGTTCAACCAAGACATTGCCCTTCCTAACTTAACCTAACCTATAACCTTCGCATGCTGGTTTTCATGATGGTTTCGCTGGGAACGCTGTCGATTTGCTATCCAGAGTGAAACTTCATGGATTTTAAAGTGTTCATCCGGCGGCTCTTGCAGGCACAAGCGTTTGCAGTTAGTCCGAGGAGGAAGTCATCAGTGTATTTAAGGCACTTCTGACGGAAGCACCGTGTATTAAAACATACTCGCGTGCATTCACACGCATTAAAATGTTCGCATTGAAAACATTACTCTGTGTATTTTTACGTATTCTGTAGTCTAGGACCACGCAAAAATACTCATTACTTGCCCTCGAGTTACACTGACCAACACGTAGAGAAATATTGGATCAATGTAATTCCGATCGAAGATGTACCCTGTGGCTGTAAGCGAGTGAATAAGGGACGGAATCTCTACAAGCGCCTATCCCTTTTTATGGATGGCGATAAACTGATTGCCCAACTTAGGAGTTCAGAGATCCATTAAGAAGGAGCTGCCTCTTGGACACTCCTTACAGTGCTGATACGATATATTAAGACCTTATGCTGAAATAAGCCTTCTCGCGGGCAGATGTGTAATATATTTGTTAGAGTCATCGGCGGCGTTCACAGCTTCAGTGAAGCTATCGACACCGAATGCTCCCGTATTCTCATAGAACAGAACATGGCCTCCCACTTTCTGCAGTTAAGCGTGGAGTTAACCTTAACAAATATGGACAGCAAATGTCTGCCCTGAATGTGGAAAGCGAGTTGTCGTAACATCGAACCTTCTTCTAGACGTCTTGAAATTGTTCCAATACTTTTAGTTCGCCCCTTCTTGCCACACCAGAGTTTGAGATTCAATAACGCTCTTGGATCAAGTATTTGTGTAAATGCACGTATTTGAAGTGTTTTATAGATCATAGCATTCACCGTTATTGAAGTAATTTAGTTGACAAAACCGAAGTTTGCAGGTTATGCTCCCTGGGACCTTCATTGGTTATGTTTAATTATGTCTTTAAAGTTATTGTTGTCGGCATAAAAGGTAAAAAAAACTAATTAACCTCACAAACTACTTTTTAAGTCTGTTCTTCTTGCTTGGATTGCTCCACGTAGTATATGTACATGTGCATTCTACTATTTTCCTTTCCGAAGCACTAACAGTCGTTACGGCGCTACTTTTAAAAGACAAATCTCCAGCCCGGAAATTGTAAATGTACGGTAAGTAAACAGCGTGTCGTCGAGTGTATCCCAGAAGACCAAAACACCCAGACCCTCTAAAAATGTCCCATGCAACTTAAAAATTGATAAAAATGCAGCAGATATAAATTTGAAAGAAAAATGGCTTTGAAAGTCAATAGACATGTACTTACTATTGGTTCAACGACGGCTTTCTGTAAAAGAGTTTGCGACAGCTTTTCAAGGTGAATGCATTGCTTTTGCATATATCCTCTTAGCAATTCGGCTGGACTCCGATGATCCGTTACATCGAGGATATGCTTGGATTTATGGAACGTCTTCGGACGAAAGATCTCCTCGGCACAATGCTTGCTACTGCAAGTATCTCTGCCGTCTCTAAGATGGGGATCGTTTGACATATGTTTGGATGTGTTAACTGTTTGTATACCTAGTGAATACAATTTATCTTCCCACGTGCCCACATCGTATTGCATGGCATTTTGAAAATTTTGATATTTTGTTATTTTCGTTAATTCGCAGAACTTACTTAGTTTGTTCACTTCATGTGGGTATTCTGTGGGGTCGAGATAAGCAGTGTAAGTTAAAGATTTCATTCTGTCGGAGGATACGTACCACTTTGAATGTAGCCTATGTAGTTGTTGAGTACCGTGTTGTTGAGGTCAATCTGATTATGTTTGTGGGAATAAATCATTTGCTTCATCTGAAAAGTATTACGGTTACACATTGCACATGGCTACCTCGCCGTCCAACTCACAATGAAATAATGATGACTTAACGGCGCTCTCGGGGCGAACATGAGCAGCACCGGGCCAGCCTGTAAATACCTTTGGATCGCTGAGGATTTCGAAGTGGACAGATTTATCCAGATTTGAGATTTGGCAAAGTTTTTCTTTATGAAACTGATTACATGCTTTGAATCCCAGTTTCTGTTATCGTAAACCTGAAAGAGCATTGGATGTGAATAGGGGATGGTTATTATTGCAGGTTTCGAGTTCCTACCACCGAACCATTCGTAGTGAACAATTTTATCACAGGTGCTTGCAAGTTGTCAGCGTGTAAGAACTTTGCCGTGTCTTCGCCTATATATACAGCGAATTTAATATTTTGAAATGAAGGCGTTTGCAGCCATTTGACAGCCGTTTGAAAGAACAGTTGATACTCCCTGGAGGCGGCCGACTGGAAAACGCCGAGTACAACAGCGTCGTTTGCAATTCTCAGCTGTAGCAGCTTTTCGACGCTATCTACTCGTATAATCGGCGTTATGAGACCTTCGATGAATCGTGTTAGAGAACTGTATGTCCATGGGCCATTGTATTGCACTGAGAAAGCCTTCGGAAAGTAGGCCATTAGGACCGGCCATTTATACACATTGGAATAGTTTGTTCGGCAGCTACTATTCGGCTGCCAGCAGTTAACTGCCGCGAAGTATGCCTGAAATGAGAGAAAAAAGATTAGAAATGAACAAAACAATGACAACTATTATATATATATTATTTTGATATTGTCCGAGAGCCCAGCTTCTACTCCTACCAAGCGGGCTTTTACAGGAAATAATAAACTCGTGTAAGTCTCTCGTCTCCCACATGTTTGAGACTTTTCGGCTTTCCCATTTCTGGAATGTCACTGTGACCAGATAAGGAAAATTTAGAGCTGGCCTTCTAGTGTTCAGCCTTCTAGTGCTCAGTCCAGCATTCCTGTACAGTGAAAGCTCCTATTAAGGACACTTTTACGCGGACAATTATCATGAGCGGACAACTTCTCACGACCGTGGATCTTGAATTGAAGTTTCAGACTTTCCCATGAACGGACAACTCTCTTAGCCGGACAAAAGTGCTGCGACCGTTGCTGTCCGACTATGACAGCATTCACTGTACTGCTTTAGAACATTAAATAAATGATGGAATAGTTTTGATGGCTACTTGGTTATAAACGCCAATGGCAACCTCCTGCTTTGGCAACATATTTGGGTGTATTTTGAGTAGATGACAAGCTTCCCGAATTATAAATAATTTAGCCAGAAACACACAGGAATCGTTCGGCTGTCTGTAGGCTTTGGAAATGTTCAGGAGTTCAGAGAACACACCCTCACTGATAGCCGCCATCCACCGCGTGATCAGGCATCCGCTGCCAGTAGACCATCTATGATTTTATGAACAAGCGTGTCAAGCTTTAATAGATGTTTTGCGGTACTAAAGCGAGTAAGGAATCAGAGCTCAATCAGAGCCAGTTAATCAGTAAACTAATATAATCTGGAGGAGCTGTTGGTTTGTTGCATCTTCTCCTCCAAATATGGTCAATGAACACAGGACCAAAGTTCGCACGCAGAACTTGTCTCTCTCGAGGAGACCACGGGCTTCCTCATCCACTTTTGAGATTGTCCATGACTCCGCGTCGTACAGCAAGACTGGGGTAATCAAGGTTTTATATATATTATGTCAGCTTGGTCCTTCGAAGGAGGGCTCTATCACTCTATTGCCTCTTGAGCCCAGCGGTTGGTAAGAGTTACTCTACTTTTGATCTCGGTACTGATGCGGTTCGGACTGTTTACGCGGAGGCGAGAACACCCGAGCATAAAAGACGTCGATGTTGTACGACATTTCTGTTTGTATTTTGTATGTACTTCGTTTTGCGGTCGTTCATCAAAATTTAGCCGATTTTGGAATGCCAGCAAACGTTTCATTGACGACTCGCTGTGTTCGCTGTGACAACAACTCAATGTCATCCACGTATGCTAACAGTTCTGCGGACATCTAGAAGACCGTGCCTCTAGTGTTGGCGTGTGAGTCTGCACGATCTTCATGATGTTAAAGAAGTCACATGCCGCGGTCTACTTCTTCACACCTGCCACGTGACCAAATTAACACGTGTAGAAGCCGCAATTTTTGCACATATACACAGTCATTGGCTTTGCACATAAACACTTGTTTTTTAGATGTTTCTGATTTAACAGGTTTAGGTACTGCCGATAGACGATTCAATACGAAGATTATATGTTTGCAAGCTGCCGCGAAGAGCTTAAGGTTGTTAGTACGCAACACTCACACAGCATAGGACATAACCGGAAATAGGGCAGCAAATAAACTTGTCAGGAAAGGGGACGAAACTGACATATCCCCAGCAATCCTATGCATTAATCCATCTCTTTTAGACGTCAAGTAAAAACTGGATGACAAAATGATGGAGCTAGCAAACGCAATGTGGAACTCTCTAACCATAGAGCTTCCATAGTGCAAAACCGACAAACACTTTCAATGCAGCAAAATGCTGCTGCCGATGATAGTCGGAGCTCTAACTGGTCATAATCATCTGAGATGTAATGAATATAGAATGGGACTTACCCATAACACCATATGCAGAGGCTGTGGCGACGAAGAAGCAATAGATGGCACTCCTCACTACCTTTGCCAATGCCCTAGTGTCTGTCTATTGAGGCATAGAACACTGTGAGAATTCTTGTCCCAGAATTTGCAGGAATTATAATCTCCCTAACCTCTCATTTTCAGGATCATCAGGATTTCGGGAATAGCTGAAATATACAGGCATAATAACATCTGAAGGAAGCGAACAGGTTAACATGCCACATGGGCATCATAATGGGTCCAGCTGGACGTGGGTGAGACGAGCCCCACTTACCTCACCTAACTTATTAGAGCGGAAATTGCGTGAATATCACGTTTGCAATATTCAAATAAACAGTTTGATTCGTTGAAGATTTCGTACGGTTGGGCCTAGATAACAAGCTGATAGATACGACACTTGTCACTTCAGTTCCATGAAAAATTAAACGAGTCGACATTTGGATATGGCAGTAGATAATGTTTGCATTACGATCAAATATTGAGTCGTTTATCTCTATAGTCCTCAATGCACACACTAAAGATTCCCGTACCTGATAAACTGCACACTTTTAATTAAAGAAGACACAACAATCGCAAACAGATACCACTCCAAAGTTGGCTGAGCAGTCTCAGCTGTAAACAATCAATACGTGCCTGAAGTATTATCAGTGTCAACTATAAAACTAGTTAAGCTTCAATCCGTTGATGAAAATCCATTTATTATGTCAATTCGAGTAGTACAGTTATTGATTGCACTAAGACATAAAGACATTTATACTACGAGTGACCCTCATTCCTCAAAGAAAAAGACGAGCGCAATCCCAGACGCAGTGTTACACGTTGCCCAAGCCCCCAGATGTCATTTATGTTTCGTTTAGATTTCTCTCCCTATTTTGCAAATTAAATTCTTTGCGTCACATTTTATCTAAGAAGTTGAGAGTTGACAAGCAAAAGAAATTAAACGATTAAAATGTATTATGTATAGTTCAGGGTTTACAGCTCCAATTAAACTCAAAGTCCAAGTTTTATAGGGAAATAGGTCAATGTAGAGTCAAAAATTGTGAACAGCGAGCTTGCACACCAAACGTAATCGGTTGCTTACTTGACACGCGAATGCTTTAGTATCTATGGTAAATTGAGTACGTTGAGTTTTGTGAAGATTCTACACGTGGCTGGATAGTGTAGAAGATTGTGTGCACTCGTTTTTTCCCAATGAACAACGCACTGTACATTCGCGGTGACATAATGACACGTATCTGGGCACAAGAAGGGTTATACGTATTAGTTCATTGAGGAAACTAAACCTAGGAGTCAGGTCGTCGGTAGGCTCTCGACGGCAATACAACACATAGCAGCATACAACATTCAAATGGCTTCAGCCTTTCATACATAGTTTTCGCTGAATACTTAACTGTACTATGCCAGAAATATATCTGTTATCAGCAGTACTATAATATGAAGAGTGTACTTTCTGTTTTCCATTTGAAAAATGTTTTATGTTGAAATTGTATTCGATCGAGTTTAAGTTAACGTCTGATGCCACATCTGTGTCAATGTTTACCATCAATTTCCCCTGACTGCATATGACACAAATGCCTTTTTCACGACAGACAGATTGCGCTGTGATGTGCAGCACATCTCAAGCGATGACTTGGCCAAGTTAAGAACCAGAACCCAGACAATTTACATTAATTTCTAAGACAGTCCAAAGTCTGACCATCTTTCTGGATGAAAAATAAACCCCTCTCCCTGTTTCACAGGAAATATATGCACTTTGGAATACAGAATAATTACCTCTTTACTGTACACATTAGCTGCAGTATTGTATACTTTCTTCGCAAATAAACTCTCGGCACACCATGGAGCGTAAAAAAATATTAACGACAATTCCGAAGCAGCAACTTTTGATTGAACATCACCCAAATGACCGTAGGGCCATTCTTGCACTATGGAATCCTTGGCAAAGATTGGCTTTGGAGCCAATGTTCCACCGATAATTGGTTCCCTATGAAAACAAAAACAATAATCAGAAACTTCATTTCTTCGTCAATCAATGTAAAATATGGATAAGTACTTGTTAAGTAGTGTTGCATACGTGGTAAGAATCAACGCAAGAAAACCCAAAAATTCTTTGCTGTACTGAAGTAGCATAGTCAATTTATCTAATCTTCTCGATGTACTCGCTCTGTCCGGTACAGGAGAATTGTAATCACCAACAGCACTTTCACTAGTAACAACATCCGTCTGGCGACATCGCCGCTTGATCAGCACACTGGTCGTATGAGATTGATTGTCAATTTGGGTATCAATGCTGTTCGCGAATTCGGTCACTGCTGATGTTAAAGCCTCTTTATCACGTACGTTATCACCACCAGACTGTCTTATTTCTTCCATTTACACAGTGATGCACAACCTGGATTTGCATATTACGAAGCGCGCACAAATTATAATTACAAATCCATATTTACCAATTAATCGCATGTTATTAGTTCGCAACGTTCATGCCGCTTTTTGTTATTTTTAGCAGGTTGTCACTTGTCACTGACTTGTGATTGTCCGTCAAGTTCACTTGTTACACTCAGTAAATTCGATGAGTTTGACATTAAATTATGATTGTACATGATTTTGATAAAGTATACAATTTCATTTTATATGAAATATCAAAATACACTTGTAGCTGTATGCATTTGAAAGAAAAAATCCTTCTCAAAATTGATGATCCGAACTGACAGACATCGATTTAGACACTTCCAGGAAGACATAGTAGTTCAATTCCAGTATATTCGATGGTACAACCACCCTGTACTTGTTGATAAGAGAACCGACTGATGGAGGCATTCAGCGAAGTCTGAGGTGTATTTTTGTTTAACATATTTCCGTTTCTTTAACAGACTTGAAAAATTCGTGTGAAACCAAAAAGAATGGGGTTATGCTCTGAATATTTTCGCGATTGATTGATTTTTGATGAATCTCAAGGCGGATTCTCTAGACAATCACCTATAGGTTTTTTTCAGTCGTGTTTCGTCGTTGTTTTCCTTGGTGTATAGATTAGGTAGCAAGGTAGGTGAATAAATTGGGTGTCTTGACGGCCTACTGGCCGTGGCCGCTGACCAACGTGTTGTGTCCATTGTGCCCATTTGGTATATGGGTTACTTAAATACTGATGATTATATGAAATATCTTCTACAGCAACCACTCGCGATATTGTATTTGCTCGTGGAAAGCTACCGTTTTATACTCCGACACCAATTGGCGAGAAGTTTGAGAGGACTTTCACAAACATGTGTACGCTCTGAATTTTGTCAGTGACTCGAAAGATGTGAATCCGACAGTGAAATTATGAAAGTTGGTAGTGTCGGGGATTGAACCCAGATACCTCAACGACAGCGTAGAAACGGACAGACAGAGGGAATGTTTGCCACTGATAGATGCAGAAACTGCAAACAAACGGCGGTAGATGAATCTCTGGAGCATCTTCCTTGTTTTTGTCCTGCTTTAGCCAAAACTCGATATAATATTCTGGATCAACCATTCTCTAGATTCTTACAATTGACTACAACCAGGTTTAATAATAATATAATATGGGTGGCGCGACAGTCCGAGGCGGACCTGGGCCTTGCTTCTCAGCAACCACTTGTGTTGTGCGCGCTATTTTTCTTTCACGCGTGGAAGGGACCTACAGTTTAATGCCGTCTCCGAACGGCGAATTTGAGAAGCTTTTTCTAGACAGGAATACTCTTTGAGCATTGTCAGTGACTCGAAAGAGGTGGAGCCGTGAATTATGATAGGTGGTAAATTCGGGTATCGAACCTGGCACCCTCTGCGTAGGAGTCGACGCACTTACCCACTACGGCGATCCCAGGTCACAATCAGGTTTACTCTGTTTTATTGGTAGCACTATGGACCAACAGGTCTATGTGAGGCTGAGCCGCCACCCCTATCCTAACCTAGGGTTGGTTTGAGGTGCGACCTCTTAACCTAACCTAACCTAGGGTTGGTTTCTTTTCTACAAAAGTGTACATTCTCTAAGAACACAGATGTAAGATTCTGTAAGAACACAGATTTTGAATTTCAATTGCAAAACAAGAATGCATTGAAAGTGCAATGAACCACGCTATGAGGGATGAGATTTACCATGGACTAAAAACGATTAGATGGCTCAGTTGGTTAAATGCTTGCCCTTGGTTAGCGGGGTTCCCGGTTCGAATCCCAGAGAAAGCAAAGTTAATACGCTTTTATCTGGTCCATTCACCATTTGACGTTGGGATAAAATTGTGCATGTTAGGGGTTGCTGAATATTACAAGCCCCGCTTATTCGTGATTATAAGGATTTTTACAGTTTTGAGGAGAGAAATTTACAGTGGTTCGAGAACCGATTTTCAGGTACGAATTAAGAACTTGTTAGCTGCCTATAGAATGAAGGAATAATTGTGATCCCTGACATCAGAAAGGCATCGGTGAAAAACTGGTTTTAGTAAAACTACGTTATCTCGGACTGTGATTGCAGTAGTTGGCAGGATTGATGTACTTTCAACTGACTGAATCAAGTTTCCCTACTACCAATAGTGAAATAACCAAAGCAAAAGAGTTCTGGTGGCCGTGGCGTTGTGAGTCTGTGCGTCTGTTCCTACGCAATTGAACCTCGCTGCCTGGAATCGATTCCCGTTACGACCAAAATCATTTTTCACGGCCCACTTTCTTCGAGTCACTGACAATGCTCAGAGAGTATTCCTGTGTAGAAAAAAGCTTCTCAAATTTGGCCGTTCGAAGTCGACATAAAACTGTGGGTCCCTCCCAATCGTGAAAGAACAATAGCACACATAACACTAGTGGTTGCTGTGGATAGCTATATGCTGGCTCTCTACGGGCTGAAGCTCCGCTCCACCCATATTGTTTTAAAGAGTTTATGACAAAGGAAGTTCAAGTTTCCGACAACTATTGGTGTAATCTACTTAGGTATACATATTATTGCTTCATCATTTCTTCTTTTTATTTTTAGTACTTGCAATTGTTCCAATAAAAGGGGAATGTTACTACTATGTTAGTAACTAGCATTTGTTTCATTTTCACCAACTACTTCACTGCTGGAGTAATGTATATTAACGGCACTAAAGTATACGTGCGTCGGGATTAAACTGTAGGTCCCATCAACTCGTGATAGAACAATAGCACGCCCGGCATGATTGAGTGGTTGCTAAGAAGGTGGTAGGCCCAGGTCCACCTCGGACTGTCGCGCCACCCTTATTATAAGTAAAGTAAGTTTACGTACTCATTTAAAAAAGAAACCCTTTGATGTGATCCGTAAAGGTAGCCACAGTTAAGCCAAAGGTGGAACCGTTGTGTTACCACAAAGATGTAATATATCCTAATGCGCGAACGATCTGTAAAGCGATGAAGTAGACTTACGGTAATACTACTTAGTTTCGTCAAGTCGTTGTAATATGGGGTGTCCATGTGTTTGGAATGGAGACGACTTCTCCAGAAGTACAATGCCTGGTTATGAAACCAATGAGCACCAAGTGATTAGATTTGCGAGATGAGAGGGCACTGCAATTGCAGAGGTTTGGAATGGAGACGACTTCTCCAGAAGTACAATGCCTGTGATGAACCACCCAGTGCCAGAAGATCATTTACGTTTGGTGTGGGTAAGCGTGTCAAGCTGTCGTCGATGTTTTGTAGTAGCGATAGGCATGGACGGCAGTTCTCCGTCCGGGAAGAGTGTTGAGATGGTGCCCTTTCCAGCGAGTTCGTCTGCTTAGCAATGCTCTGTGATGTCACTGGGTCCCGGTACCCAATTAAGTGAGATGCTGAAATATTTGACCATCTCGTTAGGGCGCATTTGAAGGACGTCTTGGAGTTAAATATGACTGCAGTATTAAAGCTGCTTGACTGTTCGAACAGATGACAATACCTGTAGCCAGGACAGAGCTTCTTTAATCGCTATAGTTTCTGACTGAAAAACGCTGCATTGAGAAGGTAGTCGGAATGAATTTAGACCCTAAGATTAGACTCCCACACCCATCTTCGATCTATCTGTCCATCGTCTGGTGTTCAGACGTCAGATGTTGCTGGTTGAGAAATTTGTCTCGAAGATGAGCTTGGGTATCATGTGGTCGGTGTTTCCTGATAGAGATCCAAATTTATCGAGGATGGTAGTGTCCGGCGCTGAGTTCCTTCCACATACGCAACGATTTTCATCTAATCGCCGTGCTGGCACCGATCGACCTGCCGAAGAGATCTATCGGTAGGAGTGTATTTTTACAGTTAGGGAACGCTTAGTTCGGATGTGATCCGTAAGATAAAAGAAGCAGTACTGAGCGAAAAGAAGGCAAGGGAGTTGGAACAACCAAGAAATTAAATGATATACCTGCATCTAGCAGAAAAGTTCTGCGTTCAATCTTTAGTCCTGTTTGCTTTGATGGTTTTGGGAGAAGATTCAACCATGAACTGTACGGGCTGTAGAGCGACATGAGCCTGACCAGGGGTCTACTATTCAATGCCTAAGATGGCTAGGTCATGTAGAGCGCGTGGACAACATTGCTCTAGCCCGAGGAGTCTTCAACTCCGCACCAATGGGACAACGGAATACAGTACATTCAAGGAACCGTTAACACCCAGGTGGAAAAGAACCTCAACCAAATTGGCTTGCGCAATTGGAGACAGATGACTAAAGTTCGTGCCAACTGGAGAGGCGGCTTGTTGGTTGAGGCTCAGGTCCTCCCCGGACTGCGTCATTCAGCGTTCTGACGAATCTACCTTTTACTTGTACTTCAAGAATATCCTCGCAAGTATAAGGTGATCATGATTAATCCCAAAAGAATAAGCCTAGTTCAACCGTTTACGTTAAAGCATTAGCTTATATATACTTCTCCCTTATACTTGGGACGATAACCCTCGTTTTTATGAATACGGCTGTCCAGTCGCATATATCCTTATATAAGTTTATTGTGCTCAGGCAACAGCTCTAGTTGCTTGCGATGGTAGTTGGGCCGGGAGCTGATTAGTCGTCTGAACAAATGATGCGATCAAGGACAGCAAATATACAGAGCGTGCCCTGCCTAAACATAATACTCTGATGTGCTCCATTCTCCCCTAACCTAGAGAAATTTTATCCAGAGAACAAGTTAACGAATCAGCAGTAGAACTTCAAGTCTATACAGCCAAGAATACTTCCTCTTCCCAGTCTTTTATCAGGAAGTGAATAAGTTGCTGAATACACTAGATGGCGATATGACGTCATAATATTCATAAAGGCCCATTTTTCGATTCCCCTTCCTTTATTGACATAATTAAGTCCTTGCCGTGCCAGTTCTAACATACGCTTCCAATCAAGTCCTGTGCAAAATAACTTAAAAAAACAATGGGGATACTTATAATAATCTTAATTATGCATTTATTATTCTAAATTCTATTTT